>OX393581.1:23554922-24298587 GCA_947652605.1 Elmis aenea | reverse complement strand
TGGAAATCTAAGTGAAAATTGGA
Organism: Elmis aenea; assembly: GCA_947652605.1. Taxonomy (NCBI): domain Eukaryota; kingdom Metazoa; phylum Arthropoda; class Insecta; order Coleoptera; family Elmidae; genus Elmis; species Elmis aenea. The sequence goes on along the minus strand of OX393581.1, from coordinate 24,298,564 downwards.
GGAAATTTAAGCAAAATTTCGAAATTTTTCTAAAAGCATCAGGAAAAGACAAAAAAGACATAGAAACGCAAGCAGCAATATTATTAAATTTAATTGGAGAAGATGGTGTGGAATTATTTAACACATTTGGACTCAGTGCTACTGACAAAAAAGACGTGGCCAAAGTAATAGGAGCATTTGAACTGTATTGCATTCCAAAGAAAAATGTAGTATATGAACGCTTTATTTTTTACAAAAGAGACCAAAAAGAAGGTGAAACTTTTGAACAATTCCTCACAGAAATAAAAAAACTTGGTAAAACTTGCGAATTTGAAAATTTAGTGGACCAAATGATCAGAGACAGGATCATTCTGGGTATCAATGACCTAACTGTTCAAGAAAGGTTACTTAGAATTGATGAACTAGATTTAAAGAAGACTGTTGATTATTGTCGTGCAGCTGAATTATCAAAAATTCAAGCAAGAAGTCTTCAAGATAAAACTGAAGCAGTAAACCAGATAAGTAACAAAAAGAAGAAAATAGTGTTTAAAGGGCAAGATACACACAGGCCAAGAGAAGAAAGCGACAAGTTCAAGTGTACCAGATGCGGAACATGGCATGGTCCTCGAAATTGTCCAGCGTTTGGTAAACGATGTAGAAGATGTAATCTGCAAAATCACTTTGAAACATACTGTCGTAGAAAAGTCAGAGAAGTTTGTGCTGAAGACGAAGAAGATGGTAATGAAATTGATTGGTGTATCGATTCACTGTCCGCAAGAAATGTAGATTCCGTGGCATGGTATGAAAATATTCGGGTTGAAGATAAAATTGTTCAGTTTAAACTTGATACAGGTGCAGAGGTAAATATAATTCCTAAACGCTTATTTAAATCTGTAAACAAACAGTTTAATGTTAGAAAAACAAATATAATTTTAGAAGCCTATGGTGGGTTTAAGATAAAACCTATAGGTGTTGTGAATTTAAGTTGCAAATTTAAAGATAAAGAATCATATGTGGATTTCTTGATTGTAGATAATAATGCAAAGCCAATTTTAGGGCTACATACTTGTAATGAATTAAACTTAATCAAACGTATTCAAAATGTGAAAATAACTGCTGATAAAGACAAATTCATCGAAACAAATATTGATGTTTTCCAAGGTTTGGGTAAATTTAAAGATAAATGTAAAATTTATGTAAATGTTAATTGTAAACCAGTAGTAAGACCTCCGAGGAGAATACCTTTATCACTGAGAAGCAGACTAAAAATTAAATTAGAGGATTTAGAAAATAGAAAAATTATATCCAAAGTAGATGAACCTGTTGAATGGGTCAGTAATTTAGTCATTGTTGAAAAACGTGACAAAAGTTTAAGATTGTGTTTAGATCCAAAAGATTTAAATTTAGCCATTAAAAGAGAAAATATTTTAATGCCTACTGTAGAGGAAATTAGTGCCAATTTATCCGAAAAAAGGGTTTATTCGGTATTGGATCTGAAAGATGGGTTTTGGCAGATTGAACTGTGCTCAGAATCAGCAAAATTATGTTGTTTTGCAAGCCCGTTTGGCATTTATAAATTCAATAGATTACCATTTGGGTTGAGTATGGCGCCAGAGTTGTTTCAGAAAATGAATTATAAAAATTTTGGTGATATTGAAGGAGTGATAGTTTATTTTGATGATTTGCTGATAGCTGCTGAAACTTATGAAGAACACGATAACATATTAGATAAAGTAATTAAAAGAGCAAGAGAACTTGGTGTAAAATTTAATAAATCAAAAATTCAGTACCGGACTACCGAAGTTAAGTATCTAGGACACATTTTCTCACACGAAGGTATTAAACTTGATAAAGAGCGCGTTAGAGCTATTACTGAGTTAGAAAATCCTAAAAGTAAGAAAGAATTACAAAGAATATTAGGCATGATTAATTATCTAAGAAAATATATTCCAAATTTATCAGAGCTTACAGCTCCCTTGCGTGAATTGTTAAAAGATAACGTGCAATTTCAATGGATGCCTCAACATTCAAAAGTTTTATCTGATATTAAACAAAAAATCATTGTAGCACCGGTTTTAGCTAGCTTTGATTGTGCAAAAGAAATAACCATACAAACTGATGCATCACAAAATGGGTTAGGTTGTTGTTTAATGCAAAATAACAGACCTGTTTATTATGCTTCTAGAAGTCTAAATGATGCTGAGTTAAATTATGCTATGATAGAAAAAGAATTTTTAGGGATAGTGTTTGCAGTCACTAAGTTTCATAACTTCATATATGGCAGACATGTTACAATAATTACAGATCATAAGCCGCTTACTAGTATCATGAAAAAGAAAATAGCAGATATAGCTTCATCTAGACTTCAAAGAATGAAAATTAAATTACTTAAATATGATTTAGATGTACAGTATATGCCCGGTAAGTATATGTACATAGCAGATATGTTATCGAGATCATTTTTAAAAGATGTTAGTTCTGAATCGGAATGGGTGTCAGAAATAGTACATTCTTTAAGTACTAATTTAAATATAACAGACAGTAAAAAGAAACAGTTTGTTAAAGAAACAGATAACGATCCAATTTTAAAATTATTGAAACAATATTACATAGCAGGTTGGCCAAACAAAAAGGATTTGGTTGACAAATCGGTTCAGTATTATTATAAATTTCAAAATGAAATTACAGTAGAGGACAATCTTGTATTTTTTAATAATCGAATTATAGTACCAAGTTCTTTAAGAACTTATATACTTAAATTATTACATGAAGCACACTTTGGTATTGAAAAGACTAAGTCAAGAGCCAGACAAATTGTTTATTGGCCGGGTCTTATGACAGATATTGAAAATTTAATTGCTCAGTGTATTGTTTGTGAAAGATATCGAGCAATAAATGTTAAAGAACCTCTAATTTTACATAATATTCCTGAATTACCGTTTAATAAATTAGCAACTGACATAGCAGAGTTTGGTGGTAAAAGTTATCTTGTAATACAAGATTATTTAAGTAAATGGTTGGAAATAATACCATTAAAATACAAAACATCATCTGAAATAATAAGTAAACTTAAAATTTTATTTGCTACTCATGGTATACCTAAGGAGATTATAGGTGACAATATGCCTTTTAATTCATTACAGTGCAAAGAATTTGCTAATGAATGGAATTTTGAATTTACTACTAGTTCTCCTAGATATCCCAAGAGTAATGGCCAAGCTGAAAGAGCAGTTCAAATTGCTAAAAACATTTTAAAAAAATGTAAAGACGAAAACAAGGAAATTTATGTTGCATTATTAGAGTACAGAAATTCACCGATTACAGGGTTAAATATTTCACCCTCCCAGATATTGATGAGCAGACGTACTAGAACAAAAATTCCAGTACATTTCAATTTATTAAAATCCAAAGTAGAAAATGGTGTATATAATCAAATAGATAGTCGACGATTAAAATATAAAAACTATTATGACAAACACACTAAAGTTAGAAATGAACTTAGGGAGAGAGATAATGCGGTTGTATATAAAAATAAGAAATGGGAACCAGCCAGAATTGTTAAAAAACTTGATCAGCCCAGATCATACTTAATTCAAGATAGTAACGGAGAAGTCATACGACGAAACTCGATTCATTTAAGAAAGTCACTTAATAAATTTGAAATAAAACCCAATATAAATGAATTTGATAATCCTACAGCTGGCACTAAGTATATTCAAAACAATGGCACTGATACACAGGTTTGCAGTGATGAAGCAGCAAATAGTTCTCAAGGAGTCATTACTACTCGTAGCGGAAGAGTTATTAAAGTACCCGATAGATATGGATTTTAAGGGAAAGGTGTAACATACTGTATAATATTAAACATACTGTAGATATAGTTGCCTAACCACACAACATGACACATAGTTGTACTAATAGCATGCACGTGTACTCATTACTTATATTAAATATATTTGTACTAAAGTTACAATGTTGAGTGTTATTTATTTAACATAAACATAACAGATTGTGGCTCCTCTCACCCTGAGGAATAATTAATCTAATTTAAGCAAACCTGTATCTCTTATAATAACCGAGATCCCCATGCTGGTAATGTAATCTGGGACACCCTGTATAAGGGCAAAGTCGTGTGGTGCACGACGGCGCCGGGACGCCGAAAGGCCTCAAAAGTAAAAAACTTATACGGCTTGTACCTGTTCAGTACATGTTGTAAAATATAAAAATACAAATAAATTTTTCAAATACTTTTCAATGGTGGTTAATACCTAACTTTACCCGTACCTTTATTCATGTATAAGCGTTATGAAAATGGGGGGAGAAATATATTAAAGGGCGCCAAGAGACCTAGGCGCGGACCTGCATCAAACTCCAACTATACGGTTTTTAGCCTCAATGGAGGATATACAGATAATAAGTTATAAAAAGAATATAATTATGTTTTAATATATGATAAGTTTGCCAACAAAAGTTTGCAACTATTTATATCTTGTTTTTAAAAACAAAAAATTAATTATTCAACATTACTTAATATGTACTGATATTTGCAATTTTTCATAGTGAAGAAGATTGGAAAGAAAACTTATTTGCAGAGGCTTCCCAATTATTAAAAGATAAAACAAGGGAATGGTGCTCTGTTGTAACTAAAATTGGAATGGAAGACTTGGAAAAAAACAATTGGCTTTTGATTTTTAAAGAGCAGTTAAATGATCTATTGTCGGATATGATAGACGAGGCAACAAAAATCGAAAACAAAATTGTGGATAAAATAGAAGATCTATTGAAACAATCCCAAGGGTTATGTAAAGATCTGCATTTCAAAATGCCAGAGTATGATTCTCAGGAATCAAGTTTATGGCAAATACAGAAGTATTTATTACAGAAGGTCGAAAGGTAAGTTGCAATTATTGTGTAGCGCATTTGCATTTACAGTTAGTGTTCACACAAGATTTCTGCACCGTGTAATGTCAGTTAAACCTTATGCCAAAATTAGATGTGTATAGTAGCTAAAACAAGTAACTAATAAAAATAAGTAGCAAAACAAGTCAACATTTTGGTTTAGTGAGTGTCTACACCAGGGGCCGGCAACCTTTTTTTCAATAAGGGCGCAATATAAATTCAAAAGTTATTGGGGGGCACCCGAATAAAAACCTTCAAAATAGTATAGTAGTAGTGGTCTTATGGACGTAATACATAAGGTTCAAATTTGAACATTTCGGTCGGTTAGCAATGCCTATGAGCGTACCATAGAAGTGATTTCCTAACACCGTATGTGTGTAATATGAGGCGTCCGGCTGTAAAACCTGTTAAGTAACAGTTTTTTAGATGCGAACTTTTCTGCACGTAAAACATGTTAACCATCATAGCTAGCGATTCCTGTAGTTATTTGGATCCAAACATCATAGATAACGTCATATGATAATACCGAATCCATGTTAAATACTTCAAGAAGGTTCTGTTTTCATGTAAAAACTGTTAAGTGACAAACAAACATGGCGGATGTAGTTAACATGTGATAGTGTTTTGCCGGGATAATATCAACAATGGACAGTGATAATCAATTTGATGTGTCTAATGAACAAATTGATGATTCCGATGCAGATAAGGACTATGTGCAAAGCGAATCATCATTAGATAGTGACAATACAAATGAGGTTTGTTACATGTTTCATTTTCTAACAATTTCATGTAAAACCTGTTAAGTTCCTCACTTACCAGGTTCTTTGTGCAACATATTGTGCAACAAAAGATTTTCAGTAGTATTATTTTTTTTTAGAATGAAACTGCTAAAGCTGGAAGAAAACGTGTCAGAAACGGTAGTAAACAAAGTAAAATTAAAAAACTCAAAGACAGCGGCCAAGGCTATAAAATGTACCGTGGTAAAGGATGCGCTGTTGTGCAGAAACAACCTGGTGAAGCGTGTCACTGCAAACTGAAATGTTTTGAAAAATTATTTCCAAATACACGACAGAAAATATATTCGGAATTTTGGGCGCTGGCAAGTCGTAATCTTCAAAATGCTTACCTATTTGGATGTATTCAAAAAAAAACTATTAAAAGAAAAACTCAAAACCATGATACAAGGCGAACCTGTACCATTGAGTATACCATCAAGGACAATAATACAAGTCATAAAATCTGCAAGCAAGCATTTATATCCATTCATGGCATTGGAAGAGGCCGTACTGAATATATTATACAACAGTTGCGCGAAGGGCACGTTATTCCACAATCTGACATGAGAGGAAGACATCATAATCACAAAATGAAATATTCTGAACAAGACGTAGCTAATGTAAGACGGTTCATAGAACTTTTACCCAAATACGAAAGCCATTATAGCAGACATAAAAATCCTAATAAACAATATATGAGCCTAGACTACACAATCGAATCTGTTTATGAAGAATACAAGAGAAACTGTGATATAGGTGCAACAACTGCAGTCTCATCAGATAAATTTCGAAGACTTTTCACAGAAGAATTTAGCATTTCTTTTAAGAGTCCAAAATCAGATACGTGTGCTAAATGTGATGAATTCGTGGTAAATATTAAGGCAGCCAAAGATTCTGGGAATCAGGAAACCTTATCGAATCTTCTACAACAAAAAGAGTTGCATTTGCGCAAAGCTGAGGCAGCTAGAACAGTCCTCAACAATGCTGTTGAAGAATCAAAACATAATCCTAACATTCATGTCATTACTTTTGACTTACAACAAGCGCTACCAACGCCCAAACTGACTACAGGTCCTTGCTTTTACAAAAAAAAATTGTGGACTTACAATTTCAGCATTCATTGCTGTAACAAACCTGAAAGAGGATACTTTTTTTATTGGAACGAATCTACCGCAAAAAGAGGATCTGACGAGATTGCTAGTTGTCTGCTCCAGTACTTCGAATTGTTTGATATCAAGGGAGACACTTTGTACGCCGTGTCGGACAACTGCTGTGGACAAAACAAAAATTGGACAGTGGTTGCATTTTGGCTTCACATTTTGTCTAAAGGTCGCTTCAAAAAAATAGTACATGTTTTTCCACAGGTCGGCCATACCATGTTACCGAGTGACAGAGACTTTGCTCTTGTAGAGAAGCATTCTAAAAAATACTCGGCCGTTTATTCTCCACTGGAGTGGGAAAATATTCTCAAAACTGCACAAAAAAAAATACCATTCATTGTGACAGCGATGAAGAAAGAAAATTTCTATGCGTTTTCAAATTTAAGACAGTGTTTCAAACAAAATACAAAATCAACTGAAAAAAACAACTTTAGCATTAGTGCAGCGGTTAAATTAGAGTTCTCAGAAGACACACCATTCACCATGTTAGCCTATGGGACCTACAGTGGGCTAGCAACCACAATATCATTAAAAAAAAGAGGCAGACCAAGTGCCACTTGGGATGAAGGATTCAATGTCACCCTAGAACAAAAATATGCAGAAGCTTTACCCATTGAGGAGTCAAAGCTGAATCACGTCTTATCCTGCCTACAATGGATTCCCCCTATCCATCATGCCTTCTACTACAATCTTAAGAGGGAGGACTGATTTAGTTTGTTTTCAATTTTAGTTTTCTATCTTTTGTGAACTGTTTATTTTTTTTTATGTCACATAGCATAGTTTTTTGTGTTAAGGGTTTCATGTAAATATAACCTGTTAAGTAACATTTTTGAGTTTTTTCTTCAACCTAGAAGCGGAGCAAAAAATATTTTTTCATTCATTGCTAAACGTTCCTCTTGAACCATTTCAACTTAATGTAGAAATAAACAATAATAAACCATTTGCTCTAAAATTAATTTTTTTGGGGTTCTGTTAGTGCTTTTCCACTCTCCTGTAAAATTTCTTTTTGGTTACTTAACATGTTTTACAGCCGGACGCCTCATATAGTGAGGGCACATAAAAATCTTGCAAGTAGCTAAACTCACTTACTTAACCCTTAATTACTCGCGCTGGTGTATTTTGTACACCAGCGCCAAATTTCTTGCCTCCATCAAACGTACGATTTTTTTGGTGGCACCAGGCCCTCACCTAACCTATGTCTAACATATCCGAAATGTAATGGATCAGTTATACGCCAAAACGCCCGACTGACCTTTGCGTTTTTACATAAATTTTAATGCGTTGTCACGTTGGTGCCTAGAATACACCGCGCGGGAAATTTTGTAAATTATGTAAATATTCAATCTTTTATACAAAAACGTTTGTTTTATTGTGTGATGGTGTTATGTATGGGTATTTTTGCCATCCGCAAGTGTGTTCTCGCTTCTAGTTACGCTAAATATATTTTTTTTATTTGTTTATTTTTTATTTTTTATTTTTATGATTTTACGTCTTATATTCACATAAAAATCCCCAATGCCTAACGGAGGAGGAAATTAGGGCCTTCTTGGAGGCTGGCAGTTCAGATGAGGAAATTCTAGGCGATAAGGAAGATGACCTTGAACAGAGAGTAATTACTCAAAGTGACCATGACAGTACGTCAGAACTGGAAGGCAGTGACCGTAAAAATGAGATTTCTAGTGAGAGTGATGGGGATGATAGTGCTGATGTAGAGTTTTTCTTTGGAAAAAATAGAGCCATCAAATCAGAAGAAGATTAGAGGGCTTTTAAAATTAATTTTGTTTGTCGTTCTGTTTTTTTTTTGTTCGTTGATAGTATGTTCCTATATATTTTTAAAATGTTTAACTTATTCGTAAAAACTATACTTATTTTTAATGTTTGACGTAAATTACCGTCAGCAAAAAAAAATAGCGTTTTTGTTTAAAAACAAGCTAAATTTAGGGTGGTGTACAAAGTACACCACGCGGGAAAAAGTTCGAATAATTTGGCGCGAGTAACTAAGGGTTAATTTAGTAACTTGCTTTAGCTACTATACACATGTAAATTTGGCATTAGTGTTCACATAAGATTTTTGCCCTGCGTAATGTCGCATAAACCTTAAGCAGGCTGCTATATGCAGCATCGCTTTTGATAGCTAGCCAGGCAAAAGTCATTAATGGAAACTGTCCCGCATACTTTCATCAATATTTTATTTTAGTTTTTAATTTTATGTATGTATGTAGCATATTTATAATTTCACAATATCTAACATCTATTAAGGTATAGTTTATGGCAAGATATTATGCGGATTTCGGGTTTTGTGGCTAATTAACTGTTATCAGCTTAGGGAGGGTACTTCTAAGAATTGACCTGTTCACACCTGTCTACATCAACAGGGCAATAACATCAGGACCGTATTTATAATAAATTACTTTATTGTAAATTATACAGACTTTTAGTACATTGTCACAGGGAAACTCAATTAATACAAACAAGTTATTGTGGATAAAATATTCCTTGAATTCGGTTCTGTCCTAATGCCCTGCCAATAATCAAGACCTCATTAGGGTAGGAGGGGCTGTGTATTTAACCCTTAATAACCTGAATTAATTATTTTTTGATTTAAAAAAAAATAGTTCAAGAAAGATATTCATGTAAGCATATAGTATAGGCTAATAAAGTTTTTTTTGCCAAAAATTAGTTTTCAGTCCTTCATTTCAGGTGTTGCCATATGGCAACGCTAAGCGCTTTGACTACTAAATATTTATTTTTGTTGGTCCATGGTAGGGCATGAAATAAAAGATAAATAATACTCTAATTGTTATCTATTTACAATAAAAATAGATGGAACATTAAAATAAGTTATTTTCTGCTATGGTAATCTATAAAACAGCCTACACACAAACCTATTTTACATTTTGAACACATCGTTCTCATTATTGAACTACATTTTTCTCCACTACATCGCCACTTTTTATTGTCTGGTATTTTATTGACCAAGTGGTTGATGCCATCATATCGAACGTCCTCCAAAACTCTACCGGATAAAGAACTTGCTGAAGAATGTGGCCTCCCAGCACCTTTTGACAATTTCCCGTATTTGCTCAAATAAGCCTGTACAATTTCACGACGAAATTGTAGTTGCGGCATATTGGTGGTCCTACGTTTTAACATCCACGCATTGTTGATGCAAATATCTATCAACCAAGACAAAATTGGCCAATACCACTTTTTATTTCTAATGTGTATGCGATATTTTGCAACATTCTCGTCCATCCTGTCGGTTCCACCCATATATTTATTATATTCCCCCAAGATGTGTGGTCTTGGCACTTGAATATTTTTTTTATCTTTTCGGGAGTACCTTTTTACAGTAGAAATTGGATCGAAACCGTGGCAATTTGATGTAATAGAGACCACAGAATTATCTACCCACTTAACAACCACAACGGCATCTTCTTTGCATATTGCAGCTTTGTATGATCCTCTACTGGCCTTACTCATATCTTTATTAGAAGGCAGTAAATTATTTTTGGGAATTCTATTTTCTCGTATTGTTCCTGTAGCATAGTATCCCCGCTCTCTGCTTGCAAATCTAATACCCATGTCACTGAAGTTTAAAAAAATTCAAATTATGATACTGGTAGCAGTGGAAGTGCCTAGCGTTGCCATATGGCAACGCCAATGTTTTCAAGCTAAATGCAAAATAACTGATTTGATAATTACTCATATTATTTCATTCACGTATAGTTTCAACTATTTATAGTATGATATATTAGAAATAATTACAGTTATGCATGCGAAATAAGAAAAAAAAAAACTTACTGTGCGTACTGATCCATATTGGTCTCCATAATTGCGAACACAAAATTTAACACAATATTAATCGTTAATAAACTAAAAGCAGAAATGTACAAACGTCATAATTATGTTAACTGAAACTCGTTTAAGTAAATCAAAACTATTGCCAACCGAAAAATTTCCAAAACGTCAACTTTAAACGGCATTAGACCAACTACGAATTGTGTTGCCATATGGCAACGCTAGGTTATTAAGGGTTAAAGATACGGTACCATAAAACCGCATAATATCTTGCCATGAACTATACTTGAAAATTTTTATAAGTGACCCAAAAGACCCCCATTTCATGTTTGATAAATATCTAGAAAATCTACTGGTTAACAAATGTTAAGTGTAAAATTGACATTTACATAAACTTGAAGGTTTTAATAATTTTTTAGTTTGGAAAACGTACTTAACGAAAGAAAACTAGAAATCACCAAACTGTTGAGTTTAGAATCAGATCTATGTAAATCCCTAGGAATGACTCCAAAACTAATTAAGCAATCTTCGCTACCTACACAGGAAGAGATTTCCGAGTTTAGGAAATACTTAACTTCTCTGGAAGAAGAAAAATTTAGGCGTGAAGAAGAATTTCTTAAACTTAAATACGAAATACTTGATATAGTTGGAGAACTGAAAGTTGAACCCAAGTTAGATTTTGAAAAACTAGTAATTTTATCAGATGATGCAGTGTTTTTAGTTACGGACCATAACATGACAATGTTGAAAGACATGCACAAATCACTCAATCTTCAATTAGAAGAAGTTAAAAAAGATGTGTCTGAACTGAGAGAAAGAATTAAACAACTGTGGGAAATTCTTTCTGAAGATCTTGGTAGTTGTGATGCATTTATGCAAAAAAATCAAGGTAGTTCTCTAGAGATTTTAGCATCGTTAAAGAAAGAACTTAAAAGACTACTGGACTTGAGAGAAACTAAAATTGGGGTTAGTATGATTGTAGTTTTAATTTTTTTTTTTTTTAATTTTTTATAATTGCATACGTTGGTGCTTGGTACTTGGAAAAGGTTTGGTCATCATTGTAATCTTTTGTAATTATTATTATTTAGTCACGAGTCCTCTACTGTTAGTTGTAGGTCTATTAAGTTGTGTTGTGCTGACTTTTTTCCATGTTTTTCTGTCTTGTGCTAGCTTTTTTATGTCTTTCCATTTGATTTTTCTATCCGTTGCTGTTTTTGTAACTTCGTCTTGCCAGGTTTTTCTCAGTCTACATCTTTTGTTTTTTCCCTGTGATCTTGCTTCATAGGCTTTTCTGTAGGGGTGGGCGGATATATCGATAAATATCATCGATATATTGGTATGGACAACAAAAATAAGGCTGAGAAGCTTTTTTTTTCACCAGTCTCTTTTTTCAGTTTTTTGCAAACTTTTTTAGCTTACCACCCCTTTTATATCGCCATTTCGATATCGCCCACCCCTACTTTTCTGGTTAACCTTTCTTCTTTCAACTTATAAATGTGATCCAACCATCCCAGCTGTCTTTCTTGTATTTTAATTTCAACCGATTTTATCTCATAATTGTTCTCTATACAGGGTGTCCCAATTATACACCGCCAAAAAGTAAGTGCATATTCCTGAGTGAAAATGATGACCATTTGTCAAATATTTTGTTATCCGAAAATGCTTCCTTTCAAAGTTAGAGACCTCCAAAATTGCAAGACAAAAAAATCAAAAAATCGATTACGTCCTAGCCGTTTAAGCTAGAGCTATCAAACTTGGCCGAAATGTTTAGGTGTTTCCCATTGACTTTGTGGGATAATTAGAAAGAAAACACCTAATTGGAAGTATGATTTATAGTCAGATCATCCGCTTAAGCCTTAAGTCAAGCACGACATTAACCAACTAAGTTTAGTAAAAAAATATTTGAGGTGTATAAACAGAGTTTGTCGATGCATCTTTAGCGCTAATTTTCTCGAAAACGGCTACGTTTACAGCAAAAAACAAAGAGGGACGAATGTTTTCCTCTTAAGTCATACTTTCTTATGGACGAATGACATTTTCAATTGTATTCCAGAGAAAAAAATTCTGAAGATGGTAAGCGGATGACCTGACTATAAATCATACTTCCAATTACGTGTTTTCTTTCTAATTATCCCACAAAGTCAATGGGAAACACCTAAACATTTCGGCCAAGTTTGATAGCTCTAGCTTAAACGGCTAGGACGTAATCGATTTTTTGTTTTTTTTTTTCTTGCAACTTTGGAGGTCTCTAACTTTGAAAGGAAGCATTTTCGGATAACAAAATATTTGACAAATGGTCATCATTTTCACTCAGGAATATGCACTTACTATTTGGCGGTGTATAATTGGGACACCCTGTTGTTTCATTTCTTATTCTATCTTTTTTTGTTTTTCCTTGGATTTTTCTTAGAAACCTCATTTCTGCTGCATTCACTCGGCTACTATTTTTATTTGTGAGTGTCCATGTTTCACTTCCGTATAAAAGTGCCGGAGTTACTACCTTTTTTACCACTTCCTGTCCTTTCGCATATTTCCTTGTCCGTTCCTCCATTGTTCTCTATGATCACTCCTAAATATTTAAAGCTTTCTACCTGTTCCAACCTAAGCCCATTTAAAGTGATGCTATGCCCTTTGTTCTCTGTTGTAACAATCATAGTTTTAGTTTTTTCTGTATTTATTTTCATTTTGATTTTTTCCAATTCCTGGTTTAGAGTTTCTAGATTATGTTGTTTTATAATTTCCAATTTAAATATTTAGTTTTTTAATGTCTTTGTAATTTGCAGGTGTTTATTGAAAAATCTAGAAAGGAACTAGTATCGCTGTGGAATAAATGTTATTACAGTGAAAACCAACGCGATGAATTTCAGTATTTTAATGTCAGCCTTTACACGGAAGACCTCTTAACTTTTCACGAAATTGAAATTCAAAAATTAAAAGCGTATCATACCCAAAATAGGTAAGATAATGTCTTGTCACCTTTAGCCTTTTCACAGTCTCTTATGAGTTAAAAGAACTGATATTTTTACAAGCTTCTATTCAACTATGATTCAACTTCACATGCGTATTTGTTTAGGTCAAATCTTTCAACTCAAATTTGATCCACTTCTACATAAAATATCTGATTGACTTAAAATTTTGCATGCGTAGATTGTCTCCGTGGCAATACACTTTAATACTTTTCTACAATCAAAATTCAAGATGGCGGACAATTTTTGTCATAGATACTATGACTCGGTGAAAAGTCAATATTTGTAGGTTTTCTGGGATGCTGATTACGATTTTCGAGTCAAAATTTAGGAATCTAAAATAGCTGTGCCAATATGGCAGAGAGGACCAAAACGGAAACAATTAATTTTAAGTAAAAAAAAAAGCTTGTATTAAAATGTACTAAAAATAATAAAATTAATTTTCCTAAAAGCTTGCCACGAATTAAATACGCATGAAATTCTCGCGACAAGCTTTTAGTTTTTTTTTTTTTTTTTTTTAAGTGCAAGGTGGCCTTTTTTCGATGCCCATACAGGGTATCTCGGTTATTATCAGAGATTGAAAAAAACTAAGTACGTAGTCTCGATTTATTTTTTCGAGAGAAATTCATTGCCGTAAACAGATTTTTGATCTTTTTTAATTTTCGAAATATGTATAGCCAAAAACCAGTTTTTGGTAATTTTCAAAAATGTTAAATATCTTGCTTAAACGAAAAGATAGAGAAAAACTTTTAAGACATTTTTGGAAACCTAACTTTCTTATTTTAAATAGCACCCATAAGCAAATTATATATTTTTGAAAAGTGCCCAAAATGGTGGTGGCTGTATTTCTAGTATTAAAAAAGATCAAAAATGATAAATATCTCGCTTAAACGAAAAGTAGAGAAAAACTGTAAAGACATTTTTGGCACAGCTTTTTGTCCTTAATAAGATAGCGATGTTCAATTGTTTTTTACTCATGCGAATATTGATATATTACACCTAACTTTCTTATTTTAAATGGCAACCATAGTTGGCTTTGACATGTATCGAAAGCTTATTTTTTTCGTTTTTCAAAATAAATATAATTTGCTTATGGTTGCTATTTAAAATAAGAATGTTAGGTGTAATATATCAATATTCGCATGAGTAAAAAACAATTGAACATCGCTGTCTTATTAAGGACAAAAAATCATGCCAAGAATGTCTTTAAAGTTTTTCTCCAACTTTTCGTTTAAGCGAGATATTTAACATTTTTAAAAAGTGCCAAAAATGGTGGTGGCTGTATTTCGAGTATTAAAAAAGATATCAAAAATGATAAATATCTCGCTTAAACGAAAAGATAGAGAAAAACTTTAAAGACATTTTTGGCATGGTTTTTTGTCCTTAATAAGATAGCGATGTTCAATTGTTTTTTACTCATACACATATTGATATATTACACCTAACTTTCTTATTTTAAATGGAAACCATAGTTGACTTTGACATGAATTAAAAGCTTATTTTTTGCGCTTTTCAAAAATATATAATTTGCTTATGGTTGCCATTTAATATAAGAAATTCAGGTGTAATATATCGGCATTGATACGAGTAAAAAACAATTGAACATTGCTATCTTATTAAGCACAAAAAACAATTCCAAAAATGTCTAAAGTTTTTTTCTATCTTTTCGTTTAAACGAGATGTTTAACAATTTTGAAAATTGCCAAAAATCGGTTTTTGGCTATATTTCGAAAATTAAAAAAGATATCAAAAATCTGTTTAGGGCAATGAATTTCTCTCAAAAAAATAAATCGAGACTACCTACTTAGTTTTTTTCTATCTCTGATAATAACCGAGATACCCTGTAGGGGCATCGAAAATAGGCCACCCTGTACATTTTAATAAAAGCTTGTTTTTAAAACTTTTTTTCTCCTTAAAATTTGTTGTATTTTTATCTATGCAACATTCAATTATGGGCGAATTTTTACTTTCTAAATTGTAAATATTTTAAAACAAAATATTGAAAATAAGCTGAGAGCAAAGAAAGAGTTCAAATCTAAAGTTTTTGCTTTTAATAAAATTATAACAAACCATTTTGATCAATTTAACATCGGCCTCCTTTTTTGTGGGTGGAGTAGCAGATTCATTCACAACATAACATCATTTGAATAAACTAAATCGTAAATCATTTTTAAAATCAAATGATGACTTTAGAATGACATGTTTATCGTTTCTTTCAGTGAAATTTTTAAGCTTTTTGAGAAATGGTCCGAACTTCAAGATAAAATGTTGGAATTAGAAGAAAGAACATCCAAACCGGATAGATACAAAAATCGTGGAGGAAAATTACTACAGGAAGAAAAAGAAAGAAACACGCTCAGTAAAAAGATCCCTAAAATAGAGGAGAGGATGTTGGAACTGGCGAAACAATATGAAGAGCGAGTTGGTTCACCGTTTTTAGTTAAGGGACAAACCATTAACACGATGATAGAAGAAATGTATGTAACTTATGAACAAGTAAGTGTAGCTCTCTGTTAATTAAATTATAGTAATGTTAATACGCTTGGCAGCGTTTTTACATACATGGATTGCTTGCTTGTAAAAGAGATCTGATTCTTAAGT
This sequence comes from Elmis aenea, assembly GCA_947652605.1. Taxonomy (NCBI): domain Eukaryota; kingdom Metazoa; phylum Arthropoda; class Insecta; order Coleoptera; family Elmidae; genus Elmis; species Elmis aenea. Next base: position 24,282,382 of record OX393581.1, on the reverse strand, counting down.
TAAACACTAGCAATAAATAATCGGTTCAGTTCCAGTTCGCAATTTTTTGTATTTCACTGGTTTGTTCAAAACTGACACAAAAAATACAGTTTTCTTCGATATGTCCAAAATTTATCTTCTTAATTGGTTCCTCTTGTACCTATCGGTGTCGAGGTAAATATGGCGACACGACAACCGTGTACACGGCTCCATCACATCGTTTTAGTTAAAGTAAGAAATTCAGCTGAAATAATAAAAAAGAAATAATAACAATTTAGAGAATCGAAGCTAAGCTATTAATACACTTAAAAATAGTTGTGAAAGTTGAAGTGATTTTGAATTTAATAAAAGAAAGTTAAATTTAAATATCATTAATAAAAACTTAAAATGTTAAACGCCCTCGACACCAAAAGGTACAAGAGGAACCGATTAAGAAGAAGACGTACGAGTAACGGAAACGCTGAGTGCGCGAAACGTAGGTAATTGACCCACGGCTATAATCTAGTGCAGCGCGTCAACTATAAATGAGTGCGGTTACTATAAGTGAACGATCTAATAGTGTGTGATAAATGGACAAATTATTTGGAAAAAAGGACGACAGAAAAAGAGAGAGAGAAGACAAAAACAAAGAAGAAACAGAGGTATTTCGGAAAAGTAAATTAGTAATTAGGTCCCCAGATCAAACAAAACAAAAGATAACAGCAACACTGCACATTTTTAACAATCAAGAGAGAACAGAAATAAAACCGGACATTAATATGGAGGAGATAAAAGCTATGTTGGAGGGCATTAGGAAGGAGATGAGAGAAGGTTTTAATGAGTGCAATGAAAAATAAGGAAACTTACTGAAAAAATGATAGAGAGAGAAGAAAAATGGGAAGAGGAAAAACGGCATGCAAAAGAGAATTAAAAGATTAGAAGACAGACTGGAAGCACAAGAAAAACAAAGAAAAACAAACAACATAGTACTCAAAGGTATAAATATACAACAAGAAAAACTTGAAGAAGGATTGCAAGAATTCATTTGGAAGGAGATTGGAGTAAAAGTTGACATGACAGAATCGTATAAAGTTGGAAAAAATCCAGGGCAACAGGTCATAATAGCTAGACTGGATAACGGCAGGCAAAAGTTGGAGGTAATGAAAAACAAAAACAAACTAAAAGGCAGAAAAATGTACATAGACAATGACCTTACGGTCATGGAGCGGGAAATACAAGGAAAAATTATAGAAAAAGCAAAAGATGCTAGTAAGCAGGGACACAAGATAAGAATTGGATATAAAAAACTTTATATCGACTACCAACTACATATATGGGATGGAGTGGAACAGAAATTGGCAAGAAGGGAAAACAAGCACTCAGATTCAAAAAACTAACAAGCAAGTTTAAAGATGGGGTAATCTGGAATTCCCACTTGAGTACCCCAAACGGAAACATTGGGAATATAAATGACAATGAGCAACGAAAACGGACAGTAAATATAGGAACATGGAATACAAGAAGCATTCAAGGTAAAGAAGTAGAATTAGTAGAGGAATTCGACAATAGAAAATTAGTAATATTAGGATTAACGGAAACGAAGAAAAAAGGGAAAGGAATAGTAAAGCTCGACAAAGGGCATATATTAATATATAGTGGAGTAAAAGAAACGCAATTTGCTAAAGCTGGGGTAGCCTGCAATATTTATTTAATCCCACGGATTGCGTAGTAAAGCGTACCACTTTCAAATGTCGTCTCCCGCGCAATGCGTAATGACTTTTTAAAAAGCAATAGTATACCATCTGTCGACGTAATTGGCAACTATGGGACATTTCTGTATACTAGACAGTTTCCTTTTAATAGACACTGTCACTTTTGGCGCTTACATACTACTTTTAAATTCAAAAAAGGGCGGAACTCTTACAGCAGTTGATAGGCATTACACATCTCTGAAACGCCGGGGAAGAAAACATTCTCTATTCATCTTGTCCTCAACCAAAAAATTTTCATATTTCAAAAATTGAGGGAAGGGTGAAGTACTGCGTATTCTGCATGAATAAAAAAAAAGGACACCAGCAGGAAGAGCAGTTCACAGTGCTTTTAAATGCCTAAATGCCTGTCGATGGGGTTTCTCCAGTAGGTATCATGCAGAGAAGGGAGTTCCAGTGAGCAACTAGGTCGTTGAATATTTGTTTATATAACGTTCATGATGTTGTTATTGTTATGTGAAAATTAGAATAGTTTATGTTGACTGATAAATCTTCGAATAAATAATTAAAATGTTAATTTTATTCAGCAAGAACAATACTTTGTTTTACACATATAACTGCCCAAATAATATCCGTGGGAAAGGGTTAATTTAATTTTTGTATAAATATGAATGATTCTTTCTAAATAAAATTTTTGTGTATTTTTTTGTTTTTAGAACAAACAATTAAAATTGAGCGCTCGAAAACAGCAGATAGAAAATAGAACACCAGCTTATACAAGTTGTTTAAGATCTGCGTCTAGTACACAGAATCTGGCAGTGTACACACCTCGTTCTATATCAGCAGTCAAACGGAAATTGACAACTCCGTCAGCGTCTTCAATTAAACGACCTCGCATCTTACAAGAACAAAATGGTAAGAGTTCTTTATATTTTATCTTGGTCCCTTTTTTTACTTTCGCCAGACGCAGAATAAAGAAAGTATTGTGATCGCAAAAAAAAAATCAAATTCCTTATTTCGACGGACGCACAATTTTAATGTCTGGTGCATACACACACACACGGGGACGTCATTGCGAAAATAGTCAAAACAGGTTCAGGGGACCTCAAAACGTGTATATTCGTCGAAATCTGGACTTCGAAAATGTTCGAGATCACCATACTTTCTTCATATTATGTCGCGAAAGTGAAAATATTTTACAATAAACCAGGTTATCTATCTGACTTGTTTATTATTATTAATTTTAAACTATTATTTGTTTCTCATCTGTTCATAAAAAATGCATACAATAATTTACTCAGTTTAGACAACCACTTAAAAAATCAATATACAGAGTGACATTAATCTAAAATCTACATGTGTTGCATTGGCAACTCTGTTGTTATAAGAGTTACATTGACGTTAAGTTAGCAAAATTGGGCAGAATTTTAAGACGAATTTAATGCGATTTTGATATTTGACCTAATTTTTTTCTCGTTTCATTGATGCATGGATTGTTAGGTTTTTCTTTAAAAATAAGCAAGATAGCAATATTATTGTATTTATTAGGTTCAATCAAAGTGGCCATTGAAAAAAAAAACAAATGATCATATAATTAAGCTAGCTGTACAGGGTGGACCAAATTCGAATGTTTTACGGGGTAGCTCGGTTACCATAGTAGATGCTGTAACTTCTTTATTTATTAAATTAGAACAAAATGTTATAAACGTTTTTTATACAGATTTTTTTGCTTAATTTAAAAACAAAAGTAATTTTTTCTTAGCCTCCTTGACTTTCGAGATATGAAGTATACTTACATTTTTTAAATGAAAACCCTAGTTGGCCATGACTTTACGTGAAAGAGTATTTTTTTAGCTTTTCAAAAATATGTAGTTTCATATATTTGTTGCAAAAAATAACCAAGATATGGCCAATTTTTAAAAATTCGATCATCAAAGTTTGCCATGATTTCGTAAACAAGTGATGTTTGTAATTATTAAACAACTAAACGTCATTGCCAAGTAAATTCTGCAGCAGCCGCTACGTTTTACCACTTACAAAGTAATATTTTAACATATTAAACTTTTCAAAGAGTTCAAATTTAGCCATGTTCACAATACCACAATAAACAGTTATAAAATACAAAATAATACAGGGATTTGCTTTAAAGTTGAAAAATTTACTTCGAAATGACGTTTAGTTGTTTAATATTGTAATAATATTTTCCTAGGCACATTTCTTTTTATTTGATGAACTGTCCTTAAAACAGCTAATCTTAATTCAGCAATTGTATTCAACTGTCTTTTGAAGATTAGCTGTTTTAAGAACATTTTATCAAACAGAAGGTAATATGCTTAGGAAAACATTATTATGTACAAGAAGCAGATCTTAAATTTGTATTGCATATAGAGACAGAGCTACACCTTCAACACGTGTAATAATTTAGATTTAATTGTAATAGCATTGACTATTATACTCCTTAGGGTGATAGGTGAAAAATAATAAATTATTATGAAATGTGAAAAATATCTTAAATTATTTAAGTTTTTTTTGTGTTTAATTAAGTACAGTTACTTTATTTATGTGATGTTTTGTTTTGTTTTTCAATTGCCACTTTGATTAAACAAAATAAATACAATAATATTGCTATAACTTGCTTATTTTTAAATAAAAACTTAACAACCCATAGCCAACTATGGTTGCCATTTAAAAAAAGTCAGGTTTGGCTTATATCTCAAAAATCAAGTGTGATTTTTTAGATATGTTTTTTCTTATTCTACGTAAAAATATCTAGGGGAATCATTTCACATTTTGATTTTAACATATGCTATATAGGCTATGGAATTATTTACCATTGAAAATATCGTTGGTTTTTAGTTTTTTCAAAATATACAGGGTGTTTCTTAAGTATTGCAAAAAACTTTAGGAGGCGATTCCTTATCAAAAATTAAGGGGGTCTTTCATGTAAATTTTTTTTCTTAGACATCTCCTTTCGGAGTTACAACCCTCTAAAGGGGAGCTGTACAATTAGGTTTGTATTTTATTTCTCAAATTTGGATAAATGTAGAAAAATTATATTTGGTAGATGTTTTATGCTTCATAAAAGGTTTCTCATAGTAATATTTTTAATCATTCCCTCCTTCACAGGGGGCTGAAAAGTGCGACCCCTGTTGGTTTTTTTATCAGAACTTTTTGAAAGCTTAAAAATTTTAAATTAAAAATTGTTTTTTTAAAAACTTGATTTATTTAGAACCTTTTTTTATTCTTTAGTTTTTCTCGTTAAACCTACCGTTTTTCAGTAAAAAATAACATAAGTAAACACGAACCATCAAATTAATATTCCAATATAAAACGATTCATTTTGGTGGTTGCCATGGTTTGTTTATGTTCTTATTGGGTAGTCAACTCTACCTTTATAGCGTTGTCGCCACGTAAACGTCAAAAATGAATAACATCTGTTAATTCTACCCAATATGAACATAAACAAACCATGGCAACCACCAAAATCCAAAATGAATCGTTTTATATTGGAATATTTGATGGTTCGTGTTTACTTAAGTTATTTTTTACTGAAAAACAGTAGGTTTTACGAGAAAAACTAAAGAATAACAAAAGTTTCTAAATAAATCAAGCTTTCAAATAACAAACTTTTAGTTGCAAAATTTTAATGCACCAAAAAGTTGATGAAAAAACCAACAGGGGTCGCACTTTTCAGCCCCCTGTGAAGGTGGGTGATAATTAAAAATATTACTATGGGAAACCTTTTAATAAGTATAAAACATCTACCAAATATTATTCTCCTACATTGATCCAAATTTAAGAAATAAAATAAAAACCTAATTTTTCCGTTCCCCTTTAGAGGGGTGTAACTCCGAAAGGAGACGTCTAAGGAAAAAATTTTATATGGAAGACCGCTCTTAATTTTTGATCAGGAATTACCTCCAGAATTTTTTTTGCAATACTTAAGAAACACCCTGTATAAAAAAGTTAAAGGTGTAGGTTAAGTGTCAAAATGGCATTAAATTTGTCTTGAAATTATGTCCAACTTTGCTATTTTAGCCGACAATGTAACTCTTCTCATAAAAAAGTTACTTATACAATACATGTAGATTATTGTCACTCTGTATATATAAAATCTAAGTCCATTTTTACCATTAGTGAATAGGTACATTCAATGAAGTAGGAGTATAACAAAATTGTTTTCATTTATTGTCAATCTCTTTATATTTTAAAGAAATCCGAACTGCCCCACCAAAAATAGTGATCCAATCAGCAAGTACTTCCAAACAAAGACGTCTCTCTATGGAGCGTAGAAAGAGAGTGAATAGATGTCGAAGAATATCATTCAGTAAAGTGCAAAAAAATGTGTCCGAAAATTCAACAACCCGTGATTATGGTGATTTTGAGGTAAATTGAACTTTGTTTTGTTAAAGAAAAAATGTAAAAAATTAATAGACGTAGATTATTCAACAACAAATTGAGGTAAAAAGTCGTTGCTTTACCTTATTATGTCATTAAGTTGCTGTCATTGTGGAAATATTAACACGTTGACTGCCAAGTACGAGATAACTCGTAGTTTGCGTTCTTATCCAGGACGACGACTACGAGATAACTCGTCGTGCTGTTACTAGTCATTTTCGTGCGACTACGATTATACCCGTAGAATATAAGCGTATTTATGTAGGTGGCTTCTGGGAATAGACAGAAAAATCAAGGCTGACTTACACGAACTGAAAATTTCTTAATATTATAATTAGAGTTTTGAATAATATAATATGGCTTCTGCGGTGGAATCCTGAAAGTTAACGTGTTAACTATAAATTTTCGATTGGCACTTTATTTTAAATTTTTAATTCAGTGCAACTTTAAACATCTAATAGGTGTAAAGTGTTAATAAAAATTGTTTTAAGACAGTATTGTTTGTTTTACCTGTGTATGAATTTGTCTGGCATTTCTGTTAAGGATGATCTGAGAACTAAGCAGTCCTGTCGAAGTACTCTGGCAGTTGAAGAAACTAACGCGGCAACAAATTGTTTACAACCTCAGATCTCTTCTGTACAACATCCTACTACACCAAATCGTACCCCCAAAAGAGTACAGAGTCCTAAAACAGCATCAAAATTAACAACAGCCCCAGGGATGAACCTTTTCTTTTAATGTACTAACTGATAAGTTTTTAATGTGTTAAGTGTAATATTTTTTATTTATTTAAATGTTTACTGTTTGTTTTATGTAAAATTTTTGCACAATAATTTAAATAAGCTGGTATTAAAATAACTTGCATAAAAAATGTAAACATGATATTTTTACTTTCCACAAACGTAGTATTAGTAGCGTAGGCAAGATGTTTTTATGGGGGGGGGGCTGTTAATGAAGGTAACAGCCTTTTAAAATGATTTTTACTTGTCCATCTTTACACAAAAACACGAATAATAAGATGTATCATTTATAAGAACTGTCTTACAAAATTGGTTGGACTCGTCCAGCAGAGCTTTACCTATGCCCGCCTCTAGGTTAATACATCCAGGTACTTGGTGGAGGTCACGACCCCGTTCTGTATGTGCCACTACGTAGTATGAACAAAGTATTTTGATCATGAAAACAGACGTACACGTTTTGAGGTCCCCTGAACAAGGGATGAAAAACGTAACGATACCTGATAATGTTAAAATAACAATTCAAGAATAATATCTAATACAGTAACGTAACGTTATTTTTTATTAATTAAATATTAATTTCTTTTATGCTTTGTATCTCAAATATGAAATTTAAAATAAAATATCTAAAGGTAATTTTGCACTATTTACAATTTACGCTTTAAAGATCCCAAATATAATTTCAGAGTTACAAATTATATTTATTTTTATGACGTTATGCAGGATGATACTCAAATATTGCGAAAAAATTCTGGAGGTGATTCCTGATCGAAAATTAAGAGGGGTCTTTCATATAAATTTTTTTCGTTAGACGTCTCCTTTCGGAGTTACATCCCCCTAAAGGGGAGCGGTAACATTTGGTTTTTATTTTATTTCTCAAATTTGGGTATATGTAGGCGAATGATATTTGGTAGATGTTTTATACTTATTTAATGGTTTCCCATGGTAATAATTTTAATCTACCACCTTCACAGGGGGCTGAAGAGTGCGACCTCGTTTTTTTTATCAGAACTTTTTAGTTGGTTAAAACTGCATTTAAAAATATTTTTTTTGAAAGCTTGATTTATTTAGAAACTTTTTATTCTTTACTTTTTTTTCGTAAAACCTATCGTTTTTAGTAAAAAATAAAATAAGTTAACATGAACCAGATGAAGTAAAGCTTTATGTATTTGCTTGATTTTTCGCTATTTCTTTGACGATTGCAGAAAAAATTTAATATGCACCTCTGCAGTAAAGTTCCTTTGTATCACTCGCTTGGTTATCCACACTCGTGATAAAAAGTCGAACTTTACTGCCTTGGTACGTAAATAACTATTTTACAAAATGTATTATTTAACAGCTTTTCATTAACGTATGGATGCACCCTCAATTGTTTGCAGATTCATTTTTTTTTTGTTTTCTTAAAATTACAGCAGCGACAAGCTATTCCTTTAAAGTTTATGTTTACAAATAAACTTACCGATGATTTTCTATCGCCCATGCACTCAATTATTTTCAGGAAATGTTTCATCGTGCAATTATTGTTGCATGTTAAACATATCGCCCGTGCCCGACAGGCCTTAATAATTAAGATGAAATAGAATGTGCAGTAGACAATGAATTAGTTTAAACAATTCAGAATTAACAAATTAATATTGTCGGTTTATACTACCTAAAAAATCCACAACTTCTTTCCCAATAACTTTTCTATAGGCACCTGGAACGAATATACAGAAGATTTCAAATTATGACAAATTCCTTATAGAACTCATTTTTTTTGGTAGTACAATACAGGCAGGCTTACCAGATTTAAACATTTCGGTCGCGGGACATTGCGACCACCCAGGGGCGCAGCGACGGGGAGGGCAGGGGGTATCGATGCTCCGGGCGCCAGTCGTGAGGGCGCTGCGAAGACAAAAAATTTTTGCGTTTATTTTACTTATACAGGGTGGTCCACTTTTTAGTAGCAGAACTTTAACAGTCGATAGAAAAACTTATTTTAAAGCGAATATTCCATATCAACATGGGTCCAAAAACTTGTTTTTGGGTAGAACATTTTATTCTAAACAAAAAGTGTCTCTTGAGTTTTTGTCTTATCTGCCACCGTTTGGCGCGGAATTTGATTTATTGTACTATTTTCGCGAAAAATTTGCTCCTAAGTTCGATCTAAAAATATCGCGAAAAGCAGAAAACTGCAGAGTAAATGCTTATATTAATCGTTAATTTAGCGGAACTTCTTCCCTCATTATTAGTCTGTTCTGTAATCAAAAACTGCAAAAATCGATAATTACTTCTTCATTACGAATATTAGCTATATTTAATATTTTTAGATCGAACTTAGGAGTAAATTTTTCGCGAAAATGGTAAAATAAATTAAGTTTCGCGGAAATGGTGGCAGATACCAAAAAAAGTCAGGAGCCACTTTTTTTAGAATAAAATGCTCTACCCAAAAACAAGATCGAGTTTGAACAGGGCCGTCCTAATTTTTTATAAAATTTATTAAAACAACCCCCACAACTCCGCCACTGATTGTGGGACTTGAAATTTTCACCGATTGTGGTAACCTGTAAGGTGGTGCTGTATACCAAATTTGGTTGAAATATATGTACTGGTTAAACGTTATCGATATTTTTTCGAAAATTTCAACACCCTGTATCTTTAAACTGAAGTGTTTTTGGACCCATGTTGATATGGAATATTCGCTTTAAAATAAGTTTTTCTATCGACTGTTAAAGTCCTGCTACTAAAATGTGGACTACCCTGTATGTCTAAAACTTCATTTATCTAAAATCAAATCTAAAGAAAAAAAAATATATTGCCCGGGCGCTATTTGCCCTCGCTACGCCACTGCCTATACCCAATATTAAAACGGTGCCTGTCCACCACACATTATTAAAACTTTGGAGGATAATGTTCTTCTTCCTTATCGTCCAAAAGTATGCTGCCCAGTGCCCAGTCACATTAACTTCTGATCAGGGATGGAAAACGTAACGTAACGATACCCGATAACGTTATAATAACGATTCAACTATAATTTTTTATACAGTAACGTAACGATATTTTAATAACGTTGTAATAACCAATAACGTTTCATTAAAAGTTATTTTGTTTCGTTATTCTCTATAAATTAAATTTTTATATGGCGATATTTTTATTTTTAGAAGATATAATATTTTGTTGGTATTTTAGAAATAAAAATGAAAATAAAATATCTCAACGTAATTTTGTACTATTTTTTATATTTACATTTACAGATCCCAAAAATAATTTCAGAGTTACAAATAAAAATTATTTTTATAACGTTATATATTATAATTTATGCAACGTTATATAACATAACAATTCATTTTTTTAATGTTATTTATAACGTTATGTAACGAAAACAAATAATAAATAACGTTATACAATAACGATGATGAAGTTGAGTGTGCGTGTGCGCGACATATTAAACTGCGCGACGCGGGACAAATAACGACAAAAAAAAATCAAAATTACATGAATACTTCTCATACAAAATCTAATAGCGTTAACCAAAATGATTTTTTTTACCAGTTGAAAACAACATAATGTTCTGTGATAACATAACGTGTTGAAATTTAACTTAATTTTTGTTTGTTGCACATAACCTATCAGAATCTTTAAAATTTTTAGCATGAAAAACAAATTAAAGGTATAAATGCAACTTGTTTATTAAAAAAGCCTTTTAGAAGGTTGCGACTTTTAATTATTTTAATTAATTATCCTTTACCTAATGAAACATATACACAAAACAACAAATACTACAACAAAAATTATGATTTCATCTTAATTACACTTTACCTTTTGTTCATACAATTTTAAAACTATGTTTTAAAATCATTAAAGGGCTTTAATTTAAATGCCCATGACATAACCGTTAACGCGCATATAAACAAATATCATCTGTTAAATCAGCTGTTAGATGCCACTGTCGCAGAGTGGGGAAGGGTTGTTACTGTGGTCGTTGCCCGTTGCAAGCGGGAAATGTTTGGCACAATTGCGCGCCCGGGAAAGTGTTGGCTTCCACGTCTTAAGTGGAGCAGTATTAACTGTTAGTAAGAGCTGTATTAAATGTGTTGTGTTGTGCTAAAAGTTTCTTAAACGCTTATTTTGTAAGTTTATTAATGAACTGCTGTTTTTTTAATTCATAAAATGTGGGGTAAAATTAATTAAGCCTAACTATGTGGTTATATTTCTTAGCATGATGGATCCTTATCCAAATGAAAATTTGCCACGGCGATCCCTTAGGCGTTTAGCCCTTACTGAAATAAGTCCCCTTGAAGCATCAATTCGAACTGTAAATATTACTGAAAACCCTGAAACGCCAACATCACCTGATGAACTCGTAATTGTACAAAGAGGCCGTAGACGTCAACCTCTTACTTGGTCTCCAGTTGAATACAGTAAGACTAATTTGCTCGACCCTCCTAGAGATAAAACTCCTGAAAGAACTTACCAGAAGCTTGAAGTGAATTCAAAGTTACGTCGACGGCTAACTATGAGTCCACCGGGAACGAATACCACTCGTGTACTAGGCAAAGCCCTAGCGAAAAAACTAAAGACTGTAATTACTGATAAGGATAAATCTTAGTTTGATGGTAATAATTTTAATTAAATTAAATAAGTGTTTTAACTAGTACGGTTTGAACTGTTAAGATAAAATCATTTTTTTTTGTTTGTATTATTAGCTTTGTAGATTCTTCTAATTTTTATCATAATGTACAATGTTAAACATTTCAATACAAGTGAAGTGTTTATTTCTGTTATCTCTTAGGAAGACTTAGTTCATATCTTAGTATTGTAGTAGTCGACTTTAAATTTTTGCTCTTGTATAGTTTTTTTAACTTATTTTTATTATATAAAACAGTGCTCCTAGTTTACCTTAAACCATTTATTTCTTTAAAAAATTGAAATTTTTAATTTTAGCGAATAAAGGTAATTACTCTATTTGAAAGGAAGTGAACATTTTTAGTGGCATTACATTGATGAAAATTTTTAATATCCCATCCTCAGATGAAAAGTGCATTTATATAATTTTCTCTATTTATGTGGAGCTCAAATAAAGCCTTTAGTTTGTTTTATGAGAATTGAGAAATAAGATTTTTATGAACCAAACTTAACTTACAAAAAAAAGCATTAAGTATTAATATATTGAATTTAGTGTAGTAGAGTTTAAACAAAAATTATTTTGTTGTATGAATATTCCATAACTTTATGTTAACTTGCTTTAAAGTTAATAAGCTGGTTATAAACTTGTTTTTGATCGAGATACTGTCGACTCTTAACTGAAAATTAATTTAAAAACTATTTTGTAATTTTCAAACAGTTAAATTATGTATTTGTTTACTTAAGATACGTATAGCAGGACACTTTTGTTAGTCATAATTATTGCAGTTTTTAACAACATGAATCTGTCAAATATAAGACTTATTAGAATTTTTGCTTTCCCAAAGTATGTTTTAACATTGCCTGTTCACCTACAACAAACCAAGAATTTTTGTAATGTTTGAAAGACAAATTTTTTTTTTTTAATTTGCACCTTTTAGTAGTCATTTATTTTTTTATCCAATAACCATAATTGTAGTCAATTAACAACAATTGCTGAAACTTTGAACTGTAAATCTACCGTTTCAAATCATTAAGGCTCCGACTGTTTTATGCTATTAATAATTTAAGTTTATTTTTAAGTTGTAGATGCATTTGTTTAACTCATATTTCCTTAAGTTATAATTTCTGATATAGTAATAAGACAATTAATAGTGTATACCGTATGTTATCTATTTTGTCGATAAATAAAAGCACAATAAGTTGGCGAATCTTGACACTAATTTTGTTATCGGCAGACACGTTAATTTGTAGATTTAATATACATACATAGTTTTATATTAGTTAAATTTTAGTACTAATATAAGACTGTTTTATATGTCACACCCTTTAAATACAACTTATTTTAGATACATTTTAGTGACAATGCAAGTGCCTTAAAAGATGTGTAATGTATTTTTTTAAATAAAATAAAACTAGAAGGGTTATTGTATTTTATTAACTGAAACTATTAACTCACAAAATTGCGCAGTCTGAATAATTGCGAATTTAATAAAATACAACAGCATTAGATAATATATAGTTTAGTTTTACAGCTTTTAATTTTATCAACTAGAAAGTGGCTTTAAATACTTGACATGTTAAACCGCAAGTTTATAAGTAACACAGCTGTTGCACATAAACATTTGCAGACTAGAGTACAAAAAATTTAAACAGATAATAAAGTTTCAGGACATGGACAGCTATAATAATTATAATATGTTAACGCATATTTAAACATCACATTCAAACAAATACTTGCAAATTATAAAATCTGTAAAACTTTAAAATCATTTATTGGCTATAGTACACCCTATAATATAAAGTCTTCGATCTCCATAACGAGTAAGAATTATCAAACTTAAGTAAATATACACCTTGGCCTGGATACTGATGGGAACCTGCATACACTTCGTTTTGACAGTCCCGTCTATAAACGGGCACTATTTCTGTAAGTAACGGTTTTGGAACCCCATTTGCAGAAATAGAACCTGCTTCAAGATCTCCGGTATGGATAGCTTCTTCGTCGTCTAACTCGTCGAGGTATTCAACATCCTCGTCATCACTTTCAGATACGTGCACCGACACTTGATCACTTAATGGAGTTCCATATTCAAAATAAACTCCAAATCCTGCAACCATAAGATGTAAAGCTGATGAAAGTAATTTTAAAAAAATATTTTTTTAAAAGGCGATAATACTAGATTAGCTTATAAATCACGTTAAATGCACCTGCTTATGCAATGAGACTTTAAGGGCATACAAAAGCTATACAGGGTGTGTATAAATTGGCGGAAGCGCTACATGTGACGATGTTCTTCGTAAAATTCTTGATACGAAAATGTTGTACCATGCTTGCTGTGTCTGCAAGAGGTCCTCAAAGTTTTGACATTCAGTCCTTTAAAAAAGCGTTTTGTTTTTGTTTTATGACAAACAACTTTGTTTTTTTCTTATGGGCAGCATATCGCGTTTTTCTTCGTTATTTAAGTTCATTTTTACGAATTTATTAATGTGACAAGTAACAGGCTTTCAAAACTTTTAGTTTGTTGATCAGTTGACTACAATGACCGGCCAACCTGATTTATAGTTGTTCTTGTTAAAAACGTATTTTTTCAAATTTGACAATGAAAGAAGAAGTAAAATACCATGTGTGATACATCAATGAATTCAGAAAAATAAATGCTATTTGATTATGTAAATAGCAAAAATTGCGTCTAAAAGAAAAAACAAAGTTGGTTGTTATAAAACAAAAACGAATCGATCTAGGAAAAATTTGTGATCACCATCCGATTCGGCTTAAAAAAAGTTGCTTAGGCAATGTTTTAACACATTTGAAATATTTTATACTCCAAAGGAGTTATAGACTATTTTCAAAAATCGTATTTTCCAGTTTTTCCTAATTTTCTCGGATACCGTTTGAGATATTTCCAATTTCTGTTTGGATTATCAATGAGCATTGAATTTAGCAACTTTGCCAAATTTGAACCTACACTCTAGCTATTATAACAAGCGAGATCCCCATGCTTAAACTCAAATTTCAATCACCCTGTATACATTGTAGATCGGCTGCGGAAGCCTACAACATAGATTAATGTTGTGTTATTTATTCAAATACACTGCAATGAAAATAAGAAGCAATTATAAAATAATAATTGCATTTTAGTTTTCTGGCTTTAAATAAGTGAAATAAACACAAAAATATTTTGTCTTCGCGGTGCCCCCCCAAGACTGGCGCCCGGGGCATCGATACCCCCCTTGCCCCCCGTCGCTCCGCCACTGCCTGACTGCCAATATGTCCACACTAGGGAAATTCCCAGGACTTTCTTAGTCTCGAGTCTCGGGACTAAATGTTACAGAAAACTGAAATTAATTTTTTATACTTATTTTTAAACAAATTTTACTGCCACGAGTTTAGCAAAAATATTTTGTTTCATAATTTTTTATGTTTATAGTTTATACTAACAATCAGGGCCGGCGCCAGGTTATTTAGCGCCCTAGGCAAAACTTATTATAACGCCCCCTTTCACACAAATTTTCACAGAAATTAATATTTGTGACAGTACGATAATCGATAAACAATAAAATTTTATTTTTTAATAATGGTGATTACACATTTTTGCGCCCCCCCTATGGATAGCGCCCTAGGCGACCGCCTAGTTCGCCTTAATGTTAGCGCCGGCCCTGCTAACAATCAGTATTTACTTAACTTTATTTAAATTTTTTGCCTGCCATGTTTAATTATTTATGTTTATTTCTTGTCTGCTTTAAAGCTAAAGGATATTTGTTAAGTTTATTAGTAAAAATATATTTTACTTATGCTTGTTATGTTTTAAAGTTTAATGAAAATTGTTGTTTATTTAAAATAGGCATTTACTTGGAAATATATACTTTATTTACTGTAAAATGTAGACTTAATTAAAAATAATAATACTACTCCTACTAATACTTTATTTATAAAATAAATGCTTCAAAAACAAAATCCGTGAATTTGGTTTAATTTTAAAAAAATATATGCTTCAAAAACAAAATTCGTGAATTTGGTTTAATTTAAAAAAAATATATCTGTCAACTGTCACGACCGATTCACGATCACGATATGTGCAAAGAAGCAATTTTAAATATGTAGCGGGTGCTTTCAGAAACAATGTCACTGTCAAGAAAACTTATTTTTTACAGTGAAAATAGCCGATGAATTTTGAGTACATGAATATATAATCATTTTTCTTACACCTTATAAAATCTTCCGTCAGTTTTGACGAGTTAAACCACTATTTTTTAGTATGTAAATAAAATTCGCAAGTCTCGAAGTCCCGGGACTTTGATGAAAAAAGTCTCGAGTCCCGGGACTTTAAAAATTGTCGAGACTCAGAATCCCTAGTCCATACCTCCTTCACCGGACCTTATAAATCAAATCTATCTAAATACTGTCTTTTTATATAGAATCTTAAAATCTCACAATCCACCATATCTTTTTAATCTTATAACACGTAGAAATGATGTTCACGATGTCAACATTAGATTTAATTCATTTTGTATTCCAAGACACTCTTCACTTAAATTTAGAGGAAGCTTTTCTTATTTAGCACCGTTGTACTTGAATGCTGTTATGCATCAATTGCATTTATCTGCTTTTCAATTTAAACATATGTTAAAAAATGCTGTTCAGCAGTAAATATGTATTTTATTATTGTAATTTTTGTTGTTGTTTGTTAATGCTTATTTCTTATGGCAAGGTGGAAGAAAGCGCGAGCTAACCTTGTCCATTTGTGTATTATTGTATTGTAATGCACAATAAATATTATTATTATTATTATTATAAATGACAAAGCACTCGGAAAATCTGTTCGCTGAGGGATAATGGTAATGGTTAATAATTTAACTATTTATTTTATTGTTTAGAGATTGAGTACCATACCTCCATTAGTTGGTTTCCACACTCATAAGAGGGTATGGATACATACTAACTACTGACCTATGATAAATAGTTATTTATGTGAGAAGGAACTACAATGCCTGTGTTTAGTTAGTACTAAGGGTGAAATACTAAAAGGCCTAAAATGCACTTAAGTCTGATATACAAACAATATTTTGTGCATAATCAAATAATTACAATAGTAAAACAAAAACATCTTGATGTGAAAATAAAAACAATCGCATAATTTTTGGTGACATTCCCAAGATAAATTTAAATCAACTTTTAACATTTCGTTTTGGCATAAAAACAATTAAGAAGACGGGTCAACATTTTGTCAATATTTCTGAAAATGTTAGATTGTAACTGGCTATAGCAGTGTTTCTCAAACTTTTTACTCTGAGGACCCCTTTCAAAATTAAATTCTTACAGAGAACCCCAATGAATTGTTTTGTAGACAATGTTTTTGTTTTCTTCTGGTCTGGCAAATAAATTTGGATGATATTTGAATATTATGAAAGGGCTCGGTTACCCCTTCAGAAGGATTTAGGGGTCCGCGGACCATACTTTGAGAGACACTGGGCTATAGTGTAACATTATTTGGTTAAAATAAAATGACACGTGATGATTACAATTATATTGTAACAAGCAAAGGAGCAAAAATACGAAATTGTAGTTTTATACCTATATCATAATGGTCAGTGGCGAATTCCCAGAATATTCTAGAGCCCTCGCGATGCGTCGGCACTCGAACAGTGACTGTTTCCCCATGACCTACCCTGACTACACTATCACCTTCAGCTTCAGATACTGCTTGTTTAAAAGTCTGTACGTCAGATCTGGTCCACATACTAGCAGGAACCAATGATTCCTCTAAACCCAATAAATCTGATGTGCTAGAACTGTTTATCTCATTTTGTGTATCTGTATTCTGTAAAAAAACAACAACAAATATCATAATTTAAACCTATTACGATGAAATGTTATGTAACACAAAATTGTCTGTTGACCATAAGGTCATTTCGCATGTCATCAACTAAGAAACTGAGGATATTTAAATATAAAAAATGTGGGGGCATTTAAGAAAATATTGCACACAGTTCAAAAACGAAGCCTGTACATACCGAACTTTTATCAGTGTCCAAATTATTATCTTTGCCAACATTTGTTTTTGGATTAATAGTATCTCCTCTTTGTGCTGCTTGCAACTGTTGCATATATTGAATGTAATGTTGCTCTTGTAATTGTCTGATTAGTGCTCCCTGTTTTTCAGGATCTCCTACAATACTAATTATTAAAATATAAACGCTAAGATATTACCTATATCGCATAAATATAATGAGTTATTGTATCTCCTGCATTAACAAATAATTATTTAATATTATCATTTTGATTGCTAATTTACCTGGATATTGTTGATCAGCATAATTTCTAAACTGTTCATATGTCTGTTCATTTAAAGCTTGTTGAATTTGACGTTTAATTGATTCTTCCTTTTCCAACTGTTCTTTCAATAATTTTTCTTCGGCCTTCTTCTTTAGTTCTTCTTCTTGTGCTAAGAGTTTAAGTTTTGCTTCTTCTTTACTAGAATATTATAGATAATTATTTATAACTATAAAGGCATCATTATTACACACAGTAATTTATTTAATGTGAATCGTCAACTAACGCTAATCGTTCTTGTTCCTTTTTTTCTCTTCTATGTGCTTCAATGTATGTAGTAAATAGTGGACAGCGTCTGCTAAGGAGTTCTACAAAACCAGCTCGTGCTTCATTACTATCTAAATTACCCAATTTTTGCCATGCTAATCTTCTGTCATGTCCAACTACATCCAAAGTTCCTAGAGGTGGCAATTTTGATATAGCATCGGCTAGCGGCCCGTGCAGCACTTGCTGTGAAAATGCAATTAACTGCAGTTTATCCTCGTAACTAAAATGTACGGCTTTGCCTTCTTTATCTAAGAATTAAATTAAATGAAATATCATAACCTCACTTTCACCAGTTTTACCTTTATAAAAACTTAATGCAAGCTTGTACACTTCTTGCAAAGGTAAACCGTACTGTGATATATCACCATTATCTACATTTTGAGCTAGTACTTGGTGAATTTTGTGATTAACATCCAAACTTTTAAATTTTTCGTTAAGTTGTGAGCTGTCACTGATGGCAGCCATTTCTACATGTTAGGGTAACCGAAGTCAAATACCCCAACGTGTGATAGGGCTGTTAACAATTCACAAAATGACGGGCGTAAATAGAATATGATTAGAAGCGCTAAATAGCAGTCAATTATAATTATAAAATTAAATGAAACAAATTTTTTAAGGTTTATTTGTCGATCGTCAGAAAGTACCCAAAATGTACCAATTCTCCGAAATTGAACCCCTTGTTTATAACATTAATTTTAAAACATTTGTTCAATATTTTTCGTTCGCAGAAACGTTAATGACAATAAATTAATGGTTTTCCTTTTTGGTTTTTTCGTCAAAGTACACCAATTTTGGCGGGTATTTTTGTGCGCACGTCATAATTTGGAATAATGGCGCGGTAAAAACGCAGTTTAAAAGCTTTAATTCTGCATATAATATAAAAGATATAAAAGGCGTGATTTGTAATCTCGTACCTAAACCAAGCAGTTTCAACAAAAATGGGATATATAGATATAAGAACCACGTGTCCTTGTTCTGTGGAACCACGTTCACATAACCTACGTTTTAAGATAAGACTCATTTTAAAACAACTAAGTCAGTCACGACTTTTGGTGCAGTGTAAATTGCAAATAATTATAAAAGTAATAAAATATGCGTTAGTCGTATTATCAGCATTTATAGTCCCTTTTCGCTGTATTCGGTCGACATTATATGCGCCATTATCAACATTTCAATAGTCAAAATACTTTAAAATGTTCATTTCGGTGTTTTTCGTCCCATTTATTTAACTTTATGTGTTTCTCTAAGTATTAAAAAATATGAACAATTAACATCATGACACAGTGAAACCTCGATATAATGGACCCCGATTTCACGGATTGCAAATTTAATGGACATATTTTTACACTCTGTACACTAACTGGTAACTGGGTCTGGCTTTGGTAGGTACATTTTTAGAATCTGTGTATTAATACTGATTTATACCTATATTGCTACTATAACTTGCAATTTTGTGTGACATAGTCGACGGTACATACATCCTCTCTTTTTAATGCGGTGGTTGGACCATAGACAGCTAATATACATTGGATTGGACAACCTAAAAATGGCGTGTTATGGTCACGTAATTTTTTGGCAGTTTAAAAATATTATGATTTACGATTTGTAAATACTACAATAAATGTATAAAATTCAGTTCCACACTTTGTATGATTTTGCTTTGAGTTGTTAAACACTGGTGTAATTTGTAAAAATCACGTTTCATAACATAATCTCAACAATTCGTGCAGGTACTGTTAGTAATCCTACTTTTCTTGATTTTCTGTTTGCTGTCAACTGTCAAAAGTACACCTTAGAAAGAGAGGCACATATTTTCATTTCATTCAATCGGCTTCAGTCGCCATACTCATTGTGTAGATAGGGAATGCACAATATAGGAATTTTTACATATGATTTTTAGCATACAGGGTGTAGACTCGGATCACGCAACATAGCAATTTCAATGGTAAAATTTTAAAAGTCGTATTTTAGCTCCCCTAATTATTTTAGAAAAAAAAGTGCAAATACGTTTTTTGTAGAGAAAAAAATTCTGTATACATAAATGTATTCAATATAATTTATTAGTTTTCCAATAACTCAAAATTAAGCAATTACAAAACGCGTTTTGACAAAAATCTGTACTGCCTTGGAATTATGCTATGACAACTGCCCAGCCTAATGTCACTTAGCGCCCCTGCACACGAGCGCATAGATAAGAAAACGAGCGTCAAGTTGACGCGCGATATCCCGCGATAAATGTTCGCGCGTCTTGACTTTACATTAAACTATATTGGCGACTGCACACGAGCGGTAAATAGACGCGCGATGGTACGAACTGACGCGCGATAATTTATAGACGCGCGAGATCTGCCACATCGCGCGTCAAAGGATAGGCTGGTGCATGTCAAACTGAACTATGAGCCGCGGCGAGCGAGAAATTGACGCCGCCGTGTGCAGGGTCCAGCAATAACACCCGCGCGTCACGAAATGTATCGCGCGTCAACTTGACGCTCGTGTGCAGGGGCGCTTATACTGTCTCTTTGACGCGAAATTCATTCTTAATTATCCTTTACATTTTATCAAACATATATTTTACACAGTTAGTTATGTTTCATTCCAAGATATAATAAAAATGATTATTATGAATAAACTTCACGTCAAAGTGACAGTATAAGTGACATTACGCTGTGTAGTTGTCATAGCATAATTCCAAGGCAGTACAGATTTTTATCAAAACGCGTTTTTTAATTGCTTCATTTTGTGTTATTGGAAAAGTAAAAAATTATATTGAATACATTTATGGATACAGAATTTTTTTCTCTACAAAAAACGTATTTGCACTTTTTTTCTAAAATAATTAGGGGAGCTAAAATAAGACTTTTAAAATTTTACTATTGAAATTGCTATGTTGCGTGATCCAAGTCTACACCCTGTATATGATTTATAGCGTGACAAATTAAAACAATCAATTGTGCATACATATTATTGTTTTACAGTTTTCCGTTGGCGGATATTTATTGCAATTGTTTTTTTCAGACAATCAATACGAGGTCAATATAAGTTATGTTTGAACTTTTATGCGTCCGTTTTTTTAACGACGTTAATATTTACCTGAAGACTACTTCGTTATTCCATTTCGTTTTTTAATCTTGACCATAGAAAGTGATCGCATGGTGTGTGGAAAGTGCACGTAAAGTAGAAAGCATTAAAGCTCCCCACTTCACTAGGAGTTTATTCATTTTATGAAGTAACACAGAATTATCAACATCAGCTTTAAGCAACATGGAATTGAATATAGCGAATATACTTTCATATATATACATTCGCATGTATACAACAATTTTATCAGTGTTGGGTGTAATTTCGATATTTGTGGCCGGTTTTACCATATATGTTTTAAAATCAAAAAAGACTTTGAAACATATAGTTGAAGAAATCAAATATGAAATTGTGTATAACTATTTGGGTGCTTTATCTATGCTGGATGATATTGTCATGAAAGAGCGAAACCATACAGGTAAGTTTTTGTTTTTGTTAATATTTAAATTTAAGAAAGATCTTATTTTTATTTAAAGCATTTTGTGTGTAATAAATATATAGACAATATAGAAACGTTGCCAACAGTGGCGCGCCGTTGGTATTAATCGCCGAAGTGCAAACTAATTTCTGGCGCCCTAAATCCATATTGGAATAAAATTTAAAAAAATGTATACATATGTGGTTTCAATTTACATTTATTTTGCAATTTATAAAACTGAAACAAAATATTTATAATAAATTAATTTTTCTAGCTTTCTTAGGCGCAAATTCATTGAAAATCGTATTGATGTCTAAATTCTTCACAAGTACATTTTCGATACTTATTAAAGCCAAATTAGTAATAAGTCTATCTTCCGTCATATTTGCCCTTAAATAGTGTTGTTATTGTATTAACACGAAAACTGTTAATGTTATTTTAAATTGCAGGCTTTTCATAATTTTTGCAAAATAAAACGTTAGCATACTAAAAAATTAGAAATTTTTGTTAGATGTTGAATTCTAAAAATATCGTAATTACTCACCAAATTTACGATAACAAGTGTGATTTAGAAGTTCCAAACATTATTTTTGAATATTTTCGTGACGCATTTATTTCGCGAAACCTGATCGGCTAATAACATAAACGAACAAGCTTGTCCAATGTCAGACTTTATAGATATAGTGATTCATTTAAATTTCTTAGTAAGTAAAGATATGCAAACAAATCTTGAAAAAAACTAATAAACATTAGAAATGCACGAAATATATTCTTTAACTCACAAATATACTTGACAACAAATATATTGAATTATAAATTATTAAAAAATGTGTTTTTATTTGTCAAGTTTTATATTTTAATTGCAATCGAGTCTAATTAATGCTCATTAAAAATGCAAGAGCACATGTGGATTCCTTAACATAAATGAAAACAATAATTCATGCAAACGATGCAACTAACGGAGCTTATGAAATTTATTTATTTATTATATTAACTTCGGAAGTAATTAGCAAGTCAATTAACTAGCGATTATAAAATATACACTTCTTAATTAAATTTAGCGTTACAATAGCGGTATAGTTATGTCCAGAGTCCAGGAAATATCTGAAAAATTTATTTCTAGACACTCTAGACTAGACAGACTCTGTTTGTGTTTAGACCACTGTGTTTAGGAGACATTAAAAATGTATGGCAAGTTTTACCAATTAAAAGCTTTTAATGATGGCACTCATTAATGTATTTTTATGGCGTAGATGTTTATTATATGCTTTGTATATATTTTTCAGTAACTTTTAATTGGCTCATTGAACAAGAATAACCAGTTTAGATCTTATTTAACTATCGTCATTATTGTAACGATGTAATTTAGTATTTTTTCGATGATTACTGCAGGAATCTCAGAAAATATAAGAGATGGAGAAATTGTTAGGTGGGAAAAATGGTGCAGAGTTGTAAGCCAAAGTAAATAATGTTTTCAATCTGAAAAGGCAAGAATTGTTAGATTTTAATTTTTTTTAAACTTTAAAAGAAAAAGTTTTAGACAATTTTAAGCAGATTTTGTCTAGTGGCGGTTGTTTTACTTTTCTGGTAAACACCAATTTCTGAATTTTGCCTTGCTGAAATAATTGGTTCTTGATAAACAAACGCTAACACTTTTATTTTTGTGGGTGCTATCATCGGCCTATTTTATTCCTTGCTTTTTTAAATGAACCAAAATCTTGCGGAATGCGGTATAGGTATAATCATAATGCAAACATAATTCTGATTATTGACTGGTTGACGTCGATCAGTGTTAACGATTCAAATATTCATCAGCAAGCAGTAAGTTCTTGCACTATTTTTGTTACATCTAATGTTTTTCTCTATTTCAAAACGCCATAGTAATACTGAATAATATTGTTTGTTTTAGTAACTGCCAGACCTGATTATGATCAAATAATGGTAATTACTGTAAAATTCTTGAAAATAGTTACAGTAGTGGACAAGTTTTAAAATTTTATACATAAAATCGCGATATCTCGAAAATCGAAAAACATGTAAGGGTGTTGTATTTAAGAAAATTGAGTTATCGATGTGTAAAGTTTCACAAGTTTCACCAAGCGTAAAAAACACCCTATATAATATTTTAAAAATGTAGCTAGCGCAAAGTGTTAATTAATCTATTGTCAGTATTGTCAGTCTAATTTTCAAATGAAATTCTACTGCCTTTTTAAAGAACTTAAATGTTAAAAAAATTGAATGTGTTGTATCGCTCAAAATTTTCATAAAAATGTAAATTTTACGAAAACGGTTGACTTTAGACCCATACCACCTGTTTTTAATGTTAAAGTAAATTTGAAGAGGAATCCAAAAGTATAAACATATACAGAGGATATTCTATTACAAATTTCAAAGTTTGAATCTGTTTCCTCGTTTCCTGTTGAACCGGAAGTCTTATTGCAGCCTTAATATTTTCATTGAATCCGAAAAATGCGATAACGCTGAGATTCAAAATTTCATTGTAGTATCTTTAACGATGTTTTAAATATTTGCCTTATCTATACTTTTGCGAATCACGTACTTATATCGTAAATATGGTGCCGTTTTCCAGAGTGAGATCTAAATCGAAAACGCAAAAGACGAGGCTTATTTATAGCACAGAGAGAGGAGATAACTTAAGTCAGTGTGGTAAAGTAGCTTTATCAAGTTCATGGTTCATGGTCTTAAGAGAAACTTGTTTTAACTTTACGCTGTTGTGTTTTAGGTTTACGTACTTTTTTGTTGAAGTATGACGGCGTTTAAAGAATGTTTGTGTTTGGTTTACTAACCCACATTACTGGTGCACATGAATAAAATATACAGGATGTTTCAAATTATTAAACTCTCATTATAAATAAGAATGTTAAATTAGTAACTACTACTATAAATTATTAGCTATTTTTATTTAAACTGCAAAAACAATTACAAATTTGACTCCCAACATTATTCTACTTTATAGTTGTTCAATCATTTCATTAGTAAATGATTAAACTAAATTTTTTGCAAAGAATAAAAATAACACCAAAGTAAATTAGTATTTAAAGATTGTGTTGTATAATTGTATTAATTAGTTATCACATTTTAAAACAATGAAATTGGTGAAATAAGCAAAATATTAAGTTCCTAACTACTTGTTACAAATTTTTGTTATTAATACTTAACATTGTTTTGAGTTTTGTAATTATATACTACAATTAAAGTAAACTATATTCATTGTTGTGGTCGTAGATAATTAATTAAATAAATCAATTAATTATTACAACTATTGTTCCAATTTGTTTATACTGTAAATCGAAAATGTTGAAACCTTTAAAAGGCTGTTTTTATACAAGAACCAGTTTAAAGTTAAACAAAGCGGATAAAAAAATTAAAATATGTTCAATTACAATTAATGTATAAAATGAATACTTTATAATCTTCATAAGTATACATAATACCATATAGCCAGTGATTTACTCAAAGAAAATAATATGGTATTCAAAGCTTTTATTGTGTCACCTCTATTGACGATCTTGCATGTTAAATAATAGTTCTGCAAGGAATAGTGATATTATAATATAATAAGTTATTGTATTAATACAGTATGTCGTAGATGCTTTGTTGAATGTATTAAAAACGATTTATTTCTTTAATTAACATTATATTTCAGAGATGGTCATGCAAAGTGGAAAAATTGCTCTTGTAACAGGAGGGTCTCGAGGAATTGGTGTTGAAGTGGTTAAAATGCTTATGCAGTGTGATATGCATGTCATTATAGGCAAGTTTATTTTTATTTATTACATACTTTTAATGAATTGCATAATATAAAATTCTGAAACGAATGAGAAAATTACGACCGTTACAGCATATTGCTGTTAAAACAAACACATTAAAATTAATTACTATATGTGTGAACTAGGATTGGCAAAACATACAAACCTAAAATATCATAAAATGTCATAAGGCATCGTGAGTCAGGTTGACTTTAATATTATTACTTTATGTACAATGAAATACAAAACCGAAATTATAATGGCACTGGCAAAAACAGGTGGAAGTCTGAAGTATTTACTCCCTCGCAAATGAAACAGTTGTTTTCATGATAAAATATTTCCACTGGTAAATATTTTTTCAATAAGTGGATTTTAATATATTTCTTATAAAAAAATCTTGCTCACATAGAATTCTGGGTCTGCCTGTAACCTGTAATACATATATTAATTTTTTAACAATATTATTTTGTATATCTTTTTTGCCTTAATATTAAAATATTTTTTTACTTTATTAAAGAAAAAACAGAACATTTTATGTATTACTTTCTGCAGGATGTTTTCATTTTAACGACATAGTTTTTTTAGTTGTTAAGAACTGTTTAGACATAATGATGTTTCCTGTTGATTGGCATAATTACAAATGTTGATAAAAAAATATGAGAAACGCCAATAGTGTAAAAATAATCTAAAATATCTTTATGAAATGTTATAAAAAACTTGTTTGTTGTTTTTTACTAAGATTTATACTAAAATAAGATTCACTAATCCTACAACTACAGTTATGTACTACATTTTATTGTCTTAGACATTTTAAGAATTTTGGTGGCTGGTCCCCTTCCAGTGTGCAGAATAATTTTTCTATAGAGCGTGTACTATTAAGAACTTCAGTCCTGTAACTTCTGTATTTTAAGAGATATAACTTTGGTGTTTATTACAAAATATTTTTTACTGGACACAATATATTGGTTCATTATCCGTGATCAACTTATATAACGATATTATAATTTATGAATACTTGCAATAAAGTTCAATTTTAACCTTGGCATATTTTTTAAGTCAAACTTGCATTTTAGTGTGAACATTTTTAAAAATAATTTTTAAAGAAATAGGTTGTTTTAGGATGTAGAAATGTCTCTGCTGGCCAACAGTTATTACTCAACATCAGAAAAGAAGGAATTAGTACTGGAGATATAAAAGTTTTGAAACTGGATACAAGTTCCTTGGAATCTGTGAATAGTTTTGCTATGGTTGTCAGAGAAATGTACCCCAAAATACATGTTTTAATTAATAATGGTTGGTTTAAAATGAATAATAATTTTACACTAATGTAACTCTGCATAAGATCATCTTTTACTTTTGTGTGTAGAAATTTAGTTAATAAAAATTGCAAAAATTTAAAACTTTTATTGAAACAAATTATATTTTGGTGAAATTTCAAAAGTATGTAAAAAAAATTAGTTTATTCCAAGTATTTTTTTTTAAGCTGGTATTATGTTTGGCCCTTATGTGGAAAGCACGGATGGCTATGAGTCGCAATTTGCAACCAATTATCTTGGACATTTCCTTTTAACACATCTGCTTTTGCAAAATTTAAAGGCAGCAGGAGAACAATCTCAAAAGTCTAGAATTGTAAATGTGACTTCTTGTGCCCATTTAACTGGAGAAATCAATTTTGATGATATAAATTACAAGTAAGTAAACAAAATGTAAATAGTGTATTTAACAGTTTCACAATTTTTAGTTCAAAATTTGTTGCGTTAAATAATTAGTAATAAATCGATTAATTAGCGTATATAGTCCTATATATTTAATAATCGTTATAAAAATATTCTTTAATGTATTATTTTATGGTGTTCGTTGTTACAGGAAACAGTATATTACCTCAGCAGCATACGCTCAGTCAAAACTAGCACAAATATTGTTCAGCAATTATTTAAACAGACAAATGAAAGTGGCAAACATACCTGTACAGGTATATTCAGTACACCCTGGTATTGTCAACACAAATTTATTTAAAGAAACTTTATTTCAAAGGTTATTTCCTTGGTTCATGTATTTGTTTTTTAAGGTGAGTAAAATGACGAGTTCGTCACATAATGTAGTGTAATGTAATTATGCTTAAATTCTAGAAGTTGTTTCTTAAGGATTCTAATTAGAGAGCACTAGAGACGGCTTTTAGATTATTTGAAGTGCGCTTAAATACTCACCTAAATTTTACTTTTTTAACAAATAAATTAATAAAAGTTACTGTAATTATTACTATCTTACAAGTAGATTTTTGTTTTAAATTTTGTTTGTTTGCATTTGCAGACTCCTAAACAGGGTGCTATAGCAATAATCCATGCGAGTATTTCATCACTAGTTGAAAAAAAAGGAGGCTCATACATCAGCAATTGTGAAATTGTGCCTCCTAAAGCTACTGCTTATGATGTAGAACTTCAGGAAAGATTGTTCGATTTTACCAAGAAATTATTAAACATTGAAGATTTTGGAAAAGTACAGTTTAATAATGCCAGGGCATAACATATTTTATTATTTTGTTAGGTATAATGTATGGGAATATTACATTTCATTTTATTTATAAGATTATTTGTATTATTTAAGAAAATAATAATTGACTGACTACTAAGGTGGCTATTAATTTTTTAGACGGATATATTTATTTAAAAAAGCATGCATTACATTGTCATGAGGTCAAATTTAATTTTGAAACATTTATGTGCTGGTCATATTATTTTGTACAATTATTCAGTTTCTTTTAAAACAGTTCCAGATCTTAAAAATATATTTTAATATTGTTTGCCAACATGAAATTTAGTAATTTCTAAATTTAAACCTATGCTCTATCTTTATTAATAAACAAGGTCCGAATGGTTACCCTTAAATTTGAATCAGCTTGTACAGGGCTATTCAACTGGCGACATCCGGCTCGCGAAAGAACTTTTGTGACCCCCAACATCTTACAAAAAATCATTCAACTTGATCCTATATTTCATATATACCTTAAATTTCGTTTCGTCTATTAGAATTATACTCAATAGTGGCCCGCTAAAACTTTGGAGAGAAAAAATGGTCCCTACTCATATAGAAGTTGGACAGTCCTAAGCTTCTACATTACGAATGTTTAGAGGAATTCACTTAAATAATTAAAATTCTTGTGTAAACTATATATTAATAACTTAAAAAAATTAATAAATGCGTATAATTCCTCCAAAAAAAGACAATAAATATGTAAAACAATAGTTCACCCAGTAACAGTACCTCAACTTGATATTCAAAACAAATCGCATATCATATATATAAGAAAGTTTTACAAAAAACAATGTATTTTGCTATTCGGTGAGTACATGACCATTTCTTTAAATTCTTATGTGTTGGTCATGGTAATATAGCCAGCCTAATAATTTAGGATACATTTTGTCTCTTCCATCCAATCTGCGATAAGATACAAAAGGTCCAGACCGGGGTTTCCATAACATGATACTGTTGTCGGTTAGCGTTATAGTATAAGTGAAATTCATTCCAGCCATTCTAAAATGATTTTGACAGTTTTTTTTTTTGTTTGAAAGAACCAAATTAAAACATAAAACAATTGCAAAAATGAGTCTACTAATTTCTGCTAAATACTTTAAACTATGCGTTTTTCTTACAATTTAAAATTTGTAGTGTTTAATGGATGTTATCTGCGTTGCGAAAAACATGTTACCATAGGTTTATACTAAGTATTAGAGTATTAATTTAATGGTTTGAATTATTTATTTTTATTTGATTTGGAATAGAAATTCTTTTGTTTGAGCACTACCAAATATTTGTTTATCTACTTTACTAGATCTGTGGGCTAGAGAATTATATTTTCTAATAACCCGTAGAATAAATATGCAAATCCATGAGCTAATTAATATGAGTTTTGAAAAATAATACTTAATTATTTTCTTGCATGAAAGTTTTTTTAGTTAAAGAATGAAAATCCATGATTATGAAATTAGTAAGGCAAAAAATATGGTCAACTTTTTCTGGTATAATGCTTAAATGATTGGGTTTTGGTATTTATTTTAAAGGCGTCGGAAGCCTGCAGTAAAATTCTTAAACATATAAAACCGCTTTTACTTTTATATAACATTCAAAATCAATCAATTTTTAGAGAAAATATAAGAAGCTGCTTATAAAATAACAAAATCAGCAAGTTACTTGTATTTTTTATTTTCTTGTTGCTACTTATTATTATAAACAATTACATTGTTATCTTTGGTTGCAAAAATGTAATAAATATATAAAAAATCAACAGATAATTAATAATAACCTACACCTCTTACAAACTAAATTAAGTTAGTTTCTATTTTTTAAGACAATCACTTAACAAAAAATGCTTTCAAGAATTTCATGTAAGTAATTTATTGCACAATTTTCATGAATTAAAAAAAAAAACAGCCAAACATGCTTAAAAGATCGACAAAATGATTGTTTGTTTAAAAGTACGTATGTGTACACATTAACTTATAATTGGTATCATGTTTGGCTCTGTAAATGGACATCAATAAATATAAATATTTAATAAAACATAAAATAATTTTAAAAAAAGTGTTATTTACAAAACATCTAAATCATAATGTTCAGAGTGATAAAATTAAAATTTTTGGTTTTTGAAAAAACTGATTAAAATTTCAAAGGTTGATAAATTTGGCCACATTCATAATTTTAAAATTTATTGTTGGACAAAAACTGGTATTTAAAAAATATTTGAAAGCAATTGTTACAGTTAAAAATTGGGGATTTACAGATTGTACTTCATTTTCACTTTTAAATTCCTGATCATAAAAATTCGTTTTCACATTTCAACTGAATACACCAACACAACAAAAAAAAATCACAGTTCAATTTGTTCTTAGGTATAACCGCCACAGGCAACATCAACTTATTTGATTTGGAAACTACATTTAATTATTCACTCAATATATTAAACTTTAACGGATCAGCTTGTGTAAAAAACTTTGAAATTTTAATAAAATTAATTTACCCTTTATTATTATTGGATACACAGCTATTGGAGCATTTATATTTTAAACATATATCTAACAAGCTGATGAATAATTATTGCCATCTATTAAATAAATTTAATTGTGCTATTTTTATTATGTGATAATATTATGTGATATTTGACATTTTATATTCTACAAGAAATTAAGAAATGTTAAATATTTTTAAAGGACACACATGTATAAAAAATATCTTTAAAAAACACATTACAGGGTATCCCAAACGTCTAGATTCATTCAGAACTAAGCTATACGATTTATTTAAAGAAGTGATTTACATCAAATGTTCAAATCAGTGGCCTTCGTTTTTCAAGCTGAATACATTGGTACGTGATTTTTACACCCTTCCTAAGGTTTCTATGCTAATGTTATCACACATGGTTATGATCGCCTCTTTATGTATCACTAGTTACAGTTTGATTTTTGTATACAAGTTTCTTCATTTGATCTCAAAAACAAACAAAAAACTAGAGGTGTTCATTAAACTTCTCTGATTATTAATTTTTAAGTTGAAAGAGACAAAAAAATTTATATAAAGAAAATTGCCCATGAATCCAGACTTTCAGAACATCCAGTATATTTAGCAAGTAATAACTTAATCATAAAAAACAAATTTGTACAAAAACATTATCACTACAAACAAGAATTGAAATATGAATAAAAATAACAACACAGAAATGCGAAACCTGAGTAAAAGTATTTAAAACTAATTAAACATTAGTAAAGTATCAGTTTGCATGTGATTCTCAGAAAAATATAATAAATTAAATTTACTAGAAGGTAGTTTAAATACTGATACAATGCACAAATATTTTAGACTTAATAACAACTAAAGTGATAGTCATAATAATTCTTACAATTCCCTGAAAAAATTTAAATAAAAAAGATTAGGCCTGATTGCACAAAGCAATAGTTGGTGTAAACCGCCGCTACTGCCACGGCTACCGTCGCCGCTACCGCAACACTAACCTGCCGAGTGGCGGCGGCAAGCGTTTGTTCGGGAGCAGTTAATAAGTATTTATTAAAATTTCATGTAACTTTCAAATTTTGCATTATCAGTAAAATGCATATGAAAATAGTTACAAAAATTCTTACAAAGTGTTCCTTGATCCTCCGAAGCGGCCCTTGATTCGGCCACCAGCGAGCGAACGACCACCAGCAAGCGAAAGGCCACCAGCGAGCGAACGGCCACCAGCGAGCGAACAACCACCAGCGAGCGAACGGCCACCAGCGAGCGAACGGCCACCAGCGAGCGAACGGCCACCAGTGAGCGAACGGCCACCAGCGAGCGAACGGCCACCAGCGAGCGGACGGCCACCAGCGAGCGAACGGCCACCAGCGAGCGAACGGCCACCAGCGAGCAAACGACCACCAGCGAGCGAACGGCCACCTTGCACACCTCCTCGCGGGTGGAAGTGATCGGTAATATATGTTAACTCTATAATAATTGTCATTATACAGGGTGTGTAAAAATTGGCGGAAGCGCTACACGTGGCGATGTTCTTCGTAAAATTCTAAGTCGAAAATCTTAATACGAAAATGTTGTATGGCCTCAGGAACCATTTAAAGAAAAAAAAAATTGGCAACATTGCATACATTGATTTGCGTTTGGACATTTTTTTATAAGCAATTTTTACTTAGGTATTTACAATTTTTGTTCGAACTGAAAGCCTTCAGATCGTAAACATCTGCAAACTTTTAGGTATCGTCTAACACAAACTAGAAATAATTAGGAGAAAAACAGAGATGACAGCTAATGACAATGTTGCCATATGTATTATTTTCATTCAAATCAGTGATTTACATATTTTCAACACCAATTTTTGAAAGGAAGAACACAATATCTAGGAAAAAATACTACTCGAAATTTATTTTTATTCCAAATTGCAGCTTTTTTATTTGCAAGTATTAAATAATAACGCGTATCAAAGGACTAAATGTCAAAACTTTGAGGACCTCTTGCAGACACAGCAAGCATGGTACAAAATTTTCGTATTAAGATTTTCAACTTAGAATTTTACGAAGAATATCGCCACGTGTAGCGCTTCCGCCAATTTTTACACACCCTGTATAATTGATAATCTTGGAGTGTGATGTAACTTTTGCTTTTTTAAATTAGTCACAGAAACTTATTTCACAATAAATAAACCGACTTTCTTTACTGGTTTGCTAGTTTCAATAACATTTTAATTTAAATAACAGAACATTGTCACAGTAAAAAAATAATTATGTTGAAAACAAGTAGGTACATATATTTACATTTTAAATTCAATCGACTATCACATAACCATTTATTTTTAGCTGCGGTTTACAACACTGTGAAAACAATCAAAAATTTATTATCACATTTATTTAAACTTTCTCAAAGCACATCCTATGTATCGTTATTTAATTACCTTCTTAATAGTGTTAACACTTATATTGCACGCCCCACATAGCAAACTCTTTCCAGTCTTAAACAAGAACTAAAATTATTGTTATTACGATAACCTATTACAACAATTAGAATCATTTACAGTCGAAGTTCTTCCCGCTATACTAGTGGTATTTGAATCGTATCTAGGTAGATCTTTACTTCTTGCCTGCTATAATAAACAAAAAGATACATTTAATATAATAGAGTCACGCCACATGTTACCAAATAACAATTTCACTACAGTACACTGTGAATGTATGTATTACATTTGCCGTTAGATGGCAATTGTTATACTGTACCCACTGGATACACCACACCAGTGGTTTGTTTAGTTTTTTCTGTAATTATTTGTGAGAATAAAAAGTGCTTTGCAAGCTTGAAATTCTTTTAGTAATAACATTTGTAGCAGACATTTCCACTCACACTTTATTTTGTATTCTTAGCAGGGCCGGATTTAGTTGTGTGCAGAGTGTGCCCCGCACACAACCCCGCACCTAGACTGGCCCCACGCTAGATGTTTAGGGTTTGCGGGCCCGTGGGCGAAAATAAAAAACACATGCACACGGCAGGCCGACCCCGTGCTAGGGCAGTGTTTCTTAAACTCTGGGTAGCGAGAATTTTATTTTGGGTCACAAACCATATTGAAACTAATTGTAAGGTTTTTATTTATTTAACCAAGCCAGAAATTAACATTTTATTTATTTTAAAGGTAACGTTTTGTGTAATGAGATTTTGAGTTTTAGTTTATAAATAAATTTAATAGCAAATGCAATATTTGTTTTTTATAATTATAAAATTAATAGCAGTAAGAAACGCAAAAAAAAACGGTTCAGTTACGGTTACCGGTTCGATAAATTTTAATTTTTCGGTTTACGTTCCGTACCACCGGTTTTTATTTTATAATGATTCCTCAACCAGTTCGGCACCAACGGTTCATTTCCAGTTCCGGTTTAATGTCTTTTGTTTTTAATAGGACATTTTAAAAAGTATACATTACGCAAAAATGTTTATTTTGACGATGCATATGTATCAATCAAATTGTCTGAAATTTTTCTATTTTTGGTAAAATTTAGTCAAAATTACGAAAATAAAAAATATGCAATGTCATTAAGAAATATAATAATTGATCCGGATTGAACCAGTGATAGCGGTTTGAACCGGTTTTTACCAGTCGGTTCGGTTTTGCAGTTTTGTTTTTTAACTAAAAGATTCGGTTCTGGTTTACGTTTCATGAAGAAAGTACTGGTTCGTTACGGTTTTTGATCCAGTTCCGGTTCGGTTCGGGTTAATGGTTATGAATGGTTAATATTATCATTTTAAAATATCAAAATTTTGTTGGGTCGTGACAATTTTTTGAGTTGGAAAGTGGTTCGTGAAGAAAAAAGTTTAAGAAACACTGCGCTAGAGGAATGAGGGCGATGAGCTTTTAGTTTTAGGCCACCAGCCTGTTTTTTCAGTTTTTAAAAGGAACATTTTACTTTAAGTCGGCCCTTTATCAAAATATCCGGCCCCGCATTTGTTTTCGCACACGGCTCCGCAAACCCTAGGACCGGCTCTGATTCTTAGATTTCAAAAAAACAGTAAATTATTAAGTGATCATAGGCATTCAAAAAGCTTTAGGAGCAATCTAAAGTCATTTTTAAATCTTACTGCAAAACAAAGTAGATGACTGCTGCAATTTTACCTCTTTTTAATAATTTGTTCAGAATAGTAACTTTTTCAATGTATTTAAAAAATTTCATTTAATTTAATAACTTCAGTAACCAAACCACATGTATAAAAATATACTTACTAGCATTAAATCTTCGGCAATTTGCATAAACAATTTTTCAACATTTTCAGCTTCTTTCGCTGATGTTTCTAAAAAATACATATTATGCCCAGCAGCAAAATCTTCACCAACTAGTGTAGGAATTTCTCTATCTTCTCGGTCAATTTTATTTCCTAAAAAGGATATTATTATTAATAAAAGTTATTTAAAATCTGCTGCTAATAAAAATGTATTTAGTGGATTAACGATCAGCAAAAAACCAAATCTTCAAAGGAGACATACTGTTACTTTTATGGTACTTTAACGACAAAAACTGTGATCGTGCTTACCCACTAAAACCCTCAAAACTTTCGAACTAGCATATTCTTCAATTTCTCTCAACCAGTCTGGCAAACAGTCAAATGTAGGTTGACAAGAAATATCGTAAACTAAAATAAGGGCATGTGCTGATCTGTAATAACTCTGTGTTATAGATCTAAATCTTTCTTGACCTGCTGTATCCCAAATTTGTAGCTGCAATAAGTGATAAAATGCAGATATCTATAGTTTGATACAATCCTTCTAACTTACCTTCACCTTTTCATTGTCAACTTCAACAGTTTTAATCATAAAGTCCACTCCTATAGTTGCCCCTTGTCCCGGTGGGAATAATCCTTGCGTAAATCTCCGCACTAAACATGTTTTTCCCACTCCGGCATTTCCTACTAATACTACCTTAAAAAGAAATTTATAATCTTCCATTTTATAAAGGGCAGTCGCCAAATTTGATTAATAATATCATATCACTCTTCACATATAATTCTATTCACATATTCATTGTGGTGTCATATGACTTCAGTGCTTCATGGTCAATGTCTTTTTATTATATTATTTGTTTTGTATGTACATAGGAACGAATTTCACATATGCACAAAAGGCTACACCTGTCAGTTCGTCGCACGAAAATAATTATTACGTCATACAGGTATCACCCTCACCCACGTATGTTTACACTCGTTTTTTAGTGTAAGTGGAAAAATTATTAGGACTTCGTTTGAAAACACTTAAAATTTATATTAGTGATGTTAACCATACATCTATACATCACTTAACAAGTTTTAAGCTGTATTGTGTACACAAGCAACTTCGCAACTGAGTTGTTATCAATATCCAGATCTAAAAACAGCTGTCAAAATTATTTTACATGTCAAAAATTTTGACAATTGACATACAGATATCTTATACGCGATTGGTTGATATTTTGGACTACTTTTATGTTTTAACCAATAGCAATGATTGTCAAGGATATTTCAGAGAGAGACTCATGACGCAGAACAGTCGACAAACGCCATATTTGAGAGGAAGTTTGGTGTTAGTGATTATTTTTATTATTCTCGAATTGTGGTTTTTCTCAACATTTTGCAGATCCAGGTTATCTTCAGTGCATATTTAGACGGAAGTGTAATACAATTAGGTAATTTATTTGAGGTTTGAGAGTAGCATTTAAGAATTATTGTGCAACTTATGTTGTAAATGACTTGGACGTAGCCGTCTGGTAACGAGTGCCATTTTTATTTAAGTTCTACATGGAAATTCCAACACAACAAAGGGAGAAACAGTGCAGTTCTTTGTAGTATTATGGCTGGAACTGGAAACTCTGAAATTAAGGAAGAGTATACATCAAGTTTAGCAGATTTAACAGTCAACAGCAAACCACTGATTAGTGTACTAACGATATTAGCAGAAGAAAACGTTGCACATGCCAAAGATATTGTTGAGGCCATAGAAACACATCTTTTACGGGTATTTTTTTGATATAATTAGTATTTCATTAGAATTAGGATTTGGTCTAGTATGCGATTATTCGCTAGGTGTTGTATGAAATATTGCACAACAGATTGCTAGTTGTGTTAACCTCATTCCACAACTATTTGTTATTTTTCTAAATAAATAATTTAAAAAACCAGAATTATTTATTTTTCACCAAGAGCATGCTGTCAGTAGTAATCTCAACATAGTTAATAATTTTGATTGCTGACAGGACCATAAATTTAATGGCAGTTTGACATGTTTTCACAACATGTTGAAAAACGTAAGTCGGTGAGAAATGCCTGCACAAATCATTTTATTAAATGTTAATTTCAAAGTTGAAATTTTCCAAAATTTATTAGGGCATACAATAGGTTCTGCTTAATGTAATTACAATTCTTATGTGGCAACAAAAATGAAGAGGTAAGCAATGAATAAATTTTTAGAACAGTGCTTTCCAACCATTGTGTTGTGACACTTTGGTGTGTCATAACTCGGTGTAAAGAGTGTCATGAAATAATAAGATTTTAAATGTTTTTGCTATGGATGAGAGTCAGCGGAAAAATGAACGACTCCTGACTCCCCAGTTGGTATTTTTTATAACCGATTCCAGACTCCTTTTACTAATGTGCGACACTAGGAAAAACTGGTATAATTTTGTTTCGGCTCTTGAGCTCCTTTTCATACAAATCATTTGTATTATTTTCCAGGGGTGTCGACTCTTTTTTTTAAAAATTATGTTAAGTGTATCGCATAGGCCAAAAGGTTGGAAAGCGCTGGTTTAGAGTGACAAAGCAGTAAAATTATTTACTTATCGACATTTTGTCATGACATTTAGCCTTCCACATATGATGCATTAGTAATTTTCTGTCTTATGTAAGAGGGCATGTAATAAAAAAAAATTGTAGTATGTTTGTATATGTATGTCTATGCAGACAAGTACAAACACACAAGTTTACCATCCCACAAGTCATCTCAACTGTTCCTACAAATGGATATGACGATAATCTGCATTTCATATACGTGTACATTTATAGATAAAAAATCCATAACAAGTAGTAAGTAGTAAGCAGCACCTACTGTATGTTTGAACCAAGCCTTTTACCATTTTATTTTTAGCACTACTAACGTAGCAATGTACTTTCTATATTTTTGAGTTTTTAGTCAACAAAGTAATTTGAGAAATTGCAACGATTGACAAGATATGGGAATTATATACCATGGCCAACTTTATTCATATTCTGCTTTGCTACCTATATGACCGTCTCAATATTTGGGTTTTTATTGTTATAAACAGTCAAAAACTGTTGTCAAATAGTACATCAAGTGGCGCCCTCGGAGGGCATTTTTTATTAACAGTGAACTAATTAGAATGTTATTTAGGTCAAAAAATGTTAAGTTAATACTATTAACGAGAGTGTATCTGGCGGCCAGTTTCTAGCAGCCAGTCCTGGACGTCGAGTCAGCCTTACAATTAATTCTGCAACTACCTAGTTTTATACTCTTTCCACCTACTTAGAAGCGATTTCTCAATCATTCTCGATTCAAAGTGGTCTACGATAATTAAAATAAATTAAATACTTGCGCCCTATGACTTGTAGAAGCAAAATTATTTCAGAAATAGCTTCCTTATTCTTATATTTATCTACAAAACATATAATAGAGGTGCTAATAGACAAGCAGCAGAGTTACAGAATTAAAACCGCTCATGCTATTATCATTACTTATATTCAAAAATTCATAACTTGTCTCCTATGTCTTTTACTAGCAAAGTAATGATAAAGGCGTGAATGGTTTTAATTGCTACCCCTCAATTAGCACATCTGTAATTTTTCTTGTAGATGAAAATAAACATAAGGAAGCTATTTCTGAAATAATTTTGCTTGTACAAGTCATAGGGCACAAATAATTAATTTATTGTAGACCGCTTTGAATCGAAAATGACGGAGATATCGCTTATAAGCAGGGACCCGAACCCTTTAGAATTGGAGGTCCGGTTCGGTTTTTTTACGTGGACCCCGGTCTTTTTCGGTTCCTTTTTTTTTTAAATAAAAGCAATCTTCACAACAATCTCACTGTTAACTGTGGTTTATGTTCACACAAACTATTTACTGAATGTTTTATGGTGACAGATTGTAAATTTCACTAACAACATATCACGGTTTACAACTTGGGTTGTTAAACTTTCATATAAAATCAATTGAAGCAGGTAACTACTTCGGTTGATTATTCCACAGGTCGTGATAAGTCTAGAAACTGGCATGGCCAACTTTATACATGGTCTGGTTTGCTTCTTATTGACTGCCCTTGTCAGTATCAAAGCGGAGTATGAATAAAGTTGGCCATGCCAGTTCTTAGAATTATGGGCATGTAGTGGTAATTTGTGTCGATATTTTCCCAATTTCATGACAAACTTCCTAACTGTGTGAAATACAAGAAATATTGGGTGAAAAAACTGTCAGTTAAAAAAAAATTACTGATATACTTTATTGCTTGCGCCAGTTGATGTTTATCTGGGAATGACTTGTAAGATCAATTGGGGTGGCCAAATAAGTAGCAAAGCAGATTTTGAATGACATTGGCCATGTTTTATACACTTAGAGGTTACTATCTACTTAAAATCTGCCAGAATTACATAAATTACAATATGTTTTTTATATTTTAAATAAATTACATGCGAGTTGATAATTAAGGTGAGAGTTTTCCCAGCTGAGCCCAGCAAAAAAAAGATATTACGTAAATATTTCAAGAATTTGGAAGAATCATGGAAAGCAGCAGATACGGTTTACTATGCAAAGTTTATTTTGTGCTCACGCTGATTTTCTGTATCTCATGGACGAAAAAGTTTCTCAATGAAACATTTATAATCATCAATTTTATGTGGTATTATATTCAGTAGAAGAGTTTATGACGAATATGTGAATGTGTTTTTAATGAATAAAAAAATTAATATTATTCTTAGGGGATTCTTTCCTTTATTTTAATTTTAAAAGCATGGCAATCCTTCATTTTCTGAAATTTGTGTAAAATAAGATGGAGATTTAGAGGAGTTTTATAGGAATCATTTTAAAAGGGGAAATATAAAAATCGTAGATTGAACAAGTAGAACTTTTGTGTCTAAAAAAGTAGTAGTGTATTTCTGCTGGACCTTTAGCCAGAAAGCAAAAATCAGTGAAAAATTAAATCAGTTATCAAAATTCAATTTAATTAGTATATTGATGTCCTCACGTATGTATTTTTAGAAGATATTCAGTTTTAGATTTATATCGAAAGGCTGGATTCTTAAGCAATTTGTTGTATAAAATTCTTTCTCTCTTATAACATATATTGAGGGTCTCATATTTGAGGGGCGTACGCGCCAGAAATACGAAAATGGAGATTCTTCGCCAAAAATGTGTTAAACTGAAGAAAAAAGATAAATCTTTGTTAGAAAAATCAATATATTTTGATATAGATATAAGCAGGAACAGAATTGAAGTGATTGCATAAAAATGGAATTTACTGGAAGTTTTTCTCTTTTCTTGAACAATTTCACATATGGCTCATACGCCCCTCTGATATGAGACCCTCGATATAAACGTAAAAGCGAGAGCTGGTTGTTTGGTCACCTAGGTCTTAAGACCCAACTTTTTTTGAAGTTGGTTGTTTACAAAACCATACCATAACAGTCAAGGAGCCGATCATATCCATATGTGATAACATCAGTTTAGATAGAGTTCAAAGATCCTGTAATCAGCATGTACAAAAGTGCTTGGAAGTCAAAAATAATCTTTTGAGCATTTGCTGTAATGTCAACTATTTATGTAAATTATATAGCCCATACCTTTATGGATCCAAACTTTTTGAACACCCTTTATAAACTTGAGAACTATACAACTATTACATAGTTTGGTCAAAAATAGGTTTTTAAAGGTTTTTCTTGTGGATTAATCCTCAAAAAGTTTCTTAAAACTGAGTTGTAAAGTATGCTTGTTCACTTAAACACAAAACTATTGCCAGTATATTGACAAACCATGGTTTTTCTTTAGTTTTGTTGATTAATAAATAACACTTAATGTACACATG
Organism: Elmis aenea; assembly: GCA_947652605.1. Lineage (NCBI taxonomy): Eukaryota > Metazoa > Arthropoda > Insecta > Coleoptera > Elmidae > Elmis > Elmis aenea. Next base: position 24,242,038 of record OX393581.1, on the reverse strand, counting down.
GAAAGTGACGGTGTCTTCAAATGAGCAAGTGATTTGTACATATTTTACTAACAGTAATATCCAAAATCATTCAAACTTAGATCGAATTGTGTCTTGTTTTTGGGGCGTTTGAGTATTATTTAAAAGTTCGATTGAGTAGATACCACCCTAATTATGCACATCACATCATCTAAGGAAACATAAAAATCAGCCAAATTTAATACTCAGATTTTTTTTAAAGGTATTAGTAATAATTAAGAACTTCAAAAACTGAAGTTACACATTTATTTGTTAATGAATAACTTTATTTGTCTAAGCACTTTCTTTCTAGTATAGTTAGAGCTGATTACTTTATTTAAAGTGTATATAGTACTTATATACAAATATGTATATTTTCTGATAATGCTAACTCTGATTTACAATTTTAAAACTTCATTGTTGTAGTAAACTGCCGTCTTCATGTCGATAATCAAAATTTAAGGCTGCATTTGATGTATCTCGATTGATACAAGTGAAAAATGTGAAATTTCTTATTTTATTTTTTTGTAAAAATACTGTGATTCATCATGAAGGTGATGGGCATTTCAGAAACCGTTGGAGAAAAAAGGATGGGTAAATTAGTAAAGATTATTTTTAAATACTTAATAAGAATCTAAATTGAAAATGAGCATATTGTGTGCTGCAACTTTGTTTACAACTAAATTATCCCCATAATGCAATTCAAATCAAAGCACATCTCATTTTAGAAAAATGTTATTCTTTTTGTATTTATCATTAAATTTGTCAACTGGTAGCATGAAAATCGATTATGGCGCCCTTAAGAAATTAAACAAGTGAATATCTTATCGCAAAAAAACTAAGCAGGCTGGGTAAATTTTAACAATTCCATGCAATTAAAGCCTTTGCCTAATCGAGTAATACCAAATTTCAAATGTTTTATGTTAATAATAAGAAAGTTGGTGTTAAAATTGAAAACTGAAGTGTTTCAGTGTTTTTAGGATATACCATAAAATGATACATATTAATGAAGATTCTTACTAAGCAACTAAAAACACACTTCTTTGTTGATTTAACCATCCTTCTATCTCAGTTTGCTAGATCCTCCCGTACTGTATAAAGAATCAAACTGTAGATTAGTTCATTTTCCTTACCAATATTTTTGACTTGTTTGTTTAATATGGGTTTTGTATTTGTTATCATAATGACGTTATGTAAAAATTATTACAAGCTAATGGGTAAACTTTTATTTACTTTCTTTTTATGGCTATAATTTACATTATTGTCATTTTGTGCATGGGTAAGTTAGATTAAACTTGAAATATTTTGATACTGTACACATACTTAAGCCTGCTTTATATAGCAATAGGTAATTACAATTCATGTTAAATACCTAACTATGTTAAGCAAAATATTTTTGAAATTTTTTCATTAAGTACCTGAAAGTCTAATGTTACGTTAGTTGACTTTGTTGACTATTTTAAAATAATGCACACAGGATTGGTAATAATAAAAATTGTGCAGTGCATTGTCTTATTGTATTGCTTATTAAATAATCGTGTATTTTGAACGTTCTGTTTTAATATTATTCAAATTTTGTGTAAAGTTCGTGCTTTGTGTACAGTATGTAGTTCAAATAAATTGACCCTAAATTACTTTTTGTTTTATTTGATGTTATTATTTCAATAAAACTTTTAATAATTTGTTTTGACTATTACTGTATGCAAAACATGTAAAAAATAGCATTCAGTGACTATAGGTGTTAAACGATAGATGGAACGACTCCAACGGTGATAAAACCAATGGCCAACAACCACATAGTGTTTATTAATAATTTCGTATCGTGTTTAAATATGTTTGAAAATAAACTTTTCTTCCTTACTTTGTTTGTTTCTTACCTACTTCATGAATAAATTTTAACATTAAAATCACTTCGATAAAACAAATAATAGCGGAATTAAATAATTTAGTGCAGCCTTAAATAAAACCGTATATATTATGAACACCTGTAAAATGTTGAAAAATCGTGGTAGTGACAAATACTTTTTTCACAAAATTTGTGTTGTAACTGTAACAACAGAAGAAGTAAAATGAAGTAGTAAACAAAAAAAACATGCCTGTAATACAAAAACAAAATAAACTTTATTTGAAGTATGTGTATGCTTCAAAGAAAGATACAAATCATTTTCGTATCCAATAAATGTATTTCCAAATAATTTATTTAACCAATGTATGTAGTAATAAACCGAAGTCATTTTATAGTTTTAATGTGCATGTGTCTTAGTAACTATCATTTATACAATATAAAAATCATTAACTAAAAATAAAGTCTTATACATTTTTCATTCTTACGTGATAAACAAAATAAAGGTCAGCATCGGAATATTCATGGTTTATTGTTTTAGTTTTTTTTTTTAATGCAGTTCAGTCCCTGAGTTGTGTATGTTTCACCAAAATTAGTCCTTAATTAAGATGTCTGTTAATCATAAAAGTTTTCTCCTTTATATCCTGTGCACTTGATCCTAAATATGTATTAATATAACTAATCACTGTTAGATAATATCATTAATTGAAAAAGTTATGATTATTTTCATAATTTCATAACATATTTATAGCAGTATATTTTCATCATTTTTTTCATGGTAATTAAAGATTATTCTCAAATTTAGTTGTAAACTTGGTTCAGGATGAGCATTATAATTTACTTGAAAAAAATTAGATGAACTAAAACTGTAGCAGAACTTAGGGAATGGTTATTTTTAAGTTGTTATAATCTGATACTTCAGTTCCTCTATTGCATTAAGAAATTAATCACCACACAGCACTGTTTTTGAAAAACTCTACTCGTTGCAGTATGTGAAGTTTTTAAATCCACTTTTAGTGAAACACCCTCAAGACATGCAAGAACGAAGTAAAGGGTGTTTTGCACGTTTTGAGTGCTTGAATTGGCATTTTTGTACAAAACCTGTTTATTACTAACACAAGCGTAATTATAAAATTTTATAAGAGCGTCAGCTAATTGTGATGCAATAATAAAAGTTTAAATCCACATTAGCACTGTAAATAAAATAATGTGCCACTGTGGTGGCTGCATTTCCTGCATAGAGTGAGTCTATTTGTGTAGGTTCGAACGGAGGTGAAGCTACCTGTGCTATATCTCATCGACTGTATTATCAAGAATGTGGGAGGACCATATACTGCACTATTCTGCCAAAATATTGTATCCACCTTCTGCAGTGTATTCGAACAGGTATACATTTTTTATTTTATTTTATTTGTAAGGACTTGTGATCATTGGTTAGAGTAGTTTTATGTAAAAACTTTAAGTGCTTTAGTAACTAACTAATTTGTATGTAGTATGTACTATTTAGTTGTCAAACTAATTAAATAGCTATTTACTTTTATAAATTATTATTAGCAGAGCTCAACAAATACAGTTGATCGCTCACTAGAGTTGAATGAATTTTACTGCTAACCTGCTCATAGATTTGCAATATTTTGATTGAATTTAAATTGCCTTAGGTACTTTAGTTTTTTTTTTTTAAATTTATATTATCCACTGGCCAAAAGTTACTTCGTGGATAATCGTAGGACAAAATTATTGTCGTGAAATAGTTTGGTGAGCTAAATTCAACAAAGTTATAACCCTTGCTGTCATAAAATATTAAATAAATTTAACGTGTGTTGCGTATGCATTGCCACCAACAGAAATATTTGGGCCTGTGATAAATTAATAGAATTTTCATTTTTCATATTTTAAACATGTTAGTATTTATTTATTTATGTATTATTAATCAAATTTCAAAGGGCTTTTGTGAAGAATGGGCCTGTGATGATAAAAAGTTTATTTGTCAGCCCCCCTTTCGATGATCCTGTGTATATGTGCTGGTTTTAAGTTTGTTTTATATAAATACTATTCATTTTAGTCACTTGAGTAGGTACTCACAAAACTTAATTGTTATTCCAGGAATTATGCCTTTTTAAGAGTTTATCAGTTGTAATTACCCGACACAGTTTTGTAATTTAATACATTCTCAATAAAATTGTCTGATTAACTTTTTTTACCCGTTTGAGAAATTGTAAATTATTTGCAAGTATGATCAAATTTAAACGTAACAGAAGCATTAAATGTTAGATGGAAATTTAGTGGACTGGGTGGCTAATTTTTTATGTTTTTTTATTAATATTGATTGACTCACTGTGTATATTATATAAATTTCAAAGGCTTAGCAAAAATTAAATTGATTTTTAATGTTTATGTAAGACATATTGAGGGGCGTATGAGCCATCTGTAAAATTGTTCAAGAAAAGAGAAAAACTTCCTGTAAATTCAAATTCAAATATGCAATCACTTCAATTCTGTTCCTGCTTATATGTAAGGTGTGTTAGGGTAATACCGCCCGGTCTGAAGGGTAATACCGCCCGGTCTGAAATATCGCCCATGTTTGAATTTCCCTCTTTGCAACATTTATTTTATTAGCCAAGGGTCGTGTCTGATTATTGAAGAATATAGTTTTTGTTTGCAGCGAATATTTTTATTTTTAATCTCTTACCACATTTTTTAAAAATATCCAGAATAATGTCTTAGGTGGGCGGTATTACCCTAACGCACTATATATCAAAATATGTTGATATTTCTGACATATGTATAAAGATTTATCTTTTTTCTTCAGCTTAACACATTTTTGGCGAGCAATCTCCATTATTGTATTTTTGGCACATACGCCCCTCTGATATGAGACCCTCGATATTGTACTATGTTATTTGTAACTTGATCTAAATTTAAAGGATAAATAACTGTTACAGCTTTTAACACTTTATAAAAAGTGAAAGTAAATATATTCTACTATTTTCAATGTAATTTTGGAGTTGGTATTATAATAACTTAATATATTTGAAAATAACCAACAGTAAAAATTTTATTAAACCGTCAAAATGTAATTTTAAAGGTGGACGAACGGACACGATCTGAAATGTTCAGATTGCGACAGACATGGAATGAAGTTTTACCTCCAAAAAAGTTATATGCACTCGATGTACAGATCCATTTGTTAGATCCAGCTTGGCCTGTCACGGCAACACCACCCAATAATAGTATTCATCTAAACCCAAAATTTTTAAAGCCAGCTGTGAGTATTAATTTTTGTAAATAAAATATAAACGGTGTGATCTAATTAAAATTTTACTCATTTAGACAGCTGCGGCGTCCACCAATGAAGTACAATCGGCAAATATAATTTCAAAACCTCTCACACCTGTTTCCGCATCATCTGGGTTAGATCCGGAAACTCTTAGTATGCAACAGAAACTTATTAATAAACAGAAAGAGTTGCTAGAACTTCAACAGCGTAAAATTGAACTGGAGTTGCTGCAGACACAGGTGAAACTACAGGAACAGCTAAAACATCAAATACCCAACCCAAAGTCTGGTAACGTTACTGTTCCATCGAAAATTTCCACTCCACATTCCCAGGTAATTAAATATTTTGTCTGTATTGTTTAACTAGAGTTTGCGAATTAAAATTTTGTGACAAACAAAATTGATTAAGTTATATTCTAAAATAAAATGTTAGTAACTAAAATATTCAAAATTTATATATTCTTGCCTTATATTCTCAACTATGTAAATAAATTACGTGAAACATATTTAACAACTTCAGACGACGTGCTAGTATTGCATAAAAGATTTTCATAAACTGACCATTAAAAGTTTGTTTAAATATTTAATTAGTTAATAAATATTGGTATAATGTGCATTGAAAGAAGGTTTAGTAATCCAAAAACATATTAAAAATGTCGTTGGAATTCTTAATTGTATACCTTTTTTGAACCGAATAATTTTTATTCAATTTTGATAAAACACTAAAAAGTTAAAATTTACATCAGTATAGTTGTCTTCGTGTATGTTAAAAGACAATGTGTTGCTATGGAAAAATGTAACATCCACATATAGTGAAAGTCATGTTAACTATTAACTATTTTATAGAATCTGCTTCTAAAACCGGAAGTTGCTAAACAACAATTGTTGAACAGCACAGCTTCATCAAAACAACTTTCAAATGCTATTGGGGGCAATGGCAAAACTAGAGGACCAACTACACATGTAAGATATTTTTATATTTATATTAGGGTTTATACAGTTTTTTTAAATGAATAGAACAGGACATGCATTTCATTGTTGATTTGTGTTTTGATAGATTACGGGAGGTGTCTAATGTGAAGAATTATGTATTTCAAGTATTATTTTACACAGAACTGAACACATACATACATCTAATTCGTGTGAACCTAAATATTTAACTTAGCTTTTTATTTAGCCTTTAGTTTCTATGCTTCATCTCGAATTAAAACAATTTCTGCTGTACCTATACATGTGTAGTAATTTAATTAAAACAGAACATACAACGCACATTTGTTTTAAGAGTACCTTCTGTTCAAAAAGTATCGGGAGTTGTTTTTGTGAAAGAGGAGCCTTAATATAATTCCAAATTTTTTTGCGTGGTTAAGTTGACAATACTGTCATTGACGTATATGCCAAATTTGAGCGTGATCTGTCAATCAGTTTGTTTTTGGCAGTTGTGTATATCAAACTACCATAACCTCTTCAGGGAAGTATTCATAAAAGCCGCAAAAAAGGACTATTAATTTTTAAAAACGTAAATTTCATTGAAAATACAATCAAAACAATGAAACAAAACAGAAATTTTGAAAAACAAAAGCGAAAAATAATGTACACATATGTGGCCATTGGGCGGTAAGGTGCACGTTATAAATGAAATGACTTCGTACATTCAGGACACAGGTTCATTGCATTTCTCGCATATACAGGGTGTGTATAAATTGGCGGAAGCGCTACACGTGACGATGTTCTTCGTAAAATTCTAAGTCGAAAATCTCGATACAAAAATGTTGTACCATGCTTCCTATGGCCTCAGGAACCATTTAAAGAAAAAAAAAATTGGCAACATTGCATACATTGATTTGCGTTTGGACATTTTTTTATCAGCAATTTTTACATAGTTCGTAAACATAGCTGCCAACTTTTGGGTATCGTAAAACACAAACTAGAAATAATTAGGAGAAAAACAGAGATGACAGCTAATGACAATGTTGCCATATGTATTATTATCATTCAAATCAGTGATTTACATATTTTCAACACCAATTTTTGAAAGGAAGAACACAATATCTAGGAAAAAATACTATTCGAAATTTATTTTTATTTCAAATTGCAGCTTTTTCATTTGCAAGTATTAAATAATAACGCTTATTAAAGGACTAAATGTCAAAACTTTGAGGACCTCTTGCAGACACAGCAAGCATGGTACAACATTTTCGTATTAAGATTCTCGACTTAGAATTTTACGAAGAACATCGTCACGTGTAGCGCTTCCGCCAATTTATACACACCCTGTATAACAAATTAGACAAAAATAACGCTTTGTACCCATATCCTCCATTCTTTTAAAATATTGGTTGCACATACAATATAGAAGATAATCAATATGTGGCACATAACAATATGCGAGGTTTAGAAAGAATTTACTACTAGAATTGAAAAGCATACACAAACATGTGTACGTTTACTAATCTCTTGTCAATGAGCATGAATATTGTAAATAATCTCTAAAATTTACATGGTTATGTTAATTAAATATATTTTACACATCTCTCAACTTTTTTAAACTGAAATTAAACAGATCTTCGGTTAATAATAAAATAAATTTATTAGTATAAAAAAACGGTCAACAAATTTCAGTACCACACTATACAGGGTGTCCCAGATTACATTTCCAGCATGGGTATCTCGCTTATTATAAGAGATACAGGTTTGTTTAAATTAGATGAATTATTCCTTAGTATGAGTATTTTAAAAGTACAAAATTCCTCGTGCTTCAGATGTTATAGCAAAAAATATGAAAATGTCGAATTTCTTTTTTCTCTCATAACTTTTTTGTCTTAATCATTACAACAATTTTATTTGTACTTTCTTGAGGTACTTGTTAATGGAGAATGTAACTGTCATTTTAGATTTTTTTTAACACCTACCATTTTTGAGATATTACCCCTAATTTCATTTTTTCTTATGAACCGCGAAGTTGGCTATGGAATATTTAAATATGCTTGTTTTTTCTCGTTTAAATAAGATATTACTTGCTATACCTATTTTTATAAACAAGTCACAAAATGAAAAAAAAACGTATTTTACCCATCACTTATCAAACTATCTATGAAAATAAAAACAAAAAACAACTAATTAAATGCCAAATGACAGTTACTATTTGTCTGCGGTATCCTTTATTAGAATTTTTTATTATTGTTGTGTAATTCGATAGTCTTTGTAGTAATCGTTATAATGATGGCTACATTTAAAAATAGCGAAAAATTTGACATGTTGAGATGCTGCATTCTTTACCATAAAAACTGTGTGGAAGCTGAGTGAATATACTTAGAGCTATATCTTTAGAAAAGGCAACCAAGAGTGTGTAATTATAGAAATTTGGAAATAAATTTAAAAAATATGGTTTCTTCGAGAAACCAACCAAAAATCCAAAACAAATCCATAAAGAATTAGAATTATCTATTTTACACAGTTTCTATTGTAAAGAATGTAGCATTTCAACATCAAATTTTTTTAATTAGTTGTACATGTGCCCATAATTATATGATAACAAATTTGCTACAAAGACTATCGAATTACACAACAATACTATAAAATTCTAATAAATAGTACCGCAGTAACTCTCATTTGACATTTAATTAGTTGTTTTTTGTTTCTATTTTCATAGATAGTTTGACAAATGATGGGTAAAATACGTTTTTTTTTTCATTTTGTGACTTGTTTATTAAAATAAATATAGCAAGTAATTGAGTAATTGAGGAACAATGGAATGAACTGAAAACGAGGATTAATAGGGCGGCCAAAAATTGTAATAGTAAAATGAAGCAGGAAAGAAAAAATTGGTTTGATGAGGACTGTAAGAAGGAATTAGAGGAAAGGAGAAAACTGAGATTAAAAATGTTAACAGGAAAAGCGGAAGAGGAGAAAAATAAATATGAGGAGCAAAGGAGGAAAACGAAAAAACTGCAAAGAGATAAAAAAAGGAAATATAATGAAAAAATGATACAAGAAATAGAAACCAATTTCAGGAATAAACAGGTTATAAATTTATATCAAGGAATAAAAAATGAAAGGAGAGGGTTTCAAGCGAAAACGGTATTCCTTAAAGACGAAAATGGAGATATTATTGCAGGAGAGGAAGAAATACTTAGAAAATGGATGGAGCATTTTGATCAATTACTAAACGGTGAAAACAGAAACAGAAAAGCGAGTGAAAAAGAGCAGAGTAATAGAAATATGGATGAGAGTCTTAGGGAAGTGCCGTAAGTAAAGAACAAATCGAAAAAATTGTGGGAGGGCTAAAAAATAATAAGAGCCCAGGAACAGATCGAATAACTGTAGAATTGTTTAAGTATGGTGGCAAAGACCTGATCGAGCAATTACAAAAACTGATAGGGGAAATCTGGAAGAAAGAAGAAATGCCAAGAGAATGGAGGCAGGCAATAATATGTCCAGTATATAAAAAAGGGGATACAAGCGAATGCCACAACTACAGAGGTATTTCCCTACTAAATGTTACATATAAGGTAATGGCAACATATATAAAAAATAAATTAGTAGAGGAAATGGAAGGCGAAATAGGGGAATACCAATGCGGCTTTAGGCAGGGCAGGAGCACTACAGACCACATTTTTACATTAAGAGAGATCCAAGCCGAAAGCTACGGGCACGAGAAACCGACATTTGTTCTGTTTGTCGACTTTAGACAAGCATATGATAACGTAAAAAGAGGGGCACTATACAAAACGTTGGAAGAAATGGGAGTAAGCAGTAAACTTATAAGAATGATAAAAATATCGTTAAAAGGAACGGAAAATTTGGTTGGAATAGGCAACGTAACATCGGAAGTTTTCGAAAGTAAAGAAGGGGTTAGACAAGGAGATCCAATGTCGGCGAATTTGTTCAGTATCGTACTAGAAAAAGCAGTAAGAGAAGCAAATATTAACAGAAGTGGACTTGTGTATAGGAGAAGACACCAATGTCTAGCATTTGCAGATGACCTTGTTCTAATTACGAGAAGTAAAGAGGAGTTGAAAAGTATAACGAAAAAACTGGAGGAAAAGACCGGGAATGTGGGCTTATATATAAATGAAGAGAAGACAAGATATATGGAATGGAAGGACAGCGAATATAAAAAAGGAAACTATTTTAATATAACAACAGAAAGTGGAAAAGAATACAAGTTTGAAGAGGTGGAAAAGTTCACGTACCTAGGAGCAGTATTTTCAAGAATCCCAAACATAGGCAGTGAGATACAGACAAGAATAATGGCTGGAAACCGATGTTTGGGAGCACTAAATAAAGTAATGAGAAATAAAAATATTTCCAGAAAAGCGAAAATAAAAATATACAATACGGTAATAAGACCAATAGTTACCTACGCGTGCGAAACTTGGACGATAAGCAATACAGAACAAACAAGACTAGAAGTGTGGGAAAGGAAGGTGCTAAGAAAAATATTTGGTGGAAAGAGAAATGGAGAGATGTGGATAAGAAGAACAAACGATGAATTAAAGGAGCTCTACAAAGAAACAAATATTATAGGTGTAATAAAAGTGCAAAGACAGGTGGTTGGGACATCTGGAGAGAATGGCGGAAACAAGAGTACCGAAAATTGTAATGAGGAACACGCTAGGGGGAAAGAAGAGAAGGGGGCGACCCAAATCAAGATGGAAGACGGAAGTGGAGAGAGATATAGAAACGTTAAAGATTACTGGATGGAGAAGGAAGGCCTGCGATGGAGAACGGTGGAGAAAACTCACTAACCAAGCCATGGGCCAACTTGGCTCGCAGAGCTAAATTATATAGCAAGTAATATCTTATTGAAACGAGAAAAAAAAGCACATTTAAATATTCCATAGCCAACTTCGCGGCCCATAAGAAAAAATGAAATTAGGGGTAATATCTCGAAAATGGTAGGTGTTAAAAAAAATCTAAAATGACAGTTACATTCTCCATGAAAAAGTACCTAAAGAAAGTACAAATAAAATTATTCTATTGATTAAGACAAAAAAGTTATGAAAGAACAAAGAAATTCGACATTTTCATATTTTTTGCTATAACATCTGAAGCACGACGAATTTTGTACTTTTAAAAATTGATTGTGGCTCCTCTCATACTAAGGAATAATTCATCTAATTTAAACAAACCTGTATCTCTTATAATAAGCGAGATCCCCATGCTGGAAATGTAATCTGGGACACCCTGTATATTGTGACAGTAATATGACATTTCATGTTTGTTTGTCCATATTTCTTTTTTTTTTTGTTAGCGAATATTGTAGTGACTACCTACTTGTAGTAATTTTCATTAATTTGTTTTTTACCGCGGCTGACTTATAAAAAAACTAAACGTACACGTATGTGTCAGTATCCCTGAAGAGGTTAAGTACTATCAACTATTTTGACCATGTCGAATTTTTTGAACAAAGTGTTTGAAGTTTTGCGTTTCTAACGAAATTTCTTGTGCTAAAGCACTAGAAATGTTGCAAAAAGCCTATAGCGATACTTGTACGCAACTTTTTGACCAAACACTCAACTAATGTCATCCCGCAACCATCTTATTCGTCAGATTTAGCCTCATGCGACTTGTTTTTGTTTCCCAAACTTAAATTTTGAGTCGACAGAAGTCGTAAAAGAAAATTCGGTGAAGGAGCTTAAAGCGATACCTAAATCGGCTTATGAAGAATGTTTTGAGAATTGGGAGAAGCGTTGGCGCATGTGTGTTGCACAGAATGGGAATTATTTTGAGGGTGATAAAATAAATTTACCTGAATAAAAGCATGCTTCTTATTTTATTTAACAATTCCCAATATTTTTTGAACAGAATAGTATGTTGTATTATTGTAGGTATGTCGGCAGCATAGCGAGTCTTATCACATGGTATTTTACTTACAAAAGAAATGCTGTCCTAATTCTGTACATGCTTAATTAATGGTCATAAAAAAATTATACAACATTTTACACATTTGAGTCAGTGTGTTAAAAAAAGTTAAATACTCATACTCATGTCACAGCTTATGGTGGTCATACACGTTGCGGTATACCTGTCAGGTTTGCCTGAATAATAAAAAATGTTCAGGTTTACCTAAACAGTTTTGGTAACATTGCCTGTGCAGTTATGTTACACACACGCTCCGGTATACCTGCAAGCAGGCAAACCTGACAGGTATACCGCAACGTGTATGACCACCATTATACAGCTCGGGCACTCTTAGGCGGCATTATCTGGTCGTTTTCGATCCACTAGCGTTATTTCTCTCGCATTGAGAATAGAAGTCGGGGCCGGACTTAAAATATTTGTATATTATCGCAAGTGAGCGATAACAGGGTAGTATTTAAAACTGATGTCCACGTAACAGATTTAACTGTATAATGATTTCAATACCACCTCTGTGTTGTTTTAATTTCAAAGGCGGGGCTAAGAAGTGGCGCGTGTGGATCGGTGCAAACCGTTTTCCAGAGAGAGTGCCCGAGCTGAATGTTATGTTAAGCTGTGCTCATATCATGGGAACACTAGGATTATTATAAAAGCAGGATGCAGGGACACTTTCATTTTTATTATGCTTGTGTTAGTTTTGTTGGTATTAAACATTTAAGGAATTGTTAAAATAATAATAGGTGATATTTGTTAATTTCAGGCCGCATCTTCTGTGAACAACGGACCTCGCATAGCTCCAGTATCTGGTGCGTTAATAAATGCACGCCCTATCAGAGATCCCCGCCTTTTACGTCATCAGCAACATGTTCCTGCCAGCAATTTTAATTCTAATGTTCATTTAGAGTCTAAGACAAAGTCAAATACACCAGTCACAGTAGATTCAAATAATAAAATTGTTATTAGTAAAAAAAATGTTCGAGAAAGTCGTGTTGAACCTCGTTTAGTAAATAATAAAGGTAATACCCAGCTCCAAGGCAAAGCTAAAGCTGTGCCTCGCTTTTCTCCTCCTAAACATAATGTAAAACCCACAGATTCCCCTCGTAAATCCTTTAAAGTGTCACGTTCAAAGTCTGGGTCTTCTACAGATTTATCAGATTCTAAAAGTTCATCAACGTCCTCTTTGAGTTCTCCAATTAAACTAAGTAAAAGTGGTAAGATTGACTCGCCCACAAAGAGTCGAAGTCGATCTTCTAGTAAATCTCCTTCAAAACTAAAAAAGAAAGTTGTTGTACGGTACAATAAAGATACTGGACTGTCAACACACAGTGATAAAGACAATTTAGTATCACGCACTGAACAAGATGTCAATGCACATTGTCTAAATAGTGTTTTAGATGTTGACAAAGATAGTAATATATCTCGATCTACTAAAAAAAGTGATAAACAATTAAAAAGCCCTAAAAGTGATAGCAAATCCCGTAAAGTTGACAACTCCTCTACTTTTAAGGATATAAAGGTGTCTACAAAAAATAGAAATTATGTTAGGCGGAATCGCAACTCTTCGCTTAGTCCAGAACGAAGCCATGATGTGGATCTTAGAATGGGAGCACCTCCAGAGAAGCAGCTACGATTACAAAGTGATATTATGGATGACAAAAGTAAGCTTACAAAATTAGTGAAAACGGGATTTATCGTCTCTTCTGATGCATTTTTTTCTATCGTTCACTGCATCTTTTTCATGTGTTTTTGTTTTTTTACATGGATTTCATGTGTTTTGTGGTGTTACATTTATACAAAAATAAATAATTGCTTGTTTTTTGTGGTTTCTATTTACAGTCTTAATGTGCAGTGTCCTAATTTCTACGTTTTTTAATTATCTTGGTGATATATTTTCCTGTAATAATAAACAGTGAATTTAGCAATCTAATGATGTTATAATGAGAACAAAAACATAGCTTACTGTAATACTTTGGGGTGAAAAAATTAGTAGAAGAATGCTTTCGAATTTAGTACATTATTGCTTACCACCAGTAAAATTTCAATATAGCTTTAAAATCAACAGCGATATTTTTTAGTAGTGGAATGATTAAAGTTTTTAGCTTTGATTTTAGGTTCAAATAATGAGGTAACTAATATGGATGTAGATCTACGACAATTACCAGCAGTAATAGGAAAAAAGAGATCATCAGTAGATAACACAGAAACATCTAGTCTTAGGAAAAGTAAAACTGAAGCGTTCGATGTGTAAGTAATTAAACTTCTTTTAATTTTAAGAAAGCATTTTTAACTGTTACTGTGATATAAATATTTACCATAAAATGTTAATTAATAATTGTATTTATCTACCAAAGGTACAAATTAATATAAACTTTATCAGCAAACTTGAAAAATGTATTTTTGAGATAATTTTGACAATGAACAGTAATATTACCAATTTTCACAACTCTTTATAGATATTAAATATGTTTGGTGATTTAATAGATTCATGTTCTAAAATTTTACAAGTTATTGTACACAAATTTAAAGTTTGGGCTTTCAGTACTAACAGTTGAATTCAAACTAATAATTATGATCAAAGCAGAAAAATTAATCAATTGGTGAATTATTTTCTGTTTTCAAAAAGTTTAAGTTTCTCTGTATGTTTATTATGATAATACATTTTAAATTTAAAATCTCGATAAAAGATTTGTGTTATTGAATAGTTTATATTGAAACCAGGGCTGTGGAGTTGGAGTCGGAGTTTAGAAGAAATTTCTGGTCAGTGGAGTCGGAGTCGGAAAAAATGTACCGACTCTGACTCCCAGTACAATAAAAAATTGCGAGGTAGTCCTTTGCGGCAAAATTTTAAATCATTTCTTTATATTTATCAAGGCTTCGAACCGTAATTTTTTTCGTTTCGGTTTTCGTTCCGGTTCAATTAAAAAAATATATATCGGTTCGGTTCCGGAAAAAATAACGTTTTTTTTCGGTTTTCGGTTCAGTTCCGGTTCGAAGCCCTGATATTTTTTTTTTTTTTTATATTACACACACTTTTACACTATAAAATAGTATTAGTATTTAATTTTGTCGGAGTCGGGAGTCGAACTATTAAAATTATTAGGAGTCGGAGTCGAATTTTTTTTTACCGACTCCGCAGCCCTGGTTGAAATTATCCTCTGAACGTGTTTCTTCAGTCACAAATGCTAGTATAATATTGTTAAAATGAGAAAGTCGTTTAATACCATGCTTAATAATAGGAGTAATACTTTTCAAATGCATAATAAATTACTTAGCAAAATATAGTACAATTTTAATTTGTCTATTTGATTATAATGCACTTATTAAAGCTTGTCATTATTTTTTAATAGTCTATTTGGAAGTGAGGATACTGATCTTCGGCAACTTCCACCTGTTTTAACCTCCCCAAAAGCAGTAGAAAGACCACCAACACCACCACCTCCTATAATATCAGAAAAAACTGAAAAAGCAGCATCTGAAATAGTAGAAATTTTAGATGATATGGATATTGAGAAAAAGGACGTTTCTCCAAAACCTGCCAATCTTGATCAACTTAGAGCAAAATTAGCTAACGCAACCATCAAAGAGAAATTGAATAAATCTAAGTTGCGCTTAACAGGTATAGTATTTTTATTTGAATGAAAACTGATAACAAATATTACATGGACTTCAAATACTTTTTTCAGTCAAAAGAAAAGGGAGTGAAGGTTTAACTGGAAATCAGGAGGATACCGATATGAGAAGCTTATCATCTTTAACAACCCCTGATGTTACAATGAACAAAATAATAATTTCTTCTGCAGATGAACAGTGCATTAAAGCTGGTAATATGACAAAAGCACAAGAAACTGCATTGATGAATAAGATAATCGCTCAGTTGGAAACACAAAAACTTAGAGAGGCACAAAGGAAAGAATCTGAAAGTTTTACCAATATATCTTTGCAGCCCATAAGTGACGATGAATTGGAACCAGATATGAGCAGTTCAGAGTCAGAAAATGAGAACCCAAGAAAAAATAAATATTTCGGAGACAAGGATGACAGATTGTTACCACCCCTTCCACATCTAAGTTCACCTTCAGAAAATTACCTTAATAAATATCAGAGAGTCATGAATCCTAGAGATAGGAGAACATTAAGCTGGAGAGGTGGAAGATGTCGTCAGAAAATGTGGGATAATGCGTATTCAGGACCTCCTATACCAAGACATGGATTTAGACCTAGGCCAGGTCTCGATCCTTGGGTTCGTGCACCCAACCAAAATCAAGGCCCTTGGAGACCCATGGGTCCCAGTTTTATAAAACCTCCAATGCATCCAGATGGATTTGGTTTAGGACCAATGGATAATGTTAGTGATATAAACTGCAATGCAGCGCTACATGGCGGAGATCACACGAATCTTTCACCTAATCATTGTTCAAATAACCAAGAAATACCAGAAGAGTTGGTTATTGACAATATCAATCAAGACAGTATTAAAAGTATCAACATAGATGGTGTTTCGAGAGACATCAAATATTACGATGAAGTTGCTGTAGCGTTTATGAGCTGGGATGATCCAAGAGAAATATCGTTCCAAAATGGAAGTAGGCGTGTAAATTTCGATGATGAAGTATTCACTCTTTCATTTGATGAATCTTACAAGGATGTTACAATTAATGGTAATGTACATAAAGTACGATTAGGGGCACCGACACGGGAAATTTACGTGAATGGAAAATGGTATGAATGTTATTTTGGTGGGCCAGGTATAGGAATTGAATTGGAAGGAAAAATCACCGTACTAAAACTAGAAGGCCCTCCTCCTCAAGTTAAAATTGGAAAAACGAAGAGGACAGACTTGGTTGCTGGCAGAGTGAATTTAATTATTGATGCTAAATCGATGGTGCCTGTGTTTTTAGATGCTAAAGTTCAGAAATTTTATTGTGATGGTCAGACGCATACTTTGCAATTTGTAGATGCCCTGAAAACTGTATTAATAAACGATATTCCATTTCAAGTAGAATTTGGTGGTTTGCCTAAACCAATTACGTTACATGATCGTAAACATTTTATAAGATTTTCTGTTCTGCCACGTGGAGTAAAAGCAGGTCATGTAAGTATTAAAGACATGGATGGGTGCCAGATGCCTGACAGTCCTATAAATGACGACGAAAATAGTCAAGATGCTCATTTGGTAAGCGATGTGGATACTAACGAACCTGCATTGCCGGTGCTCAGTAGAAAAAAGCGAATAATGGGAGACGAGTCACCTGACAGGAATTCTAATTCACCCCTGCATTTCCAAAATCTTATTCAACAACAAAATTTCAGTGAGTATTTTTTCAACAAGTGCCACTTAGCTAACACTAGAATCTAACGTAATATTATTGATTCAGTCAAAGTAGTAAAAAGTTGTACATCTAAGAGCTCAATTTGTAGCGATAGTCAAATGTTTTGATAAATACGTAATTACATTTTGCGATTGTTTATTTTATTTAATATCTTTTCTAGTTTACAAAAGAAGTCAGATTTTTGGCCTATTGTATTGGCAAGAACTTGCACAAAATTTCACGAGACAATACTATTAGTAAAATTGGTAAAAAATGCGTTGGAAAAAAATTTATTCATGCGTAAGATTGAGTGAATTTTGTTTACATAGTGTATTAATGTTAAAATTGTATTTTTAAATGTTTATGGGTATTGTTCAAAATTTCAGATAATTTGGACATGTTATCATCTGTAATAGCATCTTCAATTACTCCAAGTTCTAGCGTTGGTGGTTATCAAGTTGAGAATGTACTTGGAACAGATAATGCTTCTCAAAGTGAATCAACCAACACTACTAATATACTAGCAGTATCACAACCATCAACAAATCTAACAGGTTTTAATATAAACGAACTGTTCCAACGACTGGTAGCGACAGGCATTGTGACAACAGCTGCACCAGATGTACCAGCTCCTCTACCACAAATCAAAGCAACTAACAGTAGACACGTGAGCAGTTTGAAAAATATTAAACCTGTATATTTCGACAGACCTGACACACTTAAAATGTAAGTTTTGTGCTAAAATATGACCGCTTTATGATGACCACGTTTTTTTTTTACTTCAGTCGACAGCAACCTATAATTCATGGGTTATATGTGGGAATGCAATGTAGTAGTTGTGGGATGCGTTTTCCTCCAGAACAAAGTATGTATTACAGTCAGCATTTGGATTGGCATTTTCGACAGAATCGTAAAGGCAAAAGAAATATTCGTAAAGCTGCTAGTAGACGATGGTATTATAGCCTTTCAGATTGGAAGAATTATGAAGAATTAGAAGATTTAGAAGAAAGAGGTAAGTAATAAAAACAGCAACAGTTTTCTGAATCAGCATTTCTTAACCAGAAATCTCAAAAGGTTTATACAGGGTCCTTAAAATGTTAAAGAATTTTTGTAATATTTACTTAAATGCAAATGCTCATTAAAAAGAAAGGATATAATTATGTTTAGAGGTCTTTCAAGATAAACTGAACTGTGACGCAGATACCAAAACTCGTCTAAAACGTTAATTACTGCACCACCTAAAAACATAAGTCTATTTCAACAACAGGGTTATAACATATAATGATATTACGTTTTTAGAAAGGTGTACAGGGTGGTCGTTTTTTTTTTTTTGAGAGAAATTCATTGCCGTAAACAGATTTTTGATATCTTTTTTAATTTTCGAAATATAGCCAAAAAACGAGTTTTGGTAATTTTCAAAAATGTTAAATATCTCGCTTAAACGAAAAGATAGAGAAAAACTTTAAGAACATTTTTGGCATGGTTTTTTATCCTTAATAAGATAGCGATGTTCAATTTTTTTTTACTCATACGAATATTGATATATTACACCTAACTTTCTTATTTTAAATGGCAACCATAAGCAAATTATATATTTTTGAAAAGTGCAAAAAATAAGCTTTTAATTTATGTCAAAGCCAACTATGATAACTTAGTTTCAATTTATAAAAACATTGCTGTTAAACTAAATAATGATTTACTCATTCTAGATGTTAGTTTTTTTATCATTTGATTTACAGTAATTTACCATATTGAATATATTGAATATAATTTTAAAAAAGTATGATTATGATTGTTTATTTATTTAACCCACATAATACTCAGTTCGTCACGGGTTTTACGTGCCTAAACTGGTCACCAAAACGTCTGGTTTTTATGCAACCTAACAATATGCATCTTAAACTGAAGGTTCCTACAGCAGAATCATTCTTCAAATCCAAATTTCAGATGCTCAAAGTAGTGCAGTGTTGCTAAATTAAATTACATCTGTTTCCTTCTTATTATCAAATTATTAGTTAAGAGGTGCTACTCATTAGTGCAAAATTTTAAGAAAATTGTGATCAGCGAAAAATTAAGAACCGCTGTTTTACTTCGTAGAATTTTTTATCATTCAATTAATAATTAAAGTTCCAAGTCCTGCATGAAATTTTTAAAATCTGTTTTGCAGAAAAAAGTTATTTTGAGAATCAGCAACAAGCACAGGCTGAAGGTGGTAGTGAAGAAGGTGAAGAAGAAATTGAAATACCCAGTGTACCAGCAGATCCAGATGTCCAAAATGTGTCTTGTGAAGTGTGTAGAGACAGATTCGAGCAGTTTTACAATGAAGAAAAGGAAGAATGGCACCTACGAATGGCCATACGTGTTGATGGCAAAACTTACCATCCACTTTGCTATGAAGATTATCAGGTAAAGAAACTAAAATTATGCAGCAACAGTCACATGACATTTAATATATTCAATGGTGATCACTTACCAACTTAAAAAAAAGATGTTTTCATTAATTTTTTTGTCATTTAGGCTTCGTTACAAGATACAATGGATGACAGCAAAAATAATACAACATGTGAGAGTGAAAAAGAAAAGGCGAATGACAAGATTCCTGGTCTAGAAGTGAGTCTAGAGGAAGACAATAAAATGGACGTCGATGATGATGATGAGCCTGAAATTATCGAAGATACCAATTTAGATGCTTCAAAGCAATCGGAAACCTTCGAAAATGAAACAAAAATTAATGAAGATACAAATACCGATTGCCATAATCAACATGAAGATGATGATGAAGATGATGATGTTATTATTAATGAAATTGTACCTGAAAAAATTGTATTAGACGATGATGGAGATTACAATATGGAAAGTACAAGTGATCATAGCACATTATCCAGCATGGTTGTGAAAAAAGAACCGCTGGATGATGGTTTTATAGATATAGAAAATGGTCTAGTCAAACTGAAAACTGATGGAGAGGTGAAAATTAAGACTGAACCCATTGATCCTGGTAAGATTTACCTATAATTTTATTACAAATGTTGTGTATAAGCAGGGTTGTTGAGAATGGGTTTAGGCCAGAGATGGAATAACGTTTTAAATCGTTATGTTATTGTATAACGTTATTTATTATTTGTTTTCGTTACATAACGTTATAAATAACGTTGAAAAAATGAATTGTTATGTTATATAACGTTACATAAATTATGATATACAGGGTGTTTCTTAAATAATGCTAAAAAATTCGGAAGGTGATTCCTTATTGAAAATAAAGTGGGGTCTTTTATATAACAATTTTTTCTTAGACGTCTCCTTTCGGAGTTACACCCCCCTAAAGGGAAGCGATAAAATTAGGTTTTTATTTTATTTCTCAAATTTAGATAAATGTAGGAGAATGATATTTGGTAGATGTTTTATACTTATTAAAAGGTTTCCCATAGTATTATTTTCAATCATCTTCCACCTTCATAGGGGGCTGATAAGTGCGACCCCTGTTGGTTTTTTAATCAGAAGTTTTTGGTGAGTTGAAATTTTGCAAAAATTTATTTTTGTTAGTTTTTTTATTCTTTAGTTTTTCTCGTAAATCTTACAGTTTTGAGTAAAAAATTAAATGAGTGAATATGATGTTTATATTCATATTGGGTAAAATTGACGGGCGTTTTAGCGTTGTCGCCGCGTAAACGTCAAAATGAATTACACCCGTCACTTCTATCCGATATCGTTTTATATTGGAATATTTGATGGTTCATGTTCATTCATATAATTTTTTACTCAAAAACTGTAGGTTTAACGAGAACAGTTAAAGAATAAAAACAACTTCTAAATAAATCAAGTTTTTAAAGAAAATTTAAAATTGCCTTTTTATAAGTATAAATCTCCCACATTTATCCAAATTTGGGAAATAAAATAAAAACCCAATTTTACCGATCCCCTTCAGGGGGGTGTAACTCCGAAAAGAGACCCTAAAGAAAAAAAAATATGAAAGACCCCTCTTAATTTTCGATTAAGTATCACCTCCCGAATTTTTTCGCATGCTGTATAAAAATAATTATTATTTGTAACTCTGAAATTATTTTTGGGATCTGTAAATGTAAATTTAAAAAATAGTACCTACAAAATTACGTTGAGGTTGAGATATTTTATTTTCATTTTAATTTCTAAAATACAAACAAAATATTATATCTTCTGGAAATAAAAAGATTGCCATATAAAAATTTAATTTATAGAGAATAACGATACAAAATAACTTTTAACGAAACGTTATCGGTTATTATAACGTTATATAACGTTATTAAAATATCGTTACGTTATTGTATAAAAAATTATAGTTGAATCGTTATTATAACGTTATAGGTTATCGTTACGTTACGTTTTCCATCCCTGGTTTAGGCCCCTTTAAAAACATTTTTTCGAGCTTCCTAGTCAGAGATACATTTTGTTGGGACACATACCCAATCTACCAGATCCCAGCAATGTTAACAGGTTTTTCCTTTCTTTTGTCAGCTTTAGGTATACGTTATATTTTAATAAACTTAGATCTGATTGCACAAAGCAACACAATTGTTAATATACATATTAATTTACTAAAACTAGGCAAAATATCACCGCTATTGGCACTGATTTTGCCTGGTTTTAGGAATTAACATGTGAACACTTAATTGTTGCTATGTGCAAACAGGCCTTAGGCTGTTTTCACACATGATTGCGAAACCGCTGCCGGTAACTAGTTTGTGTTTGGCTGTTACGAAAGAACATTCAGTTATCATAAGGATTTATTGAATAACATAGCTAAATTATTCGATATTTAACTGTACATTGTGAGAATTACAAATCACCAAGAAACTTGCGAATTTATAAGTTCAGATCTAAAGAACGATATGCCTTAAAACTGTAAAAACATTAAGTATTTATTTACTTTGGAATAAACAATCTAAAGAAATTTAAAAAAAAAAATATGCCGGTGTTAGCCGAAGGATTATACGATTCAATAAATGAATGAAGTAATAAATGATACAATGCGCCATTGTTACTGTTATTAACAAATAAAATGTCTTGGCAAAATATCAGTTTAAAGAAAATTCTCATGGCAATATAAATTTGGTAGTTATTTTGTAATTATATTTGTTTTATTCATAATTAATATCAATATTATGTATTTTGAAAATAATATTGCATTATTTTTTATCCTTCACTTCAAAGGTCTTTTGCATTTAATTAAATATTTACTGACTGTTGAAAGACATCTTTTTACAATCTATTCTAGTATATTAAGAAATCCAATTCCAAACATACTTTTAAATTTTTTTATAGACCCAACATAGACTACAATTCTATACAAACAAAATATTTTTATCTTAACCGTTTTCTTGTAATTTTGGATTAACGTTAAAACTTGGACCCCGTATATAACATAAAAAAAGAGTTCTTATAAGGAAATGTTAAATCAGAGCAAGTGCTGCGGCATGTGGCTTGTCGATTTCAACGGCGGCTGCATTTACCGGTGCTGTTGGCTGGAAATTTTGCTGGACGGCACTAAGTGCAAAAGCATCCATTTGATTACATTGCACGTGACATCAGCTGCGGCAATGGTTTTGCCGTTGTTTCTGAAAACGGCCTTAGAGTTTTATATACACATAGTGGTGTTTTTAAATACAGCGCAATGGACTCAGATTTTTAGAGCAACAGTTTAATAAATGGAGGGAACAAAATACATAACTGGTTAAGTAAAATACCGTTAAAACAAATAAAATAGATATTTACTATAGGCCTATTGAGACTTTTTTTCGATAGCAAAGTTTTCAATAATTGAAAAATGTGTTGTTCAAAATTGTTAACATACTTATGAAAGTGTTCTTTTATAGATTTAAATTATATTTTACAGTGATGCGAGACAGTATTTATTGGTATTTAAAAGTTTTGTAGCAATGTTATTGCTCTTTCTATTGAGGTCTGTTAAGATTGTGCTCCTTTAGATAAGCAAAGTTTAAACCCTTCATTATTTTCATTTTTCAATTTTTTAAATTTCATTATTAAGATCATGTGTACTTGAATATAATTTGAGCACATAAAAAATTTTAGAGGTTGTAAGTTACTTGTCTTAAGTATTTGGCATTAATTATTGACAATGCATTTAAAATGCGATTAAAACAGTTATTTCCACTCTAGATGAAATTGAAGCCGTCTTACCACAGGAGGAAGAATCCGTTGCAGCTGAAACTGCTGATTCAACCCACATAGAAGTGATTAGTTCTATAGACGGTAATGTTGAACTTGATTCAGGTTTACCAGCGGCTAGTGGCATTAGCGGTAAAATAAAAATTAATATCACTAAACCTATAACTGTAATTCCCCCTAAAGAAATAAAGGATAATTTAAATGACGGTGATGTAACCGTAGAGTTTTGTGACCCTACACAACCTTTGCCACCTGGGGAAGAACCCGTTCAGCTTAATGTTAAGTCTGCTCTTAAAGGTATTGATTTAAAAAAGCTACCTGTTGTTAAAAAAGGCTCCGAACTAACTGGACTTTGTTCAATAATGTGATTTAATTTTATAAAATTTTATCATGTAGAACGTTGAGGTATTGTGAAAAGTGAAAATATTCTGAACTCTGTGTATAAAAGTGACTAAATAAATTTGTGTATAATTATGATGAAAAGGCTGGTGTGTTTAATTGTGTATATAGAACATTCCTTTGAGAAGATAGGCGTGTGTATTATTATTTATTGTGGATTTCACCAATGTTACTTTACATTTGGCAGATTTTACTGTCTAGGTATAATCAGTTGAATTCAATGTTGCAGTATGTATTTCTTTGAAATATCATTGTGATCTAAGCAGGTTTTTATAATTAAAGAGTACATTGACTTTTGTTTAAATAAACATGTTCTTAATTTTAAAAATAAAGTTATTTTTGTAGATAATTTTTTATTTAAAATGATAGTTTGAACGAGTTCAAGCAGAAAAATAGAAATTAAAACATTGTTTTAAAAACACAATGCAGTAGAGTTTTTGCTTATTCAGTTTTATTTAATATATTCATATCAGATTTAATTTTTAAATAATATTGAATTTATTGTGTGCTAAATATTTTGATTGAAATAGAGCAGATGTATTTTTTATTTGTAAAAAAAAAACATGAAATAAAATATTTTCGAGTATATCTTAGTTTGTTAATGAAACAATATATTATGATTAGAACTATAGTGTGAATATGTGTGTATAACAAAGCAAAATATAAGGATTAAAATATATTTTTTCATTGTGTTATTCCCCAGCATTGCTCCTTTTAAATATACTAGTAAAAACTGTGCAAACCATAAAGTTCTGTACAATTTGTGAGTTTCGTTTTAAATTACTGTTGTGTGTGTTTACTATTAATAGTATGTATTAGCAACAAATTGTAATTACAGAATAAGTTAACTGTTTTTCTCTGCAGTTCAATGTATCAAATAACATGACTGGTTTTAACACTTAGAAAAATAGTTTTTTTTTAGTAAGTCATAAACCGGGATATACCTGCAATTTTTAAATCTCAAGTTTAACATACTTGGTTTTTTTGGCAAATGGAAGAGCTTGTCGAAGTTGATTGCTGTAAAACTTAATACGCTTTAGAAAATACATATTATCTGATAAAAAATATTCTTTTAAAACTTTGGAGCGCAATGTTATTAACACTTCATTCAGTTAAGCAGGTCATCTTTTTAATTTTTTCAACAATGTATTATTTTTTATGAAAAAAAAACTCATAATATTTTAACAAATCAATCTTTATTTACTATTTATTAAATTACTATAATTTGCAATTATGTGGCCATCTAGGAAAAGGTATTGTATCTTTGATGTTACTTATTCCTATTATTAGTTGTAAATATCGTTCAAAACCCAATCCATAACCAGCAGTTGGAACACTTCCGTATTTTCTTAAATCTAAATACCAGTCCAAATCAGAATTGGCTGGCAATTTTTGTTTAAGCTTATTGTAATCATTTTCACGAAGACTTCCACCAACAACTTCACCTACACCAGGAGTTAATAGATCAAGTGCTGCTACCTAAAATAAAATGTTCATTTTATTACTCCAAAACAAGCTGATTACAAAAATAAAACATATTTGGATAGGGCAAGTATGGGAGATTTGATCTATACATCAGTTATAATTTCATAATAGTCGGTGCCCGTCTATTAATAATCAGTCAATATGAACAAGAAACTATTCATGAAAATAAAATTATAAAAATGGCTTGAAAATGCCACAAGAAATTTGTCAGAAAACGTACCTTTGTGTTATCATCTGCACTTTCTCTCATATAAAAAGGTTTCAGTTGTTTGGGCCAATTTATGATGAAAGTTGGTATGTTATCACAGAAATTTACCAGAAATATTTCATGTTCTTTAGATAATCCTTCATTTATGTTAAAATCACCTTTATATCTTCCCTTATTTTTATGTAAAATTGATACTGCTTCATCATATGATAAAATACAAAATTTTTTATGAACCCAAGACAAATCCAATTTATTTAATCCCTGGCAGCGTTGTATATCTTCTGCACATTTATTATATATCCGATTTGTGATATCTTTCATTAAAATTTCGATGTAATCAGTAAGATGTTCTATACGATCCACAAAGGCAATTTCACCTTCAAGCATATAGAATTCAGATAAATGTAATCGAGATCTTGAGTTTTCCGCTCGAAATGTTGGCCCAAATGCATAAACTTTACTGATTCCATGAGCAACTGCTTCCAAATGTAACTGACCTGATACTGTGAGAAATACTTTAGAATCAAAGTAAGCTTGATCTTGTGACAAATCCTCTTTGACCATGGATTTTAATAATTGCTCATTTTCTGGCACTACTTTAAACACTTCTCCTGCACCTTCACAATCATTTGATGTTAACATAGGAGTGTGGATGTTAATAAATCCTTCGTCATGAAGATGATTATGTATTGCTAACATTGCTGCATCACGAATCCTTAATAAAGATGCAAATTTATTTGTTCGTGGTCTCAAATGTAAGTACTGACGTACATAGTCTGATGGGTACGATTTCCGTGGTGCAAATGGGTAACCATCAGTTACTACACACTTACCACATACCTCTATATTTACAGCATTCAGTTCGAGTTGTCCATTAGGCGATATTTTTAAAAATCCACTGGCTGTAATGGATGATCCAGTAGTTAAATTATGTGGTCTCTTCGAATTCAAAACAAGAATTTGAAGATTTTCATTACAGGTTCCATCACTGACATCAACAAATATATTTTCTTTCATTTTTCTTAATGATTTAACCCATCCCTAAAAACACTACTTTTATATTAGCAATGCCTGTATGAGAACCAAGAGGAAGTAAGTCCAAAATTAGCTGTAGTTCATTGCACATAAATTTTCTAAATAGCCAATAGTAGTCTTTAGGAGCGTAACAGCTAAAATTTGGATTTACATCTTTCTGCTTCTTATGTGTAGAATGTTTTGTATTAGTGGCTTACCTGTATTTTAATTTTTCTATCGATTACGTTGTTTCTAAAAATTTGAGAAATACTATAGCTATCGGCAACATCACTGTAGCAACGATATACAAAAGTTTTATTTCTAAATAAACCTTTTAACATTTTTAGGTTATATCACTAATGGCATGTGTCAACATGAAACCATAGAAGAAGACATGAAACAGTCTTGCAATTTAATTTTGTGTTGGTACTATTGACTAACCTAAAAATTGTGATCACGAAAACTTTTGCCGTTAAACAATAAATAAGTGGATATACGACTTTTGCTAAATTATGTCTTCCGGTTTTCCATTTGGTTCAAAGTAAGAATCTATTTGTGTTGTAATTTTGTTATACATACAATAATACTTTGTTTAGCAGACCTGGTTTTGGCCAAGCAACTGGATTTGGAGTACAACAAACAGGCAGTATAACTTTTGGTACCCCCGCAGTTACAAATACTGCTACAGCACCATCTCTTTTTGGTCAAGGACTTGGAGGTAATCAACCTTCAAGTGGTTTTCAATTTGGTGCCACAACATCAGCTCCTTCTGCAGGTCTAGCATTTGGAACGTCTACTTCAGCTCCAACTTTAGGATTCAAACCTGGACCAACAGGCTTAAATTTTGGTGCTCCAGCATCAAATCCCAATAGTGGATTTCCATTTAATGCACCAGCAACTACTGCTAGTGCAGGACTGGCCTTTGGAACCAATGTACCTAATGCTGGGTTATTTGGTGCACCTGCAGCTTCTGCACCTGCTTTTGGAGCTTCATCAACTGCACCAACTGGGGGTTTATCATTTGGTACCTCTCTTGCAGCACCAGGAGGTTTAACTTTTGGTGCTCCTACAAATACACAACCAGGATTAAGTTTTGGTGCCCCAGCAAGTACGCCTGGCACAGCATTATCATTTGGAGCACCAAGTAGTACACCAGCCACAGGATTGACATTTGGTACTCCAAGAAGTACTCCGGCGACAGCATTATCATTTGGCGCACCAAGTAGTATACCAGCTACAGGATTGACATTTGGTACTCCAAGTAGTGCACCGGCTACAGGATTGACATTTGGTGCTCCAAGTAGTATACCATCAACAGGATTAACATTTGGTGCTCCTAGTAGTACACCAGCCACGGGTTTAACTTTTGGTGCTCCAAGTGGTACACCAGTGACAGGATTATCATTTGGTGCCCCAACTAGTTTATCAGCTACAGGATTATCATTTGGTGCTCCAACTAGTGCACCAGTGCCAGGCTCCACATTTGGTGTGCCATCAAGCATAGTGTCGACTGCGCCCATTGCTGGATTGACATTTGGTACGCCATCAACGGCTATAGCTAATAAATTAAATTTTGGTGCACCAACCATTGCTACTGGTGGTTTAAATTTTGGCACTATAAGCACTTCTCTTGCACCCAGTCTTAGCTTGGGTGTTACCAACACTGCTGCACCAACCCTAAGTTTTGGAACTCCTACTACTTCAACTCCAGTTGGTTTTAACTTGGGTGTTGGAACTACTGCCACCTCTGCATCTGGAGGACTCGCATTTGGTTAGTTTTTATTCTTATCATCTAATTAATGAAATAACTTGCTCATCGAAAAATGTTTGTAAATGGTTTAGAGTTTCAAAAATTTTCAATTTTTAAGACAAATTCAAAACAATTTTCGAAAATTTATTAGCATTTTCAGTTACTGTGTTTGTCATTTGAATAATGTCTATATTCTATATGTCCATTGTAATTATAGGTATTGAAATTGTTTACAAAGGTTTTCTAATTATTTCATACATTAGTATAATTTTTTGTTCTTTGCCAGTTTAAAAGTAATGTTGCATAGGTTTTTGTGAAATTGTTGATTTTTAATAATTTTAACTAAGTTTCTATAGTTTTGAACCTATAGAAGTAGCAAATTTTGGGTGTTAATGTTTTTGGTCATATGCTCTAAGCAAGCATTATTGTGCAATATATTTTAATAATGTTTATTCCATTTTAAATTAATAATAGTAGCAATGAAAACCTGAAAAATAATCAGAACTTGGATATTAAAAAACAA
Source organism: Elmis aenea (assembly GCA_947652605.1). Taxonomy (NCBI): domain Eukaryota; kingdom Metazoa; phylum Arthropoda; class Insecta; order Coleoptera; family Elmidae; genus Elmis; species Elmis aenea. Next base: position 24,213,211 of record OX393581.1, on the reverse strand, counting down.
GAGGAATGGTATTTTATTCAACAGAACAAAAAATTGCTTGTTATCCAAACATTTTTTTAAATTATAAAACCCTATTGTATTCTTGTATGTTTTGTAACAGGCTTGGGAGGAAGTTCATTATTGAAACCTACTACAACTTCTGCGGGATTCAGTCTAACACAACCGATTGCCACAACAGCTGCTGTTAACATAGGATTGGGTGGAATAACTACAACACAACCAAAAACCGCTGTTGCAACTTCTCAAGCTGAAATTCCACCCAAAGATCAATCATTACCAAACGAAATATTGCAAAGTGTGGAGGTATTTAAAAATTTTGTCAAAGAACAAAAACAGTTTAGTTCTGATGTTGCAAGATGTTCTATAAAAGAGTTTAAAAGAGTTGAAGGTGATATCGAAATTGTAAACAACCTTCTCAAAGATGTTGAAAGTCAATTACAAAAAAATAGGGGCGTCGCGGAGAAATTAAAACGTGATATTGCTAATGGTTTACAAAACATCGACATGGCTCAGAGAACTCACGATACTCCGCCAAATTTGCAGTATGATAATAAAGCACCGTTACAGTTTTTTTTACAACTGGCCGACAATTTTGAGAGAGAAATGAGAATCCTCAAAGGCAAACTCGATAGTACGGATAAATACTTGAAAAACGTTGAGCAACCTAATTCTATAACTTCTCAAGGTTGGTAAACTTTCGATTGATTGAGTGGACTGTGTTTATATAATGTAGTTTATTTTTAGATTTATCGTTGGGTATGAGGCGATTACACGAAACGTTTGTGTCCTTAGCCGGACGACTACAGTCTGTACATAATCAAGTAGAATCGCAAAAGGAACAATACTTAAATCTCCGAAGGTATATGGTTGGAGATGATACCAATGTATTTGAGAGACGGCTTAAAGAAACTGAGGCTTTTAATATTGCCATACAGAGTATTGCTTATGAACCTTCGAAAGTTGCTTCTGGTCCTTCACCATTTAGTTCGATAGGAAGTTCGCAGGCACAGGTTTTAGCTCAAAAACCTCCACCAGCTTATCCAGGCACTACACCAACTGGTATGATATTTTGTAAATATGAAACTTACTTTAAGATTAAATTAAAAAGTGTGATGCAAGTTAAGGCATAAGGTATTATTGTTAAATTACTGAAGAGAAAGTTACATTAATCACATATCACAAGTAGATTGAGACCAGGGATGGAATAACGTTTTAAATCGTTAGTTATTATATAACGTTATTTATTATTCGTTTTCGTTATATAGCGTTATAAAAAATATTAAAAAAATGAATTGTTATGTTATATAACGTTACATAAATTATGATATACAAGGTGTTTCTTAAATAATTGCAAAAAAATTCTGGAGGTGATTCCTGATCGAAAATTAAGAGGGGTCTTTCATATGAAATGTTTTCCTTAGACGTCTCCTTTCGGAGTTACACCCCCCTAAAGGGGATTGGTAAAATTAGGTTTTTATTTTATTTCTCAAATTTTGATGAATGTAGGAGAATGATATTTGGTAGATGTTTTATACTTATTACAAAGTTTCCCATAGTAATATTTTTAATCATCCCCCACCTTCACAGAGGGCTGAAAAGTGCGACCCCTGTTGGTTTTTAATCAGAACTTTTTGGTGTGTTGAAATTTTGCAATTTAAATTTTTGTTTTGTAAGTTTGATTTTTTTAGAACCTTTTTTTATTCTTTAGTTTTTCTCGTAAATCCTACAGTTTGAGTAAAAAATTAAATCAGTGAATATGATGTTTATGTTCATATTGGGTAGAATTGACGGGCGTTTTAAAGTTGTCGCCGCGTAAATGTCAAAATGAATTACACCCGTCACTTCTAACCAATGGGTCATTCTAAAAAGATGAATCTTCCTTAGGTGTAAAAACATTTTACTGTGGTTACCTTTGTTAATAACAATATGGTAACCACAGTAAAATGTGTTTACACCTAAGGAATATTCATCTGTTTGGAACGACCCATATGAACATAAACAAACCATGGTAACTAGGGGTGGGCGATATCCAAATTATATCGATATGTCGATATATCGATATACAGGCTGTCACACAAAAAACGCCGCAAGCTGTAACTCCGTTATTTGTGGTCCGATTTTGGTGAACAAAAAACCAAATGAAATGTCGCTTGAAATACTATAGACTGAATAGGATTTCAATTTTTTTCAAGGTCAACTTAAATGTCAAACGATAGTCAATTTTTTTTTCCAAATGGCACCATCTATTTTTTTTTTACTAAATCTGGTAGATATTATTTTTCTGAATTCAATGATGTAATCATAGGTTAATTTTAGTGCAAAACTAATAAGAAATAAAAAATAAAAGTTTAACTAAAATAGGTTATGTTTCACAAAATTTTCAAGCGTGCCGTGGAAAACAAAAAAAATCTTTATCAACAAATGTCATTTAAACGTCAGTGTGGTATTTAAATGATATTTTTTGATTAAGATTTTTTTGTTTTCCACGGCACACTTGAAAATTTTGTGAAACAACCTATTTTAGTTAAACTTTTATTTTTTATTTATTATTAGTTTTCCACTAAAATTAACTTATGATTAATTACATCATTGAATTCAGAAAAATAATGTCTACCAGATATGGTAAAAAAAAATAGATGGTGCCATTTGGAAAAAAAAAATTGACTATCGTTTGACATTTAAGTTGACCTTGAAAAAAATTGAAATCCAATTCAGTTTATAGTATTTGAGGAGACATTTCATTTAGTTTTTTGTTCACCAAAATCGGACCACAAATAACGGAGTTACAGCTTGCGGCGTTTTTTGTGTGACAGCCTGTACATATCGGAATATCGACATATCGAAATTTCGATATAAAAGCGGCGCAAAGCTAAAAAAGGTGACCTAAAAAAAAAAAAAAGTTAAAGAATAAAAAAATAAATCAAGTTTTCAAAAAAAAAATTCAATTGTTAGATTTCAATCTACCAAAAAGTTCTGATAAAAAAATCCAACATATCGATATATCGAAATTTCGATATAAAAGCTGCGCGAAGCTAAAAAAGTCGGTAAAAAAGTGAAAAAAGAGACTGGTGAACTAAAAAAAAAAAAAAACACTTCTCGCCCTCAAAATGTCGATATAACGGAATGTCGATATGTCGATATATCGATATCCGATATTTCGATATCAAAATTATATCGATATATCGCCCATCCCTAATGGTAACCACCAAAATGAGTTGTTTTATATTGGAATATTTGAAGGTTCATGTTCATTTATATAATTTTTTACTCAAAAACTGTAGGTTTAACGAGAAAAGTTAAAGAATAAAAAAAACTTCTAAATAAAACAAGTTTTCAAAAAAAAATTTCAATTGTTAGATTTCAATCCACCAAAAAGTTCTGATAAAAAAACCAACAGGGGTCGCACTTTTCATTCCCCTGTGAAGGTGGGAGATGATTAAAAATATTACTATGGGAAACCTTTTAATAAGTATAAAACATCTACCGAATATCATTCTCCTACATTTATCCAAATTTGAGAAATAAAATAAAAACCCAATTTTACCGATCTCCTTCAGGGGGATGTAACTCCCAAAGGAGACCCTAAAGAACAAAATTTTATATGAAAGACCCCTCTTAATTTTCGATAAGGAATCATCTCCCGAATTTTTTCGCATTATTTAAGAAATATGCTGTATAAAAATAATTTTTATTTGTAACTCTGAAATTATTTTTGGGATTTAAAAAATAGTATAACATTACGTTGAGATATTTGATTTTCATTTTAATTTCTAAAATACGAACAAAATATATCTTCTGAAAATAAAAAGATCGCCATATAAAAATTTAATTTGTAGAGAATAACGATACAAAATAATTTTTAATGAAACGTCATCGGTTATTATAACGTTATAAAAATATCGTTACATTATTGTATAAAAAATTATGGTTGAATCATTATTATAATGTCATCGGGTATCGTTACGTTACGTTTTCCATCCCTGATTGAGACACATTGAATGAGTTCTTAACACTGCAACACAGATATTTTTATTGATACATTTTTTTCATCAAAAATGAGATGTTAATCATATTTTTAATATCTGCACCCTACATTGGTGTTTGCCTTAAACATATTATATCTAATAAACATAAATATTGCTAGTACATAGCTCAAATTTTGCGTAACATAGTCAACAGTACAGATATACATCCTCTCTTTTTAATGCGACGATTGGACCATTGACAGCTAATATACATCGGATTGGACAACGTGAGAAGCGCGTAGGGTCCTAGTCCTAGTTTTATTTGATTTTCTATGTTTGCTGCCAACTGTGAAAAGTACACCTTAGAAAGAGAGGTACATATTTCCATTTCATTCGATCGGCTTCACTTTCCACTCAGTGAAGATAGGTTATGCGCAATATATGTTTATTAGATATATGGCCTTAAACATATGCATTTGTTTTTTATTGAGTTACGCTGTTTTGTGTATACTTTTAGGTACATCTGTGCCGCAAGCATCATTTAATACTCAAGCCGTATCTCCATTTGGAAATACCTTAGGAACATCGTTGTCTCAACCAGGACAGCTGTTTGGTTCAGCTTCACAATCGGGTTTTCAACTACAGAAGCCACCAACAGGGAATAAAAGAGGGAAACCCTAGGTAAAAAATCTTATGTGTAAAGTTTGGAATGATCTAACGTATTTAACTATAGTGAAATAGCAAAACGAAAGAAATGAGTGAAATGCTATTTATTTGTTATTTAAAGACACAAACTGAATTTTTAAAGAGAATTGATTAATGAACCATTACAGTTACACATTTTTTTCAGTATGTTATTATATAAAGTTGTATTTTTGTAAGAAATAAATTTGTTTTATACTTTTTTAAATGTGTTTATTTTCCTATTATTAACTTCAATAAAACACACTTCTAGAAAATAAATATAATTCACAAACCAATGTTCCATTAACAATTAAATATTTTAATATAAATTAAACTTTACAATATATTAATTATACAATACAAACTTACTTTAAAACTATCACATTAATTAAATTGGTTATCATTTGTATAATAAGAGTAAACAAAGCACATGAACTAGTGGAAACCTTAATATAGAATCATTTTTTCTAAAAAATATGAATTCGATCTTAATTAAAATTCATTTTCATACGACAACAAAACTTAATTGGCATTATAATAATTCTAAATTTCTGTAAAAGTGACAAGCAATGCTTTTCACTGTATTTTTCCCATTGAAAACTGGGTTTGAACAAAGAGATCTTATTTTATTCTTTAACTATATAAAATAAATACCAAAATATTAAAATGTACTAAACGTTATACGGCCCCGACCTGAAGTACAGGCATTAGTAGTTGGAAAGCAACCTTGATGTATGAACTGCTGTTGGCAGCCTAAAAACATGTAATTATTGTAATAACTGACTAAATTTAACCCCTTTAGTGGCGTGGACGATCACAGTTCGTCCTCACAAAATGACTCATTTTTTATTGTGTATTGCACAAATTCCATATAGGATTTTGTCCTTATAATTTTTTGGTTAACACGATACTAGTTCGTCTGAACATTATTAAATTCAAACTGGTAATGTCGTGTGCAAGGTGGGCAAATTTCGATGTTTTAATAGGGAATCTCGGTAACTAATCAAAAAACGGACCGCACATCCTTCATATCTTTTTTCGAGAAAAAGTTAATAGAGAAAACTAAAATTGGTTATTGTCTTTTGTTTTCGAGTTATCGCCGATAACTCCATTTTTTGACTTTTCGTTTTATGACCATATCTCACTTGTTTATGAAAATAAACAAAAATAATTTTGACGTTCTACAGGCACTTTTTTGATAAGAATGCAGTGGCGTAGACAACTTTAAAAAAAAAAAACGAAATTCGAGTTGTGACAAAGTTATACTTTTTTAAATGGAACTCATAGTTGGGTTATTTAAATTTCTTATTTTTTTGTCATTCCAAGTATACAGGGTGTCCCATATTACATTTCCAGCATGGGGATCTCGCTTATTATAAGAGATACAGGTTTGTTTAAATTAGATGAATTATTCCTTGGTATGAGAGGAGCCACAATCAACTTTTAAAAGTACAAAATTCCTCGTGCTTCAGATGTTATAGCAAAAAATATGAAAATGTTGAATTTCTTTTTTCTCTCATAACTTTTTTGTCTTAATCATTAGAACAATTTTATTTGTACTTTCTTAAGGTACTTTTTAATGGATAATGTAACTGTTATTTTAGATTATTTTTTACAGCTACCATTTTTGAGATATTACTCCTAACTTCATTTTTTCTTATGAGCCGCAAAGTTGGCTATGGAATAGTTTAATGTGCTTTTTTTTCCTCTTTAAAATGAGATATTACTTGCTACGTTTATTTTTATAAATAAGTCACAAAATCAAGAAAAATCGTATTTTACCATCACTTATCAAGCTATCTATGAAAATAAAAACAAAAAACAACTAATTAAATGTCAAATGACAGTTACCATTTGTCTGCGGTATCATTTATTCGAAAGTATAGTATTGTTGTGTAATTCGATCGTCTTTGTAGCAAATTTGTTATCATATAATAATAGGCACATTTAAAACTAATTAAAAATTTTATATGTTGAAATGCCACATTATTTGCAATAGAAACTGTGTAAAATAAATAATTCTAATTAATTATTGATTTGTTTTGAATTTTTGGTTGGTTTGTCGAAAAAACCATATACTTTTAAATTTATTTCCAAATTTTTGTAATTACGCATCCTTCGTTGCCTTTTCTCGGGATATAGCTTTAAGTATATTCGCTCAGCTTCTACACAGTTTGTATGGCAAAGAATGTAGCATCTCAACATGTCAAATTTTTGCTATTTTTAAATGTAGCCATCATTATAACAATTACGACAAAAACTATCGAATTACACAACAATAATGTGAAATTCTAATAAATGCTACCGCAGACAAATAGTTACTGTCATATGACAGTTAATTAGTTGTTTTTTGTTTTTATTTTCATAGATAGCTTGATAAGTGATGGGTACACAGGGATTTTCCTTGATTTTGTGACTTATTTATAAAAATAAATTTAACAAGTAACATCTCATTTTAAAGAGAAAAAAAAAGCACATTCAACTATTCCATAGCCAACTTCGCGGCTCATAAGAAAAAATGAAGTTGGGGTTAATATCTCAAAAATGGTAGCTGTTAAAAATAATCTAAAATAACAGTTACATTCTCCATTAAAAAGTACCTTAAGAAAGTACAAATAAAATTGTTCTAATGATTAAGACAAAAAAGTTATGAGAGAAAAAAGAAATTCAACATTTTCATATTTTTTGCTATAACATCTGAAGCACGAGGTATTTTGTACTTTTAAAAATTGATTGTAGCTCCTCTCATACTAAGGAATAATTCATCTAATTTAAACAAACCTGTATCTCTTATAATAAGCGAGATCCCCATGCTGGAAATGTAATCTGGGACACCCTGTATAAGGGTTGATGTAGTTATTTTCAATAATATGCAAGTTGCAAAAGTTTTTTTTTTTTAAAGAAAATTATAGTAGGCTGTGAAAACAAAAACAAAACAAGGTGTAAAACCTTTTAAAACTCATTTGGTACAAGTTACGAAGGTTTTGTAATTTGTTACTATAATTTTCTTAAAAAAAAAACTAAAAAACTTTCACAACTTACAGGTTATTGAAAATAACTACATCAACTCTTATATATTTGGAATGACAAAAATATAAAGAATTTAAATAAGTCATAGCCAACTTTGAGTTCCATTTAAAATTAATAAATCGACCTCACATGATATAACTATATCATTGGAATGGGGAAAAATCCTCTTTCTCGTGATGCCACAGCCAACTATGAGTTCCATTTAAAATAATACAACTTCATGTCACAACTCGAATTTAATTTTTTTTTTTTGAAAAACTGTCTACGCCACTGGATTCTTATCAAAAAAGTGCCTGCAGAACGACAAAATTATTTTTGTTTATTTTCATAAACAAGTGAGATATGGTCATAAAACGAAAAATCGAGTCATCGGCGATCACTCGAAAACAAAAGACGATAACCAATTTTAGTTTTCGCCATAAACTTTTTCTCAAAAAAAGTGATTGAGGATGCGCGGTCCAGTTTTTGATACCTCTTATAGTTACCGAAATTCCCTATTAAAACATCGAAATTTGCCCACCCTGTTTAGCTGGTCGTTTTTGCAATTTGTGGTAAATGAATGAATACAGTTTGAATATGATTTTGTTTATTATTTGGTATATATGAACTCAGTTCGTAAAGGATTTTGTTATAATTTGGTAAAGACAAACTCAGTTCGTTTATGATTTTGTTATTTTATGGTAATCATATCGACTGTCGGTAAATGTAATATTTGTATACATAACCTCAATTTTCTTTTATGTTTTACCAATGAAATTTTAGAAATTATTGTTTCTTAAACAAATTTGTATGCTAAAAAATATATAAAAAACAAAGATAAAATGTTTTGGCATTTATTACACCAGAAAAAACATTTGAATAAATTATTTACATATTTTTTTATGATTTTTATCAAAGTATAATTGAAAAAGTTTTCAAATCTACGCTACACGTTTGACTTTTTTATATTTTTTGTAAGTATTTAAACATATCCATGCAATTGTACAGCAAAATTTTATAATTACAAAATTAACCACTAAAGGGGTTAACAATACTGTAACACGTACCTCAAAATACACGTTTGTGATAAGGCTATTTACGTCATCCTTTCTTGCTCCTGAAGCAAACAAACTCAACTTATTGGAAAACTTTGTTGCCACATTACCAATAAGACACATCAACATTGTTGTTAATCTAGAACAATTGCAAAAACATTAAATAATATTGAAATTATTGTCAGTACTAGATTTAAATAAAAAATTAAATGTTAGTAGGAATGGATATTACGATATTATTTTTTACTAAAAAATTATGAAAATACTGTGGAGGCCGGATATGATGCGCCTAGCATGAAAGACAAGTTGTAAAAGCAAATAAAAATATAGAAATGTTTGAATATTTATTTTACACAATAATTTATAGTTTTTTTAAAATTTACTAAATACATTTATGTATTTTGAAAAAAAATTGTAAGAACAGTTTATTTTTATTTTATTTTGACTAAATAATAAAGAATATTTAAAAACTGAGTATCATAAAAAAATAAGAACTATCAACATTTCGATTATACCACGGTTATCATATAACGCGAGTCAGATACACCCCCCACTAACTTGCGTTATAACTAGGCCTACCATATTTTCGTCACGTCAAACCGGGACACGACAACCTTTTTTTTAAATCATAAGAAATGGACAAAAAAAAGTGGGGGAGACAAAATGCGCCGCAGACGATTTTTTGAATATTAAAAGTTTAATCGTGTTTTAATACATTACTTTACCATCATCCAAAATTACAGATTTATGGCAGAACCTTTTCTGATTTTTTTTATCAGATTGCCCCGACTTCTACAAAATTATTCGTAATAAAGGTAAAAAGTTTTACTAATAATTTCTATTTAGGTACAGGAACTATAAACATAATGTTAATATGAATTTAAAAAAAGCAACACTTTTCAGTTAAAGATTTTAAAAACACGTAAAAACAAACATAAATAAGCTTGTGCTTTAAATTTATTTTATTGTTGCTTGTTCAAATAGCTTAAAAGTTATGAAAAAAAGCGTACATTACTATGAATATCTTCAATGGCATGCGTAGGGCTTACACATGAATATTTTCCCACGAAAACGCGTATGTCCGTCCCAAAAGCGTGCAATTGGCAACTCTATAACACTTGCGCAAAGACATTTTACAACAAAATGACTGAAACACGTTTTTCTTAGTTCCTCGGTCTTTTTGTTACCCACGCGGACAGATTTTACAAAAAAATCGGTGCGGAATATCTTTTTTCACAAACCGGGACAATCGCAAAACCGATCGGGACACCAGGACATAAACTCTAAACCGGGACGTATAGTAGGCCTAGTTATAACTAGTCTATGAACAGCAACAGTCTAGAAAGACATGTTACATATGTATATAAAAACAGTTTACCAAAAATTATAGTACATTAGTGTTATTTCAGTGAATAAAAATTTTCGCCACGAAATATGTACAATGTGAAAAAACCATAAAAGTATTATAGGTGATAATAATAAAGTAAAATGATAGTCATAATACTTCTCTTTTTAAATTTCTAAACTTTGCCCCAATTTAAGTGACTGCAGCTCTTAAGATAAGCAAGATCCACATGTTGAACCTTTAATTTAGGACACCCTGTATAGTAACTTGAACGAGAGAAAAATTTAACAACATTCAGCATTGTTCGGCTTTAAACTTTTATAATACAGAAATAAAAAATTGTAACTTACTGAACTAGACTATCAGCTTCATCAGCAGTACTTCGATGTTCTTTAACTAATAAAAGTTCCCCTGTTTTGTGAAACTGTTCTACAGCTACGGCAGTTAATTGGGCTAAAGTTTCGATGGCCTGTTCATGTAATTCTTTTTCATTACAAATATTGGTATTTAGATTTTCTAACCATGCTTCTGTTTCACTCCAAGTTGATATTAATTTATCGTACTTAATCGATATGTTAATTTCAGACACAGCTGCAAATAATTTGTCCTTAATATCTTCTGTAGTGAAATTTTCTTCTTCGTCTTCTTCAGGGAGTTCGCATAATTCTTTTACCTGAGCCATTGTCTCCTGCATATCAGTAAGAGCATCTTCAGAGTACGATTCAATAAGACTTTGTAACTTTAGGTCACACTGCTTTGAAAGCATTTCCAATGCTTCTAAATGCACCAAACCCTGATGATCATCAAATAAAGTTTCATAATTTGCCCTCTTTGCGTAATGTTTTTGCTCTAATAATTTATTTTCTTGTTCGGCTTTTTCTTTTGCTTCACGCAGTAGTTGGGATAAAACTGGTTTATCTTGTTCAATTTTTAAAAATGCTCGTTTCTTTTTTAATCCTGGATCACCATCTTGCAGAACTTCCATGGTTTTTTTACCAATTGTTTCTAGTGTATCTAAGCCTCCATAAAAGACTTTATTACCAGTCGTTTCTACTAGTTTGGTTATTTGTGATACACTAGAAACAAAATTATTTAAACCGAAGCCCAAGTGCGGTAAGTTTGTAGATGGTTTGGGTTCTTTTTCGGTTTTACTATCGGGAAAATCACTTTCTTGCATAACTTCATGATTTTTTTCTTTTTCTGCTTTGTTAATTCTTGCAAGTTCTTCTGGATCCGGTACTCCAATTCCACTTTCTATAACAGTACTAAGACCTTGTGTTACATGGCTTGTAATGGTACTAACACCCATAGTAGCTGTAGACAAAAAGGACGTTACTCCTCCCCAGTTGCCCCATCCTCCCCAACCCGAATCATTACTCTGTGCTGATTTTTCAGAATTTGGTATGTGGTGTTCTGTTCTGCTACTTTCATCTGTTATTGGTTCCCAATCATCATCTTCCCACATGTTAACTTCATCTTCATTAGATTTACCGTCTCTCAAGTCTGATTCTATCTTATCAAAATTGGCTGTATTATCCAACTTTTTTTCACAAAGTGTTTCATTATATGTTGGAACATTAACCTCTGGGAACCAACAAGTTGGCCTAGCAGGTGGTATTCCAAATTCTGGCCGTTTAGGTTTTGTTAATGAACTGTTTTCATTATTTTTCTCAAACGGAAGATTTACATTGTCTTCCCAACATTCTACTCGAGACGGAGGTTCACCAAACTCTGGTCGATTTTTCCCATCTTTATTAGGTTCACTTGCTTCAAATTTTTTTGTATCAGTATCATTTTGTGTAGTAACTGATGAACTATCTTTTTTAACTTTTTGATTTAATTTTGTTCCTAATTTAGTTTTTGTTTTACCTTTACAAACTGTTGCATGTTTTTTAGAATTGTTTTCATGTGTATCTTCAGTTTCTACATTTGTTGATGTTGGTGAATTTTTTGTGTCAATAGTTTGAACTTGATTTACAGACCCTACCGTATCCTTTTCTTGAGTAACCTGAAATTGGTTTATTTTGAACTTAATATTTTTATAACACGTGTTTTTGAACGATATGGTTTACTTACGTCTTCCAATGTTAAAGTCCGTGTTTCTCGAACAATTTCTTGATTCTTGTTTTTGTAAGAGGAATCTTCATGATCTGAAAGAATATCTTCATCTGCACTTTCAAAATGCTCACTATCTGACGTATCCATTAGAGTTAACAATTACTTAATAGTAGTAAGTTGTGAAAAACTGACGTGTACATTTACATACTCTATTACGCACTGGACACGGCTAGTACGTTCGTTGAGAATCATGTGGTTGTCAAAATGACAATCACCTAGAATCGTACAATACGAAAACTGTAGCCCATAGATGTCAGTGGTGTGCTAGGTTTTCTTGTAGTAGCCTAATTTTCTCGTTTGAGATTCATAATGCGGAGATTACATATTACATTCACTTGGCGCTAAGTTTGTATTGTAGGGAGGGTAATTAATTTGTTCCCAGCCGTATTACGTATGGAGCACAGAACATACCACAGAAGAAGTGAACATACGGAATATTGAAGCCTGATTTTGAGCTGCTGTGTGTGCTACTCGAAAAGCATTTTCGGCACTCAGCCTGCCCACAATTTTTAAAAGTTCAAACGATCTGTCACAATTTCGCGGTTTTTTTATAGCCAAACAGTACTTTCGTATTTACGGAGATATTCCTTTTTTTTTAAATCTGGACAACCCTGTACAGTTGGTGGATAAAAGCGTTTTTGTTTTTGTGAAACTTTTGTTTTGGTAAAGAATTTTACTATTAAAGTTAAACTTTGTCAATAGATGAGGTTACTGGTGTTTAAATGGACGATACATTTTTAGTAGTTGAATATCCCTACTCCATCAAGTAAAAAATATGTGAACTAAACAGGCGCAGTTAAACTTTGTGGAATGTGGGCTGTGGGATGGACCTTGGCGCATTCCAGTTACATACAAATATCTCTGTTGACGTTCGCTGCGACACAGTTAATTGCAATGCAAAAAGATTTTATTTTAAGATTTATATTTTTATTCTTAGCATAATATTGTGTCGTTACTCATTATCAGCTACAGTACACCTGAAAAAGTACGCAAGCTGTACCAATGACATATTATACGTATGTATATGCATACACACATATATGCAGGCAATAAATGTTTATAACAGTCGAGGAAGGCATTCGCAGGATAGAAAGATATACAAATACAAGTTACTTCATGATTCGGTTATGTTAGTACTCTACTCGCATTCCTGTCCCGAGGCTACGCATCGCAATTGGTCGAAGCTGCATGACGTCAACATCGGACCGCTCATGATAATGTGGTATGCAACATGGCCGAGTAGTTAGTGGTGTGTGCGCCAGTTGCTGTGAATTTGGATGGATTAAATAGTGAAATATGCCAAGAAGAAGAAATGGTGAGATACCTTTACCCGAAGGATGGGATTTTGCACGAGATTTCGATGGAAAAGTTTATTTTATCGACCACAACTCAAAGAAAACTACGTGGATCGACCCGCGGGACAGGTAGGTTCAACTCACATTCCTTAACAAACTATCGCTCTAATACCTTACGAAGTATCAAATGCTAGTTTCTAAACGCTACAGATGCATACGACAAGCAATGACCTCGGTTGTGTTTTACGTTAACGAGACAACACGTATGACATTACATCCCTAATAAATTTGAACGCGAAATTATTTGTAGCCTTGTTAAACTTATTAGCTTAATTTATTGCATGCCTAGAAGGAATTCGTATTTAAAAAACTTCGGTGAATGTGCTGCCACCGTTAGGAAAATACGCGAGAGAACGAATAAATATTAGATTGTTGTGTCTAAAAATATTTACAACTTTTCCGTGAATGCCTCTGCGTCAGTGATTAAAAGTGATTTCAGAATGTTGCAAACCTTGACAGTTATAAGTGGGCCCCAAAATCCACACTAATTTGATTTTGTCCCTATCCTACGATTATTGTATATTTAACCAGGGTGTTTAACACAGCATATTTGGTATCCTATGTATGTTATCCGCTTTACTTATATTATTTTGCACTCGGAAATTACATTTCGTGCCCTAAACCATTTTTTATTTGAAAATTCTAGTCCTATACATAATTATTTTATTATGATTCAGTGTCTTTAAGATTGTTTGCAAACTTCGTGCATTTAAATTTCTTCTGTTTTTGCGTAAAGAGACGGCTTGGCGTCGACGGCGTCGACTGGAGACATCCACCGCAATTTTATCGTTATATTTATGTTCGATTTCAGTCGGCCCATTTCAAGGGAATCGTCTTCATGCGCTTTATTTGATGTCAACTGTTGAATACAAAAATATATCTTATTCATACGAGTTATCCATTACCTGCTTACTACTTAAGTAATGATTATGCTCATTTACGATTATTAAATATTGCACCTGCTGTCTTTGTACAACAGACACTTCACTTGCAATTGAGCTTTCTTGTAATTCTATTTAGCTCACACTGGTTTAATATTGTAGAATTATTACTTTCCATTAGTGCATTAGTGGGTATATATGATAGTACGTGCGACAATTCGATATTCAATTTCGTGGTAGTTTTTATCATTTCCATATACATTTTTTTATATTACTTACTGTACATGAGTATGGAATGTATTGGCGCATCCTTATTAGAAATTGGCGCGTGTTGGATGGAGTAATTTTGCCATTTTAATATGGTATAGGTTCTGTAAAAAATATTATAGAAATGTAATTGATTTTGAGAAGTCGTGCGTAGTTCACTAAGATTACTTGTTAGTGCGTCATTATACGCGTATACAAGTATAACAACTTAATTTTTATTGTAATGACGTATGTGCAATTATTTCTTAATATTTAGTAGTAGTAAAGTAATAAGAAGGTAAAGAACAAATTAATTTAAATTAAATGTTCAGTCTAGAACGGACGTTTTTTCTAACTACGAAAGAAAATTATTTCTTTTTGAAAACATTTGCGTATTTCATTAGGCATGAAAAAAAATTATTGACTTTTTGATATTCGGTGGCAAATGTTGTGTACCGGCTCCTGTTTGCTTGAAAGGTAAAGTCGTCCGTAACAAGAATGTATTTTTGCGCCTTTCGTGTGTAAAGAGAAAGCATTTGTCATAAATTTGCGTATTAGAGATTACTTATTGTCGTTTCTAGCACCCGATACAACCGAAGTGGATTTGTTGATAAGAATAAGTGGCATTAACATTCCATACCGATTAATAAGTTAATAATGTTTGTTTTAATTGGTACATAGTGGTTATTTAGTAAGATAAGTGGATGTATTACTGTACCGGACCCAACAAACGATTTTATCTTTATACTATTTCCAGTTTCACACGAATCACGAAAGGTATTTCACTGTAAAATTTCCTCAGCGTTACGGTTCAAAGCTTCACATAGAGACCCATGAAATATATCTGATATTTTATTTTAACTGTCACTGACAGAAATGTTTAAGTTTATGGTGGAACTGTTAAAAACGACTAGACTAGTGTTTGTTAGATGAATGTTCTTATTCATTTAAAATATACTTCAATTTAAAACCGCAAATTATTTTTTAAACTTAAATTCATTTCAATTTTTCGGGTTATCATTGCAAATATTGAAGTGGAAGTGATTTAAGGAATGATAAATTCGTCTGCTTCATTACCCCACATAGTTTGCATTTTTGTGGAAATAATTGGTAGGGAGGTTTATGTGCTTCGTGGGTATAACCAGTTCATTATCCTGAAATTGTTACGTTATTTTCTAAACGGTCTGTAGAAGTAATGTAGTGCCGCTAAAATTTATAACTAACAGCTCTTTAGTCTTTATTAAATTTAAATGGCAGATTAAAAATGTAACTAAAAATTGATGTCCATCAAATAATTGTGACCGAGATAGTTCAGTTGAACTTGAAAAGAATAAAGGTTACGAGCTTTGGTTATGGTTTGAGTTATTTAAGTACATCAAAACCTCAAATAGATTTTTTTGTAGGTGATTGCTTTATAATAATTTAAGGTATTTGTACGGTTTGATGCGAAAATAAACTAACATCGTCGTGTGACATAGTAGATCTTTGCCCTCTTAAATTTCTATTCATTGCACAAAAGTTTGTACGGCAGGTGGAGGACCATAAACATTCGGAACAGGTGTTGAGATAAAATACATTTTTCGTAGTCAATGTAGTCGACGTACATTGTTTTCGTATAAATTAACATCAATATTTTAAAAAAATTAATGAACCTAATACTATCGTTGTTCATCTTCTTACCCAAGAAAACTTTTAAGGACAACGTTATTAACATGTTTTGAAACTTCATTTTACAGATTTACCTATAGTAGTGCTGTTGTTCTTATGTCCAGAAAAAAGTCACTTTGTAAATTTGTGTGGGGTACATTGGCATAAAATAATTACTTTTGGAAAAACTATTAATTTTCTAATGTATACCAAAAAGGAATAATATATGTAGAGGTATTCTATTTATGATAAAAAAAATTGTAGCCATTTCCGACTAAACTAGATATCCACAAAAAAAAACCTGCAAACAACTTCCATTAACAGTAGTATCCATTAATGAAATATCCAAGGTTTGTTTTGTTTTTATTAACCTAACATGCACGCAAGTTTTTGTTTACACACTTAACATGCGTGCACGCGTGTTTTTTGCATGTGCATAACCTAAAATAATTTCAGAATTATTGCTTTATGTAATAATTTTGTAACACCGTCGAATTTGGTGATTACTTAAACTGAAACGCATCAGTCTTATTTAAATTCCGATGAATACTGTCAATTATTCATTTGTTTCGTGTTGTCTTGGCTTTCCTTTTAACTGCTGATTTAGAAAAAGACAGACATGTGCAACATTATTGTGATAAGTAAAGTGAAAGTGTTCGATGTACTTCGTCAAAAAAAAGTTTAGAAGCGTTAGTTGTGATTTAAAAAAAATTCATTGTTTTGTTAGGCATTAATTGTGGACGTTTCAAAATCTGGCGTAGGCAACGGATTCGTAAATAGACGATTTGGCCTTTGTTTGTCTGAAAATAGATAAAAAGCCAATGACAATGTGTAAAAGACGTGCAATAGTTTTTTTTTTTTTAAATTAGACATTCCAATGATTGGGTGACGTTATACTGAAGTTGTGAGAGTAGCCCAGGTACATAACCGCTGATCGTTTATATAATGGGGATATTTGTGAACTCCGTTTAATGACTCAGAACTGCCTTATTTACCATAAGTTATTCATCTCAGTGTTGACATTTAAATTTTTTGGTGCAATTTTGTTAATATTTGATATTACCGAATGGTTGAGCGCATGCCAATCGTTATATACATTGTGTCCACTGCTCACTATGTTGTAATAAAATGCATAACGGAATAAACTTTACGTGATTGTTAAAAAACAGTTACTAATGATCGTATAGTTTCGGAATAAATTGCATTTGCTGGTTGCCCTAACACAATGTATGAAGTTTAAGAGTATTTCTACACCACCGTGATCAGCTTTTTTTTTAAAAAACATTTTACTCTGTTGGTTAAATTAACGATTTATATTATTCCGTTATTATACATAGTGTAAAGCTGTACAGGGTGGTCCAAATTCGATGGGATTGCATGGGTATCTTGCTTAATAGGCAAGATAGAGAAACGGTTAAATTATCAAAAATGAGCACTTTCTTGAGATGAACTCAGAACAGTTGTCAAATATCTATATATATAAAAGAGCTTGTTTGTTTGTGTGTTTGTTTGTTTGTTTGTTTGTTCGCTATAGAATCCTAGGTCCGTTGGCCGATCGGGACCAAATTTTGCACAGTTACTATTTAGGACCTAACGAATCAAACGTCGTATAAAGGATGGCCGGAAATGGCCGGGAACGGCCGGAAACGTCCGCCGAGCGCGAGCGCGGAGCGCGAGTTGTCTGTAATTGAACGTCTGAGAACGTCCGCCGGGAGCGAGCGCGGTGCGCGAGTAGTCTGTGATTGATAAAAGATAATTGTAATCACCCGTGCAACGCCGGGTAAATCGCCTAGTATTCTATAATCTTCTGTTTTTCTTGATTTTTTTTTGTTTCCACAGCCTACTTTTTGTTTTTCATCTTTAAAAAAATTGAAAAACCTTTGTAACTTGCGTATTATTGAAAATAAATACATTAACCCTTATATATTTGGAATGAGAAAAAAATAAGGAATTTAAATAGACCATAGCCAACTATAGCTTCCATTTAAAAAAAGGTAAGTTTGTGTCATAACTTTTTAATGGCGAGCGCAATTTTTTTTTTTAGTGTTATCAAACTTAACATACAAATATCTAAAAATATTGTTAATAAACTTTTTTGATATTTACAAAAATAACGGAGATATGATACATTATTAATATGACAAAAAACAGTTTTTCTCTAATATCTCAAAAACCGGATATGATAAAATATTTTTGAAAACGGTTCTGAATACGTCCCAAAAAACTGCCCAGTTTTGGTAATTTAACCGTTTCTCTATCTTGCCTATTAAGCGAGATACCCATGCAATCCCATCGAATTTGGACCACCCTGTACAGGGCAGGCCGAAAGTATGGAAACGTTGCTGTAACGGCGTAAATACAGGTTTTATAAAAAAATGTTTAATTGTTAGCTACATTTTGACGTACTTGTTTTTTACGGTCAACCGTGTGCAACTGACAGGCGCTCGTCAGATTTTTTAAAATGGTTACTTATATTTTTGAGAAGAACGAGTTTCAAGGCTATTTATTATTTTTCACGAAGTCGTACTATTTGAATAAACAAAACACGATCGCTGTAGTAATTGACAGTTCATAACTTGTCTAATTATTGTGTTTTATTATTTTTCGACGAAAAATCATTGTTTTCTGAGCATTAAATTGAAGCGCATAGAATGCGCTTTCACTGAAGCAATTTGACGGAAGGTCCATTTTCAATTTAATACTCACAAAATAAGGGTTTTTCGTCGAAAAATAATAAAACACATTGACACAAGTTATAAACAGTCAATTACTACGGCGATCGTGTTTTGTCAAGTCAAATACAACGATATCGTGAAAAATAATAAAACATTTTCTTATTTAACACTAAGAAAAATGTGTATGGTTGAAAAGAGAAAACAATTCTTTATCAATTAAAAAAAAAAATAATAGGTTGCCATTTAAAAAAATATGACGATCGCCTGTCAATTGTACACGGTTGGCCGAAAAAAAATACTTCAAAATGTAGCTAACAATTTGCCTTGCACTTTTATATAAAATATTTTTTCGTAAAACTTCTATTTACGCCGTTACAGCAGCGTTTCCATACTTTTGGCCTACCCTGTTTATATTGAAAAACATTAGATAAAGCCACTAGAATAAGATTTGATTGTTTGAAATCTGATGCTAATATTTCCTTTTACAACGAAGCCATTTATCATAGCGTAAACATTTAGTAAAAAAAATACAGATTTTATCTTTGGGCTGAATCTAAAAAGCGGATTTGGATATTTTACTTTTGAATCGAACTCTGTAATATACTAATAGTTATGTTTTGATTCCCGATAATAAACTAAAATACTATTCTTATAAGGCGATAGTGTCTATAACGATTCGATATTAATTTTTAAAATTGTATTTACCAGCCGATATAAAAAAATTATAAAAAACAAAAAGTTTACTGTCGCACTTCGATAACTAAGCAGTCTGTGCCAATTTTATCAGCGCCATGCGCATCTTAACACTTTTACCGAAACTATAAATGCTAAATATCAAATTCTGCTGTTGACAATAAGAAATTATTTAAGCTCGAAAGTGAAGTTCTTGAGGATTACTCTTGAAACTGGACACACATGCAAATTTTTAGTTTGATTCTCATTATCGCGTTTAAACACTTTGCTAATTTAACCATCTTTTTATATCTAACGGTTGTCGATACCTATATTTTCATAATGAATCTTGTATTTATTCTAATTGTAAACATGTTTGTACGATTTTTTTTTAAAACAAATGTTTGTGTTTGCTCATATTCTAAAATTAATATCATCGCATCCAGTAAACCTGGAAGTTGATTGATTACCTTTGTTATGCAGATAGGGAAAGTATTTTAAACACAAATGTTTTGAGATCATTGACTTTAGTTTACAATCAAACTATTTGCATTAAAATTAACTTAAAGTTCACAAGCGTCTTAATTAGTGCGAGGAATAATGGTTGTGTTTAATATTAAAAAAGTTTGACAAATCCAAAACGGATATAAACTTGTAAATGATATACCTATGTAATATGTATGTAGTAGGTTTTGTTTTTTCATGGTAGTGATAATGCCAATTCTACAAATCGATAATCAGTGGCGTATGTAAGATTTATTTCTGAAAGTAAATTTTTTCGCTTATTAGTTTGAAGATTTCTTTAAAAATAAATATTGGCGTTTTTCGTTTGTGAATCGTATCGCTCGCGACAAAGCACGTTTTCTATTCTCAACTCTTTTTGACGAAGCCCTGTTTATGCCACTGATTTTCTGTTGTTTATGCAAATTAATTGCGCTGTAGTTTCAGTCTGGGATAATATTTTGTTACTTATCATGTACGTACAATAGAATATTTTTAGTGGGAGTGGTTGGGAATAGAGCTTGGGAGCAAGTTTTCATCACATGCATACGTTTCCACGTCACCGGAAGGCAGCATAATTTACAAAGGTTATTAAATGGCTATATGTACTCTTCTCTAAGATTTTTATGAGCGTGAGTACCGATGTTTTGTGTGCATTGTGTTTGATATGTCGTTGACCATCAGGAACACGTCCCCGATTAACATGCGTGATACTTACAGGTAATACCATCTTAACCATTTTAGATTCTCCAAGTGGTATTAGTCTTTTTATCTCTTTGTTGATGTTATATAACTAAATTGATAAGGTTACGTTGCTAAGAAAAGTTGTTGGATTGAACGACTTGAACTTCGTCTGAATGGGCTTCACAATATATTTGTGTGACTTGTGATGAAGCAGAACATTCGTGATTAAGTTGAAGGATGAAAAATTGCAGGATAAAGCCAAAGGTATTAAGTACATTTGTAGGCGGAACAATGTATTTAAAATATTGGTATCGGTGAAATAATGAAGCTTATTTTTTAAAAATTCATGTATATTTTTATAACGTTTAAGTATTTATTAGTGAAATTGCTTTAAATATTATTATTTTGCACAATAAATTTATGTAATAAATAAACAAGTCATCTACTAGCGAAGGCACGAGAGTTTTGAAACTAGTTTATTAGTTAGTGATCTCACAAATAAGATAAAGTGATTTTTTACTTATAATATTATTGACATTTATTTTTATGTTATAGTCGGTTTTTAAATTTGTTGTTTAGGTAGGACCAGTATTGGAAGCGTAGGAAAGATATATACAGTGTGTCGAAAAGGTATGAAATATGCTATATATCTCAGTAAATATCCACTTTAGGGAAAAATGTTTTGAATACAAATTGTTTGGTACTTAGTTTTCCACCATAAGATAAAATTAAATATTTTTATTCGAATAACAAAAGCGCAATGAAAAACAATTGATTTTTTTTAAATGACGAGGTAGGTACCCCTATATTATTTATACTCATTTGATAAAGAATTTCTCTCTTTTTTCAATGGTGCAAAACTTAAGTACCCTTACTAAAACAAATTTTTGAGAAAAACGTAAAAATGATTTTTAATTAATTAGTATTTATTTCTAACAAAAACATCATAAAAACTAAATTTTTTTGACAAAATCTACAATAAGTGTTCAAACTGTGAACCATTTACAGCTTGGCAATGATAAACTCTGTTTTTAAACCCGTTTATAACATTTCCAACCATTTCAGGTGTAATTTCTCTAAAACGATCTTTAAAATTTTTGATATTTTCCGGCCTCATAGCATAAACTTAATTTTTAAGGTGAACCCATCATTGAAAAGAGAAAAAGTTCTCTATCAAATGAGTATAATATAGGGGCACCTAGCTATTTAAAAAAAATCCATTGTTTTTCATTGCGCTTTTGTTATTCGAAAAAATAAATAATTTAATTTTGTCTTATGGTGGAAGACTAAGTACCAAACAAATTTTATTCTAAACATTTTTCCCTAAAGTGGATATTCACTGAGATATATAGCATATTCCATACCTTTTGGACACACTGTATATTGTAGTAACATTTTATAAATTGCAGTTTATGTTTCTAAATATTAGAACAACGACCTCTTTGATGTTAATTTTAGCAGATTCATCTTTAAAAGTCCCAGGAAAGTCTTTGTTGTTCTTGCGATATGAAAAACGAATATTTTGTCCATTATAACCTCAAAATAGCCACGTTTTACTTAGCAGTAATATTGTAGCAGTTTAGCTTTGTTTTATTGTTTTGTGTTAGGACATATTTAATTTAAACATATACGAAACCGTATTAATTTTAGAAATGAGCTATTGCATCAAATTTGAATATTCCAAATTATTTAAAAATTATTATACAGGGGTGCTCAACCAGTCGATGTACTCAAAATAATTACTGTACAACCATGTTCACATTTTGTTGTCTTTTATGAACGTTAAAATCATGGTGTTTCCTTTAGTACAGGGCTGTCTAACTAGCGGCCCGCGGGCCATATTCCGCCCTCGAACACCTTACAAAAAATTATTCAATTAAACCCTTTAGACTATACAGGGTGTTTGTTAAGTATTGCGAAAAAATCGGAAGGTGATTCCTTATCGAAAATTAAGGGTGGACTTTCATATAACATTTTTACCTTGGACGTCTCCTTTCGGAGTTCTACTCTTCTAAAGGGGAGCGGTAAAATTAGGTTTTTATTTTATTTCTCAAATTTAGATAAATTTGGAAGAATGATATTTGACAGATGTTTTATACTTATTAAAATGTTTCCCATAGTAAGATTTTTATATCATCTCCCACCTTTACAGGGGGCTAAAAATTGCGACCCCTGTTGATTTTTATATCAGAACTTTTTGGTGGGCTAAAATTTTGCAATTGACAATTTTTGAAAGCTTGATTACTTTAGAAACTTTTTATTGTTTAGTTTTCTCGTAAAAGCTACCGTTTTTGAGTAAAAAATTAAATGAGTAAACATGAATCATCAAATATTCCAATATAAAACGATTCATTTTTGGGGGTTGCCAAGGTTTGTTTATGTTCATATTGGGTAGAACTGACGGGCGTTTTAGCGTTGTTGCCGCGTAAACGTCAAAATGAATGACACCTGTCAATTCTACCTAATATGATCATAAACAAACCATGGTAACCACCGAAATGGTTCGTTTTACATTGGTATATTTGATGGTTCATGTTTACTTAATTTATTTTTTAATCCAAAACGGTAGGTTTTACGAGAAAAAATAAACAAAAAAAGTTTTTAAATAAATAAGCATTTAATTGTTTTTAAATCGCAAAATTTTAACCCACCAAAAAGTTCTGATAAAAAAACAACAACAGGGGTCGCACTTTTCAGCCCCCTGTGAAGGTGGGAGATGATTAAAAATATTACTATGGGGAACCTTTTAATAAGTATAAAACATACCAAATATCATTCTCCTACATTTATCCAAATTTGAGAAATAAAATAAAAACTTAATTTTACCGCTCCCCTTTAGGAGGGCGTAACTCAGAAAAGAGACGTTTTAAGAAAACAATTTATATAAAAGGCCCCTCTTAATTTTCAATAAGAAATCACTTCCCAATTTTTTTTTGCAATACTTAAGAAACACCCTGCTAAAACGCTGGAGAAAAAAATGGCCCGCACTCATATAGAAGTTGGACACCCCTGCTTTAGTAGATCACATGTATAAAATGGTTGGGCAGCTCAGGTCCAAACCGTATCGAAGCTTCTGGTAGGGTTTGATTTACCAAAGTTTTATAAATCACTAAGCTGAAGTTGCAGATTAGGCGTTTTTTTGCTACTGAATACATTGATATTCAATCATTTGTTGTTTATACCTCATGTATTGCTTAATAAATGCAACACAGATGTCAAAGAAAACGTAGTTCTGATATAATCAAACAAAAAGTGACTAAAAGGCGAATTGTTGTATAGGAATTTCGTTTGACCTACGACTTTCTCTGACTCAGCTAATGAGTATTTCCCCTCACAATATGTAGCATTACAGAATTTAGTACAGTTTTAGAGGATTATATTTTCTTAAGTCTGTAACCTAAGATTTTTTTGATAGTTTGTTAATCTGTACGTACCTTATAGATATTAAAAGAAAATTATTATTAGAGACTCATAGAGATTATTGATTTTTCGTGGTTTGTCACCGACCGTGTATTTTAATTTTAGTAGCCATTAAGCCATTTGTTTTAATTAAGTTTGGAAGTTAAAGAATCATTCTGTATTCTGTATTTTGTGTCACGAGACGTTCGGACTTTTGTGGTATTCATTTTAGTAAACAGTTGAATTGGTGTTCAAGTTCCAAGCTACGTGAACAGTTTGATTTTGCGATGTACTTGTGTCAGTTTTGCAAAGATGAACAGAGGATGTAAATGTGTTAAGGTTTAAACGAACCTAAATCTAAGCGGCAACTGCTGCATCCAAGCGTTTCAGCGTGCAACGAACGGTATCATAAACGAGAGCAACTCTTGTGTCGACTGTCGCAGCTTAAGTTAGCTACTAAGTGCAGCATGAATACAATAATATTTTTTGCTACTATAACTGTACATTGGTTCATAAACAAAATTGCCCCCGTAATTTTACGGAATATAATGCAAAATCAGTGCTACATAAAATATCATAGATTTTTTTTTAAATGTACGTTTATTCCCTGAAGGTTAGTCTGGTTACAAATCAAAAACGAATGAGATAAGCTTAATATAATGTCGAGATACAGGAAATTAATAGATAAACGAACATGACATTGTGGTATTAAATTGACGTAATTAGTTTATTAGAATGTTTATTTTTTTTGTTAATTTAATAAAATAGTAGATTAAAAA
Source organism: Elmis aenea (assembly GCA_947652605.1). Lineage (NCBI taxonomy): Eukaryota > Metazoa > Arthropoda > Insecta > Coleoptera > Elmidae > Elmis > Elmis aenea. Next base: position 24,188,196 of record OX393581.1, on the reverse strand, counting down.
ATCGTTAATTTTAACATTGTTATTGTAATTTCTTAGGTTGTGAAATTATTTTTGTCACAAAATGATTTAAAATGTTTTGACGTGAATAATGGCAGACTTTCTGTTTTAAATTTTAAATAATGTTCAGAGATCCCGTACCTTTTTTAGTCTGTAATTGTAATGTAGGTATATTGTATGTGGAAATGGCTGTTAAGAATATCTTAAATCGTTTGTCTAAAATTTTATAGTCAAGGAAAATGGATATATTAAAAAAATTACATCTTTGCCTTAAATTACGGTGTAATTTTTAATGCAAAAAAATGTTTCTTAATCTCTTTGTGCATATTAATGGTGTAATTAATTTGAAAATTTTAAATATTGGTGGTGCCGTAGTGTCGATTTGAAACAAAATAGGTTACGGAAGAGACTTTTAGTAATGAAATAATTTCCATATAAAATGTATCCAAATTTATGAAGGGATAATGTCAAAGACCGTCAGTAACCTGTAAAAGAAACCAATAGAAACCGCAATTGAAAATACTGGTTGTAATAAAATTATACACGTTCTTTTTAAAGCTTTATTGCATGTAAATATGTTTGTAATGATGTCCTTAGGTAAGGGAAATATGTTATGAGTTGGAGTTTGATCATACAAATAGAAGAAACGTAGTCTCGGTCATAACTTAATTATAACTTGATAATACATCTGCATTTTTACTCGTACTGCATTTAATCAAAGTACAGTAAAAATAGTATATTGTGCTAAAAATTGAATATTTCACACGAGTATGAAAGTTAGACGAATGGCTTAATCATGCGAGAGTGAAATATTCTTTTAGCACACTATATACTTTTCTGACGACCAGTTAGTGACATAATTATTAACTCTATTGGAAAAGTGGGGAAACAATTATATTTTCTGACGTTGGTGACACTTGACATTCAGCTGTATCAAAGTAAAATTATTTTTTTCCTAAACATCCTTACAAATATGTAGGAATTAGATGACATTTCCATGGGGATCTCGTTAACGGTAAGAGATGCAGTGTTGGTTAAATTAGATTAATTATTCCTAAGTATTAGAGTTACAATCAATTTTTAAAAGTACAACATTCCTCTTACTTCAGATGTTATAGCAAAAAATATGAAAATGTTAAATATCTTTTTTTCTCATAACTTCTTTTTTTTTTTATTCATTAGATCAATTTTATTAGTACTTTCCTGAGGTAATTTTTAATGTACGATGTAACTTTTATTTTAGGTTTTTGTAATTACTTGCCATTTTCGAGATGTTACTTTTAATTTCATTTTTACTTATGGGTCTCAAAGTTGGCTATGAAATCGTTTAATGCGCTGTTTTTCTCTCTCTTAGATGATATATTACTTGATGTACCAATTTTTTAAATAAGTCACAAAATCAAGAATAATGGTATTTTGCCAATCACTTATGAAGCTATCTATAAAAAGAAACAAAAAAACAACCGATTAATTTAATTACCATCTGTCTGAGTATTGTTCATTAGAATTTTATAATATTGTTGTGTAATTCGATAGTCTTTGTGGCAAATAATTATGTGTAAAAATAGATAATTCTAATTCTTCATCGATTGTTTTGGATTTTTGGTTGGTTTTTCGGAAGAAACCGTATTCTTTTAAATTTATTTCCTAATTTTTGTATTTACGGGCATTTCCTTGCCTTCTTTAAGGATACAGCTTTAAGTATATTATGGCACAGAATGTAGCATCTCAACATGTCAAATTTTTAGTTATTTTTAAATGTAGCAATAATTGTAACAATTACCTACTACAAAGACTATCGAATTACACAACAATGCTAAAAATTCTAGAGTGATACCGTAGCGTAGACCGTAGACAATTGATTCAGTCATTTGACATTTAATTAGTTGTTTTTTTAATTTATTTTCATAAATAGCTTGATTGGTAAAATGCGATTTTTCTTGATTTAGTGCCTTATTTATAATTACAGATATAGCAAGTAAAAAAAAAGAAAAAATGAAATTAGGGGTAATATCTCAAAAATGATAAGTGATAAAAAAAAATAGTTACAGTCTACATAAAAAAGTACCTCAAGAAAGTATCTACTAATAAAATTGATCTAATGAATAAAACAAAAAAATTTTAAGAGAAAAAAAATATTCAGGATTTTCGTATTAAGTATTTGCTATTAAAAAGTACGAGGAATTACTTCTAAAAATTGATTGTTCCTCCTCTCATACTTAAAAATATTTTATCTAATGTAAGCAAACCTGTATCTCTTAAAATAAGCGAAATCCCCATGCTGAAAATGTTATCTGGGACACCCTGTATATCGTGTGTTTTAAAAAACTTCGAAGTCCATATCATATCTTTATAAATGTAAGTTTTATATACTTTATCTATGAGAACATTTATTGTAATTTTTTTAATGTCACGGCGAATAAAAATAAACGAGTGGCATATTATTCATTTTATATCGAATAAATGTAACAGTGAAAACGGAAATCAAACAACTAAATCATTTTCGAGAAATAGTTAAACACTGTTAATGTTAAACATGTTCTAGTTAACCATTTGTTTTTGAATATATCAGAACCATGTAACGATATATTAATTACTTTTGAAACTATTTATAAAAAAACGGCGATTTGTCTTGTGAAGGGTGGCGCCTAGATTTTTTTTTTCTTAATTTCGTATGATGTCAAAATTAGGGAAAAATTGCTGGAATGGCGATTTACACATAAGCATTATAGGGTTTAAAAATACCAAATAGCCCAAGGCAAATGCATCATTATTTTTAAAAATAATACAAAATAATTACAATCTGCATGCGAGTTCATTCCACTGTTATTCTTATAACCTGTTCTGAGGCTTGCTTTGCGTGTGCAGTTGCCATTTTTTCCATTGAGGCAGCACGACCCATTCCGTTTCATCTAAAAATAAAAAATGAATCTGTGCTCGAATGAACCCGTATCATTTTCTCTCATATTCAAATATGTCTTTTCACGTCACCGAACGCATTCGTTACGTTTGAAATATTGCATAGGCCAGTTAGCGATTATACAGCGGTGGACGTTGTAGTACAAGTTTTAAAAGTAAAGTTCTTTCGATTTGACTAGCATTTACAATCGAATTTGTCTCCAAATTGGTTGGTTATGACTTAAACTGATGAAAACTTGCGACTTTTCGAAAAGGGGATCACTCACTGTTTCTGTAACGATCCAATATTTAGCAAAGTAAAAAAATCGCAAAATTTTATTTTTGGTTGTATTCGGTTACCTATACTTTTTTTTAAAACATCTGAATGTCGCATCAAATTGAGCCTTATTATATTTAACTTACCGAATCTTTTTTTTTAAATAATCTACTGTTATAGTGGCTGGAAATAATTGCGCAAAAAAGTGTTTTTCATATCAATTGGCCATGATTTTTGCATCAATATTAAAAACTAGTATTGTAACTAGGTAAAAGATCACAAGAACAATTTTTTAATGTCGAAACTTGTTGCTGTTAACAAAAGCTTCTCGGAATATTCTCAAGCTAAACGTGTTATTTAATAAGTAACGTAGTTTTCTTATTGTATCTCATTTACTGGAAGTGTGTAATTATAGTGGTTATTTTCCAATTAGAAACGCATTCCCTATGCAAATGATTAAAAAAAACAGAGCAAGCAGATAAAAAAAGGTTGACGATAATGATAGATCATTTGGACTGCATAATTTTGCATGTAGGACGAGCTGGAGGGTCAAAGGTTGTCCTAATTGTTATTTTATGTGTACACCTTATTGTATGGTAATCGGGTTCTGATATTTATTGTTCTGTAATAAATATATAGTTATAAGTATAACGTATTCAGACACCTGGGCGTTGCAGATTTGCATTTTAAATACCTCCACTTTCGATTTGATTCGATGGCAACTATTGTTTTGTAGGTACAGCGCGCGCGATTCAAGTTGCCTCAGGTCGCACATTTTCTTAAACCGTTTCGGATCCTTTCGTGGAAGTTGCTTGCACATTACGCTGGCGTGTGGTAGGCAGTGTTACAAAATCACTAATATACGCCACTGTTACTGTTATGGTCCAAGTCGCTAATTTTCGACGAATTCGCTTCTGTGCAACTTAAAACGCGCGAGCTGTACATTGCAATAATTGCATTCATTATTTTTGTTTAAATTGCAAATGAGTTAAGGTACTTTTGGATAACTTTAAGTATGTAATTTACTACTATAATCATCTAAACCAGGGTTGGCAAATAGGATTTGATCAGTGTGCCAAAATAAGATAAAATTTAATACAAATCTTTCCCCGTGCCAGTACCTAAGGATTTCTATATTATAAATCAGGGGTGTGAAACTCAATGGCTAACTTGGGACACACAAACAAGGTGTAACTTTAGGTGGGCCGCAGAAAAAAATTTTGTTGTATCTACATTTAGTTAGCTTAGACCGCTTGCACAATTTTTCCAAAAGCCAGTTAGGTTACACCGCTTGCAACTTTTTGCCATCCCTGTATTATTGTGTGCCGATATATTGGTCGAGCCGCAAAAATGTTCGTTACGGGCCGCGAGTTTGACACCCCTGTTATACATAATGCAATCAAAAGAAAAAGTTTAAAATTTTAAAAACAAATTTATTCTTAGAATTATTCTTTAGGGTGCCGTCGAAAATCTCTCGCGTGCCAAATTTGGCACGCGTGCCACCTATTTGCCATCCCTGAATCTAAACACACGTTGTGGTGTTTTATTTAGAGATTTGCATTAATTTTGTGGCCCGATTGCACAAAGTAACACTGGTGTCAAAATACAAGTTTATCCCTTAAACTATCAGTGCCAACTATGCTGCGATTTTGCTAGAGTTAACGTGGTTTAATCACGGGGTTAATCTCAGGTTCAACTTTTATGCAATCGGGCCTTTAAGAATTTCCCCAGACAAAAAAGATAATTAACTATTGCTATACGTTCTTTTTCCTAGTAATCGAATTCTTTATCATGTGACATTATATTTAAATCTTTTGTTTATTTGTACAAATAATGAAATACGAGAAAAAATTGCACAAAAAATGTTGGTTGTATGTGTACATTACCTTAAATTAATTCTAAGTTTGTATCTGCTTTCGATCTTTAGATTTAGATTAGGGTAACTTGGAACAGAATGGGACATTTAACGCTTCAGGGGCATTATTTTATACCAAATAAAGCAATGTTTTCGTTTTTGTGAGATCAATCCCTTTATTATCGAAAAGAACTGAAAACTATTTTTGGATAATAATTTAGTATTTATAATTCAGAAATATACAAGTTAAAAGAAATATATGAAGTTTGCCCCGTTTTGCCCTATGGCATCGTCTTTATCATTTTCAACTCCCCTGTTGGTTTTTTAATCGGAACTTTTTGGTGGGTTGAAATTTTGCAATTAAAACATTTTTGTTTGAAAGCTTGTTTTATTTAATTTATTATTTTTATTTTTTAGTTTTTCTCGTAAAACCTACAGTTTTTGAGTAAAAAATAACATAAGTAAACATGAACCATCAATTATTTCAATATAAAACGATTCATTTTGGTGGTTGCCATGGTCTGTTTAAGTTCATATTGGGTAGAAGTGTCGTGTGTAATTCATTTTGACGTTTACGCGGTGACAACGCTAAAACGCCCGTCAATTCTATCCAACGTGAACATAAACGAACCATGGCAACCACCAAAATCAATCGTTTTATATTGGAATGTTTGATGGTTAATGTTTATTTATCTTATTTTTTACTCAAAAACGGTAGGTTTTACGAGAGAAACTTAAAAAAAAGGTTTTAAATAAACCAAGCTTTCAAACAAAAATTTTGTAATTGCAAAATTTCAACCCACCAAGAAAATCCGATTAAAAAACCAAAAGGGGTCGCACTTTTCAGCCTCCTGTGAAGGTGGGAGATGATTGAAAATATTACTATGGGAAACCTTTTAATAAGTATAAAACATCTGTCAAATATCATTCTTCTACATTTATTCAAATTTGAGAAATAAAATAAAAACTTAATTTTTTCGCTCCTTAGGGGGGTGTAACTCCGAAAGGAGACGTCTAAGGAAAAAATGTTATATGAATTATGAAATACTTAATTTTTGATAAGGAATCACCTTCCGATTTTTCCGCAATATTTAAGAAACACCCTGTACACTTATCGACAGTGTCGTAGCAAGAAGTGAACGTGTGAAGAGTGTTTAAGCAGAGCTAATGGACCCTTCGGATAACGTTTTCGGCTTGTGGTAGTGCGAAGTGTAAATGAGTAAATGACCACTGTTTATCGACGAAGAAACCATTACAGGCAGGGAATGGTGTATCCAATTTTTGTGTTTAATAATATCTTCGTCTCGTAAAAGTAGCGTCCTGTGGCTGCTTACAGAATAATTGCAGTAATATTAAATGCAGGTAGACGACGGCATTGCTGTTCATTTACGCGGCAATTTACAGTGGGTAGGCAGTGCGGGAAATATTAGAACGAAAAATGTAATCGTTGAACACTGAGATCATGTGGATGTAATTAAACATTCCGTACTTTTTTCTTGGTACAATAAATTCGCGTTAATAATTATTGTAATTCGTCGGTATGTGGTGCGAGCGGATCGTGGAATTCTCTTAGTTGGCTGTGTGTGTGTGTATCGTGTAGCGTACTTCATCACGCTATATGAGGTAATATTTCATTTTATGCGATATGTGCTTTAAACAAAGCTTGCACGAGTGGTGTCAAGTGACAGGTGACCTCGGTCAAGGCCATGCACCGTAGCCAACTTATAAGCAATGACCCACAAATCACCTAGCAAGGCCATGCCATATTCTTAACCGTAATCCAGCTTTAATTATCCAAATATGTGGACGCCGAATCGGGTAGCGTTTGTTTACATTGCGCATAACGACATTGCAAGTAAATATCAATAATAAGCATTGAACAATTAACCTCGCAGTTACCCACGCAGCACTGCAGTTTTTATTTTATCTTTGCACACCTATCAACATAACTTATTTTTAATTAGATGACTCTGACAGTGGCGCATCCAGAACTTTATCAAGGAGGGTCTCAAAATATGTATTGCTTTGTCGAGCGGGATAGGATTTATATGTGGAAAACTTTATTTAATATTATTGCAGAGGTGGCTATTACTCTTTTACATTTACGCCTTTAAGCAAAGGGAGGTTCAATCCCAAATTTACCCCCCGCCCCGCCCTACATAACAGACTGTGTAACCTGTCTTTTTCAGATTTAAAGAGGAGCTTTTGTAAAAATTAAGTGCAGTTTATTTACATTTATTGTTCGTGTTGTGGCTACGGGTTTTTCCGTTAAGAGGTCCACCCAAATATAGGCCCATTTGGGCTTATATTTGGATTTTTTTCAAATAGAAGCCCATGGGCCGTTATTTAGGGACAAATAACAACGCGCTTTCTCGTAACGTACGTAGGGTATCGGCGCTCTGCGCATGGTGCCAGATAACGTCGGCCCGAGATGTCATTGCAATAGATGTGAACTCGTCAAAATATTTAACCCTAAAAATGGAAAATAAAAAGTCTAGTAAACGAAAATCATCTACTATCCAGGAAAAACTACAGTTTCAAAATAAACCTGTTTCCGTGAACCCTTTCGCTGCTCTTGACGAGTATGCTCGCCGACCGGTTAACTGCTCTTGACGAGTAAACTCGCGCTGCAAAATTAAACTGTTTCGGACTGCTCAAGCCAACTATGTTCGCCAGTGGAGTTTTAGACCAATCAACTTATGCTATTTAACAGGTTCGTAGCGGCGATATCGGCGATTTCTATTAAATGTATATGTAGGTTCGTAGCGGAGATATCTATTAAATGTATATGTAGGTTCATACCAGGGATGGAATAACGTTTTAAATCGTTACGTTATTGTATAACGTTATTTATTATTTGTTTTCGTTACATAACGTTATAAATAACATTAAAAAAATGAATTGTTATGTTATATAACGTTACATAAATTATAATATATAACGTTATAAAAATAATTTTTATTTGCAACTCTGAAATTATTTTTGGGATCTGTAAATGTAAATATAAAAAATAGTACAAAATTACGTTGAGATATTTTATTTTCATTTTTATTTCTAAAATACCAACAAAATATTATATCTTCTAAAAATAAAAATATCGCCATATAAAAATTTAATTTATAGAGAATAACGAAACAAAATAACTTTTAATGAAACGTTATTGGTTATTACAACGTTATATAACGTTACTAAAATATCGTTACGTTATTGTATAAAAAATTATAGTTGAATCGTTATTATAACGTTATCGGGCATCGTTACGTTACGTTTTCCATCCCTGGTTCATACCTTAGATTTCTTGTTTTCATTCGGTGTTTTGTTGATCTTAACTTAAATAAATAATAAAATAACAGTATTTAGAGCTGAAACATTAATTTCCTATAAAGAAAATGTCTACCAAATTGGCTTATACTGCTCTTGACGAGAATACTCGCATGCGGTCAGATTAGCGCGCACTGGGCAAGTAGCTGGCACAGACCTTTGCGCAGCGAAAGGGTGAAGCCCATGGGCTTCTATTTAGGGACAACATGAGAACCTTAAAAATGCAAAAACCAAATACAAGCCCATGGGTTTCTTAACTGAAAAACCCGGTACGATGTTTGGGTAAAAATTAGAGGGAATACTTTAAGTAATTGTTTAAACACTTTTTATTGTAATATCCGATTCGCTATACGTTAAATTACTTCTCTAGATAGTTTCCGCTAGGGGTGGGCGTGATCGAAAATTCGATATCGACATTTCGATACCTCGAAACTGAAAAAAGAGACTGGTGACCTAAAAAGAAAAAAAACTTCTCGCCCTTATTTTTGTTGTCAAAATTATATCGATATATCGCCCTCCCCTAGTTTCCACCATTAACGGAGCACCTAATACAATGAAATAAATTTAAAACCAATGATTGATTTTGTTCTAGCCAATTGGTACTTACTTTCTGCATTTTTTCGAATTTGTTTCATTTTAAATGTCTTGGGCACATACCGTTAAATGCAAATTTTATGAAAACCTTTTTATAAAATGAAGATGATTAAATTTACGTTTCTTTAAAATTATCGAAAAAGCTACCATAAAACTAAACTGTTTTTAAAAATTACATTTTCGTATACGTATCACCTTTCTTTATGTACGCCTATGAATAAATTGTACGTTCAAGTATTCACGTAGTTTAAAATACATTTTTCTAAATTACTGAAATTCTATCTGGTAAACACACAATCGATTATTCTGCTAAGAATGGCGTCTGAAGTTGGACACGTGTTCCGCGAATCGTTCTATTTTAGCGCTTGCCGAGATGTATTGGCTATCTACGACGCATTCCAGAGCTCGATAACATGGAGATTACACTTTATCGTTAGATTTGGCTGTGTGTAAACAGCATATGAATGTCCAGGACGTTCGTCACATTAGCTCTTTTAGTTCTTACATTTCTACATACGTATAGTGTGCTGAAAAAAATTTTTAATTTTAGGTACCACTTTCTCACTGACCGACAGATAATTGCGATTTTTGGCTTAAACCGTATTCAAACATCGGGTGATTATTTAAGATATCAAGACGATAAAACAAGTAGGCTGCGTAATTGTGCGGGTTCTTATCAAAATTATATAAACAGTGCAGTAGCCTTATTGTTCACGAGTCTTAAAATAATCAAAGTTTTTAAAAATATTATGGTTTGCATAAGTATCTTACGCTCTGGTTATGAACTGGTCAACCCAAAAAACATTGTACACTCTTTATTTACCAGAATCTAGCGGATTAACAGATACAAAACAATGTTAACTAAAAAAAAAACTTGTCAAAATAACAATATTGGTGTGTTCATAGAATGTTTTTATTTGATTTTTTTTTGCTTTTTTCTGCGTTTTTATCGATTTATTAATGTATAAACGGGAAATTAGTTACCTGGGATTTTTTTTCCATCCAACCCGGTAAATAGAGTATGTTGAAGTTAAAATCTAAAAAATGACATGTCGCGAACGGCAGCACTGCATATGCAACAAGCTTAAAAAGCAGTTTTAAAAAGATGTAATATAAAACGGTAGCTGATTGTATGCAATATTATTGATCACAATACTTAAGCTCGAGGTCATCGAGGACATAGTTGGCGTAGGTTTAAAAGGCAACGTGTTTTGAAAAATATAATTGAGAAAAATATTCTAGTTTTGTAAAAGGAAGTAAATATATAATTTAAAAAAAAAAAAAAAAACTTAATATACTTATTCGTTAAAATATAAGCCAAAAATAAAAATGTTTATATGTTGAGTATGCTTTGAACAAAGTTCCGTTATTGTCTAAAATAAGTTTTTAACATAAGATTCACGAACTAGTGTATTATAAAATAGCTTTTACAACTCACACTGAGCCAATTACCATACGAGTATAAGTTTTATTTCTTCACGAAGTTTATTATGTTGTTCACAGACAAAATTGCAATAAAACTTTAACTATAGATACCTATAGTAAGTTTTGTGTGGATGTGAAGAGTTAAGTTTTTAGTAGATTCAAATCTGGTCTTGAATATAATTTGCGGTACCCTCTCGGTTAATTTTGAAATATTTGTACTCGTTTGTGTATTTTCTGGGCATAAAATTTTACCAGTCTGGATTTATTTGTAAAGGTTAATTAAAATAATTTACAGTGGGAACAGATATATTATCAATCATATGTTTGGTTTACATTTTCAAATTCACTCTCAACAAAAGTTTGAAAGCGTGGTATGGACGTATATAAATCTCTGTTGCATAACTAATTTTATTGGATAGTTAAAAAATGTAGCTGGTTTACGTTAATGTGAAATAATTTATTCGGTTTTGGACAAATATTTTAAATCCTTTTATTATGAACATAACGTGTGAAACAATTACCAATAATTAAGGCATTTAATCATGCGTCTAGAAATTAGTTTTTAATGTTGGAATTCTTGATGGCTCAGGTATTTATTTGATTGTGATCCATAATCTTCATCACGAACTAGCGCACTATGCGGTCTTTATCAAAGGCATGCCATTAGCAATTTTTAAAATAGTTGATGCCGTATTCTAAACAGACATTTTTAGGTTAAAATTATAAGGAGCATCTCGTGAGGCTTTCAACTTTTTTAACTGATAATGCTGGACGGAATCAAAGTTAATGAGCATATCAAAATCGTGAGGTTTCGATAATTTTTAAAACTTGCTTTCAGTTCTTCAAGTGATGCCATAAATGGAAATTGTAAAATTTTTAACGGGATTGTTCAGCATGATGGCCTATTTATATCCGAGATTTGTGTATGGTGAATAAATTATTGTTTTTTAAGAATGTGGCAAATTTTGATGATTTCATGTTATATTTTGCATAGCTTTAGTTAAAGACAAATTATGTTAACGTTTGGGCTTTCTTATATTTTTAAATTAAGCATAAAAATCTGTATAAAAAACCCTCTACAACATTGTGTTCTATTTTAATAAATAAAGAATTTATAGCAAATTTTCGAAAATGATGAAATTTCATTTTTCGTCTGTAGTGCCAAAATGGAAAGCGATATAAAAAATCTGATTCCATAGGCTTTCTTTTCTCAGATTTTTGCCGACTATTACGGTAACCGAGATACCTCGTAAAACATTCGAATTTGGTCCACCCTGTATTTATTATTGTTTAAATTTTATCCAGGTATTGTTTTTTTAATTTTTTTCTGGTGAAAGTCATTTACTTAAAATTGCCAATTTTCCATGGAGGTAAAGGTAAACGCTTAGGGGTAATTATAAGAGTTTATGGTGCTCTTTTTTTTTTTTTTTAATTTGAATTGGTTTATCTAGTTTTAGTTGGTGTATAAGTGACTAATTACGATTTTATTGTTTACGAATTAAAAATAGATTCCAGATAATTAAATGTTGCTTCTGAACTTGTTTGATGGAAGCATATCTTTGGGTTTAGTAGTGGGACGAAAAGGTTTAATAATTTGGCATTCTAAATATTTTTTGTTAATTATCGTTTCTTTGAATATATTAAGATGAGACGTTGAGATAGTTTTATATATTAGCACATAAAAATTGTTTGTTGAACACTTGGGTTAACAAAAACTGTTTACAGAAATGTGTAAAATATGTTGATGTGTAATAACACGCGATTAAAGTAATTGATGATTAGAAGTTGCTGAAATGTGATATATTATTGCTCAATAATTAGATTACCAATTAAAAATGTCTTTACTTTTACACGAGGTCTTTAATTCGTATTTACGAGACGCATTCCGATTGGGTGCGTAATCGCTTCTGATGAAACATAACTTTTTTTTTGAGTTTGCTTACGTAAATTTACAGGTGTTTAATTTTGTTCCAAACAGTTTTATGGATTGTTTTTACACAGTTTCACGTCTGTGTTAATTATTTCTATTATATTTTTATCAGGTCGCCGTTTTACTGTTTGCGCTTAATAAAAAACCATTTATTTACGGTGACACTCCATAAACTAAGTAAATATTTCAGTTCTTCATAAGAATGTGGTGCGTGAAAGTAAAAACGCTGTTTTCACTTAAACACCAATATTGAAGTTATTTTAAACATTACTGTAGAGTGGTTTGCAAAAATGAGATTTTTGAACTTCTTAACAATTTTTCTTGCAAACCGGCCCCTGTAAATGTCTAAACTTTTGCCAAGACATTAAGCCAGTGGTTTCCAAACTGTGGGGCGCGCCCCCCTAGTGGTGCGCGAGACTATTACAAGAGGGGTGCGCAACTGTAACCAAAATATCATTTTTGAATACAAACAAACAAAAAGAATATAAAAATAATTTATACAGAATATAGTATATTGTTTTGTAGCCCATCAAATAAATCTTATATCAGGACAGTTTTTATAAAATTACATTGTTCCGAAAAGTGAGTGGGGTGCAATTTTTTTTAAATGAAAAAGGGGGGCGGAGGTACAAAAAGGTTGGAAACCACTGCATTAAGCTATTATCTGCAACATTAAAACTTGTGAGTTTTATTCGCATTTTGCAAAACCGTGCTTTTTGAAACCACCAAATGTTATAAATTAGCGTGATTCTAACAACTCGTAGTTTTTTAGAATCTGTACAGGGTGGACCAAATTCGAATGTTTTACGGGGTATCTCGGCTACCGCAATAGATAGCGAAAATCTAATATCGGTCTCTTGGGCTATTTTTTTGAGAAAATAACGCCTATGCAATCAGATTTTTTCTATCGGATTCTATTTTGGCACTACAGACGAAAAATTAAATTTTATCATTTTTGAAAATTTGCTATAACTTTTCTATTTATTAAATTAGAACAAAATGTTATATAGGGTTTTTATGCTTCATTAAAAAACAAAAGTAATTTTTTTTGCCATCTTGACTTTCGAGATATGGAGTAAATTTTTATTTTTTAAAATAGAAACCCTAGTCGGCCATGACTTTATGTGAAAGAGTATTTTTTTTAGCCTTACAAAAATATATAGTTTTATATATTTGTTGCAAAAAATAACCGAGATATGGCCAATTTTGTAAAAATTCGATCATCAAAGTTTGCCATGATTTCGTAAACAAGTGATTTTTGCAATGATTAATCAACTAAACGTTATATCCAAGTAAATTCTGCAGCAACCGCTACGTTTTTATCACTTACAAAGTAATATTCTAACATATTAAACTTTTCAAAAAGTTCAAATTAAGCCATGTTTATAATACCACAATAAACAGTTATAAAATACAAAAGAATACAAGAATTTGCTTTAAAGTTGACAAATGTGCTTCGAAAATCGAAATGACGTTTAGTTGTTTAATAATTATTGCAAACATCACTTGTTTACGAAATCATGGCAAACTTTGATAATCGAATTTTTACAAAATTGGCCATATCTTGGTTATTTTTTGCAACAAATATATAAAACTATATATTTTTGAAAAGCTAAAAAAATACTCTTTCACATAAAGTCATGGCCAACTAGGGTTTCCATTTAAAAAAATGTGTTTAATCCATATCTCGAAAGCCAAGATGGCTAAAAAATGTACTTTTGTTTTTCAATTAAGCATAAAAATCTGTATAAAAAACCTATATAACATTTTGTTCTAATTTAAAATAAATAGAGAAGTTATAGCAAAATTTCCTAAATGATGAAATTTCAATTTTCGTCTGTAGTGCCAAAATGGATTCCGATAGAAAAAATCTGATTGCATAGGCGTTATTTTCTCAAAAAAATAGCCCAAGAGACCGATATCAGATTTACGCTATCTATTGCGGTAACCGAGATACCCCGTAAAACATTCGAATTTGGTCCACCCTGTACAGTAGTTCTAAAGGAGAATGTGAAACAGTAGCCGTTCATAAATCCTGTTACTCTATGAGTCTGGTTATGAATTGGTAGAGCTGAAAAGGCATCGGTGCAATTTAAAACAGTGACGAATCGCGGATAACAGCACTAAATATGCAGTTAGCTGTAGTTTTAGTGTGTATAAAGATAAACACATACATTGTAATAATAAAAAAAAATTATGATTGTAGAACTTTAAAAAAGTTGTAAAAGTTTTTAGTAATATTGTGCCGTGATTTTATAAATGAAATTGTAATATTTCGACAGACATTTTTATAATGGTTGTGGTAAAAAACAATGGATGCAAATTAAAATTCATGTTAGCGGCTTTTTAAAAGCGGGCCTACAGTTATTGCAAAAGAATTTTACTGACTCGCGATATTTCTTCTGTAACCAAACGGAAATTAAATTTAAAAAAAGGTGTAAAAAGTAATTCAGCAGCTAAAACGAGTAAAATTACTATTTCCTGGTTTTTATATGTTTTGATTTTACGTTTCCGTTATTTACAATTAGGATTATAAATATTTAGTACAGATTTGCAGGTACTATGAGAATCTTCAGTTTCTCGTTATTCAAATTTGTATTCGCTTTCAAGTACATAAAAACGTAATTATTCAATTTTAATTGGTTTAATTGAGTGATGCAAGTTTAAAACGTGCCTATTTAGATCAACTATTTATAACAGTAGCGAATACTTTTTAACCTTACTCTGTAGTTATAACAAACCTGATACATAATTTAATCATTAAAACATTCAGTTTATCCAATAATACATATGGTGGTCCATTTATGCCCGGTTTCTCCGACACATCTTAAGATCTAGCTGAATCTTAAGTTCGCTTTAACGTTATAAAGTGTTGCACCAAGCAATTTTAAGAACATATTCGACTTGAGCTGAGCTCACATCTTGAGTCGCTGTTTACTAGAACTTGAGCTGGAGTACATAACCTAAAAGTATCTTGTATTTGCTTTGTTTGTAGTTAAGTGTTTGTTTAAATTGTGGTTTAAGTTTAAATATGGATATTGACTTTATAAATATGATAGATGATGACTTGTACGACCCTGTAATTCCTCGAAGGCGATTTGTTCGCGCAAATCCATTTACGGATTTCGAATACGATCGTTTTTTTATGCGTTTTCGCCTCACAAAAGAGACAGTTATTGTGATCTTAGATCAAATTGAGCCTCAATTGGAGTATACAGGGTGTTTGAAATTCGAGTTTCAGCATGGGGATCTCGCGTATTATAATAGCTAGAGTATAGGTTTAAAATTGGCAAAGTTGGTAAATTTGGTGCTCATTAATAATCCAAAGAGAAATTGGAAATATCTCAAACAGTATCCGAGAAAATTAGGAAAAACTGGAAAATACGATTTTTAAAAATCGTTTATAACTCCTTTGGAGTTTGAAATATTTTAAATGTGTAAGAAAGTTGCCCAAGCAACTTTTTAAGCCGAATCGGATGGTGGTCACAAATTTTTTCTAGGTCGATTCGTTTTTGTTTTAGACAACCAACTTTGTTTTTTCTGATGGGCAGCATATCGCGTTTTTCTTCGTTATTAAAGTTCATTTTTACGACTAACATGCCTTTAAAACTTTTAGATTGTTGATCGGTTCACATGGAAACAACATAAACTACAATGACCGGCCAACCTGATTTATAATGGTTATTGTTTAAAACGTATTTTTTGAAATTTGACAATAAAAGAAAAAGTAAAATACCATGTGTGATACATCAATGGATTTAGAAAAATAAATGCTATTTGATAATGTAAATAGCAAAACTTGCGCCCATAAGCAAAAACAAAGTTGGTTGTCATAAAACAAAAACGAATCGATCTAAGAAAAATTTGTGACTACCATCCGATTCGGCTTAAAAAGTTGCTTCGGCAATGTTTTTACACATTTGAAATATTTCATATTCCAAAGGAGTTATAAACGATTTTCAAAAATCGTATTTTCCAGTTTTTCCTAATTTTCTCGGACACCGTTTGAGATATTTCCAATTTTTCTTTGGATTATTAATGAGCACCAAATTTAGCAACTTTGCCAAATTTAAACCTATACTATTATATTATATTATAATACGCGAAATCCCCATGCTTAAACTCGAATTTCAAACACCCTTTATACATAATCTATTTATTTATTTTCTTCCACCAAGCTAACTAATAATTGTTTTTCCTCCATGGTATAATTTATTCTTTTTTTTCCGCCATTTCAACACAAAATAAAATAATAAACACCGAACTGTAACTTTATATGTGACTAACAGCTGATAGCAACAACAAGATATCACAGGGAGCCGTTTTAACAGCTGTGATGTAAATGGCCAATGAAAATTAGCCATTTCAAGCTGCCGCTAAAATGTGCCGACTTCTTGCAACGTTGCCAAACCGAGTTCTAACTTAGCTGAGATGTCTAACAGATTCCGTAATATGTTTTCTGTGCAACGCATTGGTATCTTGAGACGGTCTTAAATATAAGGCGGGTTTATATAAGTTCGATCTTGAGATGTGTCGGAGAAACCGGGCATTAACAAACCAAAGCTCGTGTCATTTTTGAACACCCTGTATGTGCCAGACACTTTTTTAAGCTTTCTCTAGATAGTTTTGCTAAACACTTTTTAAATACAGTTTTGTTTAAAACTCTATTTTCATTGAAATGGAGATATTTCGTTGTTTTTGTTTGACAGTTGCCGGACGTTATACGTGCACTGTGTCCCTAGTACTAAAAGCTTAAAACCGCTTGCAGACCAAGCTCGCAAGCTGTTCTAAAACAATTAAAGCCGCGTACACACTGGGTTCGCGAACCTGGTGTGTACATGGAGTTCGCGAACAGCTCGCCAGTTCGCACAGAGTTTGCTCTTAAGGCGGTACATCAAAGGGGCTGTTCGCGAACTCGAGCCTGATATAACCTTACTTTTTGACTGCACCTGTCGTTTGTGAACAAGCGGTTAACAGAGTCTTCGTCGCTTGATGACATGTTTATTTACAAAACGTAAACCCTTTACGAACTGTTTTGGAGCTGTTACGAACACAATCATGTTTTGATGTGGATGTGTTCGTGAACCTGGTATGGACGGGAGTTCGCAAACTGAGTGCGCGAACCGAGTTTGCGAACCGTGTTCTCTAACCGAGTTCGCGAACTCATTTTGGTCAGTACGCGGCTTAACAGATCGCTTACAATTTGCGAACCTGGTGTAGACGGGAGATCGCGAACAGTTTGCTAGCAGCTCGCTAGTTCGAAGAAAGTTCGCTCTTGAGGCGGTACATCAAATTTGTTCGCGAACAGGTGCCTTACATTATTTTTTTACAAAACAACAGCAGCACAAGCAGTCACCACAGCGTCTTCGTTACAAAACGCGAACTCTTTGCGAACTAGTCAGCATAACCCGAGAGCTGTTGACGAACACACTATTATTTGGTGTACGTAGACGTTTTGCTCGAGCAGTTCGCGAACTGCTGTAGAACACTTCGCGAACTTCAAATTTTGGCCTGTACGTGGCTGTAGAGTATTCTTTTTAGCTGTGAATTTGCTGAACTACGATTAATAATCAGTATTAGGCATTGTCTTAATGTTCCACATATGCAGCGACTGAAATTGATACTATCGTGAAGCGAAATTGTCAATAATAAATGCGATGTGATTTATCTTCCAAGTATTTAAGTAAATGTTAGACACATGGTGATTATCACGCTGTTGTCGAATAGATTCATTGTATTCGGGTGCTTTTGTGACGACGTAAAATTTTTTAACGCCATAAACTATTATTAGTAATATATTTACTGTTGCACAGGCAGTCACGTGAAATTTTTATTTGATAGTATTATTTGTTGCTTTTTTTTCTGGAACTGAAATTTTACGTTTTTCGTCTTTCACACAAACTGTGCACAGGATTAGTGTAATCAGTTAATATCATTTAAGTTTCGTTACTGTACAGGACAGTCTACACTTAAGAAAATAATTAAAAATACATGTTTTCGTTATTTTAAGGATAATTTGCATTCAGCAACAGCACCTTAGCAGATCTTTCATGTAAATATAATTTATTACTTGCCTCCTTACTATGGAGGTGATAAATAACATTTAGTATCAAAATCTGTTCTTTGTTGTTGAAAAAGATTTTCCCTTGCTTGCTATATAATTTTTTAGTCTGCTTGCTAGCATGTTTTTATTTTCAGACCTCAAGATTCTCTTGTATTTTTCATTAAAAATAATCCTAAAAATTACATTTGAAAGTTGTACAGTATAATTATCGTATTTTCCAGAGAATGTATTATGCAATTCCTAGTGTAAAAATGTAATGCATTATATACTTAATCATAAAATGTATGCTGTTCCCGATGTCGTACGATTTTTGGTGTAGTTTTGTAACCGATTTTTAGTTTCTTATATTGTGTTTCGAAGTTGTGGATTTCGAAAATGCCAGTGGAAATTTTTTGAAAAGTTGGAGTTCTGTTTTTGTTAAACTTGATACGCATAAAAATTCATTTTGCGTACCTACCATAATTACTCATTGTATTCAATTTAAAGCACACTTTCTTTCTTTCAGGTGATTTTCTTGAAGTCTCAAATAATAGCATTTCGTAAGGATGATTAACAGTTACCTGTGGAACAATCAGGCGGTAAAAAATTGCTGGAGAACATTTTTAATGTTATATAACACGGGTCGTAATTATTTGATTTAAAAATCGATTAATTTTAATGCATTTCGTATTATTCACATTTCGGGCGTAATGTGATTCAACAAAACGTTTTAATGCAAATCAAATCGGTAGAGGCTTGGTTGTGATTAGTTTTCTTTAATTTAATTGCCACCATTTTTCATGTCGTAAATAATGAAATTTTAACACCCGACTGTTCCTTAATAGCATCCTATCGTGGTGAGAATGATATTTCAGGCAAATCTTCTTACGAAACAAAGAATTTCAATCTTCTTAAGCTTCTTTCTGATGGTATTTTAAAAATGACATGTGCTTGCAATAAAACTAATTTGATCTCCCTTACTACGACATTTTGTTTGAAAGGAATTTCAGCTATGCTACGCTGAAATAAATATCTGTGCACCTACCACCAGCCATAAATTTAATTCCTTCTCGCTATAATTAGAGGAGAAATAACTTTCCAGATTCGTCTACAGCAGGGATGGGATATTTTTTTCTGCAGAGGGCCAGATGAAAATTAGTTAGGATGACGCGGGCCGAACACATTTCGATGTGAGGCTTGTTAAAAATCTTTTACCGAGCCGTAAATATTTTTGGTACCTGAAAATATTAGAAAGTAACTTTTCGCTCGTTAAATTATTAAAATTCGAAAAAATTATTTTGTCCATTTCATGTGGCGGGCCCAGATTAGATGATGTCGCGGGCCGCTTTGGGCGTTACCCACCCCTTATCTACAGGGTGCTGTGTTTTAACTATTATTCATAACAAAGTAATTATTGCGTCAGTTGATATACATAAATCGCAATTAAAGTTGTGTACTTCGAAGGCGAATGTTGATCATTATACTCTTTAGCATATTGTGTTGTAATACGATTATTTTACACATGTATAATGATAAACTGAAGATATTTTTTTTTCGATTCGCTGTACTCGTAAGTTTAAAACTAATCGAAGCGATACCAAGAAAGCAAAATGCAATTGTAGTTCAAGTAACTTAATCTTTTATTAACGTTTATTTGTTGTTAAAAAAATACCCGTTATAAGCAGGGCATGAAACCGGTTTTTTAAACCGGTTTTTTAAACCGGTTAACCGTTATTTTTTGTCAGAAAAAGTGATTTTTAACCGAAACCGAAACCGTTATTTTTAAAGGCAAAAAAACGGTAACCTTTAACCAAAATAATAAAAAACCGGTTTTTTTAACATCTTTTTTTTAATAAAAATTACGATGAAAAATACAAAATCTGTAGTAAATGCGATTAGTTTACCAAAAGTAATTACTGAACTCTTGATTGTACATTTATTATAAAATTATAAATAAATAATATCTTTTCATACTTTGTTATTCCTGATCTAAATAATTTAAAAAACCGGTTAATTTAACCGGTTTTTTCTAAACCGGTTTTTTACGAATAAAACCGGTTTTTCAACAAAAACCGTTATAAAAATAAAGTTCTCGATTTCGGTTAACCGTTAACCAAAATTTTTTTCGGTTTCGAGCCCTGGTTATAAGTATGTCCCTATGTCTGGATATCTTTTAAATTAGTTTTTGGCGACATTCATTTTTTAATTTTTTATTCTTCATAGTTTATAGGTGAGGAATTAGATTGGAATAATAATTCATGCGAATTGTTAAATTACTTCATTAAATTGTTGGTTTGGTTGTCTGTCTATGCGACAATGTTTTAAAGGTTATATTTGCAATAATAATTGTATCAGTAAGTTGCCCGTGGTCAAGGGTAACGAATCAGCAAAACTTTACCATGAAACTTTGTTGTTTTTTAGTTGATTTATTT
The DNA here is from genome assembly GCA_947652605.1 of Elmis aenea. Classification (NCBI taxonomy): domain Eukaryota; kingdom Metazoa; phylum Arthropoda; class Insecta; order Coleoptera; family Elmidae; genus Elmis; species Elmis aenea. Next base: position 24,167,424 of record OX393581.1, on the reverse strand, counting down.
AATTTGCCGTGAACATAAACAAGACACTTTTTTTGTATTTAAATAGTGGTCTTAGTAGTATATCAATGAGTTCGTTTTTATATTTTAAAATGTATGATTGGATAAATGGGTGTGTGATTTTGTACGTATTTGAGAGAATGTCATTGTTTTTATTACGTACCGATACACATGTACTAGTGTTACTGTTAGGAATATATCTTCTTTTTTTTTAAATTGATAACGTAATATCAGTGATTTACACGTTTCCCAATGACGTGTGTGTTTGTATGTGTGAATGTGGTTGATTTTAGGAATTTAAAATAATAATGATAATCGACAAGTTATCAAAATGCATCGGATAATTCGGTTTTCAAACACTTTCCGCCCCTGGGCGGAGTCGGCAGCGACTATTTCAATAGGTAGTAGGTACTCAATTAAACCGTATAAAGAGAACTACACTGTTTACTTTCCATATTAACATGTACAAAATTTCATGCACGTCCTTTAAGTTGTCGAGACAAAAACTAAATATGGCAAAAGATTTGGTATTTCAAACACCATAGCCACAAATACCAAATTTGATTAAAATTGGAATCAACTCATCCTCACAATTTTATTTGTATGTATGCATTGATTTGAATCATTTTGGTTATTTAGAGCTAGCGTGGCCTCTCAGTATGGGAAATCAGAGAATGTAAAATCCGATTTGAGAATGCGTCGTCGGCCATACATTCTTGTTTGTATGCTGTTTCGCACGTTGACCCTTTCGCCAACAAAATATTAGATACAGTGTTTTATATTCCCGCCTTGAAGTTGGCACATACTAAAATATCGTGGTATTCTTGAAGCAATGAACCTTATAAGGAATGTTTAACGCCAATAATCCATAAATAACGAAAATCTTTTGAATTAAAACGAACTGAAACCGATTTAATTACTGCAAAATCATATATCATCCTCGTCCTAATGACAAATAAAACTAAAAAGGCGCTTGATAGATTTGATCATTTGTCAGATTTATTACATTCACTCGCAAGCCTGCATTCTATTAAGAAAGTATGGACGTATTAATTAAACATGTGCGAATTAAAATTATCTTACGTTGCGCAAATACGCACATTCTATCGCATTACAAAATTGGTGAATGTTTTTAACTCTAGTAGTAGTGCGGAATGATAGTAGAGAGAAAGCTTAACAAGAGAGAAGGAGCAATGGAATGCGGTGACGGTCGTATGAGAGGGGTTGCCCCTCTGACGCTGTCCAGGTTCAAGCGATGCGATGCCGTGAACAAGCTCCCCTCCCCCACACGACCTTCCTTCCGGGGTTCCATAAGACACCTTTGGCATATTTCGCATTCCGATTGTCCAGCCACGGCCCATCCCAGCTGTCGAATGGAATGTGCGAGCTGTTTGGCCGTACGGCGTATTTTTACCTTTTGCACTTTCATGGTTTTTAGGAACCATCTGCACTCGTTTACGTTCGATAAACATTAGAGTACTATGGCGTTAGCTAACGAAATAAACACTAATATGGGTTATTTTACCGACGATCAGTATTTGAATGCTAAATTACGTTATGTAATATGAATCCATAATTAGGATTAATTGGTAATTCATGTACATACGCTGTTTAGTCATGCCCAAAAAATAGAAATGCTTCTGAAGAGTGTAACATTGTGAAAACACTTTATATCTTCAACTTTCCCATCAACCAGCAAACTTTTTGTTGATAGATTAATGTTTACTGAACTTAAAAATTTGCTTTAAATGTCAGTTAACTCAAACATCTTTTAGTGGTACAGAAAATGATATCACTGTCAAAGATTTTCGGTGTCCATATAAATATAGCAATCAAAAGTTGCTCGCACGGTGTGAGTATGAAGAAAAAAGTGATACCAATCAAATAAGTTAATTGAAACCGCTGAAAACATAACAATTTACAATAATTTTATGCAAATTTTTTGAAAAATCACCTATAGACCACACGATACAGAAAGTAAAAGGGCAGTTGATAAAACTTCAAGCAATGGAACACCGCTCCTTTTAAAATTCTATCTCAATTACAACTAGAGATATTTGACTGTTGCCATTCCTTTTTAGGCACTTGGTATGGATGAGTGTGCACGCTATACGATTATCAAAAATATTAATTTTTTAATAAATGTGATAAAACGAGATAATACTTGTGCTAATGATGAATGCTACCGTTAATCTTGTTTGTTGTCGATGTCAGGCGACAGCAAACGTGGTTAATTTTTGCGATTAATAGGCGTTGAATTATGTATACCGTTATTGCAATGCTATAATTTTTCAACAATTACTAGAAAGTCAAAGGTCCAGTGTTATGGTCTCATACCAAACGACCTTGAATAAGTTGTGGTATTTATTGTAAGAGAATTATTTATCGAAGGGTTTTTAGGGTTTATATTCTCTTCGCCAGCTATCTAAAAAATTGCCCAGCGGCTAGCGTCGCGATATTCTTTTTAGATGGGAATTGGTTTATACGTGAGTCATTCAATAATTAAATAGACAAATGGATACAGCTCAAAAACGGTTCATTGAATTCTTAAAAAATTTGGGCAATTTTTCAACATTATCACCCCCAACATTTATGCACTTGTCCCATCTTTCTTGTAGCTTCTTAATTCCTTTGGCAAAGAGTTCTTTCGGTCGGCCCCGAAGCCACTTTTGTACCGCTTCCTTCACTTTCTCGTTGTTGGCAAATCTTTTTCCACGTAGGGCGTCTTTGAGTGGTCCAAACAGGTAAAAATCAGAGGGGGCAAGGTCTGGACTGTACGCGGGATGAGATAAGACCTCCCCAACCCAATTCTTGAAGCTTATCACATCGTCAGGTGGGCCGTATGAGGGCGGGCGTTGTCGTGCTGAAGAATGACACCTTTTGGCAAGAGTCCACGGCGTTTGTTCCTAATAGCTGGTTTAACTTTGCGTTCCAGCATCTCAGAGTAGTACTGGCTATTGATAGTTCGTCGATCTTCAAAGAAATCGCAGTAGACTGGACCCTGTGAGTCCTTAAAGATGGTCAGCATCACTTTACCAGCAACCTTGAATTTTTTGCGAACGGGATAGCTGGTGTGTTTCCACTCCATACTCTGTGATTTGGTCTCAGGATCGTAGTGATGGATCCAAACCTCGTCGCAAGTCACTATTCTTTCAAAAAAGCGTCTCCTTCATTCAAACTTCGTTGCTTTAAGTTTTGACTAATGGAAAGTCTCGATTCTTTATGAGCGTCAGTAAGCCGCCTGGGAACCCATCTCACACACGTTATTCTGTACTTTAAATGGTTCTGAATGATATTGTGAACAGTTCCAACACTTACTTGAACTTGAAGTCCATCACTCCTCGATTCCAACGAGGGAACAGAAACTTCGACTGGACGTCCACTACGGGGTTCACCACCCACACTTGTTCGGCCAGTTTTAAACCGATCAACCCACTTATAAACATTCGCACGGTTCATACAATTTTTCCCTTATTGTATCAACATTCTAGATAATATTTCACTCGGTTTTACGCCTTCTGCAACTAAAAATCTAATGACAGAGCGCTGCTCTTCTAAGGTGCAATCTTTTAGTGGACTTGCAATGGTGAACTGACAATTTTGAGGTTATGTTAACATAAAATAATCGAACAGCTGATCAGAGCTCATCCCAAGGTTGCCAACGAACACCCCTGAAAATATGGTACAGATTCATTGAATAGCTTTATAATGAGAGCATTTGTCTCTTTAATTATTGAATGACCCACGTATTATGATTTGAACTTAATCGTGATATATACGATGCTTGAATATGTGCACAGTTAGTATTAAGAACCTTAAAAAATTATTTTGTAAATGCCAATACAGTGAAGATTAATAATACTTATTTAGTTGAATGGAGGTGTTATTTGCAGTAGTGCATTTTGCGACTGGTATCAAACTAACTCTTTAAACATTTATTTTCGCCAAACAGCATTACTTACTCTATTAATGATTACATTTTGTTAACTGAACATAAGCGAGCAATTTTGTATTCAAATAGACATTCTATTTATATGCATCGACACGTTTCTTAAGTTTTGATTTGCAGTCTATTAGCAAAAATGGCTAATTCTGTTTAATATTTATCGTGGACGTAGTTTTTTAAAATTTATTTTGTGAAAGAAGTGCCCATTAACATTTGTTATTTCAACTTTCAACTCATTACTTCGGTTCGTTCATAAATTTATTTTATACTACTTTTTCTTGTTGTTGAAAAAAAGTTCATTATTTTCATCTGTATTGATGTTGATTTGTTATTATTTTGCTCATCACGACTTCACGACTAAAGTAAGAATGTAAGCGTTTCACATAGTTGTAAACCGTAAGTAGTAGTATATTGCAGTTATTTGAACCGACATTTGATTGATGTACACTCTCTTAATTTCATTAGTTACAAAAGACTCGTTTTTAATCGATATTTCAAGATTTTCAAAAAACTTGTCGTATATGCCACGCAATACTCCAGCTTTTTAATTTGTTGGCAGGGTTTGGACATTATTTAATGTTTAAATTGTATTAGTTTTGGTCTGTTAATGTTTTTCAATATGCGCTTTTACATATGGTAACCACCGATATTGAATCATTGTTATTGGATCACGTTGTTATCAATAATGCACAGTAATATTCAATCCTGTTTATACATTTTACAAATTCCAACGTGATTTCTAACATGTTTAATTTGTAAATTCTTATAGAGTGATTCTGTACTCAGCACGTATTAATATTATTAAATTACGTAAATTGTAAACTACTACTCTAATATTATATTTCGCAATTTTACAAGTTGTAATAACTTTATTGTAGAACTTGTTTATGAAATTTGCGTCTAACACATAAACTGTTTATGTATTGGATCGAGCGGTTAATGATCTGAGATGAAAATTGTGATGCAAATTAACGGATTTGTAAAGATATTTGATAACTTACGACTATAGATTGAGGTTATAAAAAAGTTGAAATATGTTTGCAGCTGGGCAAGTACGTTTTTTAATGTAAGACTTTTTTTTTTAACACTATATTAATTCATTTTGTGGACAAGTAGCGATCTTATAGTCTTATAATCAGTAAAGGGTTGATAATTTTTTTAATATACCTAAAAGGGTTTTGTCCGTTCCTCTGGGAATTTTGGTATCGCAAATAATGAAATGGTTGGGGGTAATACCATAAGAGGTTAAAATTTGCCGGCCAAATTTTGTTTGACACGAGCTGTTGCTTAGTAACAATTAACGAGACTAAATTGAAAAGCAATAACGAGTGTTACAAATAAAAATTTCACCTGCTAAAATTTTAACCTCGAATGGTATTTGTAGCGAAAATTCCACGACTGATTAGAATTACCTATACAAATATTTATTTATTTATACTTTCTTTGTTTGCAGTGCCAAATCTCTTTGCTGACTAGCACATTTTAAAATATATTACCTAGTTATTATTTAAATTAAAAGCTGTTCAATTCAGTTCAAACAGTAAAACACACGTTGAAAACTTAACTTTTGACATTATTCCAAACGTTGCTATGGTGAAGTAAACAAAGATTCTAAAATTTTATTGCGTTGCCATGGTGAAGTAAACAAAGATTCTAAAATTTTATTGCGTTGCCATAGTGAAGGTAAACAAAAAATTTATCTGATTGCAAATAGTAAAGTTCCTATCTAATTTTTTTTTAAATTAGCTTTGTTGGATATTTAAATTCATCTTATAAGAATATTTTCATTATTTTTTGGTTTTTAAAATTTAAAAGCGCCGCAGAACCAGTAAGAATGAATAGGCCCTAATACATATTTTCTTTAGCCTGTTTTATATAAACAGTTCATCGTTATCTACAACTCCAAAACAAGTCACGGAAGTCGTTGATAAAACGCAATTTTTTTACAGTCTTTGTTAATTCTAAGGGCGTTATTTGTTGCCCAAATATCTTAAGCTAATTGAGTTATAATACATTTAAAAAATTATATAAAATCACTGCGCATATTTGTGTATCTAATTAGCCGGCTGTGTTGATATTTTTGTTAAAAACACACATTTTTACTATGGACAAATATTGCGAAGCATAATCTTCTGTTTTAAGTTAGTTTTATTGCCTCAAAAAGTACCCGCAAACGGACAGTACCTATATTAGATGTGCTGTAATTTTAGTTTTTGCTGCTACAAAAAAAAAAGAGTTATGTCTGCCATTAACATTGCAGTCAGCTCCCGATTATCCAGAGGCGGATCAACCGGTTTGCGTAATAAAATATAATCATTTAGTGCATTCTTGTAACATTTGTATTTTTCTTAAAAGTTATATGGTGCGATTCCTAAATTTGCACATAAAAATAATGCTGCGTGTCATGCACATTCCGTACAATGAAAGGTTTGGTTCAAACTTTGATGCAAACTGATTTTGCTGTAAATTTTGTGTTGAATTTGTTAGGCCCTGAACAGAGTTAATAGTTTATATCAAAGTTTCTCAACCCGTGGTACGCGTACCACCCGGGGTAATTTAGAAAGAAAAAGTTGGTATGCGAAATATAATATATTTTACGTTATGCTAGATTGCTTACACATTACAACTTAATATGTCACGAGAAATTTATTTTGTAAATGTATAGTGGTGCACACCCTGCACTTCCCTATCGCCGGCTCTGATGTCTTGATATAATCTGAATCTGACAGATACTAAATTTTTTTTGGAGTGTGAATACACTTCTGTTAAACCAGAAGTTTTCCTCCTTTAACTCGCAAATTGTACAATTATTTGATATAAAGATGTCGTCCATAGTCTGATGCAATAATAAATCTTTATAACGACATCAATGCACTCAGGTTTAAAGAAAAGCTAGTTTGCTACTTAATGTCATTGTGGCAAATACTGTTGTACGTTAGTCATAAAAACCAATAGTAATTTTGACAGGTTATAAATTAAGTCGTATGCAATTTTTTTTGTATATGATTGTGTGCAGAATTTTGCATCGTGTCATGCAAATATAACAAATGTAACAAAAATATGTGCTAAGATTTTTATTAATTTTGAACGGTGGTTTTTGTAAAAACATCCATTAGTTCATTGGTATGAACGTTGTAAAGTTATCGCACAACAGTCTTATATAATTATAATATGTTATCTTAAGTACATTTTTCATGAACTGATTTAATTTAAAGTCTTAATGACTAGAGGAAGTTAAATATTTAGTTCATGTCAGCGGGAATGTCAATAATACTTAATCTCAAATTCCAATGTTATCTGTGTATGAGTGTACCTAATACTTTTAAAGCGCGCCTGTATCGGATTTATTTGCTTTACTACTTATATGCGTTTATCACAATTAGTTTGGGTTTTTATAAAATAATTTGTGTAATGATCGTGAGTATCGCGATTACTCGTTTTAGCTCGTATGCGTACGTAAAAGATATCTTACGAATTCTGCAAAATCTTGTATAAACAAAATGTGAGAGAATTCAATGTAACGCTAACAGAAAACTTGGCATTTATGGTCAAAGAAACTAATAAAATTGCACTAAAATATCTGACGATTTCTCTTTGAATTCCTCACAAGTTATGCGACGATATGTGGTCGCTATGTAGTGCAGGAATTAGGAAAAGTTACTTTAAATAATTTTGCACCAGATGTAAAATTATTCGTACTAGCGTTAATTAGACCATGAAGCTAAATTAATTAATTATGTTAGACTGTTTTGACATACATATAGGCAAAATATTATTTGTTTGTTCCGGAGAAATAGTGACGATTGTGATACGAATTATGTGATTAAATGTTCGTTCAACAATTTTTTAAATTGCAATCAAGGGACGTAGCTTGTGAAAAAATCCGTTGGACACAAGTAAATATCGACAATTATCGAGGGTCTCATATCAGAGGGGCGTATGCGCCAAAAACACAAAAAGTGAGATTTCTCGCCAAAAATGTGTTAAACTGAAGAAAAAAGATAAATCTTTGTTTGTTAGAAAAATCAACATATTTTGATGTACATATAAGCAGGAACAGAATTGAAGTGATTGCATAAAAATGGAATTTACAGGAAGTTTTTCTCTTTTCTTGAACAATTTTACAGATGGCTCATACGCCCCTCTGTTATGAGACCCTCGATATTGACAAAAAATGACGCGTGATTTGACAGTGACCTATCAATTTATGCAGTAATCAGAGTTTGAAGTGCCTTAATGCAGGAAAACTGAGAAGTATTAAGGGTTGCTGATTATCACAATGCCTTCTTCTAATGATGAAGATGCTGTCCGGCAGTTTTTTTTTTTTATAGTTTAGTCACTTAAAAATCACTTTCCAAGTCACACGTATGCCATAAACAGTTTTAATAGTTAAGTTTTTGTGTATTAGACGTCTTGTCAATAATTGAGAGATAACAAAGAAAGAGAAAAAACAAAGTATCAACTTAAAAACTTGTTAGCATTTTTTGACTAGAATAAAGTTAATAATGAGCATCTAAACAGTTTAAGCATCAGAGTTGATCTTAAAAATTGGACCGAGATTTCCTGGATGCAAAATAAGTTAAGATGGAAACCCAAATGTAATTATATTGAAGAACCCATAGCCATTTTTGTATTATTTTATTAGCATGATTTAAGTTTTTTCTCCTTAATTCCTATTTTTAGGTTTGTAGAGTTAAGGAAATTCTTAGCTTAGTGTATAAACAATAAATATAGAAGATATTTATCTACACGATTGTAAGAATGGCCTTGTATTGAAGTTGTAAACAACGTACGCAATACTGCACATTTTTTTAAATTTCTTATGTTGTGAGTGATGTTGAATAATTCCCGTTTTCCTTGTAAACCGTTTGGTAATTTTTAAAATGGACAGCTTATCACTTCATTTTCATTTATTTTCGTTAAAATTGTATAATTTCACTGTAGTGCTTTTTTGTGAACGGTTTTGGGGACCTATATATTGTAGAGAAAAGTTGTTCTTAGCATATGCTAATAGACTGGGACTGAACCTCCCAAAACAAAGGATCTAGAAAGCTTAAAAGCGGCTCAGCCTCACTGGGGGTATAGCCAGTTAGCCACCATATGATGATGATGATATATTGAAGAACATTACCGTTACTTTAATTTCTATTGGAAAAAATTTGAAAGGATCAAATAATTTTCAATACCATAATTATTGAATTCGTTTTCAAGGGCAACTGGACACTAGCCCTGCGTAAATAGTATTTTTGAAATATGTGGATTAACTTTTTTAATTAATTAGAAATCCGAAGTTTTGCTGTGAATCATTGAAAATTAGATAAAAAGACAATCATCTTTAAAACCGGCGAAAGAAGTGAGCTGGTATTTTTTTTAATTCGTATTCAGTGTCGCAGTACTTATTAATATCGTAGATAAAATTGTAGGTGTAGTGCTTGTTCGATGGTACGGCCTTGCAGGTCACATATTTTCAGTATCTTCATGATAAAATTTGTTATCGGTCTGGAATGTCGTTGTACAAATATAATTCAATATTTTTTTCGAGCTATGCGATTGGAAAGCCTTTTAGTATTTAAAATAGCGAAATTTGTTTAAGTAGTTTTTGACGCTTTGCTATTGAAAAACAAAATATAAATGACAAAAATACGTCGCATGCCAATGATTTAGTATTACATGTCATCTTTAACATACAAAATATTTTTCTTCACTTAACCAAAGTTTACGATTGTGAAATAGATAATTTCTGTATACGCACACCTAGAGTCTCAAAATTAGGTACGTCATCAGTGAAGTTGGTGTTTCCAGCGTTCGCTATAATGCTGTGGCACTTTTCTTTACTAGTAACCAGAATTTTTTCTCCACACTTGCCAAATTTAAATTACTGTAAAGGTGTCTGCTTTGCAGATCCGCTTTTGACAACCACTCGAACTGGGCGGGACTTAGCTCTGACTTATTCTGCGTTGCGTACAGTTCTCGCCAAGTTGTCGAAAACAGGGTGTTTCTTAAATATTGCGAAATATTCGGGAGGTGATTCGTTATCGAAAATTAAGCGGGGTCTTTCATATAAAATGTTGTTCTTACACGTCTCCTTTCGGAGTTCACCCCCAAAGGGAATCGGTAAAATTGGGTTTTTATTTTATTTCTCAAATTTGGATATATGTAGGAGAATGATATTTGGTAGATGTTTTATACTTATTATAAGGTTTCCCTTAGTAATATTTTCAATCATCTCCCACCTTCACAGGAGGCTGAAAATTGCGACCCCTGTTGTTTTTTTTAATCAGAATTTTTTGGTGGGTTGAAATTTTGCAATTAAAAAATTTTGTTTTTAAAGCTTGTTTTCTTAAGAAACTTTTCTTATTCTTTAGTTTTTCTCGTAAAACCTACAGTTTTTGAGTAAAAAATTAAATATGAATCATCAATTATTCCAACATAAAACGATTCATTTTGGTGGTTGCCATGGGCCATGGTTTGTTCATGTTCATATTGGGTAGAATTGACGGGCGTTTTAGTGTTGTCGCCGCGTAAACGTCAAAATAAATTACACCCGTCAATTCTACCCATGTTCTACCCAATATGAACATAAACAAACCATGGCAACCACCAAAATGAATCGTTTTATATTGGAATATTAATTTGATGGTTCCCACAAAAATGATCGATATACCATTTTGCATTCATTTAAAGTGTGAGTATGCGAGTCTACAAAATCGGAATATGGAATGAATACGTAGGCGTATTCTGCGAGTGTCTTAATTCAACAATAATTTTTTTTTTTTTAATTACAAAATGAGTAACCTTTTTTTCCACTTATATGTAAAGCGTTAAAACAGCATCTAACAAAATGGTCAATTTTTATATACGTTGGCGTTCTGTAATGTCGGTATTTTAGCGCTTAAGCGCTGCTAACTGCGATTGCTTTTCAAATGTTTTAGTCCCGTTCGTTGCCTTGTAAATACGACGTATGTAGTATGTACTTAGTTGTAGCACGTATACAGCTAGCAAGTTAACCTTATGTATTCATTATTTCCACCTGTTTAGATTTTTCAATGGGTTGCAATTTATTTGCATTACATAACTACGTGTTTCTGGACAAGGATGTGCCATTGTGACACACCTTAAAATATGCGGCTGAAATGTTTATTTGGGTATTTATTTCTCGTATAGCGCCATAAATAGATGTAAATTGAGATTTTCAAGTACTATTTATCATGTTTGTTTGATCGGTTCGTTTAAGTCTTTAAGTCTTTTTTTCCTACTTCTTTTCTTGGACATCACCTGTTTCTTCCAGAGTATATTTCCATTTTTTTTTTTTTTTGGATTTCACTTTCCTACATGAGTTGAATCTTTCGCTATTTTTACCAGTTTTGTGCTGTTCATTCTTGTAACATGACTGTTCCGTTCTTGTCTTCTGCTTTGAATTCCTTTCCTCTTCGTTCCATTTTGCACTGTTGTCTTATTGTTTTATTCTTATGTGGTCACGTCTGCTCTTACCTATTATTATTCTCCTTATTGTATTGATCTCAGTTCTTTCTAATCATTGTTTTGTTTTCACTTCGGATGGCTCTACTGTTCTATTTTTTACACTCGATTGTGGATCGTTAAATAATGCTGATGATAATGAACTTTGTATAAATAATTTACACAGAATTAAAACTACGATAATAAAACGTAAAATTTTTGAAAAAAAATCGATGTTAAGGGGATGTTCAGTGGCGCTACCACAAATTCACCTAGTGGTGTGCAAAGGACATTATTAAAATATCTCTGAGCTAGCAATATCCTAATAGGTTGTTATTTTTAATAAATTATAGAATACATACATTACAGAATATTATATTGATATTATTATAAGTAATGTACTTGTAATGTAATGTATAAGGTATACATTATTGCGTTTATCAACATGCATACACAAAAAATATACAATTATTTATTGTTTTTTGGGGGGTGCAAAGGTATCCTTGCATCGGCCTTGGTTGCGCCCATGGTGAGTTAATCTTAATTAACAATGTAAAGAAGCGGATAATGTGTTTCATAGTTTCCTTTAACTTGTAATTCTATTGATTTAGATGCATCTTTATTTTGAATGTTTGTTATTTAATTGATTACTTTTTATCACGTGTGAATGTTCTTAAGACATATTTTTCTTACAATTGTTTTTCTTAAAATAGTGTTTTAAAAATGTTCAAGAATATATAAAAGTGATACTTGGTGTGATAACTTTTTTAACGACCACCGTTATTAATTTATTGTTGTGTTTTATACCTTGTGAATCGAATGCATAATAAATTTATACTTTTTCTTGTTTCAGGTTTACGAAGCCACAAACATTTGCAGACTGCATAGGGAATGAATTGCCTGTAGGTTGGGAGGAGGCCTTTGACGGTCAAATAGGTCCTTATTATATTAATCATATGAATCGTAAGTATTTTTTTTTCGTTTTAACATTCCATCAAAAGCAGTTGCATAGATAATAGCTTACCCAGTGAAACAATATGTAACTTATTTAGCAGTAACTTGAGCGATTTGTTATACGTATATTTATTTGCTTGTGTATTTGTTGCAGCGATTAAAGGTGTCCTAGACAAAATATGTGCATTCGATGTCGAAATTATATCGATATTTTAATAAAGGGCCGGAGGGCTAATGAAAAAGTCCTCTGCTCTCATTGTTGTTATCGATATCGACCAATATCGAATATCGGTATGTTGATATCAAAATTATAGCGCTGTAGCAACTATTTTAAATATTACTTGTAATTCCTGTTTGTTTTTCATCCAACTTTTTTTTAACCTTAAACCGAAACATAAAACAATTTTATATACTGGGTGAAAAATGCTTTCGCATAGTTTTTACTACAGGGGCATATCTCTACTTAGTGTTGTAGAAAAATGAAATAAAAGAATTTTGGAGAAGAGATTAAGGAAACATTTCGAAAGAAATTTGGAAGAGGCCCAATGTGGCTTTAGACCGGGTAGAAGCACGCAGGATCTAATTTTTACGTTGACAGTTAAGTAAAAAAACAATGAAACACTCAAAGATTGTGTACTTGGGCTTTATCGATCTTTCTAAAGCCTTCGATAGAAGCCAAGGAAAAAGATCTGGAAGATATTGAAACAAAATAGAGTGGGAGAAGGATTATTAAATGCCATCAAGAGTTTATATAAGAGTAGTAGAAATTATGTGCGAACCCATAACAGCAGTTCCCAGGGATTTATAACAACAGTGGGAGTAAGACAAGGAGGCACATTAGGTCAACTGCTCTATCATTCTTATGGATAAAATAATTAAAGAATGTAAGCGAAACACAAAGAAAGCCTACAGGGTTTGGAATAAACTAAAACCAATATCCTTAATAGAATTAGCCTTTGCAGATGATGTGGTGCTATTAGCTAAAAGCGAAAAGGACTTGCAATTCAATCTAGACATACGGGCAGATACATTAAGTAGATATAATATGAATATTAATATAACAAAGACAAAGGTTATGGTTATAGCGAAAAATCATTAACCAGTAACAATTATGCTAGACCAAAAAAAGATAGAGCAGGGCCCTGTTTCTCAAAACTTACAAGCCTTGTAATACAAGTCCGTAGCTTAGCTACACGTGTAGTTTCCATGGCAACTACACGTGTAGCTAAGCTACGGACTTGTAGTACAAGGCTTGTAAGTTTCGAGAAACAGGGCCCAGGTAGTGAATTTTAAATATCTAGGAACAATAATTGCAGAGAATGGTAAATTGGAGGAAGATCTGAATAATAGAATAGCGGCAGCGACGAAATTTTACTACGCCGCTAAAAAATGTTTGATAAGCAAGAAGGGAGATATCAAAAGAAACGAAGACGCCAGTTTTTAATGCAGTGTACGCACCCATTCTCACGTACAGTTCAGAAACTTGGACACTAACTCAAAAACAAAAACAAAGAATACAGGCACAGGAAATGAGATATCTAAGGAGACTGGAGGGATGTAGACTGATCGATAAAATCAGTAACGAAAAATTTCGAAATAATTTAGGAATAACAGATATTAAGAAAAACATGGAGACGAATCATTTAAGATGGCTCGGACATTTACTACGCATGCCAGAAAGTAGATACGCGAAAATAGGATGGAAAATGCAGATAGAGGGAAAAAGAAATAAAGGAAGACTAATTAAGATGGGAGAAAGAAGTGAGGCAGAGACTAGAGGAAAAAGGAGTCAGCTGAAGAGATGTGCCACTATTAGCTAACGATAGGAAGGAGTGGAGAAACATAACACAGAAATAGAAAAGCATACCTCGACACCGAAAGGTACAAGAGGAACCGATTAAGAAGAAGAAGGGGGTATAAACAAAATCGTGCTATCCATTTTTTCTCTCTAGTTTTTAATGAAAACAAACCAAATTATAGACGTATAGACAATTCATTAAATCAAAAAATATTGGAAAATTTGGCGGTTATTTTTCATTTGGACCCGATGTCGCTGGGCATACGCTTTTTTAAATAGAATATCCTGTACCTCTTCTGTGAAGTTAATGACTTTTGTGATGTTTTAAAATGAGTTTGTGATTACGAATACATATATCTCATAACTTGTCAGTGCAATGTCCCCAGTACTTAAGCGAGATGGATGTATTGTTATTTTAAAAACGTTTTATAACCAATTGCCGCATTTCAAGCTACAGTTTGCATTAAGAATTTACAGATAATTTTAAAATTACAAAAAGAAACGCTGGCGCCTGAACGTAAACACGACTTGCGTAATTACGTGCAAAATTCCAGATGCCATAAAAGTTTATAAAAAGCTGTCGGCAATATCAACAAACATTGCACAGACGGAGTTCAAGGCACTAGACATGTGACAGAAAAAGTTTGAATTTAAAAACGTCGAATTGTTCAAAAGGCGACAGTTCGTTCCTAGCGATGGGGTTCATTCGGTCATATTCACTTATTATAACGTAGGCGTTTTGAAGTATTTTGATGCGGGATGATGAATATTAAACTCTTTCTCCGCATTAACGACTACAAAAAGCTTGAAACCTAATTACCTTGTGTTAAATTCATTTCATCTTTTGGAAAGGAACGATGTGATGAGGAAATAAATAATGGTACGTTCCATTATTTTTTTTTTGTTTATTTAAGTATTTCAGAAAACGAAGAGATATTCAGAAAAGCTAGACTTTTTAAGATATATTTGAAACGCTTCAGTTTGAATTTTGAAAACTGTTTTGATGTACAAGGTCTGTCGCAAAAATAACAGAACTTTTTAAAAATAACAAAATACAGGCTTTTTTTTTGGGGTAAATACAGGGTGTGTTAAAATTGGCGGTAGCGCTACACGTGACGATGTTCTTCGTAAAATTCTAAGTCGAAAATCTTGATACAAAATACCATGCTTCCTATGGCGTCAGGAACCATTTAAAGAAAAAAAAAAATTGGCAACATTGCGTACATTGATTTGCGTTTGGACATTTTTTTATCAGCAATTTTTACTTAGGTATTTACAATTTTTGTTCGAACTGAAAGCCTTCAGTTCGTAAACATAGCTGCAAACTTTTGGGTATCGTAAAACACAAACTACAAATAATTACGAGAAAAACAGAGATGACAGCTAATGACAATGTTGCCATATGTATTATTTTCATTCAAATCAGTGATTTACATATTTTCAACACCAATTTTTGAAAGGAAGAACACGATATCTAGGAAAAAATACTATTCGAAATGTATTTTTATTCCAAATTGCAGCTTTTTCATTTGCAAGTATTAAATAATAACGCTTATTAAAGGACTTAATGTCAAAACTTTGAGGACCTCTTGCAGAGACAGCAAGCATGGTACAACATTTTCGTATTAAGATTTTCGACTTGGAATTTTACGAAGAACATCGCCACGTGTAGCGCTTCCGCCAATTTTTACACACCCTGTATATTATTTTATTCAAAATACATTCCCTCTGCGGCCATACGATTTGCACGGCCAACTTATGCATCAAACAAATGTGCTATATCCTTTTGTGGAATGCTCTTGAGGATGCTCGTCACGGTCCTTTGGATGTATGGAATGGAATTTGTCATAAAGCTTTCTTTTCATGGATATTTAGAGCCGTGAAAACAAAAAATAATCACATGGTGCTAAATCCGGCAAATTCGGTGAATGTTGCAACACAGTCACTTGTTTTTGTGCCAAAGAAGCTTCGGCCGCACGGTGAGTCGGTGCGGCCACAAGGTGAGCCAGTGCTTTATCGTGCAACAGGGCCCAACTGCCAGGTTTACGATATTAAGGCCGAACACGACCAATTTGTATTAACAAATGCTTTCTAACGCCCAAGTAGAAGTTGACTGTATGACCTTCGGAAACAAATTTTGATCGCTTTACGCACTTTTTCGTTGTCAGTAATTCCCAGTTTCGGACGACCTGGACGATCGTCGTCGTTTTCCTGACCTCCCTCAAACCGTTAAAACCAATCATAAACTTGAGTACGAGATAGACAATGAATGACCGTTTTGCATCAATTGATGCGTTTCGGTAAATGTTTTATCAAGTTTAAAATTAATAAAACTCAATGTTGGCTTTTTGTTCGAACGTCTGTTTCGACCGTTGTACAAAATATACTATCACTTTGGGCGCTATAACTCGGCTTCTAATGATCCGAATGGCATCAAATTTGGACAAAACATCAATGAAGGATGTATTTCTCGAAGACAAAATTTTTGTACAGATGGCACCACTAGTTTTTGCCATTTCTAAAGTTCGGTTATTTTTGCGACAGACCTTGTAGTCTCAAAAATTTTCACATTTTGCACATATAGCCGCATAGCTGTTACGTTTTCTGATACTCCAGTGACGGTAAAGTTACATTTGCTAACAGCTTGTAAAATTGTACCTTAAAGACTTAATTAAAACACTGTATTATTAGAAGTTAAGTGTCGATTTTTGTTTTATGGTAACTTTATATTTCACGCAATTTTCACAATGCCATCCTAAACTTACACAATTATGAAATACGCGATGCAAATATATTTGCATTTTTAATGATCAGACAAACGTTTGTTGTTATACCCGCCTGGTAAAAAGTAAACAAATAAAAAGTGTGTTTTTTAACCATAGCCCACTGCATTGTTTACTGACCTTTGTTAAGCTGGATCCACATCAATAAAAATGTATGTTGTATTTTGTATTTCAAATTCAACACAAACATTTGCGGCGCCAATTTAAATCTGGTTAAGTATTTTACCACGTAAATAGTTATCTTGTGCGTTGAACGGCCGAATCCACTTGTGCACGTTTGTTTATGCAGAACAATGCACTCAAAATCAAGTCCACATTGACAAGACTGTGCGGCGCAAATCTCTTTGAAGTTGGCTAAAAACCGACAGCACGATGGATAGCGTGCGTTGTTCGTCACGAAATTATTTGCGTGCATTTCTATGCGGCGCAGTCACCAACAAAAATTTCGACGCACACGAGCAAATTTGTGTCAAATACAACGCACAACGCAATTTTTTATTGGTGTGGATCCAGCTTAAGACTACGTACCAAAGTTTTTTTGCGATCATACAATTTAAATTGTCGTCAATATTTGTTACAACGATATACGTAATAATATAAAGTAATGGGTTATTTTATTTTTTACATAGTAAGAATTAATAAAACTTCTCTAAAAGCTTATTGTTAGTCCGAGCGCACACCAAACTAATATGACTTATATAACCGATATGAAATGTAGCGTAATGTTGAAATGACTTAACTTACACAAACCTAAAATATATAATTCAGTTGCGCAAAGCTCGATTATAGTTAACGGGACCATCAAACATCGTATTACTAATAACTATTAACGTATCTGTCAATTTTAATCGCGCTTTGTTTAGCCGGCCATTAAGTGTTGGAGAGCATCTTTAACTTTAGAAGAGAACATTGTGACGACAGCTTCAGTTTTTCTGCGTTAAACCGCTTCAAAGTGACACCTGCACTAAAATGTCACTTCAGTGGGCGCTCAGCCTTACAATTTGTCGAAGGATTAGCAGATTGAGATATAGTTTTGTTTGATCGTGTGTTCGTTTCGCTTACACGTAATCATTATTTTTAAATGAAACAGTTTTTACACGTGCTTATTTTCTGTTGTTAAAAATCTCGCCTCATCATCGTCATTGGCTATTACTGTAAAATTTATTGCTTGCAAATAAACGCTCGTTATGTTGAAAATTCCTGTAACAAGTGAAATTAAATATCTTTATCGCACACGCGATACCGTGATTTTAGATTTTGTTAAAAAATTACAGGAATCCATCACATATTGTGTCTTGGAAATGGTTAGTTCGGTTAATTTCAAACGGCAATTTACATTCGTGTTAGTAAAAAAAGTCACTATGAAAGTAGTATCACCGTCTAATGTATAATTTTGGGAATGTTTAATTAATTCCATGTTTTGACCACCTTTTTAAAGTCGCAGACGATGTGAATAGAGAAACAAACTGGGAAATTTGGCTCATGTACAGTCCTCAGATCTATACAATACCTACTTTACGATTATAGGTATTTCATTAACTGCTCGTCTATAACAATGCTCTGAACAGCATTTCGTGTAATGAATACTTTTTGTTCCACTTTTGTAAACTGTAGAGTGTAGAGTGTCATTTGTTTCGATGAAAATTAATCATTGGAAGAGCCCAATTTTTAACGAATACTTACTTGACTTATCTACGTGTACCTACTGACAATGATATACATTTTTAGTGAAGTATGAGACCATACTTGTAAAGATGACAAATTATTAAAAGAAGATATATTAAAACTCGGTTAAATTAAACACATAATGAATTTAATACAATCTTGGTTTCCGGGTTTGGAACCGCGTCTTCTATATCTAGGTCTTTTTCAAAACGACTCGTTTTGAAAAAGACCAAGACACAATGGTCGAAACGTCAACTACTTCTAAATATAGAAGACGCGGTTCCAAACCCGGAAACCAAGATTGTATTATGGATAACGGCCGCGAAAGCCTCAAGAATAACATAATGAATTTGTTTATGGCCCGGGATGGAATATCTTGAAAAAATATATATCAAAGTATGGATAGAAAGATAACATTTGTTTGATTTTGTCAAAAATAAACCATACTAGTGCCATCTGGAAAAAAACTTTGTTAACGTATTTAAAAGATGGATCAGCATTTTGAATACTTCTCTTCTTCTTCTTATCTCCTTATGCCTTTTCAGGCGTCGGAGGTTGGTCTCGCGTCCCGAGTCCATTTTCGCCATGCCTTTCTGTCTTTTGCGAGTGTTTTCATTTCCTCTGGTGTTTTTCCTCTTTCCGATCCCCAGTCCCTTATTTGATCCATCCATTTTCTTCTTGGTCGCCCTCTTTGTTTTTTGGCTGGTTTTCCTAATTCTATTATTTTTCTTGTAAATCTGTCCGGATTCATTCGTATTACATGACCATAGCAGTCTAGCTGTTTCTTCTTTATTTTTTCTATCAGTGGCTCCTGCTCTGTCATTTCTCTAATGTTTTCGTTTCTTATTTTATCCCATTTAGATTTCACCGCTATTTTCCGGATGTGTTTCATTTCCATGGCGTTTATTTTAGTTTCATATTTTTTCTTTATTGTCCAGTTTTCCGCTGCATATGTTATTATCGGTATTGTTATCATATTGTGTATTTTCATTTTCACTTTTATGTCTGTCTCTTTATGTCCAAGTATTGATTTGTTCAGTGAATAGTAAATTTTTGTTGATTTGTTTGCCCTGTTTGTTAGTTCGGCGTCTATTCTCGCGTCCTCTGTTATTATACTTCCTAAGTATTCATAATGTTGTAACTCTTTCTAGATCATTGTTTTTACATTTAATTTTGTTGATATTTTGGGGGTCTTTTTGTTTTTCGTTTATGATCATAGTTTTTGTTTTATTTATATTCACTTCCATTCCCATGTTCTCTATTTCATCAGTCCATGCATTTACTAGTTTTTGCATTTTGTTTTTGGTATTTGCTATAAGCACCACGTCGTCTGCGTATAGTAGGCTATTTAAGGTAATTATTTCTAGATTTCTGTACCCAATTGCCGTGTTCAGTTGTTTATGTTTTTCCTTAATTCGTTTCCCTATCTTATCCATGAAAATTATAAATAATAGTGGGCTTAGACTGTCTCCCTGTTTTATTCCCTTGCTCATTCTAAATTCGTCTGATCTTTGTCCTGCGATTTGTACTTTTGCTCTTACTGTCTGATACGTGCTTCTAATTGCATTATTAAGATGTTAGGTATTTCTATTTCTCTCAGGGTTTTCCAAATTTCTCTTCTGTCTACCGTATCGAAGGCTGCTTTTAAGTCGATAAATGTTAGGTAGAGTTCTTCTCCTTCTTCTACTTTTCTTTCTATTATATTCCTTATAATAAATATGTTGTCGCTTGTCTGTCTTCCTGGTCTAAAAGCTGCTTGGTCTTCTCCAAGTTTTATTTCCAAATGCTCTCTTAATTAATCTCTTTTCTAATATTTTTGTATATAGTTTGTAGCTAGTTTGGGCTAAGCAAATTGGTCTGTAGTTTTCACATTGTGATTGTTCTCCTTTCTTGTATATTGGTAATAGTATGTTGTTTTCCCAGTCCCTGGGTATTTCTTGTTTCTCCCATGCTTCTTTGCATATTGCCCATAACCAGTCTATTCCTTTTTCTCCCAGCCATTTGATCATCTCTGGTACTATGTCGTCTTCTCCACTTGCTTTTCCAATTTTGACTTTTCCTATTGCGTCTTTTACTTCTTCCCTCTTAATTTCTTGTTGGTGGTCTGTTTGTTCTACTCTGTTTATGTCTTCTTCTGGGTTATCATGTGGTATTTGCTTATATAGTGTTCCCTCCACGTTTCTAGTATATCTTTTGTGTCTGTTTGTATTTGTCCCTGTTTGTTCTTTATTACTTTCTTTTTATTTCCTCTTAGTCTTTTAATTCTCGTCCAAAACTTTCTATTGTCTATTTCGTGTAATTCTGTTATCTCTTTTCCGAATTCCTTCCACGTTTCGATTTTTGACTTTTTGACCGCTTCTTTTACTGTATTTCTCTTTCTATTGTACACTTCTCTATCATTCTCTGTTTTTGATTGGGTAAATTTTTTCCATGCTATTTTCTTTTCTTTATATCATTGTTCCACCACTTCGTCCTTTTCAGGTTGTTGTTATATTTACTTTTCCCACATATGTTTGCTGTTATTTTTAGTATTGTCTCTTTGAATGTTGTCCATCTTTCTTCTAGTGTCCATTCTATTCGTTCATTCTCCATTCTTTGGAATTCTATATCTGTCTCTTTTTGGTATTTCTCTTTATTTTCTTTAGTTTTTAGTTTGTGTATTGCTACTCTAGTGTATTTTATTGTTTCTTTATTTTTGTTTGTTCGTATTAAGCATTTCGCTATTACTAGCCTATGATTCGATCCTATTTCCGCCTCCTTCTTAGTTTCTATTCTTTGAAATATCTCTGTTAGGTCTTGTGTGAAAGTTATGTAATCTATGAGACTTCTAGCGTTTCGCTCCTCCGCTACAAACGTATATTTATCTTCCATTTTTTGCTCCCACATAGTATTTCCTATTATAAGGTCATTACTTTTGCAAAAATCTATCATTTTCATTCCATTTCTGTTAATGGTTTCTTCGCCATGTTTTCCCATGCAGCCCATTCCTCTATTGTAATCTTTCCCTACTCTGCTGTTCCAGTCTCCCATTATTATTGTTTTTTTCGTTTTCTTCTTTTATCTCGTCTAGTATCCTTTGTAGGTTAATGTAAAATTCTACCATTTCTTCCTCTGCTGATCCTTCTACTGGGCCGTAAATTTGTACGATGTTAATTGTTTCTTTTAGTTTGATACTAATAACCATTACTCTTAAGTTTATTGCCTTAAATGCTATTATTTTTCTATTCATCTCCTCTGTGACTATTATCCCTACCCCTTCTTTTGCTCTCTGATCTGGATTTACTCCCGAGTAATATAATATATGCCTATTTGTTAGATATGTGTTTCCTTCGCCCTTTTTCTTGTTTTCGCTTAGTTCCATTATTTGTATGCTATTGTTATCCATTTCCTCTGTTATTTCTATTTCTTTCCCAGTTAACGTGTTTATGTTCCATATACCTATGTTTATCTCCTTGGTCTCTACTATTACTTTTTCTTTATTTCTATTCTTATTTGTGTCCTTATTCATATCCTGTTTCATTTCCTGCGTCGATATTTTGTTTTGTTTCTGTTTTATTATGTCTTGTTTAAATTTTTTGATTTTGTCTTCTGTTTCCTGTTCACTTTCTTTGTTAGCTAAGTTTCGGTCTTTATCTACATTTATTCCGTTTTGTTTATTGTTTATGACTTCTTTATTGTTTCGGTATTCCATATTCTTGTCCATTTCCCTTGCTGAGTCGTTTCCTTTGTTTCCATTTTTAAGTTTTTCTCCTAGTTTTTTGGGGTTGTTTTTTCTTCAAGTTCTTCTTTGTCCTTGTTCCATCTCCATTCCATTCCGTTTATAGTAATTTTGTTATACCTTATTTTGATAGTTTTCCAGGCTCTTGTTTCCTGTTTTGCTCTCTCGTTTATCTGTTTTTGTTTTTGTTTTTCCCTCATTGTATGGTCGTTATTAATATATATCTTATCCGTTGTAATACTTCTTAGTTTGGATTTATTTTTCATTATCTCCTCTTTGTCTTGCTCTGTTTTAAGTTTGACTAACCAGGTTTTGTTTCCTATTTTATCAGTTGTGTTTACACTTACATTTATGTTTAGTTGTTGCTCCATAAATTTTTCGATTTTTTGTTTAAGCGTGTTCGGGTCCTTCATGTCCATTTCCATACCGTATATTACTATATTGTTTTTGCGTTTTTCTTTCTCCATCCATTCCACTGTATCTTCTAACGTTTTTATTTTTCTTGTGATTTCCCTGTTTTTATTTTATATATATATATATATATATTAATTCCATTGTGTGCAGCTCTTTCTGTTGTTTAATGTTACTTCTCTATTTGGACGATTTCAGAAATTTATAAACTGATACTTTAAAATTAATTTAAAAAAAACTTATTATTCCCCTATGTTATTTCTGAAGTTAATTTAACAGATTTAGGTACATAAAACAATTCGTTTTAAGTAACGTTGGTTAAATATTTTGCGCCTTAAGTGTTGTATAATTTAACTTAAACCAATTAAAAATGCAAAGATAAACTGTGAAACCTTAGTTTTAACTGCGCATTTAAAGCGCCAAGTAAGTGTTAGTTCTAACAGGGTAATGCGTCCATTTACTTGGTAATTGATATCTTTAGTATAAACATGAAAATGTATTTTAATGAAATAATTAAACAGAGTAATGATAAAAACAAACTTAGGTAAATATGAAAATTCACGAATAATGTATCATCGATCTGTATCATTGCTACATGTTTGTAATCAGTTTTGGTTACCTATATACCGGCGGCTCTCAAAATGTGATCTGTGCACTCCTAGGGGTCCGCGCGAACAAAACTGTTTGGATAATAATATTATGACGTTATTTGTAACGCAAATAAACACAGGCTTGAAGAGATGCATGTTAATAATGTATACACAAGGAAGCGAAAAAAAAACATTCTTCAGTCTCAAAAAAATCTTACGCAGGCGGGTGTAAATTGGATTTTTTGCAAATAACACCTTAAAAGACTTGTTTGTCTACCATTTATAGATAAAGAATTTAATTATAAATGTTTCGAAGGGCATATTAGCCTAATCGTGTGGATGTTATTACGCGTAACTTATAAAAATACTTACAATGAATAAATACATTCCTTAGTTAGTAGCGAAGAAAATTACATTTGTTACTGCACGTACGTATATAGCTTACCTAATAAAATTCCTATAATCTACAAAGGTCGAATCGATGGTTTTAAGTGTGCATTTGTCAGAGAGAGTATACCTATGTACATGTGTATATTTAGCGAAAAGTCCATAGGCGCAATACTGAGATGTGACGATTTTAATTATCCCGCTTTCTATCAGATATGAAAAAAATATTTGTGGGGAAAAGTTGCTGCGGTTTATTGATATTTGACTTATGTATATGATCATATCAGTTGTTCATTTACCTTTTTGAATTATAAAACAAATTAAATTTATTTTTTTGTCTTAACTATAGTTGACGTAAAATAATTTTCACTTATTTCAGTTTTAACAATTTAAATTTTAATGTATTAGGAGTTAAAAAATGAATAGCGATGAAAAACAAAAGATGACACGTGCAATATTGTCTACATTGGAAGCAACCCTGATGGTAAACGTATAAACCAGATTATTTTTCCGCAAGAATAGTTTCTTACCTTGTAGAGTTACAGATAAATAATAATTGTGATTTATTTGATCGTTTGGCTTTCACGGCAGAATATATTTTTTCAGTGTTTAAAACAGGGGTTTGAAGCGGAGCAACGGAGCTGGAGCACGGAGCAGTGGAGCAATGGGTTTTTGCCCGGAGCAGGAGCGGAGCCCGGAGCAAATAATTTTGATTGCTCCACTGCTATAGTTTATTAGGTACAATTTTTTAAAAAAACTATTTTTTTTTCTTTTTTTTCAACCTTTGAAGATCAATTATTTGTTCTTTCAAGCATTTATTTAACTTCACTTGTTTGTTAGGGTCAAATATTGTAATTTTTGACCAACTTCCACATATCCAAAAAAAAATTAAAACTTTGTTTTTAAAAACAAATTTTTTGATTAAAAACTTAAAAATGTTAACAATATTTGGAGCATGGAGCGGAGCGGGAGTAGTAGGCATTTTGATGCCGGAGCGGAGCAATTAAAAAATTGGACTGCTCCAAACCCCTGGTTTAAAACATTATAGCTTGCACTTGGCCCATTTTAAAAGTGAATATGTCCAACTTTACACCGATAAATTGGGGAATGATTATTTCCAGTCAACTAGCTACCGTACATATTTATAAAGATAACTAAATAACCTTTTTTGTCAATTTTAAAATGAGTAGGTATCTCAAAAAAGCACGTAGCCACTACTTCATTTTTTGACAAGTTATCTTCGACAGTGTTTAGCTGGACAAGTAAAAAATTGTGTCGCTTGGTTGACTAATGAATATTAATATATTTTTATTGGATGTTTACTGTCAAAAATGTTGAAAAGATTTTTATAGATGTGTAAATTTCCCAAGAAAAGTTAAATGACATATTTTTATAATATTAAATATTTTAGTTTGTTTAGTTTAGTTCTAAAATAATAAATCGTCAAGATGATTGTAAACCTATGTTCTCTTTTGAAAATGTAAATTTTTTCTCTCTCTCTTCTGAGAGGCGATGCGATGTGTTTAGCCTAGCGCCTAGCCTAAAAGTGCAAAACTTGAGAATTGTTAACGTCTTTTCATTAAGATTATTATCAATACCTTTTACTTTAGCCTGTGATTATGTGAAGAGTAATTTTAATCAACTTAGGGACGCCAAACACCTTAAAGCATTTTAAATTTACATTTAGTAAACGAATGAATAAGTTGGTTGCCGTTTAGAATCAGTAGTTAACATATTTTTTAAGTGCAGGTTATGGAATGTCTAACTTTCTTAGTTATTTCATAAAATGTGTGCCATCAAAGGGTAATCTAGATATTGCGTGTACATAAATTACCAAATATTTTTCGTTCGAAATGATAACCTTAGTAATTTATATTTAATAGTTAACATGCGTGCACTAGTTTTTGTTGATTTTCATATTAAGTACAAACGTATAAACGTACATAAATAATGAATGATGTACCTATATTTTGTTGTAACATGTTCAATATGTAATTATTGTAAAATTCAGATGTGTTGCCGTAGCATTTAACAATGCAACTGAAATTTTTCATGATTGTGATTGGGTAACAGCTAAATAAACTACTATGTGTCTAGCCTAATGTTGTATTTTTTTTTTTTTTGTAGAATCGACTCAGTTGGAAGATCCACGACAAGAATGGAGAGCCATTCAAGAGGCTATGCTTCGTGAATATTTACAGACTGCTCAAGACGTATTAGAGGTAGGAATTAAAATTAACAGTAAATTAAACGTAGGAGACTAATTGCGGGTGTTTGTATTATCTATTTATCGTTCAATTACGATGAAAATTTATACCACTGTATCAAAAGTTTCGTTACAGTATTATTTCAATTGCTTTTTGCAATTTGAAAATGAGAAAATATTACACCATGGAAACTAATGGAAAACTACATGTGTAGCTAAGCTACGGACTTGTATTACAAGGCTTGTAAGTTTCGAGAAACAGGGCCCTGCTCTTCAAACTTTTCATTGTTATTTTGAGTGTTGAAATATTAATTTAAAAAATTTTACGCGTGCGGACTACACAGGAGGTGAAAAGTACTATCTGTACTGAATAATCGTATGCAACTGTCAACATAGAGAGATTTTTAAAGTATTAGTTTACGACAGTTTCTTAGAAAAAGTATAACGGAAACGGACTCATCAGTAAAAAATCTGAAATCCGTTCAACCTAACTTTTATCTCTTATGTTAAACAAGAACACACAAGGCTTTGGAATTAGTTTTAGCCTTTCCAATATAGTTGGACGCGTTGAACCATGAGTTTTTATTATTGAACTTTTATTTATATTGCTGGTTTAATTAGATATGTAGAAAAAATCTAAAATTTTTGTGTAATTTTATCTCAATGATCATTAAACATGACAATATACCGGGTGTAAATGAAGTGTGTACACCCCCTTTTTTTCTTTAGTTTTGATTTTAGATAAATGAAATTTTAGATATATAATATGTGCAAACAAACTGTTTTTTTAAGCACCAAATTGTTTCACTTCCGGTTTCGCCGGAAATGACCCTAACTTTGTTATTTTAAATGGAAGCCCTGTATTTTTACATTTTTGGAAGGAGGGAGCGATTTTGGATACAACTGCACTATTTTGGTTAATTTTTATAACCTCAAATAATTTTTGAACCAAAATTGAATTTTTTGTTAAGTGTGCCGTGACCTGCAAAAATTTAATTTTGTCATGTCAACAATTGTCCAAAAAAAAGTTTTTGTAAATTTTAATTGACATTTAGGTTACTTTAATCGGCTTTGAATGTTGCGGAATCGGTTTTTTGACAAAAAGTCTATTTTTTTTAAATGGAACTATGGTGGTACAAGCGGTTTTTTAAATGAGCATCTTCTAACGAATCCGTCGATACCAATAACTTGTATTTTTATTGAGTCTGCTTTAAAAACTTCAAATTATTGTGAAGGTTTATTAAGAGATCTTGTTAACCGCAGTAGACCGTGCATAACTGCAACAAAACATATCATTCAAAACAAAAACAAGGGTGCCACGGAAGATCGCTGTGTTTACGTGTTTGTATGTCATTGCGGGCGTAGAAAAATGATTACACAAAAATTAATTTACGTCCAAAAATTATTTGAGGTTACAAAAAAATGTATACCATGTAATTAAAAAAAAAAACAGTTGCCTATCGCGGATTTGACATACGTCATCGTAGAGATAACAAAAACACATCACTTAATAGAGAATTTCTCGCCGATTTCAAATATATAAGGTTTGTTGGGGTTATTTTCAATACTTACAAAGTTATAGGGGTGCGACAGTCAAACTGAATCACCCGGTATTGTTAAAGCTTGACTTTTGAATAAAATATTTTTTTAAATTAAGCTTAAAAAACTGAGGATTACTTAAAGTTAAGAAAAAACGTAAAAATAAATTTGAAATATAGTTGATCAGGTTTTATACTATGGTTGTTTTAAAAGCGCAGGAACTTGGGAGTTAAAACAGTTCAATGAACGTTAATTTAAAAAAATATTCGATTTGTAGCAAAATATGTTTATGCAGGTTTTTATTGGTCAAAATATTCGTCTTTCACACATATACGGAAATGTTGAAACTTTGGCAACCATTCACATAATTAAAACAAGCAGTTCTTGTTAACCTCTTATCTTCGACTTTTTATTTAATGGCGCTCGTTGCATGACAATTTATTATTACAATCTAGGCATTATTGATTTTTGTTATTGCACTGTTTTGTACGTAGCGTCGTAGAGCCTTGTCCCCGGCTTTGAGACTTCTTGTTTGATCCAATTTCTAGTACGCACAGCAGTTAATTGTAACATAATATATAACTTGCTCAGTATTGAATGTCCGTTATCGTAACATTTTCCTAATTAAAAAAGAAAGTACAATAAACTATTACTTTCTTTTCTTTCGTTTGCATTGAATTTCATTTTGTGGTACAGACATATTATTACTAATGACTGAGCTGATATAATGAGCGGCAGAGCAGGAATGCGATGTAGAGATTTGCAGAAATGGAAGTTGACCATAACTACTGATCTCTTTGAAACTGGTGCGTGAACAACTAGAACTAGACTGTATATACAGTAGGCTGCGTGGGAATTCATGAAATTCTCCGCTGTTTTGCGTGCTGCGTTTATTCATTCAATAATCACCGGTTTAATTAGGTTTATGGCTTTTCTAGCAATTTTGTTGAATAAAATATTTATTGCTCTCGTTCTTGCTTGTAATTTTTGTCAGATGTTGTTTTGTTTTGGATTTTTTTAAGTCATAATAGCGGAAAATGTATTTGTGCAATTATTATACCGTTAATGTACCTACAATTAAAAGCTGGGGAATTAAACAGTAGCCTGTACCTAAATTTTAGCCTGGTTATTCCTGATGTCCTTCGTATAGGTATAAAAATGTACTAGCCACGTTGTTAAAATTGTGTTTTATCTTAAACACAATTATTTGTGAATATTTTTTTGAAAATATTTGAGGTAATGTGCTTTGTGTTAGCATGTAATCTGGGCTTAGGGGTTAATTCGATCAGAATGATGTACAATTGTTTTGCAAATCTTTTTATTCAGGGGTTTGGAGCAATCCAATTTTTTAATTGCTCCGCTACAGCTCCGCTCCGACATCAATCTGCCTGCTCCAGCTCCAGCTCCGCTCCTTGCTCCAAATATTGATAAAATAATTAAAATAAGTTTTTTAATTAAAAGCTTTGTTTTGAAAAACAAAGCTTTGATTTTATCGGATATGTGTAAATGGGTCAAAAATTATAATATTTGACCCTGACAAACAAGTTCAGTTAAATAGGTGTTTGTAAGAACAAATTATTGATCTTCAAATGTAAAAAAAACGGAAAAAAATATTTAAAAAAATGTATATAATAAACTGGAGCAGCGGAGCAATCAAAATTATTTGCTCCGGACTCCGCTCCAGCACCGGGCAAAAACCCATTCTGCTCCAGCTCCGTGCTCCAGCTCCGTGCTCCGCTCCAAACCCCTGTTTTTATTCCATTTTGTTTTAAATTTTTTTTCATTGTAAATGGCAACACAAATGATCGTGATTGAATGTTGTTGCAAACTGTCGTTGTGTTCACATATCTGTGTGCATTGTATAATATTTGTAGTTGTAACTGCTTTCAGGTTAATGTGTTGTGAGAAATATGGAATATATAAAATCTCCATACGAGCAATCATCATATATCGCTACCAACTATAACTTTAATATTTATACGTACTGCTAATGCTATGTAAACGTATTACCAGCATAATGTACTGCTGATTATTTAAAATTATAACTTAATTTATAAACACATTTCTCATTAATGCTGTGCAACTATTGGCGCGCAATGATTGACTTTTTAAACTCAAATAACGGTGTTCTACAAATACCAGTCTACCGATTTCTTTGTAAATAAAAAATATTTATTGAATGGAATAGCTTATCTGGTTCAAAGCGAAAATATTTTTAGAGTAACGTATTCGTCCAACAGCGAGCGGTTCGTATTTGTTTTTCGTTTTTTGTTTATGTCGTACGTAACGTTCATTTTAAAAATAAAAAACTCGCGCAGTGGAGCTACTTGTCTGAGATTTGGGGTACAATGATTGGCATCAGTAGACGCATTCCTTTGCATGTGTGCGAACCGACCACGCATGGCTGCACCACGAGTATGCATCAGATAATCCAACATATTGTCATAAAATGTACATCAGATGTGATTCCAACCGTGGCGTGGTTAAGAATTTTCCCCACTAGAATGTGCGCCCAACTGACGAAACATTAAAAGCGAACACAATAACGTATGATAATAAATAATACATACGCATGCAAAAAAATAGTAGTGGGATAGAATCAAGGACTTTTGTTTTCTTCAATCGATTTTGGTTACACTTTTATTGAAAAATAAATTAGATATAAATAAAGAATAAAAAATAAAAACAGTTGAAATATTTTCTTCAAGAAACTGTTTGTACGATAATGCTATTACATTTAAAAATTGTTTTGTTACTGTCATCAAATAAGTGCAACCTGGGGAAGTACTGATTAAACCTGGGGCACAGAGATGAGATGCAAAAATCGGGACACTCCGGACTCCGGGTGAAACCTGGAAACTGGTCATTACGCTCAAGAATGTATTTTTTTATCGTTTTTTTTTTAAATTTTAATTTTATATGATGTGCTTTCAGCAATAAATACAGGGTGTCCCCGTTATTACCGCAAATATTTAGGTGGTGATAGAGGACCTTTTTCTAAAAAAAAATTTCAAGTACAATTTTTTTCTAAAATCAAATGCTAAGCAGATATCAACACTTACTTGTTTTTTTTTTACACTTCTGCATTTAAAAGGCTCTGTCGCCGAAAATATTAATTTTATCGTAAAATACCCTAGCTTTTTAATAGAGCGTGAAATTCTCTACAAAATTGATTATAATTATTTTTTGTCTACAGGCAATGGTTTAAGAGTTAAAGGCAGTTTGTACAAAAAATGTGAAAAATTTAAAAACTTTAATTGCTTCTTTGTCTTTGCAGTCGCTGTATCTTTAAAACGAAAGATTGTACAAAAAAACCCACGGCTCATTCCGGATAGCAAATTTTATGGGCTACAACTTTGGTCTAGTAAAATTTTCGGAAAATAAAACCGATTTTTCGGAAAAGTCGAAAATGAGGAAAAGAGTGCAAAAAAAAATTCCTAGAACAATTGTTTTGTATATAAAAATGCTTTTAAAGAGAGTGCGATTATGAACTAAAAATGTTGGAGGTCATTTTGAACACTTGCTGAAGTAATTTTGTGGTAACATGTTAATTTTATTGTGTTAAGATGGATTTGCATTGTTTTGCATTTTATCGTTTTCGAAAGAATAAAAAAACCAGAGAATATTGATATTTTCTATTTAAAAATGCCATAGCATCGGCGGCACCATTCATAAAATTATGTATCTCATCAGTTTCAAAGCTTTTTATGAAGTTTTAAATTCTTCAGACAACCAACCACCCCTTATCATTTTTTTAAGGAGCTAGTAAAATTGCATATAAATAAGTTATGTAAATTTTTAAGATCTTTTTAACGAAACGTCGTAGAGCTAAACGGATGCCTATTGCTGATAAGGCATTTAACGGACTACAACTTCAGTAAATATGTTGTTCAATAAAACTAAATAACGTATATCATAGAAATGTTTATAATAGTAAAGAAGGTGAAAAAAAAAACGATAAAATGCAAAACAATGCAAATCCATCTTGACGCAATAAAATTAACATGTAACCATAAAATTACTTCAATAAGTGTTCAAAATGACCTCCATCATTTTCAGTTCATAATCGCACTCTCTTTAAACGCATTTTTAATACCAGACATTATTTCTCGGAATTTTGTTTTTACACTTGTTCCTTATTTTCAGCTTTTCCGAAAAATCGGTTTGATTTTCCGAAAATTTCACTAGACCAAAGTTGTAGCCCATAAAATTTGCTATCCGGAATGGGCCCTCGGTTTTTTGTACAATCTTTCGTTTTAAAGATACAGCGGTTGCAAAGTCAAGAAGCAATTAAAGTTTTTAAATTTTTCACATTTTTTTAGTACAAACTGCCTTATAACTCAAACCATTGCCTGTAGACGAAAAATAATTATAATCAATTTTGAAGAGAAATGTATGCCCTATTAAAAAGCTGTAAGATATTTTACGATAAAATTGATATTTTCGGCGACAGAGCCTTTTAAATGCAGAAGTGTATAAAAAAATCAAGTAAGTGTTAATATCTGCTTAGCATTTGATTTTAGGAAAAAATTGTCCTCTATCACCACTTAAAATATTTGCGGTGATAACGGGGACACCCTGTATATACAGGTTGTTTCACTTTTCCATGTGGCATTATTACTATCTCCGTAAATAATGAAAATACAAGGTTGGTTAAATGGGACAAAAGTTAGCTGTTTAGGAGTGTATTTTAAACAAGTTATTGTTTTGTTTCAAAATTTTAGGGCCTGCTTGATATAACGGAAAAAACCGAAATCGACCAACATTTTTAAACTCAAATATCTCGGCTATCGTTGCTAATACACTAAAATGCCAAAGGAAAAACTTTTGCTAGGTTTTGTTTACTATAAAATGGTGATAATCAAATCTAGCGTGTCATGGAACTTTATTAAAACATTAAAGCATCACTGAATAGGTCTCAGAAAGGGGAACAATTTGTCTAATTTAAATTTCTTTGTAGCTCTTGTCTCGTGATGGTTTCGTGGTAACTTAGCTATTAATTTTTTTAAGAAGAGAATATGCTTAGTAGCACCTCAACTTTTAATTTATTTTACATTTCGTTCCTATGTAGCGTGAATTTTAATTGCGACTAACGTTACATATAGGATGATTTACAACTTGAAAGTTGCAGATATTTTGATGTATTTAGATTTAGAGGTTCCAAAGTGTTTGATACTACTCGTAAAAGTGTTTTAAAATTGACCGGAAATTCCTTAGCAGCAGTTTATTAGATATTACAAAGAAATAAACTACTTTCGGCTAAATGGCGTGTTGCCAACGTCAGAACCCCATCCATGTACATGTATGGGGAGGAGCCGAGCCGGAATGATTATTTATCAGGAAATTGTTTAATGTCGCCTTAGACTAATTATTTCCTTTTCGACTTGATCTGGGAATATCTGAGCGGATAAATTGATTGCTTGCCTGCTAATATTTTAATAGGCAATATCCTAACATCTTAATAACTTTTTTACCTCTCTTTCTCAACCAGACATCAGGATGTGACAAACGTTTAAAAGTATTTGTGATTAATTTTCAAATATAAGTTGGGAAAATACTTAAAAAAAGGGTAGTAGATTATATTTTTGAATATCTAGACTAGTTTCATTGTATGTGGAATTTTTATTTATTTATCCACATGGAACGGTTGTAGTAACGATTATCCTTGGAAACGACGTTGATCTAAAATATATTGATTTAGCTGGGTGAAATAATATTTAAAAAACGTCTTCCATTTGTGTCCAAAATGTCTGAATTTATAAAAGTTTATATTTAAAAAAATTTCTTATTTTAAAATTTCATCTCTGTCTGTTTTTCAAATTTTCAATATAATCCATTGTCGGACTCCGTTTTGGTCTTGTGCAAGCTTTGTCAAAGGCGCAATTTTTTCACAATCATACAAAGTTCTCTACAAATCTTCTTTAGTTAATACTTAACGGTATAAATTTTTTTTTGTCATAAATAATGGTATGAATATCAATTTAGTTGTTTTTCCTGAATAGATAAACTGTTAAATGATGAGAAAGTGTGTGTGTATTATTTAAAAGACTCTTGTATTATGCAGATGGCTTGGTATGTGTACGGATAATCTCTTAAGAATGTGTGTATAACTTTTACATATTGATATTGTTGATACTTCCATTTTAAAAGTTAACATTCCTTTCGTTGTAATTCACTAATAACTGTTAACTATTAAAGTAATTTGAATTCTCCGATATTTTTTTGCGTCACAGCGTATTATTACACAAGGCTCCATCAAGTATGTCAGGCTATTATACCTTATCTGCTTCATAAATAATTTATAAATCATCAGTCTAGGAGTAAGATAAGTGTAGCGCATTGTTATCTAAATTACGTAGTAAGCCATTCAAATAGGAACATACTTTGTAATTGTTAATGACTTGGTTAGTGCTCGATCAATTGGCTTAGGAATGTGTAGAATGCGTGAAAATGCATTTGTTCCGTTTGATTTAGTTATTTTGACAGGCCAGAGTAACGTTTTGGAGCGTGTTTTGTGTAGTGGTGCGGTCAGAGAGGTCAGCTCTGGCTCGTGCCCCGATAGGAGGTTCTGTCGCGATGGAATGTCGGGTCGCTTGCAAAAACCGATGATGACGCGTTGCTTGATTTAAGTGTCCTTTATGCAATTACATATTTTGTACGACGGTGGTACTTGTGTAAAATACAGCTTTACGACTTGTCTATTTTTATAAAACAAATGCAGCGGAAAGTATGCAGTTGCACAGCTACTTTACGCATATGAATATGAATGCAGAACATTTTTAACATTATTTGGAGGATCGTTTAAAGTTTTCTTGTTGGATATTTTTGTATTCTTTTCGTTCGCGAGTTTAAATTCTGTTGTTGTACAGTGTGGTCCAAATTCGATGGGATTACATGGGTATCTCGCTTAATAGTCAAGATAGAGAAACGGTTAAATTACCAAAAATGTGCTGTTTTTCGAGACAAACTCAGAAACGTTTTCTATAATATTCCATCATTTCCTGTATTTGAGTTATAAAAAAAAAATTTTTTTTTGTCATATTTATGTGTCATATCTGCCTTATTGTTTTCAATATCGAAAAAGTTATGACTCAAACTCACCTTTTTTTTAAATGGAAGCTATAGTTGGCTGTGGCCTATTTAAATTCCTAAGTTTTTTCCCTTTCCAAATATACCGGGTGATTCAGTTTGACTGTCGCACCCCTATAACTTTGTAAGTATTGAGAATAACCCCAACAACCCTTATATATTTGAAATCAGCGAGAAATTCTCTATTAAATGATGTGCATTTGTTACCTCTACGATGACGTATGTCAAATCCGCGATAGGCAACTGTTTTTTTTTTAAAATTACATAGTATAAATTTTGTTGTTGATTCGGATAGAGAATTTAATTCTGAATCCGACCATGTACTCAAAAAGTAGGCATAGGGGTATAGGGGTTAATGTATTTATTTTCAGTAATACGCAAGTTACAAAGGTTTTTTAATTTTTTTAAATATGAACAAAAAGTAGGCTGTAAAAACAAAAAAAAAACAAGAAAAACCGGAAATGATAGAATATATTTGAGGACAGTTCTGAGTTTGTCTCAAAAACTGCCCATATTTGGTAATTTAAACGTTTCTCTATCTTGACTAATAAGCGAGATATCCATGTAATCCCATCGAATTTGGACCTCCCTGTACTCTAACCATTCTACACGCAATTATAGGGTGTTATTAAAATTCAAACTTCATTCTTATCATCTATTGCTAATGAATTTCTGTTGAGCAAAATGTTATTATTTTTGCTGCTTGATGCTTGTAATAAAAATCGGAAGACTGTTTTTAAATTTTTGATGTGCATAACTTAACATGATATTATCAAAACATAAAGCACTTTTATAGCGTTACATTCACGTTAATTGACATTTCCGTGTAAAATTTTCCGTTCTTTGTTATGTTACTCAACTAAATGTCTGTGTTTTTGCTATCTGTTCATTCGTTTTCATTGTTATTTTGTTTTTGTTAATCATAAAGTAACAGTAACAAAGTGATTAGGTAAAATATTTTGGTGTTTTTTGAATATCTTGTGTACATTCATCATTTTGTAGAAGCGCGATCCAAGATGTCTTTATTTTACAAAACCATTCAATTTTTTTACGCAGATTGTTTTTCGTATACCTAGTAAATTTTATATATACTCATATTTATTTTTTCTCTGCTGTGGCTTAATAAGTTTTTTTCGATTGTGTCTTCTCCCATTCGATGTATGTACCTGCTAACCATGTTCGCTGTGCTTCGTAGATTTTTGGTCAATCCCTTTTGCATTGGGGCTTTCTCTGCGTGTTTTATTTCTTATTATGTTCTCTTTCCCAACATTTTTTTAAAGAACCTTATTTCCATACTTCTGATTCGTTTTTTTTTTTTTGTCATAGTCAATGACTAGCCATCGTAGGCTAGAACACGACTAAACATTATGATAAATCTACTGTTTGTTTTCCCGGTATCTTTTTTTTTTTTGCCAAAAGCTATATCTTTATTGTCATTAAAACCTTTGTACTGGACCTATTTTTTTCGTCTATTTCTCTGTCCATCTTTCGTTACAAAGAAAGTGCAGATCTAGGGAGGTATTTATAGTTTTTCATTTTTTCCCTACACAACCTCCCATTTTGTGCTCGACCTTTTCTGCGCTTATAACCACGGATTTGCTGATTATCAAATGTACCTATTTGATTAATTTAATTATATGCGTATAACTACTGTTTCTCCACATGTTCTGCAAAAATTATGTTTTCAATATAAAATTTTTCATTTTCAAGTGTGAGAAGTTTATGAAAACCTTGAGGTAAATATTTAAAAAACTAAAGGAGTGGAAATTGTAGGAGATTTCTAGTGTAATAGTTTGAAGTTGATGTTTATTTTTCCCCAGTATCTGTTGAAAACAAAGCATATGCGATTAAAGGTTGTAGTAAAATTTGACGCTCACGTTTTGACTTTTTTACTAGGCAAGTTAGCCTTGACATTGAAATGTTGTCATTGACAGCCCAACATGCTGGATGCTGCACAGTTGCTGGAGTCATCGCGGCCGAACTGGGTGTTGTTTGTAACGCAGGGGGCGGGGAAGGGGGGCAGTAAGCCGCGCGTCTTGTTGCAGTAGCTACCTGTGTTACGCCGCACGGTCTCAGCAGGCCCTGCATTCCACCGGTCTCGACCGATCCGATCCGAATACGCATTCTTTTACTTTAATGACCGTAGATCAACAGGTTATTGCATTATCCCATAGCCAGCACAATAGGACTGTGTTATATAATGTGGGTAATACGGGCGACACGCTAGATGAGCTGGAATGTGGAACCCTCCTGGGAAAAGGGATGTTTTATATTTTAATGATAAAGAACTGAAAACAAGCCATAATTTTAATAGCATACGTGCGTTAAAACCTTAACGCTTGTAATGGTGTGACAGAGTATGTATTGGTGCCACGTTCAATTGAAACGAAACCATTTTCCTCGATCCACACACTCTTCTATCAACTTTTTAAATATAATTAAGGCATGCATTAAGCCAAGTACCGTGTTAGTCATTTGTTTCATAGTACATAATAATCAGTATGTTTCTTTGTAAATATTTTTAAAAACAAATTTTTGTCCCTTTCAAAGATATAGATTAAATATATATTTTGTCGATATAGATTTACTGAGATATCTTAAGTAGATTGGAATATAATTTATGTTGTGCATTATTTTTGAGTTGGGAAATGTTCAAAACTGCCCTCAAGCAAAGAAGGCTTGTGGAATTTTAACTTAAAGCAGAAAAAATTTCTGGTTTTCCCCTTCGCTTAATATACATCTACATGTTTTTGACTAAATTCGTTGTAAATTTCTGTTTAAATTTAATTCGGACACAAATAGGACTTCCTATTCCCCCCGCAATAGCTAGTGGCGATCCTGGATACTTAAAGTGAACAACTTTACTCTTTTTTAGGCTTCTTTGAAACAGCCTTTGCTGTGTACAGTGTACACCAAATGTACTTCTAAGTTACAAGTTACGTTCGTTCATATATCTTTTTAATGTGAAAATTAAATGATAATCGTGCTACAATTTTTTTTTTATTAAGGTCTGTCGGACGGCAACCATGGACGTTTCAGAATTTCTTTTCCACTATTGTTTCCTAGAGATAAATGTTCAAAAAGGCGTTCCACGACTTCTTCATGCATTTGTGAGAGTAGGAATTTCTGGTCTAAGATCGAATGTAAATAGCAAATCTTTGCCTCGGGAAATTATACTAATTACGCATTAAAGCATTCTCGGTAGTAGTGCACTTACATGGCAGGTACAGCCAACGCGAACAGGTCTATAAAATTAAAGATAATTACGGAGAAACTCTAGCTCTATCACCGTTTACTGTCCATCTACTTGGAAATAAAAGGGAACATTTCTCGGAGTACTATGATGGAACTTGAGTAACGCAAAAGAAAGTATGAGTGTCTTCAGAAATATGTGACAGCAAAATAATAACGTTGGATAGTCAGCCCTTGTACCTTGGACATATTCCTGTAACTTAATTAGAACTACTTTGCGCTTGATTTTTCCAAGATACCCAACCAGTGCTGGCGCGTAAACGTCTTTTTCGTCTGTACATAAAATGCGTACCATCGTAATTTAACCTTTTCTTGGATGGAACAATGTATGCTCCTCCAGGCGGTGAACTCGAGCGGTCCGCGCGCGTGACCCGTGGAATGCACACGGAAATTAAAGTGGCCCGGGCCGACAGGGTGCGAAGGACGGACCAAGGCCGCCCAGCCGCAGTGTTGTCTGACCCTCTCGGGGCTCAAGATGTGGCCCTTGTGCTACGTACGTCTGCCTGCTGCCGACCGGCCTGCGTTCCAAGTCCATACAATGCCCGCGCTACAATCACTATCAGCGTTACAAACTTTACCGACTTTTCAAACATTGCCGGCTTCTTACGTTATTGCCGACCACCAACCTAATAACAGGAGTGTTTTTTCGGCCAATGTGCAGTATGGTTTTAAACTTGTAAGTTTTGTATTTACAAATCTTCAATCTGTTGCATGCACATGCTTACGGTATTTGGCAAATGTAGACTATCACTTTTAAGCGATGTTTTGTTTAGCTTTATCTTTAGTTACAGCATGTGTAGTCTATATTGATATAAATAATGTTTATTCAGTAAAAAATAATACCACGTAGATATCTGTATCAATTATAATTATACTTTACTTCTGCTTCAGTATAGTTAATTGTTGCAATAAATGCTAGTAATATGGTGGTATATTCTAATACTGATCATAAACAGTAAAACTGAGTAGTTTTTCAAAAGAATAATCGCTCCGCGGATGTTATTATATGTCGTCACGTAATGTCGCGCCACAACGCCGCGACTTGCCACTCGTCACGTCGCCTTTATTTCTCTTGGGTCCGATTGCATAAAAGCTAAACCTGCAATTAACCCGGGGATTAAACCACGATAACTCTAAAACTAGGCTAAATCGCAGCATAATTTGTGTTGATATTGCCTAATTTTAGGAATGAACATGTATGTTAACACCAGTGTTGCGTTGTGCAATCCGGCCTTAGACGTCCAGGGTTTAAGTTCGTTAAATAAATGTAATGCTAAAAAACGATATTTAAAGCGAATCTGTCTGTGAAATAATATTGTAGTAGGGTCGTTGTCATGTCGTCTAGGAATTCAATTTTTTTCCGGCATTATCAAAGTACCCCAGCAGTGGAATGTTATCTTGTTTATTATCTCTTGCTTATTTACCATTGTTAATTTTTCCAACTTATATTCAAATTCCAGACTCATGGCGTCAGAATGTCATGAATTCAACTAATTAGTAATAATCCAGACTTATTTATTCCAAGAAACGTTAATAACGTATGCAGATGTTGTTTTCTGTGCCTCAAATTATATTGAAAAAGTTAACAGACGTTTATTACTAGATAACATTTAATTGATAATTGATGGTATTCAGTGGTATAAAATACGTCTGTACATTTATAGATTAAAGTAAATTAACACCTGCTATTAGTTTTGAAAAAAAAAACATGTATTTTAGTGTATACGCGAATAATGTTTTAATAAATTACTTTTTTTTTTTCCAGG
Organism: Elmis aenea; assembly: GCA_947652605.1. Lineage (NCBI taxonomy): Eukaryota > Metazoa > Arthropoda > Insecta > Coleoptera > Elmidae > Elmis > Elmis aenea. Next base: position 24,127,865 of record OX393581.1, on the reverse strand, counting down.
CTAAGAAAGACATTTATAATATAAAATCTCAAAGGCTGGTGTTGGCTCAAGATGAATACAACCATCTTAGTAATGCATTGGCTGCTCTTAATACTTCAAGGACAAGCTGTAAGTTTATATTTTGCGATACAATTAAATGAACAAAACCATGTTTAGTTTTCATGGTCTCAGATGTAATTGTTTGATGGTTAATTTACAAATGATTTATTTTTCTTTTCAGTATGCTCATCTAGTAGTAGTGTTAGCACAAAGTATGATCCTGATTTGCTTAAATCTGACGTTGCCATGGCAAAGAATAGAGTCTCCCGGTTGAAAAGGGAATTGGAACAAATTAGAAATGAAATGACTTGCACACAACGAGGAGTTGATACTTTAACAATGTAAGATTAAAAAAAAAAAGAGTTTATAGTTGATTAATTTTGTTTGTTTTTATTTACAGTGTTGAACAAAAATTAAGTGCAAATCAAGGTGGTTGCTACAATATTGTTGAGGCACAGGCCATAATGAGTGAACTGAGAAATATACAGAAGTCTTTGGAATCGGGAGAGAAGGAAAAGGCGGAATTAATGCAGTCACTTGCCAAACTGAAAGATGACCTAACAAGGCTTCAACTTTGCGAAAGCTCTCCAGATGTATCGACTCTAAGTCTTCCACAAGAAAAACTAAGCACTGCTTCCCAAACTGATCTTTCATATGATATGGTGCCAATCGGTACCCGATTAGCAGAAATGGCAAAAATGAGATTAGAATATGACGAAGCTAGAAAACGAGTACAAAATATACAACAAAAGTTGGCAGATTTAGAAGAGAAAATGCAACCTGGACAAGTAGAATCCGACAGGGATAGATTATTATTGTTTCAAGAAAAAGAACAGTTGCTAAGGGAATTGCGGAGCATTACACCAAGGACAAGATCTAAAGAAGAAATGTCTGACATACAGTTGGAATGTCAACGGTTGGAACAGGATTTAAATCAGGCTCTTGAAATGTCGAACAGAGCAATCGCTGATAGATTAAGATTACATGAAGAGAAGCAATTACTTCTTCAACAGTTACGGGATGCGTTAAAGTCGATGACTCTGTTAGAATCACAATTGAAAACGTTATCTGCAAGTACATTGTCAGTCAGCAGTAGTTCTAGTCTTGGTTCTTTGTCTACGACAAGTAGCAAGGGATCTTTAAGTTCTGGTTTAAGCTTTACCGATATATATGGGGGACCCCAATGTGTGGGACCTACAAATGTTGATAGGCCTGTGGATATGGTCGACTTACATAGACGAGTAGAGAGGTTGTTGAGAGGAAGCGACAGTAGCTCAGTAAACACACCATCTCCGGGAAGATCTCAACCATCGCTCTCACCAAGAAGTTCACTTTCGTCTGTGTCACCTCCAGTATCTCCAATGTACGAAAATCTCCCTTGTGCTATGCCTCCGCCGTCCTATGAACAGATCGAACGAGATCGCAGACAACAAGCAGAGCAGAAGCAGTTGGATGAAAGACTAGTAGAAATAAAACTGCCACATTCAACGGTATCTGCGTCAAATGAATATTTACCTAACAGTTATCAAAGGGTTCCTGTGCCAAGCTTATCGCCTCTGACAGATTTGTTGGAAGCGTACATGAGCAATATGTCCCAAGGATCAGGATTGGGAAGGCCGTCACGACATTCGTACGAAAGTACCGGAGACGCACCTTTATCACCAATATCTGAAACCCCTCTGCCACATAGAATTGATGCCGAGGATGTGTTGCAGAGTTCAGGCCTATCGCGAACATCATCCTCGGGCACCAACACGAGATCTGTTTCAGCAGCTGTTAGTGATGAATCCGTGGCTGGTGATTCCGGTGTTTTTGAAGCCTCTAATCGAAAGAGGGCTTCCGGACTGTTTGCTTCTGACGACTTATCAGATACGGCACAAGTTCAAATCAAATTGCGATATGTTTTTGCTGAAAATATGCTCACTGTTTGTATTGAACGTGCTAGGAATTTGAGTGCCCTTTTAATTCCAGAGAACACGCAAATGTAAGTGTTTTTAAAAAATAATAACCATATACAGGGTGGTCTAAATTCGATGGGATTGCATGGGTATCTCGTCTAATATTTAAGATAGAGAAACGGTTAAATTAACAAAAATGTGCAGTTTTTTAAGACAAACTCAGAACCGTTTTCAAAAATATTCTATAATTTCCGGTTTTCGAGTTATTGAATAAAAAGTGTTTTTTTTGTCATATTAATAATGTGTCATATCTCCGTAACTGTTGTAAATATTGAAAATCTTTATGGAGAATATTTTTAGATATTGTTGTTTAATTTGATTATACTCAAAAAAAAAAATTACGCCCGCCGTTAAAAAGTTATGACACAAAATTAAATTTATTTAAATGGTAACGATAGTTGGCTGATCTATTTAAATTCCTTATTTTTTTCTCATTCCAAATATATAGGGGTCTGTGTATTTATTTTTAATAATACGCAAGTTATGAAGGTTTTTTAGTTTTTTTTCTAAGAAAATCATAGTAGGCTGTGAAAACAAAAACAAAACAAGGTGTAAAACCTTATAAAACTCATGTGGTACTAGTTACCAAGGTTTTTAAATTTGTTGTTGAGATAAACATCAAAAATTGTTGAACTTGAGATAAACAGCAATATTACTACATTACAGCTGATTCCGACTATGTTGTTGTTATCTTATGTTCAAATATTTACAATGTTTATCTCAACAACAAATTAGAAAACCTTGGTAACTTGTACCACATGAGTTTTGTAAGGTTTTACACCTTGTTTTTTTTTTGTTTTCACAGCCTATGATTTTCTTAGAAAAAAAAAACTAAAAAACCTTCATAACTTGCGTATTATTAAAAATAAATACACCGACCCCTATATATTTGGAATGAGAAAAAAATAAGGAATTTAAATAGATCATAGCCAACTATCGTTCCCATTTTAAAAAATGTAATTTTGTGTCATAACTTTTTAACAGCGAGTGTATTTTTTTTTTAGTATAATCAAATTAAACATAACAATATCTAAAAATATTCTCCATAAATATTTTCAATATTTACAACAATTACGGAGATATGACACATTATTAATATGACAAAAAAACACTTTTTATTCAGTAACTCGAAAACCGGAAATGATAGAATATTTTTGAAAACGGTTCTGAGTTTGTCTCAAAAAACTGCACATTTTTGGTGATTTAACCGTTTCTCTATCTTAAATATTCACCGAGATACCCATGCAATCCCATCGAATTTGGACCACCCTGTACAGCCATAATATAACATAATTGTTAGACAGTGGTAAAAAAATGATTTTTTGTTTTCTTCATAACATTCATATTGTCGCGGCTTATTTTGTGATCGGGCCAAAATGGCCAGGGGCGGCGCTGAATTATGGGGGTTAAGCTCTAACACACTCACTCGCTCAATGAAATGAGACACTCGCTTGGCATAAAATATATTTATTATATAAAAACATAAAAACACTAAACACTTTACATAAACTGACACTATTACTCTAAATAACTGAATCAAACGCGGGGCGCAACTCTAAATATGAGAACCGAACGCAACTAAGAAACTTACTTCGCAACCGGAAAACCGCTAGAAGGTCGACCGTAAGTCTCGAGATCCGCGCCACGAATTGTCCTCCAAGTCCCAGTTCTTCATCCAAGAAAACATGAGAGCCCCCGGGGGCAGCAGAGGGGTGGTTTTTCCCCTGCGCGTCCATTTCTTGGCTGGGGTGGTCGGCTTCTTTGAAATGGAAAAACCGTTGAACTTTCTAGTTCCAAGAAATTAGTTTTATTGGTTTCGATGTAATAAAAGGTCTTACTTATAGTTTACGCGCAAATAAAGTTCTTAAGTAATAGTCCGACACAATTGCTGGAAAGTCCAATCTTCGCTAATAACGTCATCTGGCACTCCGCACACAATAGAGCACTTCCTAAGCACGCCTGGCACTCTTGGGGGTTTACGGTGGGTCCAATTCGGAGCTCCAATACGCCCGTTCCGACAAGCGCTTGTCGACACGTTTTGAAAATAAAAAGGAAAAGTACCGCCGTGACATTTCCCCCCCCGTTACTAAAATGGACCCCATTTTTTCCTTAAAGAGGTTAATTGAGTTGCGCCCAGTTACGGAAACCGTTCATGGCCGCCTTCCGTACGAAGTTTGCTTATTTTAATGTCTTTCGTGTCAGAGAAACCATGAAAAAACTCTGACCATAAGCAAACTTAACAAAACAAATCTCTTAATCCGCACTAAATACTAAAACAAAGCGCATTCTTGGCCCGTCCGATGTAATCATCCATGCTGTAGAAGTCGCGGCCTCCGACTCCTGATGTTCTCCATTCTTCACGGTTGGTCAGGTTCATTGGCGATTTACGGATTTTTAGGAAAATGGCCGTCAACATCCCTCTTCTGCCGATTGGCGGTCGACATCCTCAACGAGACTCTTGCGCAATTTTCGACCTACGTCGCCCCGACACACCGTCCTTCCCCATGCGTCCTCCAGCCGGTCCAAGAAGCTCCTCACGTCGTTGTTGTCATGCGAAACAAATAAAAAGTATGAGCGGATTCCATTTAAATAATCACCAGCAATGTTAGTCGACTACCAATCTACTTGCAATCAAAATAAATCTACTGGTTAATAAATCAACTACTTACGGCCGTAATCATGCACAAATTCACTTATTGTTAGTCAAACTACTGATAATTTATCACTTCTAAATTAAATTGGACCGACATAACCTTACGTTCACCGTAAAATTTTCTTAATTTATTTCTAGAACCCCCTTGTTTTTTTCTTTTTCGTCACACTGTACTTAACTGATGCCGGTTTCTTCACATGGCTATAATCACATAAAATACGCAAAAACCTAAAACTCATAAAACATTTAAGTAGCTAAATCAAAAAACTATACATTACTTTCCCTTAAAAACTTAAAACCTGCTAAAAAACAAAACAATTAAAACAGCCTCTCTAGCGACACAATTCCATAATCCGTTTTCAGTTCGCGATACTTCTTCTTCCGGATCCCATGGCTGAAACGCTGCGCCGATTGCAATCCGTTATCTTGGGCACTTGCATTTTTCCGCACCACAGGGATGCTCCTCGAACTGTCTGACGGGTAAACGACCCCATCGTGCCCTACTGCTTGAGGCAACATAACACTTTTCTGGCGAATCGGTAGATGGATACCTGTAGCTCTGCAACACTTAATAACATCTTTATACAAGATAATTAAATTCATAAGAGCCTCATGCTCTACGGCACTCAATCCGGCATACTCATCAAACATCATGCTCACCACTAAAAAAACTCAGTATCCACTAATGAAACATTCGCTTCGCAACAATCGCCAAATGCAACAGTTGCATCTGGGCCATTCTCTCTGATGCTCAAGAAATCTAACTTATTCTTTACAGAAAAATGTTCGTTCAACGAAAGTAATTCATACAACACATAAATTGCAATCATTTATAAAACTTGCAACAGCACCGATGCAATAATTAACAGTCAAAACTAATCTCAATCTTCGAGTCGACTCAAAATACGGCAAAAACTCACATTCACAACATCGCAACTCGCTTTTGAAATACATTCATTACCATTACTAACACGGATGACCACTCTTTCGTCGACAAAATTTAACACTTTCGTTTTCAATCGCAACCCTCTCTCTCTCACTGAAGATACCACTTTCTTCGAATAGCTCGTTATCCCTTATCAGCGGGAGCAACTATTCATAAGGTACATCTAATTACGTACAATCTTTCACACTTTCAAGAACTATTACGTCATTGCGGCTTACGGAAGGCATTCGTTTACAACATTCAACGATCACACTGAAACTGCAATAAACCGTATGTAACAATTCAATAGTTACCTCAGACGATGCCCATACAACACTTTTGCTAAGTATTTTACCTGTACCCGGTAACTTTACCGATTCGTCCTGTCGCGAAGAGGAATATCCAAACTCCTCGCTGAAAGCTCCAAACTCAATGCTAACCGTGGAAGGCTCCTTCTTAAGCGTGGATTCGACTGTAAGCAGCTCGAATTTCTTCGTACTCTTTCCACACCAATTTCTTTACACGACTTGTGTAAAACATACACAATGGCTTGTGTATCTTACGCAGTAGCACTAACGTAGCACATATAAAATCTCTTTAAAAAAACACAATCACTAAAACACTTTTAGTTTTCCCGAGAGGTACCAGTCACTTTTATGGCGGTTTTTAACGAAAAACCGTTAGTCCATGCCCGGGCTTCCGCCAAATATGTCGCGGCTTATTTTGTGATCGGGCCAAAATGGCCAGGGGCGGCGCTGAATTATGGGGGTTAAGCTCTAACACACTCACTCGCTCAATGAAATGAGACACTCGCTTGGCATAAAATATATTTATTATATAAAAACATAAAAACACTAAACACTTTACATAAACTGACACTATTACTCTAAATAACTGAATCAAACGCGGGGCGCAACTCTAAATATGAGAACCGAACGCAACTAAGAAACTTACTTCGCAACCGGAAAACCGCTAGAAGGTCGACCGTAAGTCTCGAGATCCGCGCCACGAATTGTCCTCCAAGTCCCAGTTCTTCATCCAAGAAAACATGAGAGCCCCCGGGGGCAGCAGAGGGGTGGTTTTTCCCCTGCGCGTCCATTTCTTGGCTGGGGTGGTCGGCTTCTTTGAAATGGAAAAACCGTTGAACTTTCTAGTTCCAAGAAATTAGTTTTATTGGTTTCGATGTAATAAAAGGTCTTACTTATAGTTTACGCGCAAATAAAGTTCTTAAGTAATAGTCCGACACAATTGCTGGAAAGTCCAATCTTCGCTAATAACGTCATCTGGCACTCCGCACACAATAGAGCACTTCCTAAGCACGCCTGGCACTCTTGGGGGTTTACGGTGGGTCCAATTCGGAGCTCCAATACGCCCGTTCCGACAAGCGCTTGTCGACACGTTTTGAAAATAAAAAGGAAAAGTACCGCCGTGACAATATTACCATCCAATTATTTCCATATTGTGTGATATTATTTTATAGCTAAAGCTAAAGATAAGAATCATATAATAGATTAAAAAAAAGGTTTGAAAGAAAATATGAATTCCAATTTTTTTACCATCCTATGTATTGTTGATGAAATATTAAAAAAATTCTTGACAAATTATTATTACTTAACCTATCAGACGTTGCTTTTGGTTTGCCTTGCTTATAATTATAATCCAATAAATAAAAGGTTTAATTAATACTTATAATTTATAATGTGAAACTTGTATTTGTTTTAGATCTATTAAGGCTGCATTGCTTCCAACTTCAACTTCTTTGCCTTTAGTTTGTTGCACAAAACCAGTCAAAGACCTAATAAAACCAATATTTGGAGACATTTTTAGTCTTAATGTACCTTTAAATAAACTCTACACAAAAACTCTGCAAGTCAATGTTTGGAGTATAGCAACAGATGCACAAGAAAAATGTGTGGTAAGTTAATTAACACCACAATAATCAAAGATACTTTTTGTATTAACGCAAAATTATTTGTAACTTTTCAGGGCTGTGTACAAGTTAGCTTGGCAGATTTCAATCCACAAAATATTTCCCAAAAATGGTACAACATCTTAAGTTTGCGCTTCATGGATTCTGCTGAAGATACGAGGCCATCCACAACCCACGATAAACAGGAATCAGAAGTATCCGTGACTCGGCAACAAGTAGGGCTAAAGGAAGAAAGCTCTGACGATTCGACAATTATTTCTTCCCAAACTTCGACGTTAACACGCAATCAAGATTGTGAAAGTTTCCAGATACCTGCGGCGATAAACTTTCAAGACTTAGTTAACTGTTTGCGAAATACTGAAGAGTACGATAGTGACGATTCTGACAATGAAGATGATGAAATTTTAGATGAGGATGGAATAACAGTCGAATTAAGAATAAACGATAAGTTGGAAGTTGTGTTGGAAGATTGCGGTCATGAAATGTGTATAGAAGGAGAATATTTATTGGAAGATAAATTCACTGATAAACAAACTAATACGGAGTGTACGTTTTATCCTGAGCATGCTAAGCAAATGAAATTAGCAGCGGCGAGTGGTGCTGGTTGCTTAGACGACAGAGGTGCAATTATAAAACGCTCACAGACTTTTTCACCAAGTGCTGCCGTTTCTAAAAATCATTACATCTGTAAGTTAAATAGAAGTGATAGTGATAGTGCAATGCCTTTGTATAGGAGAGGGGGTAATCCGTTTCAACGAAATTCCGTCGAGAGGCGGTCGTTACGTTTTCGCCGACAGTCAGGATCCGTAGCTGTTCTATCGAAAAATAAATCTCACAGTCATTTACCTCCCACAGCTCGGACTTCGGTCGACTTGGAATTAGATTTACAAGCGCAACACACACGATTGCATATGTTAAATTCGGAGTTAACGAGACTAAGGCAACTTAAAAATAGATTGGAAACGGCGAAGGAACAGGGTGATACAGAGTTAGCCTCGTGGGTCTTGGAGGATGAGCAGTTCCAAAATCTTATGGCGCAAGCTGAATGCTATAGGTATGGTAAAACGGCAGAGGAAAAGAAAATCGAAAAGATGCTTAGGAAAATATCAAGAGAAATTTATCGACTTAGGAAAAGTAAAGCAGGAAATGGAAAACCAGATGTCATATCTTTCAAGTGAGTATTTTCGATAAATTTATTATATCTGTATTTAGTACTGCAGGCCATATAGGTCCGAGACTTTTATGTCATTTCACATCACTTCGCTGTTTTCCTCCATCTTGCTACTTTTGGGTTTTCTAAATCTTCCATCATTTCTTTTCCATTTTGCCTTCATGTGATAAAGTTAACTCTTCATTGAGTTGGCTTTATGTGGTAAAGTTCAGAACAATTTCGTTATTATCTGAAATTTTACAATTCTATTTTCAAAACTAATCAGAATGTTAACCTAATAAAATAGTGAAGCTTTTTTTATACCGGATGATTCAGTTTGACTGTCGCACCCCTATATTTTTTTTAATTATTGAAAATAACCCTAACAAACCTTGCATTTTTGGAAACGGCAACAGATTCTCTATTAAATGATGTGCATTTGTTATCTCTACGATGACGTATGTCAAATCCGCGATAGGCAACTGTTTTTTTTTTTTTAAATTACATAGTATACATCTTTTTGTTGATTCGGATAGAGAATTTAATTCTGAATCCGACCATGTATTAAAAAAGTATGCATACGTAAAAACAAAATCGAGAAAAATCAGTTCAAAGTTTATTGAAATTATAGCAAACAGTCTATTTAACATAACAAAAAACGATCTAATTTTAAAAATTATTCTATAACTATCAATGGAAATGTAATACAAATTATTTTTTAATAAAAATAAAAACAAATAATAAAGGTTGACATAAAAAAAATTAAACTTCCAAACACATTTGTCCTCTATGTGTAACTACTTGTTTTTAGAGTCAAATTTTTTATGTCAACCTTTATTATTTGTTATACAGTAGTGTCTTGATAATCCGGATCAATTAAAACCGGGCCAATTCGGATTATCAAAAAATCCGGATTACTGAGGATGGGAATTTATTAAAAAAATTATAAACAAAACTTAAGCTCTTTATGAAAACGTAAACAGAAATTAAAAATATAAGAGAAAAACATATTAAGGACTAAAAAAACTTGTAATGCGTGTCTGTTTAACTGCATGCTGGCATTTTTCAAAGGCACGTTCCTTTAAATTATTCAACATAATGACATTTGATAGCTCTATGTCGTTCTCCTCTGCCCATTGTATAGTTGTAGCCAACCACCTAATAGCTTCTTGATGTTTAATTTTCGGCACATTAATTTCCACTTCATCTTCGTCGCAATTTTCATCATCCTCTTCATTTTCACCCGATAAAAGATTTGCATCGCCATGAATCCATTCATTAACTTCAGTGTTAGTTATGGGTACATTTCCAATATTTTCTAACATGACGCTTATCACCTGTATTTCATCGTTCATCCTTTCCTTGACCACGCTTAGTGGTACTAAATCTTCCTCTTCGTACTCTGATTCAGAATCCTCTGTGGGTTTTTGAGGCAAAATCTGTTTCCAACATTTTCGTACTGTCTCAGAAGACAGTTGTTGCCAAGCATTATATAAAAGGCACACGGCATCTTTTAAGTTGATTTTTTTTAAACGATACGTAAGGTCGTCATTCTCCTCAGTTAAAAGTTTTACCAACAGGCTCTTTCGATAAAACAGTTTTGTTAACCGTATGGCATTCTGATCCATAGGTTGAATCAGTGCTGTACAATTCGGAGGAAGAAACATGACAAAAATTTTTTTATCTTCACTGATCAGTTCTTCGCTAGATGCATGGCTAGATGCGTTATCGACTAAAAGCAACGCTGTCTCTGGTAGATTTTTGTTTCGCAGAAATGATTTAACTTGCCTCACAAATGAATTAAGGAACCATTCCTTGAAAAGTGCAGACGTCATCCAGGCCTTTGCTGTGCTCTTGTATTCAACTGGCAACACTTTGTTCTTGAATGCCCTAGGATTTTTAGACTTCCCTATGACAAGAAGATTTAATTTGTGAGAGCCGTCGGCGTTTGTACACACAAGAAAAGTAATGCGTTCCTTACTTGTTTTTCTTCCGGGAGCAGTTTTCTCTTTAGAATGGACAAGAGTTCTTTCAGGTAGCATTTTCCAAAAAAGAGCAGACTCATCTGCATTATATATTTGAGATGGCGATAAATTCAGCTCATTGATTTTATCATGCAGGACGTTTAAAAATGGCTGTACCGCATCCGGATTATTGGATAATTTTTCTCCACATACTTTAAGGTTCCTGACGCCATGCCGCTTTTTAAAATTTGTAATCCATCCTCTGCTTGCATTAAAACTGCCGCCATCGTAATGTTTTTCATACAGCTGTCTAGCTTTTGTTGCCAACAATTCTGATGAAACCGGCACGTGCCGGTTCCTTTGTGTAATGAACCAAGAATATAACTCAGATTCCATCTCAGGATATTCTGCTTTTCGAAGGGTTTTCCTTTTTCCAGGGCCAGTCAAGCACTTACCAACAAAACTGAAAGTTATCAGTTAAATTATTCTTTCTACGTATGTACAATAAAAATACTAACCTTTTGATTCTATCTGCATTTTTTTAAATGTCAGATATAGTCGAAGTACCAACTCCATACCTTTGCGCCAAAATCTTGCCAGAAATGCCGCGATTTAATTCATCAATAATTTTTGCCTTGTCATGGATACTTAAAGTAGTGTGCTTACGTTTTGGAGGCATCACTGATATGTAAGTATGTACACAAAATACACTAAATAATAGTCCTACATTCGGGGAGTGCCGCACGCGTTCTAACCTGCAGAAACTTGTCAATTCGGATTACCAAAACACAAGGAATCCGGATTACAAAGTACCCCATTGAGAATTTATCAAATCCGGATTACTGAAGAATCCGGATCACTGAAGATTCGGATTACCGAGACATTACTGTAGTATAATTTTTTTGCTATAATTTCAATAAACTTTGAACTGATTTTTCTCGAAAATTTTCTTATGTATGCATACTTTTTTATTACATGGTCGGATTCAGAATTAAATTCTCTATCCGAATCAACCAAGAAATGTATACTATGTAATTTAAAAAAAAAAACAGTTGACTATCGCGGATTTGACATACGTCATCGTAGAGATAACAAATGCACATCATTTAATAGAGAATTTGTTGCCATTTCCAAAAATATAAGGTTTGTTGGGGTTATTTTCAATAATTAAAAAGTTATAGGGGTGCGACAGTCAAACTGAATCACCCTGTATAGTTTTAGTTCAGGATTATAATACTGTCGACCTCTCAGAAATAGTATCTGGTTTTAAATGAGACTCGCAAGAGCTTGGACTTACTCATATTAATATGTTGTAGTCTTAAAATAAATATATTCAGGTGCCGATAAAACTCTTTAGCAATATTGCGATTTTGTTTTCTTTGTGAAAATTGCTTTTTTTTTTCGTTCAGAAATAGAGTTCGGTATTCAGTATGAACAATAATGCAGGTTTTTAATGTTTTTAATGGTGGTTATTATGTTCATAACTAACAGAGGTTTTTTTACAAGGGAATGTCACTTGGTGGTACTAAAGTCGGTTGATGGGACTAAGATCCTCCGAAAGAAGATCGTGAATGAAGAAGAGTACCAACTTTTTTGGCCCCGGAAACTTTAAACTTACCGTTGAAACTCAATTTTTATTTTTGAAAACTTGCACGAAATAGGTTAAACTGTTAAAGGTACTTGAAGTGAACATAAACTTGTAAATAATTATTGTTAATTCATAATGCTTTTATGTTTTATTAACAAGATCGAAGTTTTCTCTTTATAAGTAAGAATTCGTAAATAACAATCATTTTTTTAATGTTTTGGCGTTAAATCCAAATTTAAGAAAATCTGCAATACCAGGTGTAAATGAACTCTGGCTATTTGAGGTTACAAAAATTAACCAAAATGATGCTATTGTACTCAAAATTGCTTCCTCTTCCCAAAAATGTAAAAGTATACAGGGTGTTCCATTTAAAATAACAAAGTTAGGGTCATTTCCGGCGAAACCGGAAGTGAAACAATTGTGTGCATGTGCTCAAAATATCCGATTTTTCACACATATCATGTGTCTTAAATGTTATTTATCCAAAATCAAAACTAAAAAAAAAAAAAGGGTGTGCCAGAGTTCATTTACACCTGGTATTTAATCTATTTCGTGCAATTTTTGAAAATAAAAATTGAGTTTCAACGGGGTAAGTTTTGAGTTCCCGGGCCTAAAAAAGTTGGTACTCTTCTTCGTGCACGATCTTCTTTAGGAAAATCTTAGTCCCATCAACCGACTTTAGTACCATCAAGTGAGGTTCCCTTGTTAGATATGTTATTTCTATTATTGGTGTTAAGACTTGTGTTAACTTTGTTTTTCGTCATTGTTTGATTTTACAAAAAATATTGATATTTGTTAGCATTATAAAATATTACTCAAACATGGTGTGGTGTTCATTACAAATCAACACATGAGCAAGTATTTTTTATTAAATATCGTAATATAAGTTTGCATTAACATTCCATCAGAAGCTTCTTGCTTTATGAAAATTAAATAAATTGAGTCTAAAATCTGTAGTAACAAACTTATTTTGAATTATATTTATAAAGGTTTATTATGTAGCAACAGTGTAGTGGTAAAATTTTTGTTTGAATTGATTTGCGTAGATTGTTCAATGTTTATTTGTTTATTTTCAGAGAAAAAATGGCCTTCTTTACTAGAGTGAGTACAAATGTGCCTTTCCTACCCTCCGATGAGTGCCATTCCGAAAGTAGTACAATGAAACAGAGTGGTAAGTCCCAGTGCACCGAAAATGAACACAAGAGTGAAGTTAGAGAAAAAGCTGATGGAGAGGACACTGAAGTTAAACAAGAAACAGGAAGATATGAATATGTGGTGGACAGGGTATTGGGTGTTGAGGTTTAATAGTGAATATTTAATTAGTTGATGACTTTTTTAAAGTACTTTACTTGTTTTTGTTGCACATTGTTAATATGAGGATGTAATGTTCGTGTTGTAGCGGTTATTGAAAATTCTGTAAAGCTTTATTTAGGGATTATATCGAATTTTAAATTTGTCTTTACTTGTTTAAATAATTTGTAAGTTATTTTAACAAACAATCCACAAATTGTAAAAATAGACTACTATATTTTAAAATGTTGACTGCGTATATCGATAGTAGGTGTATTTTCAGATGAAATGTTTTTAGACGATTGTGATTGTGTGCCTTAAGATCTGACTTGTCCCTGTTATATGTAATGTTTATAAAGTATGCTTGTTAAATGTTAATACTCACTGTTTTTTCTATCGTACTTCTTGTCCGAGCGTTAAGTCACTGCTCTTGTGTTATATACGTTGGCAGTTTCAAACTGCGGGTTCATTATTTTTATACATCAACCTATTTATGTATGTGCATACATAAGAATCTTAGTACAATCTTTTTTAACTTTGTTACCATGCATTCTTAAAAATTTAACTTGTTGACACTTTTATAACTGTTTTATTTATAAATCGTGATAGGTTTGTTGTAAACCTATCAAAGATAAGTAATAGATATGTCAGTCCTAGCTATATTAGCTACGGATTATATCTTTAGATGTCTATATTTGATACCTTATATAAAATATGGTCATTAGTGATTTTTTACTTGTATTATATGTACATAATAAATATATAGTATTAGATATATTATTGTAATATAGACTGGTATGTTTTTAAAAAACACTTCAGTGAATCATTTTAAACGCCTTATATTATATGGTTCTAATAAATAAATTAAAAAATATACCTTTGTTATCTTTTACATTCCCCATTGTATTGAATATAAATAGGTATTAAACCTCGTATACCGGGTGTTAACCACCAGCCGTGAACATAGGGAATTAACATTGGTTTTAACTTTTTTTCGGATTCCTGCTCCCCAATTGAATTTATATTAAAATTAATGGTAACAATAGAAAGATAAAATTCTTAAGCATCATTTGAGACCATTAATAAGCTTAAATGTTTAATATTTAGTTTATAATTAATATTTTAAAATTGGATTAATTTTACAAATATAAGTAGCCATGACTGTCAATCTGACATTTGTCTTCATTAATTTTTGTTATCTGTCAATTTTTAAATCAGCGAGTAATTTCTTTTTTCACCATTAAAACTCTTCCTCCATTATAGTTTTTTTTTTCATTTTAATCAAAATCGTTAAAGAAATAACTCGCTGATTTAAAAATTGACAGATAATAACAAAAATTAATGAAGACAAATGTCAGATTGACGGTCATGGCTACTTATATTTGTAAAATTAATCCAATTTTAAAATATTAATTATAAACTAAATATTAAACATTTAAGCTTATTAATGGTCTCAAATGATGCGTAATAATTTTATCTTTCTATTGTTACCATTAATTTTAATATAAATTCAATTGGGGAGCAGGAATCCGAAAAAAAGTTAAAACCAATGTTAATTCTCTATGTTCACGGCTGGTGGTTAACACCCGGTATATTATTTACACACTAAATAATTATAATTATTCACTCTCAGGTTATTCACATTACTTCGTATACACGTTTTTTATGGCCAAATTAAGTGCAAATAGCCTTTGTACTTGTATTGACAAAAAAATTGATTTTCTTTAAAACTAAAGCAAACAACTTCAAACATATACACATTATTTATGGCCAAATTAAGTTTTATTAGCTCACAAATAATATTCTTAATTTTTCGTGAAAAATAGGAATAGTGCAAATGATATAGTCTTGACACTTTTTTCAATAAAAAAATCGATTTTTTTTAAAACTAAAGCAAACGGCTTCAAATTTCGTATATACTTATTTATGGACAAATTAAGAATTTGCACATTTTTTAATTTTACACGAGAATTAATAGGTGTGTAAATTATTTGAGGGCTAATCATCTTTAAGCATGATATACCGGGTGTAAATGAAGTGTGGTACACCCTTTTTTTCTTTAGTTTTGATTTAAAAAAAATGAAATTTTAGACATAATTATGATATGTGCAAAAACTCAGGCTTTTTGAGCGCATGCACACAATTGTTTCGCCGGAAATGATCCCAACTTTGTTATTTTAAATGGAACACCCTGTATCCTGTATATACAGAGTGACTGTGTAATAATTTTTCCATCACCGCAATGATATACAAACACAAAACAAGCATATGTTTGTTTCCATAGCGATCTTCCATAACACCTTTGTTTTTGTTTTGAATGACTTGTACAGTGTACTGCGATTAACACGATTTCTTTATAAAAAATCCTCACAATAATTTGAATTTTTTGAAGCAGACTGTTAATAAAAATACAAGTTTTTGGTATCGATGGATTCGTTAGACGATGCTCCATTTGAATGGGTAGTTCACACGGTGACATTTAAAGTCACAACTTTAAATGTCACCGTGTGAACTACCCAAATTGAAAGTCGCCACTTCAAAATAAAAATGGCCGCTTTTGTAATTGCAGCATCGAGTGTTGTAGAGCAACTAATTATTTTGAAGTTGCTATTTGTTGATAATGCTCTAAAATCGTTAGAACATCTATTGGGGACATGGACATGAAGACATGATAAATTGGAAATCGATGACAAACAAATGTATATTATTTGTCTGTTATGTCAAAATATAAAAATATGGTAGGCTTACGTCAAATGCCGAACTGTCAATATCGCTGTCGCGACTTTTAAAGTCGTCACTTTAAATGTCACCGTGTGAACTACCCTTAACCACTTGTACCACCATAGTTCCATTTAAAAAAATTGCCTGTTTGTTAAAAAGCCGATTCCGCAACCTTCAAAGCCGATTAAAGCAACCTTAATGTCATTTAAAATTTACAAAAACGTTTTTTAGACAATTGTTGACATAACAAAATTTATTTTATGCAGGTCACGGCACACTTAATAAAAAATAATTTTTTTTAAAAAATGATTTGAGCTTATAAAAATTAACGAAAATAGTGCAGTTGTATCTAAAATCGCTTCCTCTTTCCAAAAATGTAAAAATATACAGGGTGTTCCATTTAAAATAACAAAGTTGGTGTCTTTTCCGGCGAAACCGGAAGTGAAACAATTCTGTGCATGTGCTCAAAAAGACAGTTTTTTTGCACATGTTGTATTTCTAAAATGTCATTTATCTAAAATCAAAACTAAAGAAAAAAAATTTACACTCGGTATACAATATCCTCAAAACTTTAATCAAAAAAACAACTTTGGTGACTTAATATATTGTAAAGAACATTTATTGAACTACACATTTTAAAAATTTTACAGTACCTATAACACATTTTTAAATGTTAAATACAGAGCACTAACTTGATAACTGTTAACAAATTAAACAGTAACATAACAAGCAACAAATGAGTGTAGAGGTAGTTCTAATTTATGATAATAGTACAAAAATTGATTTAATTTATACTTAATGTAAATAGACACACAATTACTCCACTAAATTTGTTGTACTTCCCGGTAATGAACACTTTCCAAGTTGTGATTTAATAGCCGCTATTAAAGGCACTGCAGGATCGTTGGTAGGCAAAATCCCTTTTGCTAATATTTGATCCACATCTATTTGAGGAGTCGCACTTGGTTTGTATATTGTTCCAGCACTTAATGGTCTTACAATTGGTGATGGTGCATTACTACCCCATGCTCCCCTAGGTGGTTGGCTACCAGGGGGTGGATGCACACGTCTAGGATCTGAAGTTTTTGGACGAGGGCGTAGGTTTTTTTGAGTGGTATCGTCTGGCCTATAAAATAAGTTAAAATAATTAACTTTAGTGTTATAGTTAATTAACTAAATCCTTAGATACTAAAAGTTTAATAACATACAGGATATATCACGTGAAAGTCCAAAGTTGATGTAATTTTTGAACACAATATACAGTGTGTCCCAGAAGAACTCCCCAGCTCTGTAACGTTTTTATTTCAACAGCCAGAATTTTGGAATTTACTAAAAAATATTAATAGAGTTACATAGCCTTGTTTGCTATTTAATTTTATATACATTTAACTTTTTTGTGCCTTTTTTATTTTGACGCGCCTAGATAGAAGTTGTAAGTTGTACGGACAAATAAAAACATTCGAAATGTTGTTTGAATATTTATTTTGCACAATAATATTCTATAATATGGAACTAACAGAAGCAAAAGAAAGCCACAAAAAAATAAACGAAGAGGTAGAAAGCGAACACCAAGAAATGGCACCAATCACAAAAGAAGAACTGGAAGAAGCAATAATAAAGATAAAACTAGGCAAAGCTCCAGGTATCGATAATATTACTCCAGAAATGATCAAATACTTGGAAGAAGCAGGAAAAGAAGCCCTGAGAAGCATAATAAACGAAATTATTAAAACAAGAAAAATGCCAAAGGAATGGAACATGGGAATTATTTTACCACTTTACAAGAAAGGGAACAAAAGGAACTGCTCAAACTATAGAGGCATAACACTAATAAGTATACCAGCAAAAATACTAGCCAGAATAATAAAAGGCAGAATAAAGGAAAAATTAGAAAATATGTTAGAAGAAACACAATATGGTTTTAGAAGGGGAAGAAGCACGCAAGATCCAATTTTTATATTACGACAAACGATAGAAAAAGCTATGATTAAAAACAAGGAAATACATATATGTTTTATTGATCTGGAAAAAGCCTTCGACAGAATACAAAGGAAGGATGTGTGGAAAAGCCTAAAAACCAAAGGTATAGGGGAACTATAGACACACTAAAAATAATGTACGAAAAAACGCTAAACGTGGTAAGAACACATAACGAAGAATCATTAGAGTTTGAAACGAAAGATTGATTAAAACAAGGTTGCGTTCTTAGTCCATTACTATTTGCAATCGTAGTAGATTTTCAACGATTCGGTTATACCACGGTTATTACATAAGGTAGGTCAGATACATCTCCCACAAACCTGCATTATTACCCGCTATATAACAGAATAAACAATATTCAGGGCTATGTCGTTTTTTAAACTCTCTGTAGATAACTATTAACTAATGTAGATCGATCAAACACATTATTCAACATTTTATTTTCATCAGAAGCAGGAAAATTGGCCGTTGTTGGATGTTTACCATCAATGAGCTTCAATCTGATATCAGACTCTTACTTTGGACTGGACACCAGTTTATGTGGTGTATTTGCTGTCAGTGGTTTATATATTCTACATACCTGTTAGTAACTGCAGAATGACTTTTGATTTCAATGGGAAAAGCTCGAGCATCTTCCACGGGACTACTTCTTCGACTACCAAACAAACTAAACGTTTCATCTAGTAGTTCATGAAAACGTTTTCGCATTCTCGAAGCATTACTTGCAGTTTTTAAATCGTTTATTCCTTCATCAACGCTGACTCCTATTAAAACAATGATATATTAAAATTGTAAACATGGTGTTGATTCATATTTGAGGCAAATTGCTTCAACATGCAAAATTAAATAGTTACAAATATTGGCTCTCGTAATCATTTTAAAGCAAAACAATTTACACATTATTTTTTAAATTTAAAAGCTGCATTAGTAATTGTTGTTCTGCAGTTAATGCAAACATTTGCAAGAAAAATTCAAAAGTGAATCGAACCGTTTACAAGATCCCCCATGCTGTTCATGATAACTGGGGGACACCTTGTATTTACCAAATGTACAAAAAAATATTTAGTGTTAGTTGATTTTATTAAAAAAATGCGATTTTTGATTTTGTGTGGTGGTTGTTTTTTAAATTTCACCAGTGATTTAATTTTTGGGGGGTCGGGTTGAACGTTGAACGGATAAAACTATTTTTATTGCAAATTCGATAAAATAAAGAAGATAATGATCGCAGCTGATCCGACTTGGGCAAACGAAGTAGCGCTTTTTGGGGGTTCCCCTTGCCCCCACTTTTTTGAAAACCCGTACTCCAAACGTACTACCTTTTATCATTTTATGCTGCCTGTATAGGGTGGTCCATATTCGATGGGATAACATGGGTATCTCGCTTGATAGTCAAGATAGAGAAACGGTTAAATTACCAAAAATGTGCAGTTTTTTGAGACAAACTCTGAACAGTTCTCAAATATATTCTATCATTTCCGGTTTTCCTTTGTTTGTTTTGGTTCTCACAGCCTACTTTTTGTTTCTCATCTTTTAGAAAAATAAAAAACCTTTGTAACTTGCGTATTATTGAAAATAAATACATCAACTCTTATACATTTGGAAAGGGAAAAAAATAAGCAATTTAAATAAGTCATAGTCAACTAAAGCTTCCGTTTAACCGTCATCACTGGGTAAATCGTCGCAAGAGTCTTTAATTCTAATTTGCGCATATGAAACTCACGTACACAGAGGTTAAAGTGATTTGTTGCATCACCGCTTTTTAACCAAAATCTTTGAAACGTTTATGGCTCACCATGTTGCAGCCGTTGGCAATGCATATTCCACACAGCAGGTCCTAGAACACCAGGATCTTCAGCGGCACTTAAACTTCCATGTCGTGTGAGCATTCTTTTGTAATCCAAAGGCTCATGAATGGGATCATCTGTTAAGTCAAGATGTAGCACGCTCACAGGTTCAAGTACTTTGTTTAAAGGTTCTGGCATGTTGCCTCTGAAAACATTTACATTTCATTATTTTTTAACTTTAATAAAAATTGTAAGAAAAATTTGAAAAACAAATACAAACCATAACAATTTTGCATGATATATTGTTGCTATATGATTGTTATAATTTTTAAAAAATTGTCTTACCTTGGAAACGATTTTACTGAAGGCATGGAAAGATATGATTTAGGGCTGACGACACCTGGGTCACAATTTCCTATAATAATTGTGTCAGGTGAATCTCTTTGCGATTTACCACTACTACTGTCGCTGTCAAGAATTAAACTTGTTGATGGTTTATTGAGGGGAACTGTTTTGTTAATTGCAGCTCGTGGTCTTGGGATATTCACTTTTTTTGGTGGAGTTTTCTGTTTCTTGTTTAAGCTCATAAGTGGAGATATATCTAAGCTACTCCCACTGAAATATTAAGACCCGATTGCATAAACGTTGAACCTGGGATTAACCCCGGAGTTAAACCACGTTAACCCTAGAACTAGGCAAAATCGCAGCATAGTTGGCGCTGATGTTACCTAGTTTTGGGATTAACTCGTATTTTAACACCAGTGTTGCTTTGTGCAATCGGGTCTAAGATTATTACATGTAGGTACCGAGAGATGTGAAACTTGGCGGAATTTCTAATTTAAATTTGCGACTGCAAAATTTGTTCAAAACATTCGAAACAATTTTTTTTGTGTTATGTTAAAGTAAACAAAAATAATTTACTTATTTTACTTTGCTTAAAAAACACAATGACGCTATTGTCAAATGAAGCTCCAAACGAAGTGGTTCGGGCGTTGGTAGAATAAAAATTCAATGTAGCGTCCGTAAGAAATAAAAAAGTTGGCTATCGCATTTCAAAAACTAAGGAGACTGGGTTAAGCTATTTTTAACTTAAAATTTACAGATACTAAATTTCTAATTTCCAATGTTGGTTATAAGATAGTTACAGTTGAAAAATTAAAATTGAAGTTTTTTAATTTTTTTCAGGACTTTTCAGGATGTAGGCAAAACACGCACATTTTCAGTTTATATTCTTACTATAAGCACGTAAATACACTTGCCAATTTAATCATCTACCATTAACAGGCAATTTTAATAATTCTTGTTAATTAAAAACTTTAGTTAAACAAGCGTGATTTTAATCATTGTTACCTTACAAAACAAACATATTTGTTTTACATAAATCATGAACAATCTTACCTAGATGTGCTGGGACTGGCACTTTGTGGTCTATTCAATAAATCTCCGCTCTTTAATGTGAGATTGGAAGGCTGAGATCGAAAATTAATGTAAGTTGGAGATTGCCGTCGTCTTCCGGATAAATATTTATTTTCACGTTCGCTTACGACAAATCCCTTATTGTCATGTGCCGATGGCTGCTCGAAAACTTGTTTTCTGTTGTGTACACCCATGGGTGATTTTTTACGTTTACTTATGCTAAGTGTGAGTAACGCTACTACTAATAATAAGGCGAATAATACTACTAATGCTAATCCAATAAAAAGCCATGTGTTTTTGGCATTTGATAAATACTGAGGTTCGCTGGCCACTTTAAGGTATGCTGTAAAACGTACAGAGTTTTAATATTAAATACAGCGTCATTCAAAAAGTCTGCAACAAATGGGAAAAGCTTTTTATTATTGATTTCTCAGAAAATTTTATTCTTGATAAAAGTTGGTGCATGGTCTAAAACTAAAAAAAAAGATGAAAAAAAGTTTAATAAAAAGTCATAGGACACTGGATTTTAGCGTTTTTTGAAATATTCGCAAGTATAAAGTGCCTTTATTTTAAGAGATACAAAAATAATTTATTGGAAGAAGTTATTTAGAATCTTAAAATAAGGCCAGATTTAAAATTTGACGGTCAAATTCCAATTTTTATTTTTAAGAAATTTTATTATTCAAAAAGTCTGCAATAAGTGGAAAAGCTTTTTATTAACGATTTCTCAGAAAATTTTATTCTTGATAAAAGTTGGTGCATGGTCTAAAACTAAAAAAAAAGATGAAAAAAAGTTTAATAAAAAGTCATAGGACACTGGATTTTAGCGTTTTTTGAAATATTCGCAAGTATAAAGTGCCTTTATTTTAAGAGATACAAAAATAATTTATTGGAAGAAGTTATTTAGAATCTTAAAATAAGGCCAGATTTAAAATTTGACGGTCAAATTCCAATTTTTATTTTTAAGAAATTTTATTATTCAAAAAGTCTGCAATAAGTGGAAAAGCTTTTTATTAACGATTTCTCAGAAAATTTTATTCTTGATAAAAGTTGGTGCATGGTCTAAAACTAAAAAAAAAGATGAAAAAAAGTTTAATAAAAAGTCGTAGGATACTGGATTTTAGCGATTTTTGAGCTACCTATGACTTTTTATTAAACTTTTTTTCAAATTCTAAAATTAGTTTTAGATCATGCACTAACTTTTATGAAGAATACAATTTTTTGAGAAATCAATAATAAAAATGTTTCGCATTTGTTGCAGACTTTTTGAATGACGCTGTATATGCTTATAGAAATAGATGAAGATTAAAGTGAACATCTTCATGTTCGGTTTGTGTGTAGTAAAATTTTTAACGAAATAAAATAGCAGTTGATGTTGCTTACGTTCAGCTTTTATAATAAAAGGGTATCCCAGTTCGCTCATCACTTCCTGATCTGACACTAAAGTCATGTCATCTGCCGCAGTCGTCGCAGCTACTGGTTGTCCAGATACGGCCACATGATACAGAACTTCAATTTTTTCATCTCCGTTTACAGGAGATTTAGCTATGTTGTGTATGTAAACGTTAACAGGTTTTTCTGTTCCAGATGTTTCTCGTTTAGTGCGATTTATTCCCAAGTGTCGCTCCTGTTGCCTACAGTAATACATATTTGATAATGTTACATGTAATTTCTCTACATACTTATGCATACATTTATACACATGTATTGTATATATTACAGAAATTCCAATATACGTGGAAATTGTAGATGGCAATAAATACAAATTTTATATGTGGTGGTTCAACTTCGATTAGATTACATGGGTATCTCGTTTATTATTAAAATTAGAGAAACAGTTAAATTACCAATACAGTTTTTCGAGGAAAATTCGATACTAACTATTTCCATTTTTGTTTGCCATTTCCGGTTTTTTAGTTGTCGAAAACGTATTTTTTTGGCCATTCTAATAGTTGATTATAATTTTATTATACAGAGATGCGCAAAAGTATGAAAACAAACAAATATCTAGAACTCTATTAAAAATATTCCAATGAAATTTGGTATCTGACCGTTATCGTATATTCCAGGTTCGATGAAAATATTTAGGTTGTAATATGACTTCCGGTTCAACCGGAAACGGATCTAAACTTCAAAATTTTAAATGGACCCTGTATATTTTTGATTCCTCAATATTTTTATTGAATCCGGAATATACAATAACGGTCAGATATCAAATTTGATTGGAATATTTTTAATAGTGTTATAGATATTTGTTTGTTTTCATACTTTTGCACATCCCTGTATAATAAACTGTTTTTACCTTTGGAATGCAGTTCGGTAGAGTTTAGCTAAACTGTTTTTAAGGTCGGTCAACACCGGATCCTTTCCATCGCTCTTTAATACAGTCACCAGCCAAAATTGGCGGTCTGCGTCAATATTATTATCTGTTATATTATTTTGAGCATTGTAATCCAATGTTGGCGTAGGATTAATATCTCCTTGTGGTGTCACTGACGGTTCGCAGTTGAATACACACGTTGTTGTTTCATATGCCGAAGTTGTCTGCAAAGTAAACATTAAGTTAGGGTTACCATATCCTGGTGACTTGAAAAGAGGACACCATAGATAGGTGATTAAAAAAGGGGGTGTGAATTCCATTCCGCAACTTACACCAAAATACTTCTTTTTTAAGCTTTCTTATACTTCTCTGAAGACTGTATTTTTTTAATCAAAGTTTTGTGGTAATCTATGCTTGTAAGGGACCGGAAATCTTATTAGTTGCCATTATTAAGTTACATATTAAAAAAGAACAGCTATTTAGTTAGCAACTTCAAATTTTAAATACCTTATAACAATGACATGGGCTGGCTAAACAAATGTTTAGTTAAAAATTGAAATAAGTTATAAAAACTCCTGCAATAAAACAGCTGTTTAGTTACGAAGTGAAAAATTGAAATAACTTATTAAAACACTGAATAAAACAACAAATTAATCATACCATTATGCATAAACCAACCCCAGCTATAAACACATAGACTTTATTAAGCGGTAGTGTATAGTGGGCTGCAAACCTTTTATGGAAGTTGACGCTGTCAGTGCTAGTCGCTGCAACTTCAGATTTCCGGTCCCTTACAAGCATAGATTACCAGTTTTGTTGCTTGTTAAATAACACAAAAAATTCTGACAAGACATGTCCTTAAAATTAAATTGTACAAAAAAAAAGACCACTAACAGAGTCCATAGTTAACCTATTTCTCTCCTTTGTCCATTGAGCCTGCATCAGGGAGAAAAGTTGTCTACATTTCCATTATGAGGAAAGATAGCAAAGAAAAATTGAGCATTTTTTAGCAATTCTGAACGACATTCAATACTTTTAGGTCTAATGTAGTGGTCGGCAACCCTATAACCGCGGGTAATGCGGGTAATTGCATTACTCGCGGCTCTCATTTTAATTACCCACTCACTACTAGGTTTCTTGGCTTTGCATTTTCCATTTTTACATAATTTATTAAACTAATCCATTAAAATATACTAAATTTACGAGAAAAAAAAGCAACAAATTTACGAAGGCCTTATATCTATGTAGATATGTTGTTTGTATACAAATTTAGCGACATCTGACATTTCGCATTAAAATTTCCTCCTTGTGATGACGTAAGACCGTGTTTTTCAACCCTTTCAATGTGGCGGCACACTACACTAAAATTTCGCGGCACACTACACATACAGAATGGGGATCTCGCTCATTATAATAGCTAAAGCCTTTAGCTGCTAAAGTATAGATTTAAACTTGGCAAAGTTGCTAAATTTGGTGCTCATTAATAATCCGAAGAGAATTTGGAAATATTTCAAACGGTATAAAAAAAAATAGGAAAAACCTGAAAAGACGACTTTTGAAAATCGCCATAACTCTTTTGGAGTAGAAAATATTTCCTACGTGTAAAAACATTGCTTGCCCAAGAAAGTTTTTAAGCCGAATCAATTTTTATGATAACCAATTTTTTTTTTTCTTACGGGCACAATTTTTATATTTACACAATTAAATAGAATTTTTTTTTAAATTAAGTTGTATCACACATGGTATTTTACTTCTACATAAATAAATAGCAAACATTGCGCCCAAAGGTAAAAATTAAGTTGGTCGTCATAAAACAAAAACGAATCGACCTATGAAAAATAGTGAATACCATGCGATTCGGCTTAAAATGTTGCTCAGGCAATGTTTTACACATTTGAAATATTTCATACTCCCAAAGTATTATAGTCGATTTTTAAGATTTTCTTTAGATTATTAATAAGCACCGATTCAGCAACTTTTCCAAATTTAAACCTATACTCTAGCACAGGGGTTCCCAACCTTATTAAGGCGCGGGCGCAATCGAGATTGAGAATTTGTGGCGGGCGCAAGCCGGATTTCAAAAAATCAAGTATTACATGCGATATATCGGTTGATTGAAAATGATTGCTGCCCGCTAACTTCAGACCGAGAAAAAAAACAATCAAGTTTATATTAGTAAATAATTAGTGTAAAACTTCTTAGTTTTGATATCTTCATCTGTGTAGGTGGGGTGGGGATGTCAATTTACCGAATTTCTCGCTAGATTTAGCGAAATTTTAAAAACTAAAGCAACTTTTTATTGTCCTTATTTTTAAGATTTAATTGTTTTTTCCCCCGTTATTTTAACACTTTGTAGCGGGCGCACGCAAACAGCTCCACGGGCGCATGTGCGCCCGCGGGCACAGGTTTGGGAAACCCTGCTCTAGCAAATAAGCGAGATCCCCATGGTTAAACTCGAATCTCAAACAGCGTTCTTACAAAAACCGTTAATTTATTTTTAATTTTATTTTCCGGGAGGCACCTGGAGGATACTAGCGGCATACTAGTGTGCCGCGACACACCGGTTGAAAAACACTGACGTGACATGACATGACAGCACTTGCTACTTTGCTAGGCACAGCTGGACACAGCAAACGCTGTCAAAAATTTATTATTAGTACCCATATACCCATCAGAGAATCGAAAATATTGAGATTGACCAGCTCTTGAAAAAGGTTGCCGACCACAGGTTGAGGAAAGACAGCAAAACTTTGCTTTCTTTTCCTACACTATATCCTAAAATTAATCACTTCGGATAATTGCATTTTAACTCCAATAGAGAACTTAGCTTGAGAAATGATAAGTGTAACGAAGTCATGGTAAAAATGATCACATACGATCCTAAAAATATATTACTCTTAAGAAGAGTTTGACGCCTTTCTAGATTTTATTACAGTTTATAGCTGAATTAGACTTTCCGGACTATTGCATCTGTAATTATCGATCAAATTTATGAACGTGATGTGTTTTCTATATTCAGCGCTTTATAAAGGCCAATATTATGTTCGTAAGGAAGCAAACAGTAAAAAGTTGCATGCTCGGGGGTCAATTTAATTACGTTTTATGTTAATATTACTGACCTGGTTAACGGGAGTCGACGGTGAGTCAATGTAAACAGTGGATAAAATAGTTTTAGTCTGATATACGATTGATGTTTTTTCTGCACCCCATTGTTGTTCTTCGTCTTTGGGGATGCCATCTCCCGATCCAGTCCAGAAAAAGTCTTCCAGTCGATAGGTGCGACGGTTAATGTTGTCATTTTCTATTAAGACCAATTCTGCAACATATTCGAATTTTAAAATATAATGTGTATTGAAATTATGCACATTTTAACAAAACTATGGAGTTGTGTTAAAAAAAAAAAACTGTATACAGTGACCATGGAAACTACATTTTAAGCTCTTCAGGTTCTTTTCACAATAATATTGATTTAATAACTATAGTTATGGGGAGAGACCAAAATTTTAATTTCCATTTTGTACATGCGACACCGAGACGAAAGGATGATTGACGAAAACTTTGACTTATCGAGGGACGATGATGGTTATAACGCTATTATGCAGGGATTTAATTGATTTTAAATGATTAATTTACGTAATACATTATGTGGTCTTTGTTTTATTTCACTGTTTTCTCAACAGAAGCGTACGGCAATAATACGAATGAATATATAATGGTATAATCAGTAAAATTGGGTTAATTTTTCTTGTGACTGGTACGACTGTAATCTCGATAACTTCTCTACGAATGAGCATGCAATAACTAATTTACAATTTGGTATAATACCCTCACAAATTTGCGCCATAAATTTTTGAGTTCAATGTTCAAATTTTCTCCACCGAGACAGAGTGACTGTTGACTTGATTCTAAAATCGTGGTAGCACCGTTACCAATAAAAGTATTAAGATTTTGTTAGGTACTAGAAATAAAATTACTAGTGAATAGTATAATTTAAAAACCATTATTGCACAGTAAATATGTTTTAGTTATCCATATTTATAATTAAATAGGAGTACAATTTACCTATTTAGATATTTCAAGACATTTTAGTTTTACCATTACAATTACAATAATTTTTCCCTTTACTTTTGCGTTTTTTAACAAGTTAATCTATAATCACGTAAAACTGTTTAAATTGTACTGTTTTTCATTTGCGAACAAATGCGTTGAATAACTATGATGCTGGTACAGCCTTCCTAAAAAATTGTTGCAAAATAATGTCACAAATCTTAAATAAATAATGTTTTGCAAATGTAATGCCCAAAGTAGTAGGATTTTCGTTGTTCGTAGTTCTAAACTATGGTGTACACAAGATTACAGGATCCTCACACGAAAATGTACGGTCTTAAACAGGAACCCGAATCGAACCGGAACTGGGACAAAAACCGGAACGAACCGGTGCTTTTTTCATGAACCGTGAACCGGAACTGAACCTTTTATCTAAATAATCACAAAACCGCAAAATCGAATCGAACCGACTGGTTTGAACCGGTTAAAGACGCTTCAACCGGTTTACACAACGGTTCGACCCAATGTTTTTTTAAATGCCAATGTAAATTTTTTATTTCCCAATTTTGAAGACATTTTACCAAAAATAGAAAAATTTTAAACAGTTCAATTTATAAATATGCATTGTCATCGTATTTTGCCGGAACTGAACCGTTGGCGCCGAACCGGTTACCGAATCATTAGAAAACCAGTGGTTCGGAACGTAAACCGTAAAGTTAAAATGTATCGAACCGGTAACCGGAACTGAACCCTTATTCGGTGCGGTTCGGGTCCCTGGCCTTAATCTCTCACAAACCATGTAGGTAAGGAGATGGTTTCAAAACTATATTAAATTACACCGTGAGTGTCATCTAGCACTACGTTCATGGGCGCAATCAGGGTAGTGCACCCCCAAACAACTATACATTATTTTATATTGTTTTTGTAAGCATGTTGATAAACGCAACAGTGGCGAAGACAGGATGCTTCCGCAAAAAAAAAACGCAAACTTTTTTTTTAGATCACTACAACCTTTTTTTAATTTTTTAGCGCAAAGTTTACAGTTCTCGGGTCCTAGTTCGATTTATTGCGGGGGGGGGGGCTCTAACCCCCCTAACACCCCTTGCCTACGCCATTGAAACGCAATAATGTATACCTATGTATAATTTTTTTACCAAATAGAGAAGTTAACACTCCCATGACATTTTTTAGCAGTTTCACAAGTGCCATTAAAATTTCATTTGAATGTATTGAAATTGCATTAACACGTGTAGATAACAACTGTACATTTATTTGATCAAACCACACACAACAATATGTAGTGTGCATGTATTTAAGTCTATAACAATGACAGCAGCCAAGCATAGAATGAGGTCATAACCAAAACAAACGCATCACTTTAGTCCTGGTAACAACATTTTGTTCTCTACGTTTTGATACAATTATTAACTTTGTTTAAGATGACCACTAAACGTTGTTACCTGAGGTGGTTACGCATTACAAAAAAAAAAGAAGTTCGTGAACTCTGCACATTAAGCAGGAAATCGGTACCTGGTACGAAAACTTCTTCGCTGTATCATAAGAATTGATTTGTTTCACCTGCATTCCGTGCATTGTAACGGAATTTATCAGCTTAAAAAAGAATACTTCTATTTATTTTATTTTTGTGAATCATTTGCCACAGAAATTCGTAATAATTGTTCTTGGAAAAATAATAAGGATATGTTGGTAAAAATGTAACTAATTGGGATGTTATTGTAAATAAGCAGGTGAACGGTAGGATATACACGAAATTTCATACATTTTAGAGTAAAAGTTGATTAAGGCGTAAATAAAAGACAACTTCAATAGCAAGAATATGAAAGCAATATTAGTTAATTATTAAATAACGATATTTGCAGAGATGCGTTTAGAACGACAGTACAATTTAATTAGTTAAACCATCACAGTTTTACCTCTAAACAGAGCCGGTCCTAGGGTTTGCGGGGCCGTGTGCAAAAACAAATGCGGGGCCGGATATGTGAAAAATGTTACTAAAAACACTGAAAAACAGGCTGGTGACTTAAAAAAGTATTGTAATAATCTTTTCGGCTTAAGAAATCCAAAATAGTTTTCTACTATTTGCATTTCTTTAGAAGAACATACACATTTTAATTAAACAAAAATAATGATATTTAAAAACAATGATATATATTCTGAAATATTTAATTTCTTTTTGATGACTTATCCGAGGGATTCTCATTGTTTGTGGGCCGTAAGATTTATTTACTTACGCTATACGATAGCACAGTTTAACTTGCCAAAATAACACAACTGGACATGTCAAAATTTAACATACCTCAGTTCAAAATTATCTATACCCACTTTAAGAATTATATTTGATAAGCAACATGCATCATTTTAAAGCTAAGAGGTAGACATTTTTATCATTATAAAGTAATTTATACACAGCTGTGCTGGATTATATTGAACATAAATTCCTTGACCATTTTACAGGTTGGTGAGCAAGTGCTTGTGATTATTCTCCAAAATCTCCAAGTCTCCCCCCTTCGGATTTTTTACTTGAAAAATCATGTTTACACTCGCAAATAGCAAAAATTGAAGGAAATGCGGATAATAAGGTATGACACAGGGATGGAGAGTAGGCAAAAAAATTGCCAACTCCCGACTCCTGAATCGGTATTTTTTAAAACCGACTCAGACTCCCGGACTCCTTTCATTAAAAAAAAATAACGTAATTGGTATATATTTACTGTAGTGAAAACCGGTTATTTTTTTATCGTTCCTAAGTGTAATCTATAATGGTGAACAAAGTTTATTTTCGTATGTTTACTAATTAATGAAGAAAATGTAAAAAAAACTATTAAAAAAAAAATAAAAATATAAATTTTTTAACAATTCGGTTATACCAGCGATTATCATATCCTAACGCGAGGTTGCGAGGTTGTTAACAGGGCTGCGGAGTCGGTAAAAAAAAGTCGACTCCGACTCCAACTCCTGATAATTTTAGTAGTTCGACTCCGACTCCGACTCCAACAAAATTAAATACAAAGACATTTCATGGTGTGTAATATAAGAAAAAATAAATAAATATAAAAAAAAAATTTAAAATTTGAGTTTAAATTTTGCGGCAAAGCCACCTCGCAATTTTTTGTTGTACTCGGAGTCGGAGTCGGTACATTTTTTCCGACTCCACTGACCAGAAATTCCTCCTAAATTCCGACTCCGACTTCGACTCCGACTCCGACTCCGATTCCGACTCCGACTCCGACTCCGACTCCGACTCCGACTCCGACTCCGACTCCGACTCCGACTCCGACTCCGACTCCGACTCCGACTCCGACTCCGACTCCGACTCCGACTCCACAGCCCTGGTTGTATCCCACGTTATAAGCAACTTCTATTGTATTAGGTATTTTACTAAACGCAATATACCTACTTAACACTGTAATCGTATGCTAGGACTGTTAAACGTTAAATGTTAGATGAACTTATTATAATTTTATAATAACCATGCAAATTTTAATGTGAAAAATATGTTAATTAAGCTAAATATTTCTGCTTATATTTCCCGTAAAATCTGGCGTATAAAACGCATGCTTGGTTTAGTCCAAAATTTTCTGGTAAAATGGATGTTTGTTTATAATGCGCACCGAAATAGGTACGCAATAAATAAAATAAAACACCTTCAATTTCGCTCCATTTTCACACTTAAATTTAACAGAAACTCGACAGATGTAGTTTATTTTCGAATTCAAAAATGATGTATATTTTGTACTTGCTTATTATACGCAAAATTTAGCAAAAATTGTGCCCAATATATGGAATATTTTCAGTTATCTTATAAAACGGAAATAATATTCAAATATTATGGCTCCCGACTCCGACTCCCGACTCCGACTCCGACTTCCGGCTCCGACTCCCGACTCCGACTCCCGACTCCGACTCCGACTCCGACTCCGACTCCCGACTCCGACTTCAGACTCCTCAAAAAAACTACGACTTTTCGACTCCTCGACTTCCGACTCCGACTCCCCCGCCCTGGAGTATAATATAACAAATATATATCTAATAGATTTATAAAAATTGTAGTTAGAAATGAAACAATAATATTTTATATTACAACAAAATACAAAAAAATGTTGTTCGTCTTAGGCTCATGTATAAGTTTTGTAGATCAGTTGGTGAGATGAGTCGCTCATGCATTTGTGCCGATAATAAGCATTTTAAACATTTAAACTTCATTACTTAATTAGTTGTGTATTTTGTTCCTGAAATATAAAGTTTTCTAAACTCTAAAAACTAAAAAGTATCTTACTATTTGACTTAATCGCATTTTTTACAGCAATTTTTACACATTTCATCACTGTTAATCTTTGTTAAAAATAACTGGGGAGGCCATCAATTGACTTTCGTCATATATTGTGTATGTTTGGGCATGTGTGTATAAAAAGTTTAAAGTCCAAACAATGGTCATTTTCAACTGAATTTTTTACTATATGTGTGACTTCTTACAAAGATGGAATGTAGAATATGAATAGAATGTATTACTTTTAGCAATAATAGAAACAAATAATTTTTATTTGATATTTGTTTGAATTCTTTTAGTGATTTATTTTAAATGACTTATCTTATTTGTGTTGAAAACATCGATTTTTTATGAACAACATTCGCTCATTGGATCAACTGAATAAAAAATTGAACGAAACTATTCTTTTCAAAATAAAAATATTTTGTACAGCATATAAACGTGTATTAGGCAGTGCTACAATTATTCATTGCGTATGTGTTACGGTAGACTACGATCTATAAGGGCGGAAGTGACAAAATTTACAGTGCGTGGACACTAACTAGAGGTGCTTCATGAGGGTGTTCGGAAAATACCTGTTCCGTGTTCGAGTTTCGAAAGTTTTGTTATATCAATGGTTTTAAATTCCTCAGTTCTGACACTACCATAAAAAGCGTACAATAAACACACGACCACTACACGAGCATGAGGCACAATAGTCCCTAGCATGCCTGGCCCCTCAGTTAAAGGGGCTGCAAGGTTTTCGGCCGCAAATAATTGGCTGATACAATACACCTGTCTTGCACCTGCAATACTGTGTTGTTGTCATTACTACAAGTCGCATGGTTGGGCTACAATACCGGACATACATTGATCAAACATGGAAATGATATGCGCAAGCGTGCGGATCTTATTATTGTGTTCTACAACAAAGACAGTTTACAATTATTGCTTTTACTTATTAGCAGAGACAGACCGTAGTTTGAAATTTGTTAAATTTCATGCTTATTAACAATATCCGATTTCACATAAAATATTGCAATATGGAGCATTCGGTTGTTTTTTTTTAAATATACGTTTGGAAATAGCTGCCCTTCATTTTAATGTTCCCATTACAAATTTAAATACTAGAATTCGATTATAATACGTTTCATCTTGTTTAAATGAAAAAGCATATACCAGTATTAAGTTAAAAAAATTGTAAATTGCTATGTAGAGCAGTCATTTTAATTTATTAAGTCGATGGTAAGAAACTTTCCGCTACATGTTTTTTATCTATTAATATTTCATTCAGAAATTTAACGCATCTTATATTTTTTATTAAGTTGCTTTTTTATACAATTTTTTCGACAAACCTTGTAAAGCAACGTGAACAGATGTGTTAGCGTGATATTATTAAGAAATTATACAGGGTGAGTCACGACGGACGCCGCGGAGTTTTATGGCGAAACGGTACATATTTTTAAACTTCTGTTGCGGTTAGATTATGTAAGTCAATAAGGGCTACATTTTAAAAATATTTTTAAACATACAGGGAGCTCCAAAAAAGAGTGGCATATCAAAGTTATACTTTTTCTTATGGAACACCCTGTATATTTTTGCATTTTTGGATTCCTCTTTAAATTTACTTCAAAAAATGTAAAAGGTTACATGGGTCTTAAGTTAACCGTTTTCGCGAAAATTGCATTTTCATGAAAATGCAGTACTTTCAAAAATTTTCAACATTTGGAAACTTTAAAAAGTCTGGATAAATTCGCTTGGAAATTAGATTGACAATAGATTAATTAACACTTTGCACCACCTACATTTTAAAAATATTATACAGGGCTTGGTCAAACTCGTGAAACTTTAAACATCGATAACTCATTTTTCTTAAACACAACACCCTATATTTTTTTTGCACAGACCTAGACAAAATTTAATTATCTTTCGAAAATATTAAGGCTGTTTTTCACCTAAAATTGATATTTTCCGAGATATCGCGATTTTATTGTTAATTATTAGGGCAAAGTGATATTTTCCAGTAGGCTATGAAGGTAGACAGCGGTAATTTGAAACAATTGAAAGGAAAAAACAAGAAACTTGTAATTTTATCTCTTGCCTACACATTTTTGACATTTTTTCATAAGAAAGTTGTAATTTTACAATTTTACGTTTGAATGGCGGTTTCTCATTAGGACCACAATATTTTTCCTATAATTGAGTTTGATCGTTTGCCAAGTCCTAAAAACCCATTGATAATGTATTAGGTACGCGAGAAAGACTCTGATTAAAAAAAGATTAACACTGACTTGTCTAATATTACATTTAAAAAAAAAACATGGTTGGTGCCGTTTTTGGTAGAACCAAGTGTCGTATTGTAAACAAACAAAAAATAGTTTATAGGATTTAGTAATTATTTTATAACACTGGTCCAATAAATAAATGCATAACTAATTTTAAAAACCTCTATTTAAACATAAGAATGGTAAAATTACAATTTTCTTATAAAAAAATGTCAAAAATGTGTAGGCAAAAGATAAAATTACAAGTTTCTTGTATTTTCTATTAATTGTTTCAAATTACCGCTGTCTACTTTCATAACCTACTTGAAAATATCACTTTGCCCTAATAATTAACAATAAAATCGCGATATCTCGGAAAATATCAATTTTAGGTGAAAAACAGCCTTAATGTTTTCAAAACATAATTACATTTTCTATAAGACTGTGTAAAAAAATATAGGGTATTGTATTGTTTTTAAAATGAGTTATCGATGTAAGTTTCACGAGTTTGACCAAGCGTAAAAAACGCCCTGTATAATATTTTAAAAACGTAGGTGATGCAAAGTGTTAATTAATCTATTGTCAATCTAATTTCTAAGGGAATTTATTCAGACTTTTTAAAGTTTCCAAATGTTGAAAATTTTTGAAAGTACTGCATTTTCATGAAAATGCGATTTTCACGAAAACGGTTGGCCTTAGACCCATGTAACCTTTTACATTTTTTGAAGTAAATTTAAAGAGGAATCAAAAAATGCAAAAATATACAGGGTGTTCCATAAGAAAAAGTATAACTTTGATATGCCACTCTTTTTTGGAGCTCCCTGTATGTTTAAAAATATTTTTAAACTGTAGCCCTTATTGACTTACATAATCTAACCGCGACAGAAGTTTGAAAATATATACCGTTTCGCCATAAAACTCCGCGGCGTCCGTCGTGACTCACCCTGTATACAAACACTCTTTTAAAATTCTATTTTTATTTCATTATGATAAAATAAATAGTATACTGTTCTTGCGAGAAGGAAGTACAAATTTTAAATTGGGGTCAATTTTCGCTGTACGTTTTTTAAAACTGTATACTGTTAAAGCATTTTCTTGTAGCTGACATTTGTATCTTATTGTATTTAAATCATGACTAATTAAAACACTTGCAGAATGTTTTAATTTTTATGTGCTTTATATTTAGAGTGAACAACCTATTTTTAAATTACCAAATTGTGAATCACAGAATAGATAAAATATACACGTCCGGCTTTTGTACGTCACAGCATGGGAAAAAGTAAAATCGCCAACCTGTTCAGATACTCTGCCCATTTCTTTGAAGCAATATTACTCATATACGCTTGAAAATTGCCAAATTATTCTGTTTTTGATAAACCGATAACATAAAACTGGCAGTTTTTAAACAAACTCCCTAATTTCTGTTTGTAATATTAAGTATTCACGTCAGCGTTGATTTACATTATCAATAAACAACTTCGTCAATATTGCGTCTATAATATTGTAAATTAATGTTGATTGTATGAGATCATCATAAGATATAACTTTAATTTATTATACCTAGCCTAACATCTAAGTTATATACCAACCCTTCTTCTTCCTCTCAAACTTCATTTGCGTTTTCAAGCTTTATTACATGTTTTGGTTGCATATCTGCAAATCAGTATTATATAGACAATACCGCTGTTGTAAGAAATTAGTTTTAAAATAACATTCAAAGTAACATTCAAAATAAATGAAGTATAATACAGGGATGCGCAAAAGTATGGAAACAGACAAATATCTAGAATCCTATTGCAGGTATAACAATGAAATTTTCTATCTGACCGTTATGGTATTTTTCGAATTCGATGAAAATATTAAGGTTGCAATACGACTTCCGGTTCAACCGAAAGCGGGCTCAAACTTTATAATTTGAAATAGAACGCTCTGTATATTTTTACATTTTTTGGTTCCTCTTAAAATTTACTTTAAAAAATGTAAAAGGTTATATGGGCCTAAAGTCAACCGTTTTCGTAAAATTTATATTTTTATGAAAATTTTGAGCGATACAGCACTTTAATTTTCTTTTTAACATTTAAGTTAGTTAAAAAGGCAGTAGAATTTCCTTTAAAAATTAGATTGACAATAGATTATTTAACACTTCGCACTAGCTACATTTTTTAAATATTATACAGGGTGTTTTTTACGCTTTGTCAAACTCGTGAAACTTTAAACATCGATAACTCATTTTTCTTAAATACAACACACTATATGTTTTTGCACAGTTTTGTAGAAAATTTGATTGTCTTTCAAAAACATTACCTATGTTTTATACCTAAAACTGATATTTTACAAGATATCGCGATTTTAATGTAAATTATTAGGGCAACGTAATATTTTCGAGTAGGCTATGACAATTGAATATCTTTCAACAAACAAGAAAGTTGTAATATTATATTTTCCTTTTGAATTTTAGAAAATTTTTATCATGTAGATGCAATTTTACCAATTTTACATTTATATCGAGGTTTCTTATCAGGGTCACAATATTTTTCATATGATTGATTTTGATCGTTTGCAAAGTCTTAAAAACAGATTGATAATGTATTGAGTACGCGAAAAAAACTCTGATTAAACAAAAGTCCCTGACCAGTCTAATCTTTAAATTTAAAAAAACGGTTGGGGTTGAAAACGTTTCCGGTTCAACCGAAAACTATACTGTAGAAACACAAAAAATTAGTTAATGGGATTTAGTAATTGTTCCAACACACTGATCCAATGAATAAATGCATAATTTTAAATATAAATTTTACGAAAACGGTTGACTTTAGGCCCATATAACCTTTTACATTTTTAAAAGTAAATTTTAAGAGGAATCCAAAAATGTAAAAATATACAGGGTGTTCTATTAAAAATTATAAAGTTTGAGTCCGTTTCCGGTTGAACAGGAAGTCGTATTGCAACCTTAATATTTTTATCAAATCCAAAAAATACCCTAACGCTTAGATAGAAAATTTCATTGTTATATCTGCAATAGTATTCTAGATATTTGTCTGTTTCCATACTTTTGCGCAACCCTGTATGTACAATGTACAATGTACATACCAACATACCATCAGGACTTTTCAGAGTAAATGCGAGGCCCAGGGCAAACAATGTTTTTGAGGCCCCTCAGAATTAAAAACTATAAGGGAAAAATAAAAAATGCTAATGGTTGTTCGATGATATATGTAATAAAACTGTTTTTTTCTAACAGATCAAGTTCGAAATTGAGGCCCGTAAAACTGTGAGGCCCGGGGCATCTGACCCTCTTGCCCCCCCTGCCTCTGATAGGGCTTGCATACCATCAATATTATAAATAATACATAGGTAATTTTTTAAAGATTAGTTAAAAAAAAAATAAAAAGGAATACTATACAGGGTGCCCATTTTTCTAACCTGTTGTATGGGTAACTCCGTTAATATTAGAGATACAGAAACGTTTAAATTAGCAAATTTGTGCAGAATTTAAAGGGAAATCTGATGCCATTTTCAAATTTGACCTACGTCATCAACTTTTTGAAATATTTTGAAAAAACTAAAAAAGGTCGATTTTTTCAAACTTGAATAATTCCGTAACCATATGAGTTAGAACGAAAATAAAAATTGGCTTTTATAGATGTTTTTACGTAGATTTGAAATATGTTAACAGAATTTTCATAGCACTCTCGATTTCCGAGTTATAGCACAAACTTGCATTTTTTTAAATGGAAGTCATAGTTGGCTAT
The DNA here is from genome assembly GCA_947652605.1 of Elmis aenea. Classification (NCBI taxonomy): domain Eukaryota; kingdom Metazoa; phylum Arthropoda; class Insecta; order Coleoptera; family Elmidae; genus Elmis; species Elmis aenea. The sequence goes on along the minus strand of OX393581.1, from coordinate 24,089,820 downwards.
GGTCTTATTAAAAAGGTTATTTTTTTCTCGTTTCAATGATATAAGAGTTGTTATGCTTTACTGCTGTAGTTTTTCTTTAAATAAGCAAAAATCATTTTACATGTTCACTGCCTACTAATAGATGGGAGTTATCGTGTGTTGATGTTCTTTTTTTTTCGATGTGACATTTAAGAGTTGTCTCTTATCGTTAGTGTAGCAGTTATTAGCCAGTTACAAATTTTAAAAACAAAACCTCATAATTTGTCAAATAACATTTATTGTTTGTTATACGTATAAATCTCTCTCTCGTGTTGATCAAAATTTATGATTGACTTTATTGTCAATTTCAAAAACAATGTTTTCTAATGAAGAAAGAAACGACATGCTTTTTTATTACCAGGCTTGTAATAATAGGTAGAAATAGTAGAAATTCAAGTGATATGTATTTGCAAAGATTTATGGAAAGGGGGCAACCAAGAAAGAAATTATTTTCGTTATTAGAAAACAATTTAAAAAAATACAGTTCATTTACAAAATCCAAAGGTTTGAAAATTAAATTTAAGCAAGAAGATGAAGAGAGAGTCCTGGAATACGTAAATTATAAACCAACATCATCTACCCGGGAGTTGTCCCTTGAATGTGGTGTCAACTGAAAAGACTGTAACTGCCTAATAATTGCTACACTAACGATAAGAGACAACTCTTAAATGTCACATCGAAAAAAAAAGAACATCAACACAGGATAACTCCCATCTATTAGTAGGCAGTGAACATGTAAAATGATTTTTGCTTATTTAAAGAAAAACTACAAAAGTAAAGCATAACAACCCTTATATCATTGAAACGAGAAAAAAATAACCTTTTTAATAAGACCATAGCCAACTATGACTTTCATTTAAAAAAGTGCAAGTTTGTGCTAGAACTCGGAAATCGAGAGTGCTATGAAAATTTCGTTAACATATTTGAAATCTACGTAAAAACATCTATATTAGCAAATTTTTATTTTGGTTCTAACTCATATGGTTACGGAATTATTCAAGTTTGAAAAAATCGACCTTTTTCAGTTTTTTCAAAATATTTCAAAAAGTTGATGACGTAGGTCAAATTTGAAAATGGCATCAGATTTTCCTTTAAATTCTGCACAAATTTGCTAATTTAAACGTTTCTGTATCTCTAATATTAACGGAGTTACCCATACAACAGGTTAGAAAAATGGGCACCCTGTATACATTGGTTAGGAAGTTTAATTTTATGTTGAATATTTTAAAACTTAAAAAAATAATTGAACATTTAACTGTGAATAAAATAGCAAATTTTTCGTTCTAGTTACTTGATATTTGTAAATATGAATATGCATAACATTATAGTAAATGCAGTTGCAACGGGATAAAAGTTGTATCCATGTTCACACCTATCGATTTAACTTTCTCCTTATATGCAAGGTTGACTTATGTTACTATGTTAGTGTCATTTTTAGCATTCCATCAGTAGAAACAGTCAGGACTGTTGCGTATAAATTATAATAGTACAATTAAAATGCCATTAGAATATTTATAGAATCTATATTTCGTAAAGACATGTATAGTTCACATACCATAAGTACCTGTTCAGTTAAGTTTTAAGGTATTGTGTGAAATATTTAAATACCTTCGTAACAATATTTAAATAATGTGTCTACATTTTAATACTTTGCTATTACTGTGTATTCAAACTGTTTTAATTTTACTGAGAAACGAATAATTCTTGCTAAAAATTTTGAGTTAAGACAAATTAAGTTGAAATTCTAAGCCCAGCCTTGTCGAAAAATCTATAACATATTAAAATACGTATATATAATTATTTAAGTAGGAGTAATATTTTTTTTAAATCGGTCTTATATAACTATGATATAAACAAATAATTTTGTATGGTAAAAATCGAATGTTGATTTTATATTTGGCTTAAAGTACAAGCGTATATAAAACATGTCACATCTGTCATTCAAAGCATAATAAAATTCACTTCATGGGACATAAAAAGCTAATTTTACGTTAAAATCTGGAATTCCACATATGTTACACAAAAATAATAATGACTACACACTCATAGGCTTTAAAGTATTTTAAACATACAGTAGCAAATTTAAGTATAAAAATATGCTTTGAAAATGCTGCTATTTACCAACTGTCGTCTCACCAACTTTTTTTAACCCTGTTAATAACGTTTAGAAGATTTGGTGGACTTGAATGATAAAGCTAAAGTAATGGACGAAAACTAAAGAGTGTATTATTTTTACGTAAACTGATTGCAAAGCTTTAACGAAGTTTTCATGTCAGTAACCATTTTACATTTGATGTTTTTTTAACTTAACAATACCACATTTTATCTTTCACCTTAGGTTAATTTACATGGCTTTGAAATTATGATTTCATCACTTTGCTGTCGTGATAGCAACACGAAAGAATCTTGCAACAAGATTTTGCACTTTATTTTTTTCTGCATTGATTTTATTTTTATCACAAAACAAAGTGACTTCTTTTAACAGATGGGACAAATGCTGGCTTAAGTAGGAGCTGATTTGTACGACACACAGCGTGTAAAATTTTTACTTTTTAAAATTTTAATTGAACATTTATTTATTTCTGAAGACTTTCAAAACAAATATATTGCAAATTAATAATATTTCAGAAGAAATTTGGGTAAGGTTAGCAAACAATCTATTGGATGCTATTACGTTTTATTGTTATTTACAATGCTAGATAATAATTTTTGTTTGTATTGATTATACGTCACTAAATGACAAGGCGCGTGCACTTCGAAGCATCGGTTATCAACCTTTTGTACACAGCCGAGAGCCGACGACGAAGTGTAATATTTTGGAAAAATCTCGTGATTATTAATGTAATTATACAGGGTGTCCAGTTTAAAATGAAGTACATGGGTATCTCGGAAACCGTTAGAAATACAAAATCGGTTAAATGGGGAAAAAGTTGCGGAATTACATGCGTAACAATAATCCAGTTTTACAATTTCAATAATTCATCTTGTTACGTAGTGCCACAATAAAAACGAAAAATGTACATTTTCTTAAAACCTCCATATTACCTTTATTTAAAAAGATTTGTGTGCAAAATTTTCAGTGTCTGATATCTTTCCGGGTATTTATTAAAATACATTTCTGCAGCCATAATATCATTTCTCCTACAGAGAATAAAGCACTTCAACATTTCATATTTATGCTTATTTGAAAAACGATCAGACCTACTATGTTTCGCGCGGTCATACCCAACTTTTGTTTTTCTTATGGACGCCATATTGGATTTTTGCATTTTTCAAATCTCCATAAGAAATGCTTTTCAACCATGTAAACGTAAAGCATCCTTATAAGAATACGTGGTGATATTTGATAGAGTATATTACTAAAATATCAAAGTACTTAATTAATTTTAGACAAAAATATATACAACTTCAGTTAAAAGTTTAACAAGAATATTTTTTTTTTGGGTTGTAAAGCAAGACATCTGGAAAGGGCAACTGGTTGTTCTTTTAGATTTCTAGTGTGTTTTTAATATCTGTACGAATGAGGGTGGATAAAAATCATGATTTAAAAAACAGTCAAAAAAATCAATTTATTTGATTAAAATCAGATTTTTTAAATTTAAAACAAATGTACCATTTTATCGAATTTGGTGACATATTCACATGCTATTTCTATTTTGTGCTAATACATTTAATAAGCAATACCTATAAATCTATATTTAATTCAGTGGTGAATTTTTCGTATTGGTAATTTTATTCCAATATTACAGTAGCAAAAATGTAGGTATATTATTCTAAATTAAATGAATTAATTAATTTACGTTACGTATATGTATTTAATACGTATATACATATAAGAACTCTTGTATTTTTTAAATAATTATATATACAGGGTAGTGCATTTTTCGATGCTCACCATTGCTATCTAGGAAACGGTAAGAGATACAAGGTCGGTTAAATTAGAGAAAAGTTGCACATTTTATGGCGATTGAGAATCTGAAAAGAATTTTTAGATATTTTGATTCGTTTTTGATTTACTACAAAAAAACTGAAAAATGTGATTTTATAAAAATATTATTATCTTTCCTACCACTGACGCTATTTAATTTAAACTTGGTAACTTTATGTTTTTGACCTGGTGTTGATGACGTTAACAGAAATTTTCTAAGCCTTCTAGATTTTAAGTTGCGATAGTCAACTTTTTTATTTCTTATGGCCGCCATATTGGATTTTTACACCATCAGATAGACAAAAAAATTTGCTTTACAGATTGGTAACCAACATAACCTTTTCTTTTAAAAAATTTGTTGAAATTTGAAAATTTGTATAAATAATTCATAAAATCGAGAATGCTCTGAAAAACAATTGAAACTTTGATATATATAAAAGTGACAGAACATTTTATTAGTCTAATGATAACGAAATTAAGGTTGTTGGAAACAAATTTAGCAGATAGGTTAGACGAATTGCCATTATTAACAATTCAAAATCATCAGTGGTTTCAATAAATCAAAAACGAATTAAAATATCTAAGATTTCTTTTCAGATTCTCAATCGTCATAAAAATGTGCAACTTTTCTCTAATTTAACCGACCTTGTAACCCTTACCGTTTCCAAGATAGCAATGGTGAGCATCGAAAAATGCACCACCCTGTATACCTATTGTTTTTTTTTATTTGAAAAAATAAAATTTTGTTTTATTATAAATATTTTATTGTACTCATGTAATCAGTGATTTACATTGATGTTTTTTTTTAAATCACTTGTTTTAAATCGTCATTTAAATCAATTGATTTAAATCTGCTCAACCCTGGTACGAATATTATAGTGCATTTAGACATTAATTTAATTTGTTTAGACCAGGTGGCCATGTTTAAAACGAATTTTAAATCCATTAGTTTAAAATACATGGACTTTACGTAAACAATATATTTAACCTTCGTATTATTACTTTTGTTTAGTTAAGATAGTGGTACAAATGTATTTGTGGTTTATGTTGCACTGCAAAACTAAGATGAACAAAAACACGTCGAGGTGCGGAGATGACCAGTGAAAACCCACGTGCTTTAAGAAACATGAAGTATTATTAACAAGTCAGTTTAAACCAGACACTCAGCAGAGAACCACGCGTAACAGTAAAGAATAAGTAACATGTTCGTAACATTTTTCACCGTCGGTTCACTAACTGTAATTGTTTTGTTCGTTGCTATTAAGTGTAGTGCAACTAAATTCGAACAAGATTCGAGGACACCGCCCCAGTATAGAGTCCGATATGATCCTGATGTTATCGTTTATCCGGATAACGTAGACTATCGTAATAATTATCCAAATATATATCATCAACATGCTAATCGCGATCCGCAATTGCATGATTTTGGTGTTGGAACTGTGCATCAACATCATAATAATGAGCAAGACGTTCGAGTAGGATCTGATACTGCAGAATCCGGAGTTGTAACAAATCCGGACAGTTATAGTCCTTACGAAAATGTTTCTCGGGTTTGTACTACTTTTATAAGCTAAATATTTTCTTACGTATATTTTTACTTTTAAAGTGCCCAACAAAATCGTTTTGATTAATACGATTTTAAAATTTAAAACGTTTATAAGCGTTATATGGTTGCAGAGCGATCAACTGTCCCGGATTTTCGACTAAATTATCCCTCATTAGTAAATGTCACAGAAAACATTTCGGCTTTTAAATATAGTGTCGGTATATATCGAAGTTAAGACAACCTGCCTCTTCTAAGACGATGTTTAATTTTCAAGCTACATTTTATAAGTTATGCTTATATGAGTCGTATAAGGCGATATAAAATTGGAGGAATTTCCTGTTTTTACTTATAATAGTATTTATTGGAAAAAGTCCCAATTTTTTTTAATGCAAACTTTATATTTTTTTGCATACTTTTATCAAATTTATCACTGAAAGCTAAGTTTCTTTTATTGAATAAATTCTGAAATTTCCCTCTACAAAAACCTAGGTACTATACTTATGTATTCATCCAAAAAAACAAAGCTCCCTGTATTTGTAACTGGCGTATAAGACGCACCTTCATGTAAAAGATGAGTGATTTGTAATTAAACTTATTTATTGCAATACAGGAATCGCTTAAATAATACAATTTATCAAATACATTTTTGTACGTTATTCAATTCTTATAGTTTTTTTTATAAGTTTTTTCGTATACATATATATGTATTATTAATTTTTACATTTTTGTGGTGTGATGATCAGGGCCGGTTTTACCATTAGGCGAGTCTAGGCAGTTGCCTAGGGCCGCCAGTTTATGGGGGCGCCAGATTATCTCATAAAAAAGGGTAAAATTCATATATTTGTATACAAATGTATTAACGTTATTGAATTTAAAAAATTAAAATGTTTATAATGGTGTGATATATTTATAAATATGCCCGTGATTAATAAATATTGCGAAAAACTTTGTAAGGTAATTTCTATCATATCGAATATTAAGTTAACTGTTTTCCTAAAACATCTTCTTTTGGAGTTACAACTCCCAAAGTGAACGATAAAAGTAACTTTTAATTTTATTTCTCAAATTTGGAAAAATGTAAAAAAATGACATTTGGTAAATATTTTTTACTTATTAAAAGATTTCCCATAGTAATATTTTCAATCTTCTCCCACCTTCACAAGGGGCTGAAAAGTGCAACCTCTGTTGGTTTTTTTATCAGAACTTTTTGGAGGCATAACATTTTGCAATTTAAATTTTTTGTTGAAAGCTTTATTTATTTAGAAAGCTTTTCAATTCTTTAATTTTTCCCACAAACCCTACAGTTTTTGAGTAAAAAATAAAATAAGTGAACATTCACCACCAAATAAACACGAAAACACCTGTCACTTTTACTCAATATTTACAAACCATGATAATCACCAAAATGAATCATTTTATTTTAGAATATTCATGGTGCATGTTCACTTATTTTATTTTTTACTCAAAAACTGTAGGTTTTGTGGGAAAAATTAAAGAACTGAAAAGCTTTCTAAATAAATAAAGCTTTCAATAAAAAATTTAAATTGCAAAATTTCTACCCTCCAAAAAGTTCTGATAAATAAACCAACAGGGGTAGCACTTTTCAGCCCCTTGTAAAGGTAGGAGATGATTGAAAATATTACTGTGAAAAACTTTTTAATAAGTAAAAAACATCCACCAAAGTCATCTACATTTCTCCAAATTTGAGATGAAATGAAAATCTGCTTTCACCTTCCCCTGCATGAGGGTGTAACTCGAAATAAGACGTTTAAGAAAAAAAAAATGAAAGCCTTCCCTTAATTTTTGATAAGGAATTACCTCCCGAAGGTTTTAGCAATAAAAATATTTTTAAAATGTAGCCCTTATTGACTTACATAATCTAACAGCGACAGAAATTGGAAAATATAAACCGTTTCGCCATAAAACTCCGACGCGTCCGTCGTGACTCACCCTGTATAGACACATAGGTACGCACATTTAGACAATAGGTATACATATGGGGGCGCCAACATTTTCTTTTCCTAGGGGCGCCAGATACCCTTGCGCCGGCCCCGGTGATAATTACATTCTTTCGTTTTATTCATACTTATTGTCCTAATAAGATTCAGTTAGCCGTTTGTAAAATTTTATATTTGTGACGTAAAATGTATTAATTAAAAGGCTTAGTAAATTAAGTAGTAGTGGGAGTGGGTATATTTTTTAGTTGTTTCTTATGCACCCGTGCCTGAGGCTAAAAAATTCCGTTTTCATCATAGTCACATAGTCGATGACCCACTTTGGGATCGCAGCCCACAGTTTAGGAATCACTGACTACACCTGTTTTAATGTATGAGGTATAAATTAAACTAAATGTTTTCCAAGGACGCGATTTGTGTGTCGCCGCGTAAATTTCTTCCAATTTAATGGTTGTAATTTGCTCACTTTCAGGAATATAGTGGTTAAATTCATAACGTTTTTTTATTTTAATGTACACAAGCAATAAATAATGCATTATACTCATGTTTATAAATGACAAATACGGTTTATTTTTTATTTTTTGATTTACATTTTTATTGAGGGTTTTTTTAACCTTTCTCAAAGCGTGCTGTGATTAATGGTGAAAACGGATAATCAGAAATAAACTCACGCATTTTTCCAATTGGTTTGTAAATTTAGGACATAAATATGTCATTGACCAATTGTTATTCCCGCGGTTAATTAAAATATAGTAAATTTTTCATTCGTTTAGGAGTAACGAATTAATTGTATTTATATTAATCAATAAAAAAAATGTATTTCATACTTGTGGGTTATCAAATCCTTATGAGTGAAATAAATTTCTAAAACTTACTTTACTTGATTTTTTAAAATTGTGTTTACACATTTATTCAACCATTTATTAAAGATTAATACGTTTTGTTGAATCGACAACATATTAAAATTTTAAATATTGTTTTTATGTTATTGTAAACACGCACTGCACTTAAAAAAACTTTTAGGTCAATAAAATTTTGTAAAATCCCGAAGTACAAATTTAGATGTTTCGCATAATATTTGTAGCTCAATGATCTAAACAAAAAGACGAAAGTTGAGCCAAAAATAATGAAGCAAATTGATAAGTTATTAAAAAAATAACAAAAGGGAAACGAAAAATCCTTCTTTTTTGATCATTGTGCAGAGTTATTTAGCTTTAAAAAATTAAGAAAAATTGAGTTGACAAACTTTTAAATTCGCCTATATTGTAGTTATCAACCCTTAAATGCATAAAATGAATGAATGAATTTGATTTATTTTACAGGGTGTTTATTAAATATTGCAAAAATATTCGAGAGGTGAGTCCTTATCGAAAATTAAGGGGGGTCTTTTATATAAAATTTTAACCCACCAAAAAGTTCCGATAAAAAAACCAACAGCGGTCGCACTCTTAGCCCCCTGTGAAGGTAGGAGATGATTGAAATTATTACTATGGGAAACCTTTTAATAAGTACAAAACATCTACCAAATATCATTCTCCTACAAATCTTCAAATTTGAGAAATAAAATAAAAACCTTATTTTACAGCTCCCCTTTAGGGGGGTGTAACTCCGAAAGGAGACGTCTAAGGAAAAAATTTTATGTAAAAGATCCCCCTTAATTTTCGATAAGGATAGGAGTCACCTTCCGAATTTTATTTGCAATATTTAAGAAACACCCTGTATAGTAAAATAAATTAAATTCCGCGCCATACTGTGGCAGATAGTCAGATACGAAGAAAAGTCAAGAGACACTTTTTGTTTAGAATAAAATGCTCTACCCAAAAACAAGCTCGAGCTTGATGTTGAACAGGGCCGTACTAGTTTTTTTATAAAATTCATTGAAAGTGAACCCCTATAACTATGCCACTGGTTGCTTGTCTGGCTTGAAATTTTTACCGAATGTGGTTACCTGTAGGGTGGTGCTATATACCAAATTTGGTTTAAATATATTTATTGGTTGGGAAACGGTTAAAAATTATCGATATTTTTTCGAAAATTTCAACACCCTGTATCTTTAAAATGAAACGTTTATGGACCCATCTTGACATCAAATATTTGCTTCAAAATTAGTTTTTGTATTGACTGTGAATGTCCTGCTACAAAAAAGTGGACCACCCTGTATATTTAATGGTTAAGTTGCTCGGACATAAATTTATTTCAGGTTTTGCGAAACATAGTCTGCGTTTACAGTACAAGCGTATTCGCGCGAATGAGCTTCGCGCGTACGCGTCCGTATTCGCGCGACTGAAACAAACCAATGCAAGCATATAAGAGCGGTTACACTACAAGCGAGAATTCGCTCGAAACCACTCTCATATGCTTGCATTGGTTTCTTTGATTCGCGCGTATACGGTCGCATACGCGCGAGGCCCATCGCGCGAATACGGCTGTACTGTAACCGCAGCCATATGCGTTTTAAATTTTTAGTTATTCAGTTTACTTTTTTTTATATAAGACAAAGCAAATAAATCACCCGGTGTTGATTGCTCATCTCTCATAAATTTTTTAAACTACTAATGCCATAAGGAAAGCGCCCAATCAATGTTTAAAACTATGCACAATATCAGTAAGTGGTTCAAAGTACACAAGTTAACGTAATTGTTTATCTTAAAGTATAATTTAATTTTTTAGTTGATGGTTTTTCCAGTGAAGTTTATTTTAAAGTCATTTTAATAATTTTCAAGCATAAAAACCTGCATTTTAAAATAGCTAAATGACGAATAATAGTGATTTTTATATAACAATCGATTAAATACGTACTATCGCGCAAAACAATAATTATGATTTGGTGATGAGGCATTTGGTTATAAATACCGTAGATTGCGAATTAAAACAGTTGTACCTTATTAAATTGCTGTATGATTAACTGCTATACACATGCATATGGCATTATAGTAAAATACGAAAATGTTATTAGGAATATTTTGTTTTATTTGTGTATGTACATATATTCGTATAAATTACAAATAAGTATGCAGTTTTATAGTAAATGTTTAGCATTGGTTTGTACAATAATTGAACCTTGACACTGTTTGGTTAACTTGCATTTTTAGATGTTTTAGTAATTTGTTTGAGCTGTAGCTTTAAGTGACACTTTAATCCTTTCAGGATTTTTTCAAATTTATCAGTAGATATTACATTTTATGTCAAAAGGCGTCAAAATTATACAAAATGGCTATAAATCCTCATTTGGACACTTTTTGGGCATTTTTTTACCGGGACTTATATATCCCAACCGACAATATACAGGGATGTGCAAAAGTATAGAAACAGTCAAATATAAAAAAAAAAATATCTAAAACATCATTAAATATACTACAATGAAATTTTGTATATGGGCGTTATGGTATTTTTCGGATTCGATGAAAATACTGAAGTTGCAATACTATTTCCGGTTCAAACGGAAATGGACTCAAACTTTGAAATTTACTTGGAACACTGTATATGTTTATATTTTTAAATTCCTCTTAAAATTTACTTTAAAGACGTATTAGGTTTTATGGGTCTAAAATCGACCGTTTATTTACATTTTTGTGAACATTTTGAGCGATACAGCACTTTCAATTTTTTTTAACATTTAAGTTTTTCAAAAAAGCAGTAGAATTTCGTTTAAAAATTAGATTGGCAATACATTAATTAAGACGTTGCCCTAGCTACATTTAAAAAATATTATACCGGGTGTTTTTTACGGTTGGTTAAACGTTAAACTTGTGAAACTTTAAACATCGTTAACTTGGTTTTCTTAAATCCAACACCCTATATGATTTTACATAGTCTTGTAGAAAATTTGATTGTCTTTCAAAAACATTAACCATGTTTTATACATAACACTGTTATTTTTCGAGATATCGCGATTTTGTTGTAAATTATTAGGGTAACGGAATATTTTCGAGTAGGCTATGCAGGTAGGCAGCGGTAATTTTGGAACAATTGAAAGATAAACACAGCAAGTTGAAATTTTATCTTTTGCTTGCAAATTTTTGAAACTTTTATTATCCTGAAGGTGGGAAAATAAATTTCAAAGTAGAATGATTAACTTTAAACTCATCCTCAACGCTTTACCATTAAAGAACTATTATTGTACCCACTCACAAGTACAATAATACTCTGATGTATTTGCGTATACATACTCTGATTTTATATTGGTTTTTATTGATTTTAATTTTCTCTTTCTACCAAATTTGCCGCTCTGGGCAGTTGCCCTGCTCGCGCCCCCCCAGATCTGACCCTGAGTTAGAACAGTTATTCGTATGATTTTATAATTACAAAACGTCTCAATTAAATAGATCTGTTGGATTGTTTGAGGCACCTTAATATTAATATGATAATTTTTTTTTACATTATGTTTTTATGTAACCGCCTAAGAAGTGACGGGATAGACTAGCAAGGGTCGAAATAAAACAATTAAAAGCAGTTATCGTTTTTTTTTAAAGGCAACGTTAATTTTTATCTTAGTTTTTTTTTTTTGCAAATAAACAAATAAAATATTACATCATTGTAAAGAGAAACAAATAATCTTTACATCTAAGTCACCACCTACTAAATAAGACTGCCTTAAAAAAAATGTTTTATCATATATCTCGCATGGTAATTTACAAATAAAAAATTGACTATCACCATTTTATAGCACATAAAATCTAGCAATTTTTTTTTCCTTAGCATTTTTGTGTATTAGCAATGATAGTCGATTTGAGTTTGAACATTTTGATTGATTTCGGTTTTTTCGATATATCACGCAAGCCATGGAATTTTTAAACCAAACAACCAACATCTTGTTAAAAATACACTCCCAAATAACTAACTTTTATCCCAGTTAACCAACTTTGTAATTTCATTACCTACGAAGATAACAATAGTGCCACATGGAAAAGTGAAACACCCTGTATATGAGTGTCATGCTGTTATAACAAATCGGCACGCGTTGATTTAAAAGTTTCTCAAAAATAGATTTTAATTTAACCCTTAATTACTCGCGCTGGTGTATTTTGTACACCAGCGCCAAATTTCTTGCCTCCATCAAACGTACGATTTTTTTGGTGGCACCAGACCCCCACCTAACCTATGTCTAACATATCCGGAATGTAATGGATTAGTGATACGCCAAAACGCCCGACTGACCTTTGCGTTTTTACATAAATTTTAATGCGTTGTGTCGTTGGTGCCTAGAATACACCGCGCGGGAAATTTTGTAAATTATGTAAATATTCAATCTTTTATACAAAAACGTTTGTTTTATTGTGTGATGGTGTTATGTATGGGTATTTTTACCATCCGCAAGTGTGTTCTCGCTTCTAGTTACGCTAAATATTTTTTTAAAATTTGTTTATTTATTTATTTTTATGATTTTACGTCTTATATTCCCATAAAAATCCCCAATGCCTAACGGAGGAGGAAATGAGGGCCTTCTTGGAGGCTGGAAGTTGAGATGAGGAAATTCTAGGCGATAAGGAAGATGACCTTGAACACAGAGTAATTACTCAAAGTGACCATGACAGTACTTCAGAACTGGAAGGCAGTGACCGTGAAAATTAGATTTCTAGTGAGAGTGATGGGGATGATAGTGCTGATGTAGAGTTTTTCTTTGGAAAAAATAGAGCCATCAAATCAGAAGAAGATTGGAGGGCTTTTAAAATTAATTTTGTTTTTCGTTAACTGTTTTTTTTTGTTCGTTGATATTATGTTCCTATATATTTTTAAAATGTTTAACTTATTCGTAAAAACTATACTTATTTTTAATGTTTGACGTAAATTACCGTCAGCAAAAAAAAATAGCGTTTTTGTTTAAAAACAAGCTAAATTTAGGGTGGTGTACAAAGTACACCGCGCGGGAAAAAGATCGAATAATTTGGCGCGAGTAACTAAGGGTTAAGTCTAAAATTTAATAATACACGAATCATATTTACATTTTGTATATTTAAAAAGGTTTGATGTAATAAAAGTAATATAAAATTGTTTATTTCTAATTAATGTAAAACAAATTGCACATATTTAAAAACATAATCACTGTTTAATTCTCAAAATTTTGAGAAATTGTTAAAAATTGTGTTTAGTACTAAAAAAATTAAATAGAAGTGAGTATATGTCGTTCCTGAAAGAAAAATTATGTTTAAAAATTTTAAAACAAAAATAATTCGAAACTATCAAATAGTTGAAGTAGTCAAAAGTTAGGGAGCAATTTTTAGAAACAGGATTTTACAACCAGGCCTCAAACGCTTTAAAAAAATATATAGAATGTGCAGATTTCGTAGTGTTGGCAAAGCTCAACAATGGTTAAGTCGTTTATTGCGTATATCGATTTTTTTAATTTCCACAATATGAAGCGAAAAATCTACAAACAATAATTGAGTAATTAATAAATAATCGAGAAGGATATCCTTTCGTTAGAAAATAACTTCACTGTAAATTGTCGATCTTTTATATTTTATAAATATTTTGTTGGTATTTAATATTTTCTTGAGGTGTGAGTACTCTCTCGTTAGAAAATAGTACTAAAGTACTATGCTTGGAAGAATTTTTTTTTTGTATATCTGTTAACTTATAAGTTTATTTTGTTTTTTTAGGCTCACTCATGAGCCATAATTATGAAGATTATAACGTGAACAGAAACCTTTGAAACTTTTTACTTGTTTAGTCTGTAATATTCGTATACAAAATTTTAAAAAAATGTGGAGTTTATTTTATAAAGACTTTATTAATAAACTGGTAAATGTAAATAGATCAGTTAGGGTGGGGTTTTGGATTTTTGCAGCTGCTGTCTCCTAGCACTGTTAGTGGCGGGAAATGTTAAGTTAATCAGCTTAACTTAACTCGACGATGTTTTTTTTTGTATTTAACTTACAGTTATTAAGACGTTTTTGCAGATTCCTGTCGACTTCGTTAGCCAGTTTAATACCTATAATGTTAGTGACCTACTGCTCAATTTTGTGGAAGATGATTATGTGGACAGCAGCCCGCTTCTTGCGAGTAAGTGTTCATTATTTATTTGTGATTGACAATCAATTTAGTATACAGGGTGTCCCCGCCCAAACGAATTATTCGATAGCTGTTATTAGTAGTATTTAAAAAAAAGTTTCAATTAAAAGTTGTTTTTAATCATTTACTTTACTACATAACCTAAAATTATTTTCAACTATACTGTATTGTATAAGGTGATTTCTGGCGAGCCTACCACATGTAACCCGGGTTACTTGGTTAGGTAAGTTTGAGTATGCTTGGGTATGTTGTTTGATGACGTATTGGTGACGTATAAGAAAATCCGCCAGAATGCGAAGAGTAACTTCGTGGTGTAACCTACAGACGGCTGTCATTTAAAACCATATAAATATGAAAAATAAAATTAACTTTTTAATGTAATTAAACTTGTCTGGTGTTTAAATGGAACCATCTTATCCAACAACATTTTGTTTTTGTGCTTTTGTTAATACACACAGAAAGTAATTATTTTTTTTATTAATACTAACTTCGAATTCTTCCATAACACCACTTTTCTGTTTGTTCTGCTGCCGCACGGTGCAAACCTGCAATGCTTTTTACGCATCTACGCTGCACGTGGTTTTGTTTACGGCGCCATAAACTTTTGATTTGGCATAATAAAAGACAGATACATATTTGAAAAGAGACAGATATACATACCCAAATGCTTACCCAGCTCCGAGGCTGTGTATGCTTGGGTAAGCCGCCATGTCTAACTCAAGCTTACTTGAGTATGCTGTGACGTCATTGTTTTCTCGCCAGAATGACATACCAGCTAACCCGGGTATGTATGTAAGCTCGCTAGAAATCACAATAGTTTGCATTGTTTTTGCGCACCGAAACAAAACATTGTTTTTTAAAAGAAACGCCCTGTATATTTTGTAATTTTTAAATGTAAAATTAAAATCGCTTTCAAGAATATTAAAGGTTGTTTATGTCTAAAATGAACCGTTTTTGAGTTATTAACGATTGTTAACGATATATGGAAAATTTTGACAAATGCAACCTTTATAAAAATATTTATATTTTTCAACATAACAACACCAGAGCAAATTCCTTTGGTGATTTAATAGAAAATAGTGTCATAGTGATTGTTGACTAGTTAAACTTTAAAAATAATCTACAGAGTGTTCGTTACACTTGATCCATTTCCTCAACTTTAAACGCATGTCTTTTTTTTAATAAATAAAACACCTTATATATTTTTACATTTTCTTGTAGAAAATTTAATTAACTTTAAAGTTGGTAAGCATGCTATGCTGTTAATTTTTATTTACTATATTATTAGTCTAAAGTTGTAACTAATTTAAGTAGAATGCATTTCTGTTGTAAAACTAGGTTTTTCTGTATGTGTGTTTTTGAGAAAAATCTATTTAAACATTGGGCTGCTTTATAATAAAGATTTTCATCAATTATGACATGTTAAATTCAAAATTAGAAATTGAGATTTATGTGATACAAAATAAAATCGATTTGTAATAAAACAATTATTACATTTGTTAATAAATGAAAATGGTCTTCAATAAGTTTCATTATGAGATATTTTGATATGTTTTTCGATCAGTGTAACTAGTTTTTTTTTGTGTAACTTACAGTTTTGAGTTGATGAATACGTCTTTTTTAAGCAGCTGCCACCATTTTTACATTGTTTTATGCTCTTAGAAACCCTGATCAATTTTTAGGGTAGAATATGCGTTTCAGTGCTGAGGTATACATACTCATTATATTAAAGCGTACATCTCTTACTAAAGTATAAACTTTATTAAACTGATATACAAAGTTAACATGAGTACCTATAGTGGTTTAGATCACTACCTATAATTATCATCATCATCATCGTTGTCCTCTTGTACCCGTAGGTGTCGAGGTTTGTTCCTTCCCTTTTTTCCTTCGACAAAGCTACGCCACCCCTTTCGGTCCCTGGCCAATACTTTTGCTTCTTCCCATGTTTTTCCTCTACGTTTTATTGCCTCCACTACGCTGCTGTTCCATGTTGTTCTGGGTCGTCCCCTTCTGTTTTTGCCTATTTTTCTGGCTTCCCATACTTTCTTGACTTGCCTTGTGCTGTCCATTCGTATTAAGTGGCCTGTCCATTTTAATTTCTTTTCCTCTATTTTACTTGTCAGTGATTTCATTTTAAGTTTTTCTCTTATGTATTCGTTTCTTATTTTATCTGTTCTTTTTACCCCTTCCACCTTTCGTAGGTACCGCATTTCTGCAGCCTGTAATCTATTCTCTTGTCCTTTATTCAGTACCCAATTCTCAGCACCATATATTAAAATTGGTATGTAGATTGTGTTGTATACTGTTATTTTTGTTTCACTTGATATCTCCTTTTTATTCAAAAAATTCTTATATATGGCGTTGTATGTTCTTGTTGCTGTTTTTATCCTGTTTCCTATTTCATTTTCTTGTGTTCCTTTACTGTTTATAATTATTCCAAGATACTTGAATTCCTCTACTTGTTCTAACATTTCTTCTCCGAGTCTGATGTTGATTTTCTTTTCTTTATTTGAGATAGCCATTACTTTTGTTTTTTTCTTATTCACTAATAAGTTATAGTTTTTCATTATCTGGGCCCACACATTAATATTATTCTCAAGTTCTTTTTCGTTTTTAGCGACCAGCACAACATCATCTGCGAATACACAAGCTTGTACTTGGACTTGTTTTAGATTGTGAAAACCTATTGTGTATTTCGTCGTTTGGTTCCAGGTTTGTTTTATAACTTCATCAATTAGGCTTATAAATAGTAGCGGGCTTAGTACTCCTCCTTGCCGTACTCCATATTTATTTACAAAATATATATATAATAATATATATAATTATATCAAATGCAAATGATTAGTAATAATTAAATTGTTCCTAATAAAACTATTGTTTTTTTTGATTGCATACATTACCAACTGGAGGCTAAACGAACTGTTCACATGTAGATAACAATACTTTCTTCATACTACATATGGCGAAAGTAAAAATGATCAGTTTTCTAACAACCATTTATTACTTTACACTGAAATCCCTCGATGTTAAATTTTCACTAATTTACCTTTTATTTAATCACAAGGCAGTCACAGAAATGGCGCCAACTTTGTAAAGTATAAAAGTAATACTAGAGTAATCAGAAATTGGTGTTTAAAACTTGTAATGTTAAATATAAATCTACTTAACACAATATTTTTGTAATTGATTTCAAAAATAAATTAGTGTACTAAATTTTATTGGATATTAAAAGTTGATATTTATTACATTTGCTATACAGTGTATCATACATTAAACATTAAATAATTGCTTTATATTCATACATTAATTAAATAATGCTGCTATTTACACTTTAAAAGATTTACAAAAACGAGAATTAAGTAAAAAAAAGCTGCAGTTTATTTCTAAAACAACATAACAACTGTTTATTATTGTGATGTATTGATTTCCTATTAAACCGCCATAACCCTGGACTAGTTTGGGTATCAATCTCAAATATTAGTTATGAGTTGCTATCGAAGGTAATATTTAAAATATTTTTTTAAACAACTTCATTATTCCAAAAATAGTTGTAATTGTGAGATAATCAATGTACCAGAAGGAATGTATGTATCATTACAACATTATGTTAATGTTTGTAGAAAATGTGAGATAAATTTTTTAATAGTAAAGGTTTTGCTCAATTTAAAAAAAAAATACAAGTAAAACAATTTTGATCTCTGTAAATAAAAATGCTTTTTCCATTAAATATTTTATAATAAAGGAACATCAAATGCATATAAAAAGTTGTTTTAAAGTTGAAGTCAGAAATATTTTAACTTGTATAAAGCATAATGGGCATGTGCCAAAAATGTTATTGGTACAAGTACATATGTACTTTAATTTTTAAGCCTGATTAAAATTAAGTTTGCATCTAAATATTCACAAGTTTTTAAATGCAATTTAAAGATATGTAAAAGCGCTTGTGTATTGCATCTTTAAATAAAATATGAATCATGTCATGCTAACATAAATAATGCAAAAGAATTCTGTTAAGCACTTGTCATAAATAGGAATCTCTAGCTTTACTAATATAATTATGATACATAAATACAGGTTATTGTAAAAATTATTGTTTTATAAATATTTACAGTTTATTGAGCACCACAAATAATACTATAAATGTATGGCACAAGGAGATTTCATAAATTTATGCACATTTACTTTAAAACTATGACAAAAAATAATTTTCATATGTTAAAAATTTATACAATCTGGCACTACTTTGAAGTATTCACCCTTTGTTAACTAAGTTCTGAGTTATATTAACAAATAATCAGTAATTAATGTAAAACAAAAGGCTAGAAAAATTATGCATACATTTCTGGTTTTTTTTGTAATTTTTTTTTGTATAATATAACAAGTTACTAAGGCTACTTTAAAATTAGAAAAATAAAGATTTATAGAGAACACTTTTCTTTTCTCAATGAAATGATTTATTATTTCTATTGACTTAATTTATTCATAAATGTACGTTTTATTAAGTATTAAAAAGTTTAAATAAAGTTGATACTCGTAAAAATTTTAAATTGTTCATATTCTCACTGAAAACATATTTAAAACGTAAAATTATTACCACAATATCATAATTTTATGTGGTAATTAAAGTTATTTTTCTATACCGAAATGTGAAAGCTGGATGTTCTATTTGGTATTTTATTAAGCTTGTGGAATCTTCCAGCTAGATTGTGCATCTAGAATCTAGATGCACAAAAATTCAGATTTTTATTTTTAAAACTTGAAGATATTCAACCAAATCTCATATTAAAGGAGACTCCCATTGTGTCCCGAATTAAATCGCACATCTGCTACACATAACAGTGTAAATTATGTATGTCAGCCAACATGTTTTTAAAAAGGTGCTGCCACATTGAAAAACACTGATGTATGTGTTAATATTTCCATTAATGATTTATTTACTGTTTTTTAATTAACCCCTTAACGCACGCTTTTTATTAAAAAAAAACAAGTTTTTTTAAACTGTGTTACTTGAACATATTTTTATACAATACCCACATATTATATGGGGACAAAAAATAAAATATTCAATCAAAAACATTAATTTTATGTTTTCAAGGTATACCGGGTGGTTCAGTTTGACTGTCGCACCCCTATAACTTTTTAATTATTAAAAATAACCCCAACAAACCTTATATTTTTGGAAACGGCGACAAATTCTCTATTAAGTGATGTGCATTTGTTATCTCTACGATGACGTATGTAAAATCTGCAATAGGTAATGTTTTTTTTTTTAAATTACAAAGTATACACTTGTTTGTTGATTCGGTTAGAGAATTTAATTTTGAATCTGACCATGTATTAAAAAAGTACATACATAAAATTTTCGAGAAAAATCAGTTTAAATTTATTTATCAAATTATTGTAACCAGTCTACTTAATATAACAAAAAATGATCACCTCTGTAAATGACAGTTTAAAGTTTTATAACCCATGTTGTCGATATTGTTAGTTGTTAATTGTTAAGTAAAAATGGAATTTTATAGTAACCAAGAAAAGTTAGAAATGATTTTAATTCACAGAGGGTGTGGAAGAAATAAACTTTGAACTGATTTTTATCGAAAATTTTCTATGTATGCATACTTTTTTAATACATTGTCAGATTCAGAATTAAATTCTCTATCCGAATCAACAAAAACATGTATATTATGTAATTTAAAAAAAAACAGTTGCCTATCGTGGATTTGACATATGTCATCGTAGAGATAACAAATCCACATCACTTAATAGAGAATTTGTCGCCGTTTCCAACAATATAAGGTTTGTTGGGGTTATTTTCAATAATTAAAAAGTTATAGGGGTGCGACAGTTAAACTGAATCACCCGGTATAGGGTGGTGAATTTTTCGATGCTCATCATTGGTATTTGGAAACGGTAAGAGATACGAGATCAGTGAAATCAAGATAAAAGTTGCACATTTTTATGACATTTGAGAATCTAAAAAAAAATCGTGAACATTTTGATTCTTTCCAGATTTATAACAAAAAAAGGGAAAAATTTGATTTTAGAAAAATTAAAATCTTCTGTACCATCGACGCTTTTTTAATAAAACTTGGTAACCTCATGCTTTTGACCATTTTAAGTTGAGTGACATGGAGAAAATTTCTAGGCTTTTTAAATTTCAAACTACGATGGTTAACTATTTTATTCCTTGTGGCCTACATATTGGATTTTTACACCATTACACAGACAAAAAATTAGCTTTTCAGATTGATAACCAACATAACATATTCTTATCTGTTTCCTACAAATCTGTCGTCGCCTAAATCGTGCAAAATGAGCAAGGCACCCGCTCATTTTGCACCCCGGCACAAAACGACCATGAGTGTATGCTACGTAAATAATCACGATATTTTAGGCTTACGAAAAGTTCCAAAAATTATTAAAAATTGACTTAACATAACAATCAGCTCAGGCACCCTCTTAGCGAGAACGGTTTGCGCCGATCCACACGCGCCACTTCTTAGCCCCGCCTTTGAGATTAAAACAATACAGAGGCGGTTTTCCTATTTGAAATCTCTTTTAAACGGACATCGCTGTGAATTTATTTTGAATTGTGTTTGGCGTTATTTTGTGCTTTTTTAAAATAAAATTTTATCATCTTGTGAATGGAGCACTGAAAGTGCACTCGTGTGAAACATGTATTCTGTATTGGATACAGTAAAGACTACAGTGAATTAAACGATTCTTCTGTTTACTGTTTTTTAAAAGCGTACGAGAATGCTGATAACACACCGTTTGGCAATTTGAAAATGCCAAATGACGCTTTTGTTGAATTAATTTTAAATATTGAATGTAGGTATATTTCAAAATAATTTTGAAAAATGCCTTGGTGTGATGTTTGCAGCGAACTACTTAAATTATGTGAAATGGTACCTTTTATTCATCCATGTATACATTTTCCAACCCTTTTTGTTAAAAAGTTATACTTGAGAGTAAGAATTTATTTCACCTTGAAAACAATAGCAATTTTAAAAATATTAACAAAAACAAATTAATTATTTGGCGTAATCAGTAATATTTTTTGTTATAAATTATGAATTTTTTTTGTAAACGTTTATTACAATTGAATACTGTAATAAATATCTAATTATTAATACCTATATCATAATTTTATTTTTAAATCTTTTCCGAAATATCCAGATAGATCCGAATGCCATTATTTCTGATTTATCCGTAATGCAATACTGATAGTGGTGCTTTATGAGGATGGTAGGATATTCCTTTAAACTAAATATAAAATCGACTACCCATTTCTTTATTTTATTTATGTCTATTGCAAAGTTATTTAAAAAAAGTTTAAAGAGTTTTTAATACGGCGCTGTTATCGCTCATTTGCAATAATATACAAATATTTTAAGTCCGGCCCCGACTTTTACTCTCAGTCCAAGATAAATAACGCTAGTGGATCAAAACCGACTAGATCAGAGTGCCCGAGCTGTTTAAGCTGTGCTTAAACTATGTAAATACTGTAAGAATAATTCTTCTTTAATACAGTCATGACTTTCTTAAGATTATAATTCATTGCCTGTATTAATGTGAGCACGTTTAAGGAAACATAAAATGCAATGCTGCCCTAGAATACTCGGGCGTGCACGTTAAGGGGTTAAACAAATACAGTGACAGCATGCGACTGTCATAAATGTGTTCATTTGTCACTTTTTTAAAATAATATTGATGTATCCCTGATTTCATTTGCTATCATCTAATGCAGCGATTCTTAACCGGGGGGCCGTGAAAAATGTAAAGGGGGGCCGCGAAAAATTTATAAAACATTTTTACTTTTAAAAATATTGAAATCTTAAAAAAACATTTTTTGCTCCTTATTTCACTCGAACCATCGGAGAGATATCTTCTTAAATAAATCGTAATATTTTTGTTACTACAAACTAGGGGGCCGCGAAAATATTTTAGGATATTTAGGGGACCGCGACTACTAAAAGGTTAAGAACCACTGATCTAATGCACATTTAAAAACAATCTTAAAAGCTTTAGTAAAATTTTTATTAACTTGTGTAATTATATATCATTTGCATTTGACCAGGTACAAAAATAAAATAAACAATTTATGGGAAAACAATGCAACATTTGTCAAAACATAAAATAAAAAATGATCAAACAATTGCACGAAATTTTTTTACAACAAAAGTACGTATTAAACTAAATATTCAGATCATAAAGCGAATTGGCAGTTCAATAAATGGTATAAATGTAAAAAGTTATTAAACAAATAGTAACCACCAAATAAACAACAATGATAACAAAAAATAAACAATTAGAACCATTTTTACGATTCAGATTCACATGATTCAAAGTCTTTCATAAGATTTCTACGGCACTTCATGTTTCCTTGATAAATTATCAAATGAATTGTACAGTCTTCAACGACATCGTCTTCAACAGAGTATGCAATTTCTAACTTACAAGGTCTTGTCCACTTGGTTTCCTCTTGATACTTCTTTAGAGATTTCTTGTGGAACTCTATGTTTCCTTCGGTACGTACATATTTTATAGGAGACAATTTTATCACACCATCGCCTAAACCAAGGTCTAGACGAGATTTTTTCACAGGAGATTCTAATATGGCATTGTTATGTGGACCATCACCTTGGCCCATTTCCAGTGGTCTACTGGAGCTAGCTGTGGTGATTGGTGTGGGAGGTGTTTTCTCATCATCATTTTTTGACGAATTTCCGTTATTAATACTGTTTGGTTTTTTCCTGCAACAAAATACATCCTTAAAAATTGTTTTGCCTTATTATCTTTCGTATCTTGGGAGTTAGAGTCTGTTAAATTAAAGTTGTGCTGAATAATAATTAAAAAAGAAAATGTTTGCAGTGCAGAAATTATTCAAGAAAGACTAAGCACGCATCATTTCCGGTTTTCGAGTTATTGAATAAAAAGTGTTTTTTTGTCATATTAATAATGTGTCATATCTCCGTTATTGTTGTGAATATCGAAAATATTTATGGAGATAATTTTTAGGTATTTTTATGTTTATTTTGATTATACTAAAAAAATATTTTTTACGCTTGCCGTTAAAAAGTTATGACACAAACTTACCTTTTTTTAAATGGGAGTGATAAATGGCTATGAAATATTTAATTTCCTTATTTTTTTCTCATTCCAAATATACAGGGTTATTCAAATTCGAGGCCCACCATGGGGATCTCGCTTATTATAATAGCTAGAGTATAGGTTTAAATTTGGCAAAGTTGCTAAATTTGATGCTCATTGATAGTCCAAAGAGAAATTGGAAATATCTCAAACGGTATCCGAGAAAATTAGGAAAAATTGGAAAATGCGATTTTTGAAAATCGTCTATAACTCCTTTGGAATTTGAAGTATTTTAAATGTGTAAAGACATTGCCGAAGCAACTTTTCAAGCCGAATCGAATGGTGGTCACAAATTTTTGCTAGATCGATTCGTTTTTGTTTTATGACAACCAACTTTGTTTTTTCTTATGGGCACAATTTTTGCTATTTACATGATCAAATAGCATTCATTTT
Organism: Elmis aenea; assembly: GCA_947652605.1. Classification (NCBI taxonomy): domain Eukaryota; kingdom Metazoa; phylum Arthropoda; class Insecta; order Coleoptera; family Elmidae; genus Elmis; species Elmis aenea. The sequence goes on along the minus strand of OX393581.1, from coordinate 24,065,813 downwards.
TCTGAATCCATTGAGATATCACACCTGATATTTTACTTCTACATTAATTGTCAAATTTGAAAAAATACGTTTTAAACAATAAAAACTATAAATCAGGTAGACCGGTCATTGTAGTTTATGTTGTTTCCATGACAACCAATCAACAAAGTTTTGAAAGTCTATTACTTGTCATATTAATAAATTCGTAAATATTAACTTTAATAACGAAGAAAAACGCGATATTCTCCGAATTTTTTATACCGTTCTTTTAAGTTTTGTTATACTTTATCACATGCTTTATACAAATTTACTTAGGTTTCTGTTTAACATAGAAAAATAGTGGTTTTTCCGGATATGTTTGTAATAAAAATGTTTAATTGTTATCTGAAACCTTTCTGCCATTTTTTTCTCTAATTATGGCAAAAGCCTCATATTTCCCTATGTTTCTGTCCAACGAACAAAAATATGTGTGCGAGGGTTGTCTTCTATCTGGATATGTTTCTTCATATCGTTGACTTGACAGTGTAGAGTTCCTATTCAATGAATAAAAAATTAAAGTTCATTTTTACGAATTCATTAATGCGACACGTAACAGACTTTTAGTTTGTTGATTGGTAGTCATGGAAACAACAAAAACTACAATGACCGGCCTACCTGATTTATAGTAGTTATTGTTAAAACCGTTTTTTTTTTAAATTTGACAATTAATGTAGAAGTAAAATACCATGTGTGATATCTCAATGGATTCAGAAAAAATAATGCTATTTGATTATGTGAATAGCAAAAGTTGTGCCCATAAGAAAAAACAAAGTTGGTTGTCATAAAACAAAAACGAATCAATCTAGCAAAAATTTGTGACCACCATTCGATTCGGCTTGAAAAGTTGCTTCAGCAATGTCTTTACACATTTAAAATATTTCAAATTCCAAAGGAGTTATAGACAATTTTCAAAAATCGCATTTTCCAGTTTTTCCTAATTTTCTCAGATACCGTTTGAGATATTTCCAATTTCTCTTTGGATTATCAATGAGCATCAAATTTAGCAACTTTGCCAAATTTAAACCTATACTCTAGCTATTATAATAAGCGAAATCCCCATGGTGGGCCTCGAATTTGAATAACCCTGTATAAGGGTTGATGTATTTATTTTCAATAATACCCAAGTTACGAAGGTTTTTTAGGTTTTTTTAAAAAGAAAATCATAGTAGGCTGTGAAAACAAAAAAAAACTAGGTGTAAAACCTTATAAAACTCATGGTACAAGTTACCAAGGTTTTTAAATCTGTTGTTGAGATAAACATCAAAAATTTTTGACATAAGAAAAACAGCAATATACTACATTATATTGCTAATTCCGACTATATCGTTGTTTTCTTATTTTCATGTATTTATAAAACAACAAATTACAAAACCTTGGTAACTTGTACCACATGAGTTTTGTAAGGTTTTACACCTTGTTGTTTTTAGTTTTCACAGCCTACTATGATTTTCTTTAAAAAAAAAACCTAAAAAACCTTCGTAACTTGGGTATTATTGAAAATAAATACATCAACCCTTATATATTTAAAATGAGAAAAAAATAAGGAAATTAAATAGGTCATAGCCAACTATCGCTCCCATTTAATCCATAAATATTTTCGATATTCACAACAATATTCAATAACTCGAAAACCGGAAATAATAGAATATTTTTGAAAATGGTTCTGAGTTTGTCTCAAAAAACTGCACATTTTTGGTAATTTAACCGTTTCTCTATCTTAAATATTAACCGAGATACCCATGCAATCCCATCGAATTTGGACCACCCTGTACACCCTTTTTTTCTTTAGTTTTGATTTAAGATAAATGAAGTTTTAGACATATAATATGTGCAAAAAACCGGGTTTTTTGAGCACATGCACAGAATTGTTTCACTTCCGGTTTCGCCAGGACCCCAACTTTGTTATTTTAAATGGAATGTATATTTTTACATGTTTGGAAAGAGGAAGTGATTTTGGATACAACTACACTATTTTGGTTAATTTTTATAACCTCAAATAATTTTTGAATTTTTGCATAAATTGAATTTTATTATGTCAACAATTATTGTCCAAAAAAACGTTTTTGTAAATTTTAAATGTTTTTTTTTCTATAGTTTTGATTTTAGATGAAGTTTTAGACATACAGGGTGGTCCACTTTTTAGGAGCAGGATTTTAACAGTCGATAGAAAAACTTATTTTAAAGCGAATATTCCATATCAACATGGGTCCAAAAACGCTTGTTGAAATTTTTGAAAAAATAACGATAAGGTTTAACCGTTTGTCAACCAGTAGATATATTTAAACCAAATTTGGTATACAGCATCACCTTACATGTTGCCACATTCGGTGGGAATATCAATCCCCACAAGCAACCAGTGGCGGGTTGAGGGGGTTCAGTTTCAATAAATTTTATAAAAAACTAGTACGGCCCTGTTCAAAATCAAACTTGAAATTGTTTTTCGATTTTTCTTTGTATCTGCCACCATTTGCCGCGAAATTTGATTTATTTTACTATTTTCACGAAAAAATAAAAATATCGCGAAAAGCAGAAAATTGCAACTTGCAGAATAAATGCTCATTAATCGTTAATTTAGCGGAACTTCTTCCCTCATTATTAGTATGTTCTGTTATTAAAAACTGCAAAAATCGGTAATTACTTCTTTATTACGAATATTAGCTATATTTTTAGTTCGAACAGGAGCAAATTTTTCGCGAAAATGGTAAAACAAATCAAATTTCACGCCAAACGGTGGCAGATACCCAGAAAAGTCAGGAGACACTTTTTGTTTAGAATAAAATGCTCTACTCAAAACAAGTTCGAGTTTGATTTTAAACAGGGCCGTACTAGTTTTTTATAAAATTTATTGAAACTGAACCCCCACAACTCCGCCACTGGTTGCTTGTGGGACTTGAAACTTTCACCGATTGTGGTAACCTGTAAGGTGGTGCTGTATACCAAATTTGGTTTAAATATATCTACTGGTTGAGAAACGGTTAAACATTATCAATATTTTTTTGAAAATTTCAACACCCTGTTTTTTTAAACTGAAACGTTACCTATGTTGATATGGAATATTCGCTTTAAAATAAGTTTTTCTATCGACTGTTAAAGTCCTGCCACTAAAAAGTGGGCCACCCTGTATGTCTAAAACTTCATTTATCTAAAATCAAATCTAAAGAAAAAAAGGGGGGTGTACCAGACTTTATTTACACCCGGTATGTCATCAACTATTTTATGTTTTATTAATTTTCAAGCATCGCCTTTTACAGACAATTCATTATTTACAAAATTACAACTTACTGAGGGAAACGAACTACGTGTGTATCACGACAACCAATACTGTAGACAGGTTGGGCTGGAGGAAAGCTATGCTTAACGCCGTTAACATTGTTCTTGAGGAATATATTGATATTCTTTTTCCCTTTGATTGTCTGACCAAACCAATCGAGCACTGCTGTTTCTGATAAATGATACACTACACTTTCTTTATGATTGTCCATAAGGTCAACGTAAAAATCACAAAACTGTTTGGCTTCTTCTCGCTGCTCTTTCGAGAATGTGTCCATCATGGTAATTTCTTTTTCACACTGGACCTGAAAACAATAACCATAAGTAACAAAAAAATATATGAAAGTTAGAAGATTCAGACTGTTTTTCATATTATTTAGAAGTTCTTTTTGTATATTTAGTTTAGCAGATACATAAGCTTAAATTTTTGATTTAGGTGTGTGATAACCCATGTGTGTTTGTAGATTTGTTTGGTAAGTTATTTGCACACCTCAATGGTCACCTTTTTTTTTTTTTAAATATTAGACGTACTAATTTTTTGATAAATCATTTGACTTTAAATACAAATAAGTTCTTCGTGTTTGACTGGAAATGTTTATTTTAAAGTGAAACATGGAATACTTCACTAAAGCTGCAACACTTAGCTGAAAGGATACATTAAATCTTCACAATCATTTGAAATTTTACTTGTAATTGATGTAAACAAACTTATGGTTTATTTAGACATATATAAATTTTAATGCAGAAGTAATTTAATTATTGCATTTTGTAATTAGTTACATTTTTTGTTTGGAAAAAAAATTTGAAAATACCAAACAAAATTAGTTTTCATTACGCAACCTATGAAAAATTGTCAAATGATATATAATTTAGTACCATTAAATTTTTTGCTTTAACTCGAGCAGTGGGAAAACCCAAAATGATATTGTATAACTATTTTATCACAAAAATTTCCATGTGGTGTTTTGTCTAATGTGTTAATAATGAATTTAATGTGTAAATATTTAATTAAACTCAAAATAATTTAAACTTAAGTACACTATATCACAAAGATTTTCTTTATAATCAACTAAACGTATTTTGCATTTTACAGAGTAGAAGATAAACACACTCCCTTACAATATTATATCTACAATTGATTAAAATTTATTTGTAGTACAGATGTTGATACTTTTTTGCTAGATAAAATTATTTGAATTTCAATGTTATGAGAAAAATGTTCTCATAAATACTCATAATTGCGGATATAATTATGTTACTACTATTAAGTACTTGTTCACCAACCCATGTGACTACATATTCACATTTTTATTAATTAGTATTTATATTTTGTTTCAGGCAGATTTGGAGAAGGAGAAAGAAGTAAGTAAAATTGATTGCCATTTAAAAGACATGAACTAAAAAGATAAACTTTTGAAATCAAATATCTCCGAAAACAATGGATAAATCAATTAACATATTTTTAAAAAGGACTTGGGACCCTCTATGTGAAAAACTTTTGTAGGTGCAGCTATTACCCCTAAACGAGCCTTGTGTATGCCAGAATTACAAACTGTAAGAATAGTCGAGACTGAAGACCCAAGTGTCTTGTATATTCCATCATGCACCCGAATTGAGCGTTGTGGAGGTTGTTGTGACCACCCTCTTTTATCATGTCAACCCACAGACGTTGAAGTATTAAATTTTCAGGTTAGTATTTGTCAGACCACATACATTACGTTAAATAAAAAACAGTGAAATTCACATATTAGTTATGGTAGTGGATTTAGTTAATAAAGCAAAAACAATTCAACAAAAGAATTTAAAAAAAAGAATGCTTCTCATTTTAATTTAGTAAAATAATTCCAATGAATTCTAAATCATTATACAGGGTTCTCGTTTTTCGAGGGCCACTATGGGGATCTCGTAAACGGTAAGAGTTACGACTTCGGTTAAATTAGGGCAAAGTTGTATATTCTAGTTCGTTTTTAATCTGTTCGTTTCTTATTTTGTCTTTTCTTGTTAGGGCTCTTACTCTTCTTAGAAATTTCATTTCGGCTGTTTGTATTTTACTTTTTTGGCTCGATGTTAATGTCCATGACTCGCACCCAAATGTCAAGATTGGTCTGTATATTGTACGGCAGTGGTCTCAAACTGGCGGCCCGCGGGCCGCATCCGGCCCCCAAAGCAATTTTACGCGGCCCGCGAATACATTTTGGGAGAACTTCCTACGTCCGTACAATCAGTAAATTTAGTTGTAGTAAGAAATAACGAAGTTTATAATTATTTACAAATTTACATACAAACATATGTCTATTTTCTGTATGTGTCGAAGAAAAATTTTGTAAACAAAGAACGACAATATATTCACTCTCATTTTGTTAAAAAAAAAAAACCGGCCCATCAGCTACGTTTAGATTGTGCATTCGGCCCGCATTCAATTTGAGTTTGAGACCACTGTTGTACAGTATACACTCATTTTTGTCTTTTTTGTTAATGAAAGTTTTGTCAAAAGCGTAATAGGTTTTTATTGCCTTTTCTATTCTCTTGTTAATTTCCAATTCTTGTTGTCCTGTATTTTTGATTGTTACTCTTAGGTAGTCGAAATATTGTAAGGTTTCTATTTTTTCTCCTTCAATTTCAATGTTTATGTTCTCTAAAGCATTATACTTATGGTTAAATACTACTTTATATTTAGCATTGTCATTAACAAGCCGGGAAATATTAAAAATAAGTGAAGCATGTATTTTTTAAAACTTTACTTGGAAAACTGTACCGGTTTATCTGTTAACATATCTTTTAGTTCTATGATCATTGGGATCAATCTAAATATTTTAATTAACATTCAAAAGATTGTAGGTGTAGCAATTTTTATCGAAAATGCTTGATTAAAAAAAACAACTAATTTATCTGTAAGATGCATCACAATCACACTACGTTATACTCTTAGAACATTTCAAAAAGTTTGTGTTACTAATAAACGTTAATGGCCATTCTTTTTATTTTCTATTTTGGAGTGAAGAAAAAACAAAAAGACCTTTAAAAGTTGAGTGGAGGAGAGAAATAAATTTTGTGATTTGCGATTGTACTTTTTAATGAGTTTTGTGTTGCTCTGAAATAGTAATTGCTTTTGTTTTGACAATCTTAAAAAAGTGTGTACTTATATATTAAATCTTATTTTTAAAATACATGTTTATTTACATGTGCCCAAAGTATGTCTAGAAAGGTAAATTTTTTCCTCACATTTCTTTTCCAAACATTTGGTTACATTAACGTGATCCGTTTTGACAACTTATTTTATTTCAGGTAGTTAAAACTCAGTTTTTTGGAGGTAGCAAACTAAGAGGTATTGGTAAAGAAATAATACAAGTTGAAAAACATGTGAAATGTCGATGTGGCTGTAGAATTCAACCACAGGTAATTTTCAAAATTTATATCACAAAAATAATATTAATACTTATGTTATGTTAATAGGATTGTAATCAGTTCCAAGAATATCGAAAATCTGAGTGCAGATGTGCTTGTACTAATACTGATGAGGAGAAGAAATGTTATAAGGATAATTCAACTAAGTTGTGGAACTCCGATATTTGTGCTTGTCAGTGTCGAGATTTCCTTCAATGTTCGACTGGATATAAATTTGACATTAAAAACTGTAGATGTATAGCAGTTTCGATGAAAAGAAGATACATAGCAAGTTCACATGAAACTGGTAAATTTGGTTACCAATCAGAAGTGCCACACGTAATTCCTTTATATATCAGTCAGGAAAAAGAAAACTAAATTTTTAAGGAGTATTTATATTCCAGTCATTTTGACTTATTAATGTAATATTAGGGTAAGGTTATACTTACTGTGTAAATGTAAATAAATTATATTAATGACTTCTTTGTTTGTTGTAACAATCCTCGTTCGATTCAAGATGCTTTAAAATTACTCGAAGTTGTTGTACACAAGAAACTAGTGCATTATTCATTGCAGCACATTCAGCATGAATAGTATTTAATTCTTTTAACGAAAGATCTGAAATATAATATTTAAGCTTGTTTACATTTTAAACAACATATTTCTTTACCTGGGTTGGTGTAGTCTTTTTCTTTATTGTTTTCGTGTGACAGTTTCTGCTTTTTTGCTGGGGGATGCATCTTCTATTGAAGACTGGTTTTCATGACAACTTTTGTTATTATTATTATTTTGAACAAAACATTGCAAAAAACTTTCAAAATCACAACCAACAACGTTGACGCGCAGCAAGGGAACTTTAAATCAATATGGCGCTGGTAGCGTCACCTATTATTTCTAGTAACTGCAAATAGATGGCGAAACATAACCTATTTCTACTGATCTACTAAAATATTTAAATGACGTATATTCGTATACTCTTTCATTACAAATAAAGCGTTAATAAATTAACATCATATTATTTTTTACGTTTATGCGTTTACGTGAACTTTGATTTAAGAAAAGGTCTACATACTGTTTCATTAATTTTATTTCCTTATTATAAATAGTATTTACTTAAGTTTGCCATTCAAATGTTTATTTTTACTTTCGCTATACGCTTTACGTAGCGTAAAGAAATTTATGTATAGTGAACGCAAAAATGTTCGAATTTGAGATTTTGATAAATTTTCACGTTACGAAACCCCTGAACACGTTTTGATTTTTTTGGCGATGACGTCCGTGTGTGTGTGCGCCAGACATTAAATTGTACATTTTGAAATCAGTTATTGATAGAGCCTAAAAAAGTACATTGCAAAGCGCGCGAATGTAGTTGATATCTTGATATCTCAGATAATAATTAATTTATATGTATAAATACCCATGATTTTTTTTTGTAAAATATTCCAAATTTTTGAGATTTAATTTATTTTAGCATGTTATAAGACAGTTTATTTTTCTTAATAAAATGCTGTGTATTTCAACTCCCTTAAATTAAAAAAAAAAGTTGTTTATTTAAAAATAATCATATTTTTTAAGGACTGAATATTTTTATGCTATGATGTGTGAATCCCAAAATTGATGCGATAGAGATGTGTTAGGACAAATAAATGTTGAAATCAAATTTATATTTAAGAGTTCGTTTTAAGCTCTTTCTGATTTTTGTTAATCGTTCGAGTCTTCACAGTCAGTAGCTTAATAATGACATTTTCGTCTGTACGACATCACCTCAATAACAATTTATATTGGATTTTATCGCGTTGTTCTACAAATTGTCCTTCTATATAAAAACATTTACCGAATCAGTTTTTTTAAAAGGCAACAAAAAACCTGTTAAATTAAAGTCAGTATACGTACATAAAACGAATGTTATATTTGAAATTTAAAAAAAAGTTCATTAGAAACATTTTGTATTAATATTTCCGTTACGTTTTCTTGTTTTGTTAATTAATTTTTGAAGTCTATTGGTTAAGTATTTTGGCCGGTAAAAGTTTTTTTATTTAAAATTAGTATAACAACGAATATGGTCATGATAGAAATTTTCATGTTTTTTGTGTCTTGCAACACTAAGCTAAAGATTTATCAGTTCCCGAAATGATGTAATCGAGTTGAACAGCAAAGGAAACAAAGCAAGTTATGCATAATAAAAATACGGATAACATTCTTGTGTAAATGAAAATGAACAAAAAATTATTTAACTCGTATCCGATATTGGGCGTTCCAGGAGCCGTGCTTCGGGCTACCGGTATCAGAGATTCAGACTGGCATAAAGACACCACACTGTTGGATACTTATTTTAAACTGACTGAGATAAATAATGAGTCTGTAGTACACTACAGGTAGGTACAGGCAGATAGATATGCAGCTTACTGGATTATCCACGGGCTACTGGGTATGCCGTATGTAATATACAAAGTGCGTGAAAAAATTCAGCAACGGTCAAATATCTCAGATTCAAAATTTTTTTTTTTTTTAACAAATTTGTATTTAAAACGTTCTAACTTAAGCTATGTAGAGGGGCTTAATAAAACTATAAAAGGTTTTAGCACGTACAGAAAGTTTAAGAATGGCACCAACTTTATATTGTCAAATATAGTGTGTACAAAAAGTTACTTAACGGATGAATATCTCGTTTTGTGATAACTTTACAAATAAAGTGTTGAATAAAAGTTGTTTGTGGTCATTTATTACATAACCTTAAATTATTTTCAACTATACACACTGTTTTGTTTTTGCGCACCGATACGTCACTTTGTTTTTTTTTTTTAAATAGAACACCCAGCTTATTTTATAATTTTTAGATGTAAAATGGAATTCTCTTTCAAAAAAATGTAGGTTTTATGTATCTAATATCAGTCGTTTTTGAGTTATACAGTTTTTATAAAAATATTGACAGAAACAGGAGTCTAAAAAATAGTAATATTTCACAACTTGGCTATGTCAGAACGAATTCCTTTAATATTTTGTACGACAATAGTGTCATAGTGATTTTTGAATAGTTAAAATTTTAAAATTATACACATACACAGGGTGTTCCTTATGCCCGGTCCATTCAGTCAAACATGAATAAGTCAGTTTTTTTTTTTTAAATGGAACATCTTATATATTTTTACATTTTCTTATTGATACTGTAATTATTTTCAAAAACCATTCATGGTCAATTATGTTGAAAATCAGTATTTTTGAGTTTTGCGGTGTTCTTGATAATTTACGGATAAAACACAATATTTAATAGAAGTAAACTAGTAAGCTTTGGAAATATCTCGAAAATTTATTTTAAATGTCAAATACAATTATACCTATGTATTTTGATCTTTAAACTGAAAGATTTGCTAGATTATGGATTACCTAATGGAAAAAACGATCATAAAAATTAAAGTTTGATCTACATAAGGGTTTTCTATTTTAGGCTAATATGACAAAAATACCTGCTTAGAACGCACATCCTACAAAATATTAAAGGAATTCGTTCTGACATAGCCTATCAATATTTTTATAAAAACTTAAATAACTCAAAAACGACTGACTTTAGATATATAAAACATTAAAACCTATATATTTTTGAAAGAGAATTCAATTTTACATTTACATTAAAAATTATAAAGTAAGCTGGGTGTTCTATTTAAAAAAAACAAAGAGACGTATTGGTGTGCAAATACAAAACACTGTGTATAATTGAAAATAATTTAAGGTTATGTAATAAATGACCACAAACACTTCTATTCAAAACTTTTTTTGTATAGTTGTCACAAGACGAGATATTGGTTACGTTACTTTTTGTACACACCGTATAAATATCAACATTTTATTAAATTATTCGCATTGACGAGTATTTAAAATATTTAACGGAACTTGAACATCTTCAAACCCACATCACCCAGTAAAAAGAACCACAGTACTAAAATTATATTGCTGTTAATTTTTTTAAATTAGTTGTAACATTTATCTAACACGGTCTTAGATATTCGGGACGCATAGAACTCTACGTAAAAAGTTCCTAATATTTTAGAAACAATTATTTAAACCTAACTTATAACATCGTCAAAAGCAAATTCTTGCATACAAATGCATATATATATTTGCCTTGGCAACAAAGCAGAATTAATGGCATTCATTATTGAAAAAATTGCAATTAAATTATGAATAGCTTATTGTACTTGCGTTTATTAGTTTATTCAAGGATTTACGACTAATAGGCGACATAATGAATATGTTAAAATCAAGTTTTATGATAATAAAAGTTTCATAATGTTTAGCAACTGTTTAAAAAAATTTTGATTCATATGATCACCACAAAAATAAATAATTTACCTGAAATAAATAAGTTTTCCACAACTGAGACTAGAAGTCAGTTTTTACGGTAAGAGAAACAAAACATTTTCTCCCCAAACCCAATTGGACAATTGATGATGGAAACAACAGTTAAAGGCCAGTCCTTTTGTGGAAAATCGTATGAGACACACATCGAATTTATTAAAATATACATAATGCATATACAGGGTTCTCGTTTTTCGAGGGCCACTATGGGAACCTCGTAAACAGTAAGAGTTACGACTTCGGTTAAATTAGGAAAAAGTTGTATATTAAGGTTTTTAATAATTTGACGCAAACAGAACTTATCTAGCTTTTTTAGTTGTTGAGATATAGGGGAAAAAGTAAAAATGTGGATTTTTGTTTTTTGCTTGGTAAATAATTGTCTTTGTCCCTTTTTTATCGGATGCATGTAAGTAAACCGCATGAAATTACTTATAAAGGGATTTAATTAAGATTAAACAAAAAACGAAAATAGGTAGGTATTTATTTATTTATTGAAGGAAAAAAAGCAGCTATGCACGGGCACCCAACTAAGAACTAACTTAACTTGTCAGACGAACGCATTGTTTACATCTTTGACGAGTTATGCCCCTTATCTGCGTTAATGGCTTCTAATAAGTAAGCAGTTTTTTGGACGTTTTTTAAAAACTATGAAAACTTGTAAGTGGTTACGAAAATGTTGTTGCATATTCTTGTATGCCAAATAAGGAATTAAATGTATTAGTGTAATTTACGAGTATCGAGTATTACTTAACCAATGAAAGTATTCTAAAAATATTTTGCCATTTTTAACAATTGTTTCAAAAACGTGCTAAGTGTTATGCATTGTCGAATTCAGAATAAAATGATCTAGAAAATGGTGTTAAAATCAGATATAGCGTCCATAAGAAAAAAATTACCTGATGATGGTTTATAAAAAACGAAACGTCGCATAGAAAATATAATTGTGGATTTTGATTCCTTGCAAAAAGTGGCAATGAAAAAGTTTTTACAGAAATGAAATTCGACATCAAATGAAAAAGTTACGGGCAAAAAACAAAAATGCACATTGTTACTTTTTCTTCTATATCTCAAAAACTAAAAAAGCTAAATAAGTAATGTTTGCGTCCAATTATTAAGCACCTGAATATACAACTTTGCCCTAATTTAACCGAAGTCGTAACTCTCACCGTTTACGAGATCCCCATAGTGGCCCTCGAAAAACAAGAAACCTGTATGTATTGCTTAGTAAACTATAAAAACACACGAAATAATAGTTATTTATGTATCAAGGCCAAAAAGTACGTTTTGGCCGAGGTGCATATTACATTTTTTGTGCGATCGAATTAAAAACAATTTAAATACTTAGTAATTTTCAAAATTATAGGTTAGAAACTACGTGGCATTCTGTCACTGACAGATGACGGCGTATGTACTGCATTACCGGCCCTCTCCTTAGCAACGGCCGTAAAAGTTACTTTTTCGGCCGTTGCTAAGGGTAACGGCCTGAAAAGTAACTTTTACGGCCGTTGCTAAGGATAGGACCGGTAATGCAGTACTTTATGGTTGCTAACGCGTCCGTCAAACAGCTGTTTCTAGTACGATCGCACAAAAAATACGCCGTCATCTGTCAGTGACAGAATGTCACGTAGTTTCTAACCTATATTTTTGAAAAATACTAAAAATTTAAATTGTTAATTAATTCTATGATACATATACATAAATAACTATTTTATTATTGGTGAAAAAATTCATAGCATAATTTTTACTTTTCCTACTTGTCTAGGATGTTCTGTAGCATTTTCGATGTTTGGCCATAAACTCGGAATGAAACTCAATGAATGATATTAATATTCTAAATTAAAAATAACTGGTGTACGTCAAACATGGCTAATATTCTTGATACCAATTTTCTTGTTTATTTTTTTTCTGGGCGTAAAAAAAGTATAGAATGCAGGCCCATACATTTGATCATATTTTGCTAACAAGAACGAATCAGATTGTAATTCAATCATTGCTAATTTGATATTTGGAGATCAAATAATGGCATCGATGGCAAGAATAAATAATGGTATTTTTATGAACAAAATGTAAGTGTTGACTTCGCAGCTTCGTCGAACGTAATTTATATTAGATACACGTGTTTATCAAGAAAGCATCACGCGAACGTGTAATCGTGACAAAAAATAAAACTAGAAATTAGTAATTGGATAGCGTGGGCAATTTATTCAGATTAAGGTTGGCTTGTTGGGGTTTGCGGGAAGGGACGAAGATCACAGCTACCTGTGTTACACCAGCACCTGTTCATACATCTCTTTTATATCGGTTTTCTTCCTCTGTCCGGATTAAAGCGTTTTGATGGTCACACATACACGTACAACTTTATAGACTGGCATAAAATGATGTTTTGGTAATTGGATTTTTATGACCATTTCCATACTGATTGAACTTTAAACGTTTAATTGTAAGCTATTCATGAACTATCTGGAATTCAAGGTAGGTACTATCCAACGCAAGCGAATAAAAATATGTTTTGACAATTGAAAATGTTATGTTAAAATATTAACACTGTTATGCACTATGATGCAGCCATTAAAAATATAAGCTACTTATGTTTAAAGGTCGGTCTTCACTACTACAATTAACCACTACTCTAAACGGTAAGCCATTCATATCTGGAACATTCAAACATGGAATGTTCAAATCTGGAAAATGCACCGATAGAATAATTCAAATCTTGGATTGTTCAACACTGGAATCACTCAACGCAAGAATCATGCAACGATGGAACCATGCAACACGGGAATCGTTCATCGCTGGAAAGCTCAAATCTGGAATCCAGAAATTAAGTAGGTTTGCTGCTCTCTATATTACAACAGCCAAAGTATAATTTAATTACAGAACACTACGTGTTATATTTTGTCTAACTATTGTACAGTGGAAGATAAAAACATTGTGTTAATGTATCTCAAGGGCTACGCAACTTTTCCTCAATTTCTGGCCTTTGAGATACATTAACAACACAATGTTTTTATGTTCCACTGTACAATAGCTAAGACAAAATATAAAACGAAGTGTTCTGTAACTAAATTATACTTTGGCTGTTGTAATATAGAGGGCAGCAAAAATTCTTAATTTCTGTATTCCAGATTTGAGTGTTCCAGCGATGAACGATTACCGCGTTGCATGGTTCCATCGTTGCATTCCTGCGTTGAATGATTCCAACGTTGAACTATTCAAGATTTGAATGATTCTACCGGTGCATTTGGCAGATTTGAATATTCCATATTTGAATGTTCCAACTTTTCATGCGGCTCCCTCTAAACATGTTACGTACGGTTTAACAAATAATACACTGCAAGAGCTGCTGACGAATATTTTAATCTTTACACTGATCGCCCTCAACCGTTCGTATAAATTTTTTCAAGATTGTATCACAATTTGCAAGAATTTCGTTTATTTATGTCACTAAGGAACAAAAGAGACACCCTAGCTGAAGCTACAGAGATAAAAGTGTTAACGTGTGGTAATTAACAAACAACGAATTCAAAAAAATAAATTTCTTCAGAAATTGGTGATTTTCAGAGAAGTGTTGTTTGCTTATCTAAAATTACATTCACAAAAGTGGTAAGAAGAACATCACCAAAAAGTTTTAAATTGCTACTACCAGGAGCAACTAGTATTTTATGTAAATAAATTAAAGTAACTGTTTTGTTCGCGTAAATAATTGTATCAACCTTTATATACCATTGAAAACAGAAAGAAATTGTTCACTAAAGCCACAGACAACAACTTTTGTTTCCATAAAAAAAAAGATAGGTTTGTATTATATCTCAAAATCTGCCTATTGGTGCTTAATAAGCTTAAAAATTATCTACATATTTGTGTAGCAAACAAGAAAGATCGATTTAAAATTTGGTTATGTTCGCAATTTGCTCGTTATTTTATTCTTTTTTTGGTCACCAGTTCAGCAATCTGTTTTGCTATTCATGGTGCTTTTGTTTTAGGGTATTGCGATTATTGACAGTAACAAGGTAAGCACGGCAGCTTCTCTGGTAGCTATGAGTAATAATAAAAATAAAAAGTTAGTAATTATAAAAATAAAACGTTATCTGGAGCTAGTCTCTCGTTGCTCAGAAAAACAGGTCTTGAGGCAATTTTCTTTTTAGCCTGCTGTGTATGTTCTTTTCTCCAACAGTGTAATAGACTGCTCCTGGGCACTGTGCTAATTTATTTTGATATTTGATTGTTGTTTCTTTGATGTGTTCTTTTATTGTTTGAATATTTAGCTCTAAGTGTAGTTGTTCGTTTCTGATAAACCAGGGAGCCTTGGTGGCTATTTGGAGCACTTTGTTTTGTAGCACTTATAGCTTGTTAAGGTGAGTTTTTGAAGTATTGCCCCAAATTACACAGCCGTTTGTAATGATAGGCCGAATGATTGTTTTATAAATTAATTAAGAGCAGCTTATACTCATTGTGGATTTTTTAAATTTATAACGGGATATAATTAGCTTTGCGAGCATTGTGTAACACTCATTTAGTTTCTTGTTTATATGGAACCCAGCCTAGACGAGTGTCTAGGTACCTACACACAGCATTGTCTTTTGCATTCCAATCGATTTCTCGATTGCATATTTTGATTTTGCTAGGATTTGCTATTCGTTTCAATGAGAACACCTTAGTTTCGCATTTGCCCGGGTTTTATTTAATGCGGCATTTCGCACACCAGCTTGAGATATTGTTAAGTAACAATTGAAGTTGTCTGCTTGTGTTTTCTAGGTTTTCATCCTGGGCTATAACTGCAGTGTCATTTGTGTTCATTGCTAGTGCCGTTTCCGTGACATGCAGATATACAGATCATGTGCATATACAGGGTGCAAACTTTAACTGGAATAAATTCTGTAACTTGGGAATACAGTATATCTGTAAAACCTGCGAAAACACGTCGATTTTAGTTTTTCGCCGGATACATTTCAGCAGTATTGCTTTTGGGATATCTTGATCCAGAGGGGTGCAACAACCCCTAATATTTTTTTTAAATGTAAAGACATGTCGAGTGGCATATCGTTGGAAAGCTCATTTAGAGAGGAATACAATGCATGTCTTATTTTCGAAAAATTCCAAGAGGTTAGGTGTTAACAAAATAAAGACAGGTTTAAAGTTTAACGCTATTTAATGTAAAGGTTGTTTACAATGTGCACAATTTCAATCTTAAGCGTTCATTTGTGCATTTCTTATCACAGTTAAACAACTTTTTATCGTAAGTTTTTGTTGCTACCTTTTAGCAGTTGAAAATCTTGCCTCTCTATAAAATTTAAAATTTATATTTTTATTTTGTTAACACCTAACCTCTAGAAATTTTTCGAAAATAAGATATGCATTGTATTCCTCTCTAAATGAGCTTTCCAACGATATGCCACTCGACATATCCTTACATTTAAAAAAAATATATTAGGGGTTGTTGCACCCCTCTGGATGAAGATATCCCAAAAGCAATACTGCTGAAATGTATCCGGCGAAAAACTAAAATCGACGTGTCTTCGCAGGTTTTACAGATATACTGTATTCCCAAGTTACAGAATTTATTACAGTTAAAGTTTGCACCCTGTATATTAAAAACTGGGCCAAGAATTGATCCTTGTGGCACACCTGCCTTTATTTCCTTAGAAGGTAATTTCGTCGAGTTAATTTTGGCAACCAATGTGCGTTCGCAAATGAATGATATTAATATTTTTGTAATGTAAGCAGGAAGTTGTACCTTTATTATCTTGTAAATTAAACCGTTCATCCATATTTTGTCGAATGCTTTTGCTATATCAAGAAATGCGATAGCTGTGTATTGTTTGTCCTCAAATCCTTTTTCAATCACCTCGGAAATTCTTTGGAGAGAAATGATACGTGATTTTTTCGAAATCCGAACGGATATGGTGGTATGCCGTTACTTTCATTCAGTATGGTCATTAATCTGTAATGTATTATTTTCTTTAACATTTTTGACATTGTGCACAGCAAGCTAATTGGTCTATCTCTATAGTATAGTTTTCTGGCAGCTTAGAATTCTTTCCTGGCCGAAGACAAGCATTAAATATTGTTGCCAGAAATGATAGGTCTTTTTTGGTCAGGTTCTTTAATACAATGTTTGGGATTAGATCGTGACCTAATGATGTTTTGTTTTGAAGTTTGTTCATGTACCTATAAATTTCTCTTGGAGATGTTGGTTTGAGCAGATCGGAATTAACAGGTTATTTTATTCTATCTATAGCTGTTTATTAGCTTTTTGTTAAATATATAAAATCGCAATAAAATACAGAGGTGTTGGCTTTAATAGTGTAATATAATTCTAACACAGAATAGCTTTTTATGGACGGACAAAACTAGCATTCATTGAGAGGGTATTAAAAACTTTAATATCTCGTTTATGTCAGGTATGGTATTCATTCCATAACTAGATATTCCACAACACTTTTCATTAAAAATTACGTGACACCGTTAAACGCCTTCAGATATGTCTGTCTTCTCAGGCACCCCCGGTTTAGTTAACATTTTACAGCCTCGTGTTCTTTCAAACCCGGTATCTCTTACTTAAAGACGAAAAACATTAATCATTCATCAAAGCGACTGAGAATGCTACAACCATAAAATGCAAGCAGAAATACATATTTCATGTTCCGTTTTTATGACTTTTAGTTTTGCGCGTATGTCTTTGCTGCACAGGTTTTGGCCGTTGTTAACTGTCCATCTAGAGTTTTAACGTACAAGAAATGAAACAGTCCGTTAAGTTACACATTAATGATCAAACATTAGAAGTAGAATTTATTCAGGTTCTTTCTTAAGCAATGCATTATGCTTTTTGAATTAGTTTAGGAAATAGTTACATACTTATATGTTTTTATCATGGCTTTGTAAAATGCCAGTAAAAACACCATACCAAAATTTTGTTTTAATAAATAAGCGGCGGATTTTGGTATCCTGCAACTCATAAAATATTTGTAATTACATGCGTAATTTAGGCCATATTCTTAACAATCTTAAAGTTTTCTTTTGTAGCTAGTAGCAGCATGGGCTATGTTTAGTAACCAAAATATTTTACGAATTATCAACTAGATACACAAAATCGTTTTATATTTTTTGTATCTTAATATATTACGTAACTGCACGTATATACTATTCCCTATAGTAATTGTATAATTTTATCTAATACCCAAATGAAATTTATCAATTATCATTTATTATCAAAAAGCTAATCTATTTATTTATAGCTAATTAAACCATTTGTGTGCAGCGTTGCACAGTATTGTTCGAAAAGTAGAAAATGCGATATATTGCAAACAAAATTTGGCGCATAATGATTAATACGCCAACAAACTTAAAAGATAAAGAAGTGCACAAAGTTGTAAAATCAGTAATAACTTCACCAACATTTAAAATGATTGCTGTATGCGGCACAAATTATTTTTGTGATAGTGTGACTGTGCCATTCTTTACTAGAGTGCTCCTCTCATTGATTAAGGACAAAACGCAAAAAAACACTTCGCAGTTGTTAAATAATAGGCACCTCACATTGGTCAAAGGCAAAATAGAGAAAAACACTTCGCAGTTGCTTCCTAATAAACACCTCAGATTGGTTAAAGGCAAAATAGAGAAAAACACTTCGCAGTTGCAGTTGTTTACTAATAGGCACCTCACGTTGGTTAGAGGCAAAATAGAAAAAAACACTTCGCAGTTGTTTACTAATAGGCACCTCAGATTGGTTAAAGGCAAAATTGAGAAAAACACTTCGCAGTTGCAGTTGTTTACTAATAGGCACCTCACGTTGGTTAGAGGCAAAATAGAAAAAAACACTTCGCAGTTGTTTACTAATAGGCACCTCAGATTGGTTAAAGGTAAAATAGAGAAAAACACTTCTCAGTTGTTTACTAATAGGCGCCTCAGATTGGTTAAAGGCAAAATAGAGAAAAACACTTCGCAGTTGCAGTTGTTTACTAATAGGCACCTCACGTTGGTTAGAGGCAAAATAGAAAAAAACACTTCGCAGTTGTTTACTAATAGGCACCTCAGATTGGTTAAAGGTAAAATAGAGAAAAACATTTCTCAGTTGTTTACTAATAGGCACCTCAGATTGGTTAAAGGCAAAATAGAGAAAAACACTTCGCAGTTGTTTACTAATAGGCACCTCAGATTGGTTAAAGGCAAAATAGAGAAAAACACTTCGCAGTTGCAGTTGTTTACTAATAGGCACCTCACGTTGGTTAGAGGCAAAATAGAAAAAAACACTTCGCAGTTGTTTACTAATAGGCACCTCAGATTGGTTAAAGGTAAAATAGAGAAAAACACTTCTCAGTTGTTTACTAATAGGCACCTCAGATTGGTTAAAGGCAAAATAGAGAAAAACACTTCGCAGTTGTTTACTAATAGGCACCTCAGATTGGTTAAAGGCAAAATAGAGAAAAACACTTCTCAGTTGTTTACTAATAGGCACCTCAGATTGGTTAAAGGCAAAATAGAGAAAAACACTTTTCCGTTCTCTGTTATTATGCTCCGCACATTTGGTAAAGGCAAAACACAAGAAAACAAAGACAAAGACATCAACAAAGGCGTAGATAATAAAAATAACAACAGTGATATCGATAATGTTGAATAAAATAAATTTTTTAAGTAATAAATAATAATTGGTTTGTTAAATATATCCTAAGAAGATAAAATATCATCTTTATGAAGCAATATTTGTGATGTAATACAAAATTGTATTTTTTTTAAATGTTTTATGGTGCCTGTCCACGTGAGAGTAAACAACTCTCGATAGCAGCGTCGCCAAGGATACAGCCAATCGCGAGTTACTCTCAGGGGCTGTATCCTTGGCGACGCTGCTATCGAGAGTAGTTTACTCTCACGTGGACAGGCACCATTTAGAACCATGTTGAAAGTGGACTTATTATTTATATTATATGTCATGAAAAATAATCTTTTCGGTGTAAGTAGATTTTGTTTTATTGATCTATAGTAAGCCGAAAATTGGTTTAACGGTTATTGGATTTAATAAATAAAATATATGCTTAAATTGTCTGTATCACAACATCTTCGGCTGTTTTGTTGTTCATAAACGGCGAGTAATTCTTTTTTGTTTATATCTTAATGTATGATATGTTGTGTACTCGCATGTAGAAGCTAAATTAAAAAATTGTATTGTAATAAGGGTTGTACTATGCTTTTAAATACATAATTTGTTATTTAAGGGTTTTTTGTTTTGTATAGAAATCAATTTCATGTACATTTGAATTCAAAGGACGACTAGATTGAACTGATTTAATTTATTTTACTTATCTTAGAATTAAATAAATATAAGGGTGTAATAAGACTTAATACATCGCAAATAATTTTCAAGTGATATCGTTAATTTGTTTTATTTAGTGAAATGACATTACACATTAGTTAGTTATATATTCTAGTTTCAATTTTGATGAACCACTATATTTTATATTCAAAAATACGTAGAAATGTACCTTTACATGGTAATATACTGACTTGTTGTGCAAATAAGTTACGAGAACATTAACTAAACAATAAACAGGATTATATCTCGTAAAAGAATTTAGATATTTACCTAATTTCCGTTTTTACTATTTGATATATTTTATTAAATTTAGCCGATAATGCTTTTGCCTAAATGATGAATACTAAATTTCAGTTTATTAAGGATATTTTAAAACGTGAACATTTCTAGTTTACATTCTTACTAAGCAAGTAAAAACACTAATCGTTCTTTCTCTCATAGTTTTCATGCCGAACCGTAGACTATACAAGGTGGACCAAATTCGAATGTTTTACGGGGTATCTCGGTTACCGTAATAGTTAACAAAAATCTGATATCGGTCTCTTGGGCTATTTTTTTTTAAAGGAAGGGCGCCTACGTAATCAGCTTTTTTGTATCGCTTTCCATTTTGGTACTACAAACGAAAAATTAAATTTTATAATTTTGATATTTTTTTTAATATTATTTTTTTATCGACCTTGACTCGAGATATGAAGTTAACTTATATTTTTTTAAATTGGAAAACCTAGTTGGCCATAACTTTATATGAAAGATCGTTTTTAAGCTTTTCAAAAATATACAGTCTTATACTTGTGTTGCAAAAAATAAACGAGATGGCTAATTTGTTGAGAATTTTGCTATCAAAGTTTGCCATGCTTTCGTCAACAGGGGATGCTCGCAATTAAAAAACAACTAAATGTCATTTTCAAGCAAATTCTGCAGCAGGCGCTACGTTTTTGCACATACCAAATACAATGTAAATTTATTTCTAACAAATTAAACTTTTCAAAGTGTTCAAATTTAGCCACGTTCACAATACTACAATACACAATTATAAAATGCAAAAGAACACACGGATTTGCTTAAAAATTTATTTGGATATGACGTTTACTTGTTTATTTATTGCAAACGTCATTAGTTTACAAAATCATGGCTCACTTTGATAGTAAAATTTTCACAAAATTAGCCATATCTCGGTTATTTTTTGCAACACATTTATAAAACTATACGTTTTTGAAAAGCTAAAAAACGCTCTTCCATATAAAGTCATGGCCAACTAGGGTTTCCAATTAAAAAAAAAAAAAGAAGCTTACTTCATGTCTCGAAAGGAAATAGTGCAAAAAAAAATTAATTCGGTTTTTAAATTAAGCATACAAATCTGCATAAAAAACCTTTCCAACATTTTGTTCTATTTTAGAAAATAAAGATAAAGAAGTTGTAGCAAATTTTTAAAAATGATGAAATTTTATTTTTCGTCTGTAGTACCAAAATGGAAAGCGATATAAAAAATCTGATTACACTGGTTCTTTTCTTACAAAAATAGCCCAAGACCCCAGAACACCTATATAAGTTTATCGCTATTGCGGTAACCGAGATACCCTGTAAAACATTCGATTTGGTCCACCGTGTTATTAAAAGTACTCTAAATTAGTGTGTAATCTTTTAAACGTTATCGTCAGTGTAAAAGTATTCTTTAAGCAATTGACAAGTAACTTATTCTATTATTGAAAGTGTTGCTGCTACAATACTATTCGTCGGTATGAGTTGGCAAAGTACTAAATGTCATTTGACACAGAATGCCACTGATTGCATTCACGATATGTTATGTCCATTCGTCCATTCCATGTGTCATAAATTATAAGTTTATAGCCACTAAAAGGATGCAGTGGTTCACTACGCGACCTTATTTGGTTCACAAAGGTCGTCTGAACACAGAAATTGTTCTAATAATACTGGTGGTGAAAAGGCTTTCAATTTTTTAGATTTCTACGATCAACCGAGAAATATTGTTACAAGGATTTGATCTATAACTAGTGGTTCATGCATTTTTTTCAGTAAATAAACCATTAATTTGCTTCTCAAGTTAGTAGTTTTTCTTCCATTTGATCGACTTATTGGCTGATGATGCAATTTTTAACACTGTAAATATAATTTTGCAGAAAACTAACATATATTTGTTATTAACGCATCATTTTGTGTTTGATATTTTATTAATGTAGAGTATTTAGAATTGACTAGTGATATATTGCTAAAAAGTTTTTTAAAATCGTAGCACATTTCTGATACGGATTGACGCTAAAGTTCTTGATGGCTGCACTAATTGATACTTTATATTCTTTATCATAATAAATTGTAAGGTATCTAAAGTGTTGTAGTTTATCAGAGATTATACCGGACAGGTAAACATTTTAACAGCAGTTGTAATAAAAGAATTAACGTTTGGCAAATGAAATTAATAAATATTAACAACAATGCCTGAGATAACATTTCATAAAATGTGTCTCTAACGATTGATTTTATCGTAAATTAATTAAGTTGATTTATGTGACTTTAAATTTAAAAAATATGATTAAATAAGTAAATTTACATTTTTGAAGAACTTGAGGCAAATATAGTTTGAAAGTCTTGATTGAAAAACAAATAAAGGATTGTTAACTACAAAATATTCGATTGCATTTAATTCAATTTATCATATTTATGTTTATTTATATGTATAGGAACGCAGTATTATTTTTATCGCGGTAACTATAATCGATTTTTCATTAATGACGTATGCTGTCAGTTAATTAACATTTATTATTTCATCACTTACAGTTATTGATAGCTCACAATTATTGTTAAGTGTAATAAACAAACAACTGCTGTATAATAATCGGTTTTGACTGTATAATATTAAATTATTATTGATATGATATCATTACTTACTCTTACTACGTACAAATGTCGGATGATTGTGTTCTTGTTTCATTGCAAAGTATAAATAATCATGTCAAAGGTTATTTATATGTTGCGATTAAAGTTTCCAATTGACTTACTAAGCTGTCAATTGGAATTGTTGGTTATACAGGGTGTCCCAAATTCGAGTAAATGCATGGGGATCTCGCTTATCTTAACACGTTGACTGCCAACTACGAGATAACTCGTAGATTGTGTTCTTGGCTAGGACGCCGACTACGAGTTATCTCGTACTGTGTTTACTTGCCATATTCGTGTAGCTACGATTATAATCGTAGAATATAAGCGTATTTATGGATAGGTGGCTTCTGGGAAGAGAACAAAAAATCAATGCTGGCTTACATGAACAGAAAATTTATTAATAAATGAACAGAAAATATAATTATAAAAAATTTATTCAAAATCAAGAAGTAAAAGAATATTTTTATTGTTTGTGAAACTTTTTAAAACAATCTTCTACACAAAGGGCTGGCTTCTCTTCACAGGCCGGACAAAAATAACGCGTTTCGCGGCGTTTTTTTGCTTGGGTACATATACGACATGGCTTTGTCGGACGCTGTTTTTTTTCGGTAGGTGGCAGACTCTCTAAATAATGGAGCTCTTGCAATCTACTTTTTTTCGAAACTGGTTGAATCTCTTCTCCAATCAACGCGACGACGAATTCTTCTCTAAACTTTATCAATTTTATGTTAGAAGAAGTTACTTTCTGAAAAATTTTGTGCGCATTATGTATAAATATCTCCATAATATGTAGTGAAACCTTTTTGGGCCATCTAATAGTCTTTCTTAGAGATGAGTAGTACGACAGCATTTGATCTGATCGGTCAATGCCAGACATTCCTTTATTGTAATCTCGAATTATATTCGGTTTCATAGAAGGTTTTCCATTGCGATTGGTAGCCTCTACCATTTCAACAACATGCATGTTTGAAATGGTAAGGACATCTCGTTTGTCTTTCCATTTGCATACAGTAACAGGACCATTTTGCTGCCAAATACACTCTCCTTTTTTCAGTTTACGATTTACCACATCTGTGGGGTTTCCCTTTCTGTTATTTCGTAGGGTTCCACACACATACGTTTTTCGTGTATTTAGCAGTTTCGTAAGAGCAACAGAATTATAAAAATTATCCATATAAACCGTGTATCCCTTATAGAGATAGTCCTCAAGTAAATGTAACACAACATCAGTAGTGTGACCTAAATTATGATCAATTTCCTCAGATTTTCCGCTGTAAATCTTTATTTTCATTACAAGACCGTCAGACTCACATAGTTCATACAGTTTGACACCGTATTTGTGTTTTTTATTTTTTATGTACTGGCGGAAATGCAATCTTCCACGCCACAGCATCATGGATTCGTCAATACAAATATTTTTATTTGGTACATAGTTTTCACGCATAATATTATTGAAATGATTTAGTATTGGTCTCACCTTGTATAATCTGTCTGCAGATGGTATTGAGTTATCAACCAAATGAAAATAACGAAGTAACAACTGGAATCGATTTCGACTCATATTTGAGCGCCAAAACTTTACATTATATAGCTTGTTTGTGCTCCAGTAATGTTCAATTGATGGAAAAGAACAAGGCCCCATTTGTAACAAAAGTCCAATAAAAACTTTCATCTCTGCAGCACTGACGTCTGTCCACTTTGATATCCTGTTAGATTTTTTTATTGCTTTGCGTTTTGCACTTTCTTGCGCAGCATATAAATTAGTTTGTTCGACCAGTAATGCAAGAAACTCTTCCGAAAAAAATAAGTCCACCAGCGTTTGCACACTGTAAAATTTGACGTATCCAATTTCACACCAACATTTTCTTGGAAAATAAATAATTCAGGATTTTGTTGAATTTCTGTCCACAAACCATCATTCGCATTTGATGTTGTTGCTTGGGAATCATCGTCATTATCATCAGGTTCGGGAACAACTTCAGGTTCGGGAACAACTTCAGGTTCGGGAACAACTTCAGGTTCAGAGACGACTTCATCGTCACTATCACTTGAATTCTCAGAAGGTTTATAATCACTACTGTCGTTACTATCCTCGCCAAACACCTCGTCAAATTCGGAATCACTTAGATTAGCGTAGTACTCAAGTTCATTTTGAGTCAGTGGTCTTTTATTACTCATATTGGGTTCTTGATAATTTAATTATAACAATAATTATAAAACAACACACTC
Organism: Elmis aenea; assembly: GCA_947652605.1. Taxonomy (NCBI): domain Eukaryota; kingdom Metazoa; phylum Arthropoda; class Insecta; order Coleoptera; family Elmidae; genus Elmis; species Elmis aenea. The sequence goes on along the minus strand of OX393581.1, from coordinate 24,040,357 downwards.
AAGAAAGACGTAAATGTGATGCACTCGACAATATCTGAGATACCTACTACTGACGAATATGGACGCATATCTCTGATTCAGCTTTAGCGAAGCAACAGGTCTAAGCGTGTATGTGTACGAATTAACTCGTAGTTGGCTTCCGCGAAGAGATTTCTGTTACATAAGCCAACTACGAGATAATTCGTAAGACCTTTTTTTTTTAAAATATACATTTTTTATGCTTTTTGATGATAACTATGTACTATAATTAGAGTTTTTAATAATATAATATGATTAAATGAAATTGGCTTTTTAGACCGGAATTCTGAAATTGCCGTGGCAGTCAACGTGTTAAGAGCTACGAGGTCGGTTAAATTAGGGCAAAGTTGCGAAATTAGATGCTCATTAATAATCCAAAGAGAAATTGGAAATATCTCAAACGGTATCCGAGAAAATTAGGAAAAACTGGAAAATACTATTTTTGAAAATCGTCTTTAACTCCTTTGAAGTATGAAATATTTTAAATGTGTAAAGACATTGCCCAAGCAACTTTTCAAGCTGAATCGAATAGTGGTCACAATTTTTTTCTAGATTGACTCGTTTTTGTTTTAGACAACCAACTTTATTTTTTCTTATGGGCGCAATTTTTGTTATTTACATAATCAAAGAGAATTTATTTTTCTGAATCCATTGATGTATCACACATGGTATTTTACTTTTTCTTTCATTGTCAAATTTCAAAAAATACGTTTTAAACAATAACCATTATAAATCAGGTTGGCCGGTCATTGTAGTTTATGTTGTTTCCATGACAACCGATCAACAAACTAAAAGTTTTGAAGGCTTGTTAGTAGTAAAAATGAACTTTAATAACGAAGAAAAACGCGATATGCTGCCCATAAGAGAAAACAAAGTTGGTTGTCTAAAACAAAAACGAATCGACCTAGGAACAATTTGTGACCACTATCCGATTCGGCTTAAAAAGTTGCTCTAGCAACTTTTTTACACATTTAAAATATTTCATACTCCAAAGGAGTTAAAGACGATTTTCAAAAATCGTATTTTCCAGTTTTTCCTAATTTTCTCGGATACCGTTTGAGATATTTCCAATTTCTCTTTGGATTATTAATGAGCATCTAATTTCGCAACTTTGCCCTAATTTAACCGACCTCGTAGCTCTTAAGATAAGCGAGATCCCCATGCATTTACTCGAATTTGGGACACCCTGTATAATCAAAAATTTCTTCACACATAACCTAGAAATATCTCCTGAAAAAAAAATAATGCTGATGGATAAACCTATACAGCGTCATTCAAAAAGTCTGCAACAGATGGAAAAGTTTTTTATTACTGATTTCTTAGAAAATTTTATTCTTGATAAAAGTTGGTGCATAGTCTAAAACTAATATTATGATGCAAAAAACGTAATAAAAAGTCATAGGACACTAGATTTTAGCGATTTTTGAAATATACGCAAAAATGAAGTGTCTAAACTTTCTTAAAAAATTAAAAAATCGAATTTGACCGACGAAATTAAAATCTAGCCCTATTTATAGATTCTAAACAACTCTTTCTTATAAAATTTGTTTATATTTCTTAAAATAAGGGCACTTTATTCTTGCGAATATTTTAAAAATCGCCAAAATCTAGTGTCCTATGACTTTTTATTAAGTTTTTTGCATCTTAATATTAGTTTTAGACTATGCATCAACTTTTATCAAGAATACAATTTTCTGAGAAATTAATAATAAAAACTTTTTCATTTGTTGCAGACTTTTGGGATGTTAAAATTTTTTAAAAACGAAAATTGGAATTTGACCGTCAAAATTGAAATTTAGCTTTATTCTTAGGTTTCAAATAACTCTTTCTTATATATTATTTTTTGTATCTCTCAAAATAAGGGCACTCCTCTTGCGAATATTACAAAAATCGCTAAAATCTAGTGTCCTTTGACTTTTTATTAAACTTTTTTTATCTTAAAATTAGTTTTAGACCAAGTTTTAGATCAAGAATAAAATTTGCTGGGAAATCAATAATAAAAAACTTTACCATTTTTTGCAGACTTTTTGAATGACGCTGTAGATCAAGTAAAAAACTTTAAATGCTTGGGCTGCCACATTGCACTATACAAGGATGTTAAGCTAGAAACTAAAAAGAAAAATATAACTACATAAATGGCACAATTAGAAGAACACTGAAGAAAAAAGTTCAGAATAGCACGATAATAAAATTTTATAAGGTCATGGCTACTCCTATTATGAGAGTTAAAAAATAAGCTGTACAAAAATGCACGTCACTGATATGACATACCTTTTTGACAAACCACATCAAGTTGTCGATACAAGAGTACACTACAAAATATTATTTTGAATGTTGTCTTCGGACTCTTCGGAGTATACCCGCGTAGTATTTATAGATTCTCGATGTTTCGGCCAGCTCTGCCTGGCCATTTTCAAGAGATATTAAACGTCGAGAATTTATAAATACTACGCGGGTATACTCCGAAGACAAAATTCAAAATAATAGTAACCGCGAAAATCTGAAACGAAACATTACAAAATATTAATGTCTACTTACCTATGAAACGTAATCTATTTATCTTTAATATTTTTTGACTTAGTAAGACTACAGGATTTGCAGCTAACCATTGTAGGACATACAACTCTAATTTTTTTTACTTTTTGACTTGTCAAAACCGGCCGCCAGGAGAAGACTTTTATGTCGTCATTTCCGTCGCCGACAAACGCTACTGTATAATATTAAAAGCTCCTTCCTTAATCTTTTTATTCAATGATCGCAAGAAATAAATAAGTTATGCCAACTTAAGGAAAAGTTGCAAATGTAATATTTGGTGTGTAGCTTGAAAATTAATGAGATAAGAATTACCTAGCGCTATTAACTTCTTCTCAAAAAATGGGCAACTCATTTATTTCCGTAACCTCGTTAAAATTTTTCGGACAACCTGTATATTTCAGCCTAAAGTTTTCCATAAATTTGATAATAAATCTCGAACCATCCATTTTAGTAATTGTTCTTGTTGTACCTGAATATTTTGAAACATATTTGGAAATTATATACGGTCTGGTGATACAAAAAATATATAATACCTCACAACAAATATAATGCAGTGGTTACATGATCTCAATTATGTGGGTATAAAAAGCTGTGTTGTTCTCGTGTGCTTTTATCTCGAGTCCATAAAAGCCGTACAAAAGAAACACAGTCCTGTATTTTATCTTAGTATTAACAACCCACATTAAACCATAATCAGTAATTTACGTGTACAATAAAAACGTTTAAAATTATCACCTTCGTGATTTTAAACGTTGTAAACTTAGCAATTATTAATTTCGGTGAAGTTCCGGTTATCAAACTTTTAGCACATTTATTATCCTAGTCGAAGCTAAGAGTCATATAATGGTTGCCTTCTTAATCACGGACTTTTTTTGGACGCAGCAGTAGCTTCTAAATATCTTTTTACAATACAAATAGTAATATATTTTATTAATTACATAACGAATAGAAGATATTTTCTTGATTTATTTGTTTAAATAATAAGAGATGAGAATGGTGAACTTTTATGCGATATTAAACAGGATTGAAACATAAAAAACGCGCGTCCCTTGTAATTAGTTTGAGGCGAGATATTTCATCGCAGATTTGAGACGGTGTAATAAACTAGAGTATAAAAAATTGCCATTCGAATCTGTAATTAGTTAAAATGTTTTATGGGAGACGAGCTAATTTACCAAGTCGTAAAAAGTTTTCTTCAAGTGTTAATACTACACGTCTTTGTACGAGTTCTATTGAAAATAGACAATGATAAAGAGTTGAATGCACGGTCATTGTAGTATCTTAAAAGATAATGTTCATTAAAACCGTTGCATTTCTCTATACAACATTCTGGGGCAAATAAACAAATAAAACTAAGTTCACGATTATACTAAGCAAATTTGAACAGTCAACAAACGCATTCACGCACGGAGGAGAATATAGATGAGAGTGGTCACCGTATTACGCATTGAACGAGTTTTATGCAGTTGTTCTCAAACGGTGGTACGCACGGCAGTCCAAATCTACTACCTTAAGAATTATTTTTGTACTCTCATATTTATTATCGTTATTCATGTTGTAAAGTGTATTAATTAACTAAAAAAGTTATGCATCTTCAAGTAACTAAAACAACAAATAAAAAAGAACATCAACTGTTTTAATAACTGAATAAGCACCAAACGTGAGGTATGTCACGATTGTACATGTTTTATTATTTAAAGTGTTATAACTTAGGGCACATAGGAGCACCAGGAATTGGGCAAGAGAGGGAAAATGTATACTTTTGCGTAGACAGATTGAAAAAAACGACCCCAGGATGTGATGCTAGATTCGAATATAATGCAAGAGCTCCATTAGAAAATTATGCGAAAATAATTTTTAAACTCCTTGTAGCTCCTAATATCCTAACTATTGTAAGGAAGTTAATACAAAGTCTGCAATACGATAGTTATTATTTTAAAATTTAAAAAAATTAAACTCACATACTCAGTAGCACTGAATATATTAGGTTCAAATTTCCAAAAAAATTAAATATACTTTTGCTTCGTTTTCATATATGTTTTTAGACAGATATACAGGGTGGTCCAAATTCGATGGGATTGCATGGGTATCTCGGTTAATATTGAAGATAGAGAAACGGCTAAATTACCAAAAATGTGCAGTTTTTTGAGACAAACTCAGAACCGTTTTCAAAAATATTTTATCATTTCCGGCTTTCGAGTTATTGAATGAAAAGTGTTTTTTTTTGTCATATTAATAATGTGTCATATTTCCGTTATTGTTGTAAATATCGAAAATATTTATGGAGATTATTTTTAGATATTTTTATGTTTAATTTGACTATCCCAAAAACATTTTTTTACGCTCGCCGTTAAAAAGTTATGACACAAACTTATCTTTTTTTAAATAGGAGCGATAGTTGGCTATGACCTATTTAAATTCCTTACTTTTTTCTCATTCCAAATATATAAGGGTTGATGTATTTATTTTCAAAAATACGCAAGTTACGAAGGTTTTTTTTTTTTTTTTTTTAAGAAAATCGTAGTAGACTGTGTAAAAAAAAAACAAGGTGTAAAACCTTAAAAAACTCATGTGGTACAAGTTACCAAGGTTTTTTAATTTGTTGTTGAGATAAACATTGTAAATATTTGAACATAAGATAACAACAACATAGTCGGAATCAGTAGTATGGTAGTATTTTGCTGTTCCAAAATGTTTGATATTTATCACAACAACAAATTGAAAAAACCTTGGTAGCTTGTACGACGAGTTTTAAAAGGTTTTACACCTTGTTTTTTTATTGTTTTCACAGCCTACTATGATTTTCTTAAAAAAAAACAAACTAAAAAACCTTGGTAGCTGGCGTATTTTTGAAAATAAATACATTAACTCTTATATATTTGGAATGAGAAAAAAATAAGGAATTTAAATAGGTCATAGCCAACTATCGCTCCTATTTAGAAAAAGGTAAGTTTGTGTCATAACTTTTTAACGGCGAGCGTAAAAAAAATGTTTTTAGGATAATCAAATTAAACATAAAAATATCTAAAAATAATCTTCATAAATATTTTCGCTATTTACAACAATAACGGAGATATGACACATTATTATTATGACAAAAAAAAATTAATTTTTATTCAATAACTCGAAAACCGGAAATTATAGAATATTTTTGAAAACGGTTCTGAGTTTGTCTCAAAAAACTGCACATTTTTGGTAATTTAACCGTTTCTCTATCTTGAATATTAACCGAGATACCCATGCAATCCCATCGAATTTGGACCACCCTGTACATGTATTAATAGCCGCATATAAATTTACATCACGTTGAAGTTTAAATAGCTATTACGCATGTATAACTAAATATTTATGATGATTATATCTTTAAATAAACCAACCGTATATGTACATGTTCGAAATATACAGCAACTGTTTGGAGCCTCTGGTTTGTTGTATCTCCTTGAACTCTTCGCTTCGAGTCAGTGACTCTCGGCCACACTCTCTCCCCTTGCTTCTTTTTCTTCGTCTTCTTTATCATCAAGATAGAGCCCGAGGATTTAACTTGCCCTCGGAGCCAGAACCGACCTGTTTGTGAGTTTTAAACACACTCGGATTTGCTTGTATCGGTTGCTTGTTATATATATAAAAAAAAACACAAAGCATCAACCATTAATATAGCACAAATCAGAAGCAAACGTTTTTGGATTATAATATGAAAGGTATTAATTACGTATAACTAGTTAAACATTAACTTAAATTTAAGAGTTAATAATAACGTATTATGTAACGTAGTCATACGCCAATGTTAAACAAATAACTATACAATATTGCGAAACACGAAGTATTTTGTATAAATTATGTAATGTATGCTACACACAAACAAATAAAATAGTAATTTTATATATGAATTATCTACTCAAGGAAGCGTTTAATTACTGAATAATTTTGAGATTAATAAAAACGAGTAAAAATTCTCAACATAAAATTACGCAATAAACTTCATCCAAGTCTGAGAATAATCTCTTCATCTAAACGTTCATTTCACACGAATAAAAATGTAAACTCTTATTTTAAAAATAAAAAGCCGTAATGCTCCTCCATACGAAGCTACGTCGACTTATCACAAATGGTATGCTATAATTAACTCTATAACTGCTCCCATAACAATAATAATAATTACAATAATAATAAAGAAATCAAAACGTTGATTCCTTAATGTATGTAAATTAATGTAACTATTAATTACTTGTATTACAAGTATTTTGAGAATGTTATGTGGCGGAAAATTCATATCGAGATAAAATCGTTTTAATGTAATATCTAATTATAAATATGAATAAGAGGGCGCGTTTAAAACTTGAAGCAATTCAGTATTAAATAGGCATTTAAAAAACAACACGTATATCGACCGTTTACTACATTAAATACTCGCCCAATCTTTTTTCACCAGTGATATAGCAGGTACGTGACGCAGTTTTATAAAAATGTGTACACCTAGTAGATTATTTAAAGATTTAAACAAAAAGAAAACGTAATTTTTTTCTTCGACAAATAAATAATGTATGTTTTTATAAATACCCATTTTAGTGATCATTTTTACAAACATTTAAATAACAAAATTGTCATATACGTATTTAAGTACATGAAAAAAATAGTCAGCGGAATGTAGCTGATACAGGTATGTATTTTAAAAAATTGTCTGCAAGGCATCGGTGAGCTGTCGACCAGAGGCATAAAGCAACTATATTAGCGGTTTTACAAAGACGATTAGAAGAATGCCAGTGGCACCATGATGAATTTTCGTTTTGCAACATAATTGTTTTTTAATGACTAATCAAAACTAAGATTAACTAAACTCCTACATATCTATTCGTTTAAAATATAAATAAAGAATCTCAGTCAATATTACACATTTATTTTACAAGTTATATACAGTGTGTTTCATTTTTTCATGTAGCGCTCCGTAAATAAATAATGAAAATACAAGGCTGGTTAAATGAGACAAAAGCTATTTAGAAGTGTATTTTAAACAAGATTTTGTTTTGTTTAAAAATTCCATGGCTTGCAAGATATAACGAAAGGATTGAAATCGATCAAAATTTTTAAATTTAAATATCTCGGCTATTGTTCCTAATACACAAAAACGTCAAAGGTAAAAAATTTGCTAGATTTTGTTTGCTATAAAATGTTGAAAGATTTTTATTTATAAATTACCGTGCGAGATATTTAATGAAACTACTTTTTTTTTTTAAATAGTCGTAGTAGGGCATTGGCGTAGTTAGCCTCCACAGGTTTAGGGGGGGTTACAGGCCCTAGTGACTAGCATTTACCTTTTATACTACAGCCAGTGAAGTAGTCAGGGGGGTAGGGGGATCAGAACTGCTTCCCATAGGGTCGTAGAAAGTCAATATAGGGCCGGAGAACTGTAAATTTTGTGTTTAAAAAAGGTCTTCGGTTCTTCTTGCCGTTTATTAACCCCGCCCCATGATGAAACCATCAAACATCCTGCTGCTAAAAAACTTAAAAAGCGAGTAGTGTAAAACAAAGTTCCTCGGTTTTTTTTTAGTTTAACCCCCCCCCCAAGGAAGTATCCTGCCTATGCCACAAACTACAGCGGTGTAGTCTTATGCCCCAAAGTTTAAATTAATATAAGTATAAAATTTAATAACAATCCAAACGTTAAACAAAAAAGAATAATGTACAAAAATCAAAACGGTGGTAGTTTATTGTTACAAGTTATTAAAAAACAATTTATTACCTTTAAAAATCATAGCTACACTTAAAGAGTGGCAAAAAATATGGTCAATGACTAGTAATGCCAAATAAATATCTAGTTGTATCCTAGTTCAATATTTATTTTTTGTTATCTTATATAGCCCAATACTACTACTTTTTAGTTACGTACTGATTACATTTTAATTGCAAAAAATGTAGATTATTATAATTTTGAAAAAAAAAAAAATTCCAAGTAAAAAAAAAACAAAAAAATTAATGTATAGAAAATCTAATGCTTAATTAATAAATTAATTTAATGCTTAATAAACTAGGTACTTTCGTAACAAACAAAAGCAGTTAGAATTTGAACTTATTTATAAGTTAAAATGTATCTTCCGGTTTACCCTGAAAACGGATCCAACAAGAATGTCTTCGGATTCACCTTCAATGTTGATAATTAACAAATTGTTGAATCTTTTTTGAGTCATTCAACTAAGCCAAGGGGGCTAATGAATGACTCAGGGGGGGGGGCTTAGCCCTCCTAGCTTCCCATACTACTCCGACTCCACTGACCAGAAATTCTTCCTAAACTCCGACTCCGACTCCGAATCCGACTCCGACTCCGAATCCGATTCCACAGCCCTGGTTTGTGGTGTACGGGAAACGGGAGAACAGATTTCACGAAAGTTAGTCGAGGACCTTTTTTTTGGTAACCCCAGCTTAGTGTCCGCGAAACTTCGGGGAAAAAATGGTCACGTTACGTTGCTATTTATTCTGCCACTCTTTAGACCGTGACATAAATAGTTATTTATGTACCAAGGCAGTAAAGTTCGATTTTTTATCACGAGTGTGGATATCATTTGCCGAGACAAAGTCGAGGAAATAACCACGCGAGTTATAAAAAGGAACTTTACTGCCGAGGTGCATATTAAAGTTTTTTTTGCAATCGTCAAAGAAATAACGAAAAATCAAGAAAATACATACAGTTTTACTTCATCTGTCGTCAGATTCTCATTCTCCTGTCAAATATGTATTGAACAAAAGCACGTCCAATTTTTCTAAATTCAACCAATGAGCGTAGCGCATTTTAGGCAGTAAAAAAGACTATTTTACTGCCTATTTTACTTTTTTACTGCCGATCGGCAGTAAAAATGATTATTACAGCCGGCCTTGGGTACTTAGTACTTACTGAGCTAGTTTAGTGACGATTACAAAAAAATAAATTTAATGCGAATTAAAAATAATCATAGGTACTAATAATTGTCAGTATATGAATGTATATTATACCTCTTACAAAGACATTAGCAAAAAAATAGGTTTTTAAATGTTAACTATGTTGATTTACATTTTTTCTACTTAACACAGTTATTTGTATGATTTTCAAATGTCAAAATCTGAATTTTTGTGCATAGTGATTATATGATATTCCAAATAAAGTGATGGCATCTGTTTTTTCGTTGAACACTTACATTAGTTACGAAGCTATAACTTTAGATTTTCTTGTGGACGTCAAATTAAATATTTTTTGGAATATATAGCATTTAAATTATTTAGTTTTATTAAATTTAATTAATTAAACTATGCCAACAAAGATAACTTTTAAAATGGGTGTTTATAATGTTACCGTTTTGTTTATAAATAAAACAAAAGCCTTATATGCATCAACAATGATATATTTTAGTTATTTAAATATCGTATGGTAATCTTTATTTTCAATATATAAAATATATTTTGTTTATGTTACATTAAACTAGTCTCGACACAATAAAAACAAAAGCACTGTATTAAATATATTAAAACTGTAGAATTTTCTCTATATAAAGAACTCGTACTGTTCATAATTAAAACGGTAGCTATGAATCAATCCCATTCGTCAACTGATCAACATTTGTTAACGAATGCATCAACAAGATCCGTAAATTATTCATATTTAACAAAATTAAAATCGGTTAATCTGAACCATATTGTTCCAAGATATGAAATTTAAAGCACAAAGAAATCGATGGGCGCTTGGCACGAGTTTCTGGTAACCTAAAGAATAAAGAAAAATAAAATAAAACCTGAAACTCGTTTTTGAACGATCTCGCTTACAAAGGATCATGTCTTACTCTCCTGAACTCACCAATCAAGTTAGCCACATCTCATATTAATAATATTATTCATACCCTAACACAAAAACTGCAGGTTATTAAAGTACCACAACCGAATTTGAATAAAGTTGTTCCTCCTTAACTGACGATTGTTTTTTTTTCGCTGATTGTAAGTGCATGATCACGAAATCAATTCTTTTGTGGCTTGTTTTGCTTAAAGGAGTTAATTTTTAATCACTAATAATAATAAAAATCCTTTACTAATAGATCTTTCTTCTATCTATTATGGTGTCCAAGATGGAGCACATGGAGTTCATATATCTCATATCTTGTGATATATTGTGTATGTTATTTATTTAAATTAATTTAATTTCTCACTTCGTTTATTCTGTAAAAATAAATAATTATACATGAAATTGTCAAAATACTTCAAACTCCTAAAACTAGACGTGTTGTTATTGAGAAATTTTTGAACTGCAAATAGTTCGGTTTTAATTTTTTGCTTGTGTCGTGCTAAAAAAATATCAAAACAATACTTTACATACTTCGAAAACTTGGAAGATTTCTTCTAAGCAACATACATAGACAAGAAAATAGATTTGTCAAAATAATTTTATGAAATATCAAAATTTTTTTGTTAATTGTCTATATACGATAACTTAAATGATAGTATTTGAAAATCGGGACACACAATAGTCCCGAAAATACATCTTGGGGACATCGGGACATTGAACTAAAAATAGGGACAAATGTTGAAAACGGGAAAACGGGACGTCTGGTCACTCTAACTGTGTGTATATTTTGGTACAAAATATTCTAAAGCGCCTTTTGTTACGGTGCTTAGTTTTCACTCACAGTGTTTCTGCTGAATTTTGGATAATGTATACGCATAAGTTTGTAGTCTGCTACTTATTTTATTAAATAATTACTGCAGCAAAATTTTGGATTTCATTTTACTAGCATGGCTTAAAAAAATTAAAAATTGTGCATTTGGTTTGTACTCTGTTCGATATTGGGGATATGTAAAAAGTATCGCTGTTGATGTATTAGAAAATATAAAAAGATGTAGTGGTTTTATTGGAGGATGTGTTAAAACAATTAGTTGGTTTAAAGTGGATATGGTATATTTGGCAAATACAAAACGAAAACGTAGGGAAGGAGAACCTCAATTTGATATTTACGTTGGCGTTGTATTGTAAAATAACAGAAATGGTGCTTGGTTGCGAAGGTGTAGGAATGTGAAAAATAATGGAGCAGTATATAAAATATCACGATATCACCAATTTGTATCTGCAAGGTTATGGTGTAAATAAAAGTTCCAATACTAGATTTTTGTTGATGTGTAAAACCTTGGGTAATTGTTGAAAATTCTAAGAATTAGGTTGTCTATTAAAGTCTGAATTGTTGGGTTAGTAAAGAGCGTAATAAATGAGAGTTTTTGAAACATTTGTCGACGAAAAAATAAGGGTATTTCGGTTAACGTAATAGTTGGCGAAAATCTGATATCGGTTTCTTGGGCTATTTTTTCAAAAAAAGAACGCCTATGTAATCAGACTTTTAGATCGCTTTCCATTTTGCCACTACAGACGAAAAATGAAATTTCACGTTTTTGAAAATTTACTATAACTTCTTTATTTATTAAAATAGAACCAAATATTATGCTGTTTTTTTATACAGATTTTTATTTAAAAACAAAATTAAATTTTTTTGCGACCTTGACTTTTGAGCTAAGTATAAAGTAAACTTAATTTTTTTAAAATGGAAACCCTAGTTGGCCATCACTTTATATGAAAGAGCTTTTTTTCAGCTTTTCAAAAATATATAGTTTTATATATTTGTTGCAAAATATAACCGAGATTATCTGATTTTGCAAAAATTTGATTATCAGAGTGCCATGATTTCGTAAACAAGTGATTTTTGCCGCTACGTTTTCATCAGTAAATTTCTAACATTGAACTTTTCAAAGAGTTCAAATTCATACATGTGCACAATATCACAATAAACAGTTATAAAATACAAAAGAATACACGGATTTGCTAAAAAGATGAAAAATTTGCTTGGATATGATGTTTAATTGTTTAATAATTGTAAACATCACTTGTTAACGAAATCATGGCAAACTTTGGTAATGAAATTTTAACAAAATTAGATAATCTCGGTTGTATTTTGCAACAAATATATAAAACTTAATATTTTTGAAAAGCTAAAAAATGCTCTTTCATATAAAGTTATGGACAACTAGCGTTTTCATTAAAAAGTCAAGGTCGGCAAAAAAATTTAATTGAATTTAAAGCAAGCATACAAATCTGTTCAAAAAACCTCTATAACATTTTGTTCTATTTAAACAAACAAAGAAGTTATATGAAATGTTCAAAAACGATGAAATATAATTTTTCGTCTGTGGTGCCTGCCAAAATGGAAAGCGATAAGAATAATCTGATTAGATAGGCGTTCTCGTCCCAAAAAAATAGCCCAAGAGACCGATATTAGATCTTCGCTAACTATTACGGTAACCGATAGACCACGCAACACATTCGAATTAGGTCCACCCTGTACAGGGCAATGACGTTTAGTTGTTTAATAATTGCAAACATCACTTGTTTACGAAATCATGGCAAACTTTGATGATCGAATTTTTACAAAATTGGCCATATCTCGGTTATTTTTTGCAACAAATATATAAAACTATATATTTTTGAAAAGCTAAAAAAATACTCCTTCATATAAAATCATGGCCAACTAGGGTTTCCATTTAAAAAAATGTAAGTTTACTCCATATCTCGAAAGTCAAGGTTGCTAAAAACAAATGTACTTTTGTTTTTCAATTAAGCATAAAAATCTGTATAAAAAATCTATTTAACATTTTGTTCTAATTTATTAAATAGAGAAGTTATAGCAAAATTTCATAAATGATGAAATATTTTTGTCACTTTTTTCCTCAGGTTGTTTAATCAGATCCTTAATCTATTATTTATTACAGTACTTTTTCTTAACTTGCTGCAGGTTTTAAAGCGTTTATTTGATAACCATAGCATAAGCAGCTATGTTGAAGCTGTTGTTTTGTGGGCCTATTACAACTATAACTATTTCTTTAGTTAGTTCTAACAGGCGCACAATGTAAGTACAATGATAAATGGAAATATCACATGGGTAGGACGAATAACACACGCCTTACAAATAAGCACTCTCCTCTAGACTACGTGGAAGACGTGATGTTGGCAGGCCAAGAAAGCGATGTAGGATGCGATGCGGAAGAGACGTTATGGCCTAAACAAACCATGAGCAGGAGACGACGACAACGACGACAACTGTTAAAACCATTGAATGGACTTTTTAAAAGTTTGCTGTTTTGTACTCGAGAATAGTAATATGATAGATATTAAGAATATTAAAAGAAATTCGTACGATATCTTCGTTAATGAAAAGATTTATATTTAGTTGACTAGTAAAAAAAATAAATGATTAGTTACATAATAACTTAAAAATATTTTTAATGTTTAAGCAAAATTCGCAAAATCGATAAATAAAATTATTATTATTATTAGCGAAATACAATTTTTGTTTGTAAAATTTTTAAAAATACTGTTAAAGTTTTCTAAATAATATCAGAATTGGATCTGGCGTATTTATGCTAAGTAAGCTATGTAAATTATTCAACTCCCACGAAAACCTATAAAAATTATGTCATCCTGCTGTGATAGTTTAATCTTTATAATTTCTCGGAGTAGCTTATATCACGTCGCGTGAGTAAATCTGCGCAGACCAGATACCACGAGATAGAGTAAAACATTCACGCATTGCGTTTTGAACCCTAGAACGGAGGTGAAGAGGACACGGGATCGTTGAACCAAAATGATACAAGAACAACATTCGCACATGAAGACGGATTACATCGCTCTTTTAAACTTCCGCGATGTTAATCGACAAGGATGTAAGAGTCGCGTCTGGTAAAGCTTTTTCAAATGGAGTATACTACGGCTATTGAAGTAAACAGCATCGTACAATGCAACACTCGATCGTGGGTAGGTTTTTTTAAATTATGTATCGTTTTGCGTTGAGGTCTTTGCACTTTTATTTTTCTTCTAGGCTTCTGCCATGTAAACGTTTTAGAAATACATATTTTATGCAAGAATGTTAATGTTAAGTAAATCTCGCCGTATAGCGCATTCACAAGCGACCACGAAATTTATGTTACATACATTAAATTATATTAAGCCACGTTAGGGTGGTTAACATAACTTATACTTTGTAATAAAGTAGAATGTAATATTCACGGCTCAGAATTCACTATACAAAAACGTGATACAAATATACAGGGTGTCCCACCGTCTCACTCTTGCCTTTTGGTTAGGTCAGTGGTTTCCAACCTTTTTGTACCTCCGCCCCCCTTTTTCATAATTTTTTTTTGCGGCTCCCCTTACTTTTGGTAACAACCTAATTTCATACATACTGTCCTGATATAATAATTATCTAATGGGCTACAAAACAACATTCTGTATAAATAAAGTTATTTTTGTTTGTTTGTATTCAAAAATAATATTTTAGTAATAGCTGCGCGCCCCCCTTGCAACAGTCTTGCGCCACCCTAGAGGGGCGCGCCCCACAGGTTGGAAACCACTGGGTTAGGCAATAGACAGTATTTGGCGGAAAAAAGTCACCCTATATTTACTGGAATGCCCATTGTGACTTCTTTTTATTTCCAAAACTGAGAAGCTTGTTAAAAGAGCGTCGTTTCCTAACGATTGAAGATATTATAAAAATTCGGAGGCTCACCTAAGGACAATTCCTAAACGTGCCTACAAGGCGTGCCTCCGGAAAAAAAAAAGATGCTGGCAGCGGTATGTAGCTGCTGCAGGGAACTATTTCGAAGGTGGTCACTTCGCTTTAAAATTTGTTTTTGTAAATAAAGTTTTATAAGTTGACATTATTTGTCAAATTACCAATACATATCACATATCACATAATAGAGCTTCTAAAATATAAACTTTAAAATATAAGGTGTTGTTTAAAAAAGTAAAAGATATACATTTATAGGTAAAATATTGAGTTGGTGCATAAGTAATGGCTGTTTTTATAACGAATTTGATAAATTTTTATAATTTACAGCCAATGTTTAAATAGATGCGCTCGCATTTCATTGGTTACATAAGTGAGGTTATGTAGTTACCTATTTACCGTGTTTTTAATTTGAGTTGTAGATTAGAAATATTTTTTACCGCAATAATAAAGGCTTCTGGTAAAACAGGGTTACCAGATTTAAAAATATCCGTGAACATTGCGAGATTGCGACCACAAAAAAAGCTTGTAGCCACAGGGTTTTCACATATTATGCTTAATAAGTAGCCTACTGTACTACCCTAAATTAAAACATTGCTTGTCTACCACCACATTGCATAAAATTTAGAGGATATGTTCTTATGGTCCAAAAATATCAAAAATATGCTGCTTCGCATTAATAGCTGATGAAGTGGGTGTGTGCAGGACATATTAATTAAAATGCGAGACGCGGTATAAATAACGACAAAGTGGGACAGTCCCGCGAAATCCGGGACATCTGGTGACCCTGCGGTAAAGTGTGTTTTCGATCGACAATGTTGTAGGAATGTAAAAAAGGTAATAATGCAACAAATTATAAAAACAATGCAACTTCAGAACGCACATGTTGACGTTGGTTCGAAAAATTTCGTTTAGGGGACCTAGATCTACAAAATGAACCTTGCAGCGGCAGACCTTCGGATTTTGATAAGGGTGCTTTGAGACAAGCCGTTGATGAAAATTATCGGTTTGCATTTCACTTCTTTCTTGGCAGAAAAAGGAACTATTTCTGACAGGATGGTCACAGGAGATGAAAAGTGGGTCACTTACGACAATGTAACGCGAAAAAGATCATGGTAATATCCAAATGAAGGATCATTGGCCGCGCTAAAAGCAGGATTACACCCAAGGAAGATTATGTTGTGTTGTTGGTGGATTTGTTAGGATTAAATTTATTATGAACTTTTAAAACCCAATGAAACAGTTACTGCTAATCGTTATTGCTCACAATTAGAAAAACTATAAGAGGCACTGCAAGAAAAACGACATTATTTGGCCAATAGAAAGGGCGTCGTCTTCCATCAAGATAATGCTCGACCTCATGTCGTGAAGTCTTCGCTGCAAAAATTAAAAGACTTTGGGAAATGATTAATCATACTCCATATAGTCCTGATAAAGCTCCTTCCGAGCTTCCGACCAGGACCAGTCCTAGGGTTTGCGGGACCGTGTGCGAAAACAAATGCGAGGCCGGATATTTTGATAAAGGGCCGAGTTAAAGTAAAATGTTACTAAAAAACTGAAAAAACAGGCTGGTGATCTAAAAAAAAGCACCCTAGACGGCTAGCGCGGGGCCGGTCTATCCGCGGGGCCGTGTGCGGTGCACACCCTGCCCCCCCCCCCCCCTAGGGCCGGCCCTGCTTCCGACTATCATCTATTCAGTTCACTTCAAAATCAACTTAATGGAAAAAATAATAATAACATGGATAACATTAAAAAAGTTTTTTGCTTTAAAGCCGGAGTAGTTTTACACTTCCGGTATATTTAAACTTTTAGAAAGATGGAAGACAGTAAAAGAAAACAACGGAAACTATATCATTGATTAAATAATTACTATATGTAAAACTCTATTTTATTTTCCGTCAATAAAAACAATCATAATGGGTAGTTCACACAGTGACATTTAAAGTCGCGACTTTTAAACTCGCGACTTTAAATGTCACCGTGTGAACTACCCAAATTCAAAGTCGCGACTTCAAAATAAAAATGGCCGCTCTTGTAATTGCAGCATGGAGTATTTTAGAGCAACTAATTATTTTGAAGTTGCTGTTTGTTGATAATGTTCTATTGGGGACATGATAAATTCGAAATCGATGACAAACAAATGTATATTAGGGTAGGTTAACCTAACCTATTTGTCTGTTATGTCAAAATATAAAAGTATGGTAGGCTTACGTCAAATACCGAACTGTCAAATCGATGTCGCGACTTTGCGTGACATTAAAAGTCGCGACTTTTGATAGTTCACACAGTGACATAAAAGTCGCGACTTTAAATGTCACCGTGTGAACTACCCATTACTTATGCACCAACCTGATACAATTTCATGTTTAAGAAGGGCTTGCGTCTCACTAAATATTTTATACGAAACACCAATGTTCTATCTCTTAACAGCAAGGAAGTTACTAGACTGAGAACTGTTTAAAGAAAAACCCCGTATGTATATTACTTGTAATTTTAAGCCTCGTTATTAACTTACATTTGTGTATAATTTTGGGACGACTATAAATTATTTAGTTTTATAATTTAATATATCTTCGGCAATAACAGTCACGAAATACTGTTTCGATGAAAATAATTAAAGAAAATTACTGCTTACAAAGTTTGACTACAAACTTAATGTTTTTTAACAGTTTTTTTTTTGTATTGTAATATATTTATATGCCACATCATTAAAAATTAACGCAGCGATAGTAAGACAAATTTTCTTTCGCTAATAGGATTAATTTTGTAAAAAAAATATAAAAAACGGTAACTGATATGTCAATACAAAATGGGCTTAACCCCCTTATGCGGCGTTTTTGATCAACGTGGTAGGTCTGTAGCTATCGCTACATCTAGGTAGGTACATAGTACATACCTCATAATAGCTCATAGCTACGATCTATAATTAATAATGAAAAAATATTTCACCGTGTAGTTATGAAATATGGACAAAAAATTTGAATTTATAGGACTGTGATTTATATTTAACTATCTGAAATTTAATAACTAATAATTTGATATTGAAATTATGTATTAATAGTGGACACTTACATGTTTACATTTGTAAGGTTTTAGTGCTTAGGTATCTTTTATTCTTCAACCCACTATTAAAAGAGCGTCGTCGATTTACGTTGGAATTTGTTAAGCGTTTATAAGCGTTTAGGTGAACGACATGGAATACTGACACACTTCAAATATGAGAAATAAAAAACTGGCGTACCGACAATTTTACTAATCTGATAGCACAAAAATAGCCAATTCTACGCAAGAGCTAATAAATCTTATAATTTAATTTTGTATTTGTCACTGAATGTATTATTTTATAATCCATGTCGTTTACATGTAAATAAATAGTCTACTGAAGGTAGACTTGCTTCTGTTGATGATATATTATGGCCCGCCTTTTGGAAGAAATTTCATTGACAGCGTATAATTATTCTATAATTACCACGTATATGTAATAGATAATTGCTTGTTTTATCTGGTTGATATGATTAGTGATATGTTATTGCAAAAACTTGCTAAACATGTTAATGTATGTGATTATTCGGTGGTCCACATTGGGAAAAACTCGTACAACGAATGCTTTTTTGGCAGTTACAGATAAAACAATGTCGTTTTAAGGACAAATCTATATAATTATAAGGTTTTAATTAAAAACTAACGCACAACGGGCGTGTTTATAGCCATTGCCGATACGGTATTGTAATTAGTCTAGAATTTGAAAACGTAATACATAATTTAGTTGATTATAAATTCAACTGTTGGATATGCATATAATGAATTCGATAATAAGTGGCCCCCTTTCAAGGGCGAATGTCAGGTGGGGCAGCTTGATATGAATCTCGATGGTGAGTATCGCAGTAGCCAGACAGGTACTAATCCCAGGTAGCACCTACATAAATTACCGAGCAATTTACAGTGCTATTTGTATACCATATTAGATTTTGGTTAAGAATACACTGTTATGTTCCATCAACTTAATGTACTTCCCCCGCGTATAGTTAAAAAAAAAACCCACAATAAACGAACAGTTTATGTGAGACTCAATTAGGCATAATCTATGCAAAAATGCATTTAACAAACCCATCTATTAAGATAAGGTAATCGTTTATACGAATATAATCGAAATTTAATTTGCATATCAAATGCGACACAATTGTTAAATTGCCTACATTTTCGTAGCCCTAATTGTACAGGATGGACCAAATTCAAATGTTTATCTCGGTTACCGTAATAGTTAGCAATCGGTCTCTTGAGCTATTTTTTTTTTTGAGAAAAGAACGCCTGTGTATTTAGATTTTTTATATTGCTTTCCATTTTGGCGCTACAGACGAAAAATAAAATTTTATAATTTTTGAAAATTTACGTCAAGTTCTAAAATAGAACAAAATGTCATCAAGGTCATACAGATTGTTGTGCTTAATTTAAAAACATTTAATTTTTTTTAGCGATCTTAACTTTCGAGGTATAAAGTAAACTTTTAATTTTTAATTAGAAACCCTAGTAGGCCATGACTTTATATGAAGGAGAATATTTTTAGCTTTTCAAAAATATACAGGGTGTCCAGTTTAAAATGAAGTACATGGGTATTTCGGAAACCGTTAGAAATACAAAATCGGTTAAATGGGGAAAATATGTATTATTTGACAGTTGTTAGAAATAGTCGTTGCAATTGTTTAATCACGAAACCAAGGTCTACTGTGGTGAAACCTTAATTTTCAAATTTTCATATTTTCCTTAGGTTAAACATACGGATGCTTTACATGGTTGAAAAGCATTTGTTATGGAGATTTGAAAAATGCAAAAATCTAATATGGCGTCCTAAAGAAAAACAAAACAGTAGGCCTAGAATTTTTTAAATGTCATTTTTAAAATCCTTATTAGTTACTTCTCCAACCCTGAAAATTTGGCGCCTAAATCTTTTCAAATAAAGGTAATATGGAGGTTTTAAGGAAATGTACATTTTTCGTTTTCATCGTGGTACTACGTAGCAGGATAAATTATTGAAAATGTAAAACTGGATTATTGTTACGCATGTAATTGCGCAACTTTTTCCCCATTTAAGCGATTTTGTATTTCTAACGGTTTCCGAGATACCGATGTACTTCATTTTAAACTGGACGCCCTGTATAGTTTTATATATCTGTTGCAAAGAATAATCGAGACATATCTAATTTTGCCACAGTCATTTTGTTAAAATTTCCTTATCAAAGTTTGCCATGATTTCGTAAACAAGTGATGTTTGCAATTTATAAACTAAACGTCATTTCCAAGTAAATTTTTCAAATTTTAAGCAAATCCGTGTATTCTTTTGAATTTTATAACTGTTTATTGTGATATTGTGAACATGGCTAAATTTGAACTCTTTGAAAAGTTTAATATGTTAGAATATTACTTTGTAAGTGATAAAAACGTAGCGGCTGCTGCAGAATTTACTTGAAAATGACGTTTAGTTGTTTAATAACTTGGTTACGAAATCATGGCAAACGTTGATAAGGAAATTTTTACAAAATTAGCCATATCTCGGTTATTTTTTTTGTAACAATTACATAAAACTATATATTTTTGAAAAGCTAAAAAAGTTCTCTTTCATATAAAGCTATGGCCAGCTAGGGTTTCTATTTAAAATAATATAAGTCAACAATTTAACTTCGTTTTTAAATTAAGTATAAAAATCTGTATAAAAAACCTAAGTAAGCTAATATTGTTTATGATTAGTAATAAATTTGCTAATATTCATCATATACAATACATATTAATGAAACACATTAAATGCATTTCGTTGTTTTATGCTTTTTTAATTCTCATACAACTATAAAAACCAAAATTTCGCCCAGGGGCATATTATTTATTCAGAGTTAATTGAATAGAACCTTTGAATAATAAAGAGTCTATAAATTATTTGAAATTATATGCTTTTATCAAATTCTACCTTTATGTTCGAAATATTACGTGTAGTTTGAAATACGAACGTGTCTCTTCGATTCGTTCACCATCATTAAAAAGTAATTATTGCGAAAGGGGCGAGTAGCGATGCAACAAGTTTTTGGAATTCCTTCTGAAAGTATTGCAGCAATTTGAAACCATTAATTTATAGGGGCTTTTTAGATTTAAACTGAAAATAACTGTTATTAACCTAATATAAAAAGTTTAATAAACATTTGTACATTAAGTGTTTTTATAACATAGGACTATGTTTTTGGTTGGCAGTTTAGAACAAAAGCTAATTTTTTTCCATGAATTTATAATCTGGCAAATCTTTCAGTTAGTTAAAAGATCAAAATATAATTGAAAGGTCCCGGGGAAAAAGCCAGGGGTTTGGAGCAGTCCAATTTTGTAAATGCTCCGCTCCGGCATCAAAATGCCTGCTCCAGCTCCGCTCCACGCTCCAAATACTGTTAACATTAATAAAAAAAGTTTTTTGATTAAAAAAATTACTTTTAAAAACAAAGTTTTAATTGTATCGGCTATGTAGAAGTTAGTCAAAAATAACAATATTTGACCCTATAAAACAAGTTAAATAAATGTTTGAAAAAACAAATTATTGATCTTCAAACGTTAAAAAAGAAAAAAAAGTACCTAGTTTTTTTTAATAAACTGGAGCAGTGGAGCAATCAAAATTATTTGCTCCGGACTACGCTCCTACTCCGGGTAAAAACCCATTGCTCCACTGCTCCGTGCTCCGCTCCAAACCGCTGGAAAAAACATCAATGTCCATTTTGGAAATGTTGTAAAATCTGTAAAACAAACTTCTCCATTTATTAACTGGTAGCATTTAGGTACTTAAATTCATTTAAAAACACATTCTTATGTGTTCAGATATTTATTAACAAAAGTAAATGAAAAGTAACTTTTAAGTACAAATTTTTAGAAGATTATCTAAAATTTGACCAAAAAATAACTTTAATGTTTTTTCCCCGGGACACCTTAATTGTATTTGACATTTAAAACAAATTTTCGAGATATTTTCTAAGTCTACTAGTGTGTCTGTATTTGTAAATTATCAAGCAAACCGCAATAACTCAAAAAATGCAGATTTTAGACATAATTGACCAGGAATAGCTTTAAAGATAATTACATTATCAATAAGAAACTGTAAAAGTATATAGGGTTCCACTTAAAAAAAAACTGACTTATTCATGTTTGAAGTTTGACTAAATGGACCGGACATAAGGAACATTCTTTGTAGAATTTTAAAGTTTTAACTAGTCAAAAATCACTATGACACTATAAGTCTTACAAAGTTTTAAAGGAATTCGTTCTGACATAGCCAAGTTGTGAAATATTATTATTTTTAGACTCCTGTTTCTGTCTATATTTTTATAAAAACTTAAACTGATTTTAGATACATAAAACCTATATATTATTAAAAGAGAATTCAATTTTACATCTAAAATGTTATAAAATGTACTGGGTGTTCTATTTAAAAAACAAAGTGATGTATCGGGGCGCAAAACCAAAACACTGTGTATAGTTGAAAATAATTTAATTTAATGTAGTGAATGAACACAAACAACTTTTATTTAAAAACTTTTTTTGTAATTAAAAATCCATATTTTTTAAGAGTTGTAGATACACAGCATAAATGGCAGCAAATAACATCAGAACTACAACTCTTAAAAAATATGGATTTTTAATGGCATAATAGTGAAAATTGTGCCGATTAAGTGTTTTGGTTGACAGTTCATACAAATTGTTTTCAATTTTCAATGGCTACTACCGATATTTTAGGTAAAATACTCGCAAATAAACATAAGAAACGAAATAACTTCAAAAATATTATATTTAGACATAAAACATGCTTAATAACTTTGGAAGATAATTAAATTTTCTACAAGAAAATGTAAAAATATATAGGGTGTTCCATTTAAAAAAATGACTTACATGCGTTTAAAGTTTAGCGAAATGGACCGAGTAAAACGAACACCCTGTATATTATTTTAAAAGCTTAACCAATCAACAATCACTACGACACTATCGTCTAATAAATTACGAGAGTAAATTGCTCTGGTGTTGTTATGTTAATAAATATAAATATTTTTATAAAGGTCTGCATCTGTCAAAATTTTCAAAAAACCGTTAATAACTCAAAAACGGTTCATTTTAGACATAAACAACCTATAATATTTTTGAAAGAGACTTTAATTTTACATCCAAAAATTACAAAATATACAGGGTGTTCTATATAAAAAAACTATGTTTGGTATCAGAGCGCAAAAACAAAACACTGTGTATAGTTGAAAATAATTTTAGGTTATGTAATAAATGATTACAAACAACTTTCATATATAACTTTTTTTAATATTATTACTAATAATAGAGCTATCGAATAATTCGTCTTGGCTGGGACACCCTGTACACGTAGTTAAACGCCTAATTTTGTTCTGTATAGTATTAATAATAGGAAGAAATAGCGTTTCGTATTGATCATGTATTGTATTACCTAAAAATGTCTTATGGCTTATTTTAAGTGGACTTGAAAACGTGATGTGTTTTACATGCAGTATCCTTTTAACACGCAAAATCTTAGTTTTTTTAAAACAAAACATTAAGTGGCGAAGAAAGTGGCGATTAATATGTATTATTAACTAATAAGATTCGTACCATTTATCATTTGGAAATGCCAAAAAACCAGTTACGCGGTATTCAGTAGCTACATTGTTGTGCTACATTATCGTTAATTAGCGAGAGTAGGTATTAAAAAATTTTAATCGCTCAAGATCGTCAGTTGAATGAATATTATGCTGAATATAAATGTGGCAATTTCATTTAAAGCAGTTGTTTATGCATCGGTCCGAAACAGTAAAGACGCACTATAATGTATGTAAATGTGCTGAAAATCGTTTGGACGCGGGTATGTAGGATGTGCTTAACGGGTTTTGGAACGTATTTATTTGAATACTTAAAAATTGTTGTAAATGTAAATTTTGCATGTCAAAAACATGACCAGTGGCGTAGATAAAGAACTGTATCCCTTAACATCCCTTTTAATGTAGATTCCCAATATGTTCCCTTATATCCTAGTTCTATACTCTTTAAATTAACCTTGTCTAGCTGTCAGCTCCGTGAAGTTTGCTCCACGATATTAAGCACAAAATCTAAAATATATCCCAAGATTTAGTGCTTATTTACTGCTTTTTTGTGGGTTAGAATCAACTTTATAACTGCAATAGTTTACGAGATATTTCAAGAATTGTTTTTGGGCGCCAACTTCACGCTGGCTCTGCGACTTTGTTTGATCATATTCAATTTGCTAGATGATTTAATACTTATTTAGTGCTTATTTAGTGCTTATATAGTGCTTTTTGTGCTTCAAGAATTATCTTGATAACTACTTTGGTTTAGATATTTCAAAAATCGTATTTTGCTGCCAACTTTACGCTGGCTCCGTGACTTTGTCTGATCATATTCAATTTGTTAGAGGACTAAGTGCTTATTTAGTGCTTTTTTGTGCTACAATAATTAACTTGATAACTACTTTGGTTTAGGAAATATTCAAAAATCGTATTTTGGTACTAAATTAACGCTCACTCCGCAGCTTTGTCTGATCGTATTCAATTTGCTAGAGTATTTAGTGCTTATTTTAATATTTAAACAGACCTCAGAATCGATAACCATGTAGGAGTATATATTTATGGTTGACCCGCGTTTCATTTACTTGCAACGCTTTCTTTATAACAAAATATTAAAGAGAAGAAGTATTAGTTCTGACCTTTGATTTGTTGAATTCATAATTCGTGTACTCAACAAAAACTTGTATTTTATGTTTGTAACATCATCTTTATCTGATGTTACAACTTATCGATATATTTCTTTATATTTTTATTGTATTTTATTGTTGTAAAGTTTAAACTCTACACATGTTTTATTGTTTTGCAAATATAATTTCTTATTTTTAGGAACAGTTAAGTTCTGTAAATTTTGTGTAACTGGTCAAGTTCCGATCGGTAAATTAAGAATGTTAAAAGGTTAGAATTTAAGAGTCTAAAGAGTTTTTTAAAATGTTGTACCTACACATAGATCATGATTGGAACGAACAATTCGTTGTTCCTCTTACTTTTCAATTTTAGCTCCGTACATTATAATAAATCAAGTCAATTAAATGTACCTACACTATTCACTGTTCAGTGGTGACTTTATTGGACTAATCGACTATTTCTTACATATCGCTAAGCCTCTTCTACTTAAGTATAATGCAATAAAAGTAATTTTGCTTGAATCGCTTTTTATATTTCGTGCATTCATTTTCGACATTTCTTTGGAGTAAAATTTCTTTTAATAATTTGACTATTACGCCACTGCTACATGCAATTTATTTGAAATGCAAATTGATAATTATAAAGTTCGTAAACAGCAAAAAATAATTCATAATTATTAACATAAACACGTTAAATAGATAATTGCATTATTCGAGTCTTACTAAATTTTAATGGTAGGTTTCTAAACCGTTGGTGCGAACTCCTGTTTGCAATTCTTAATATATGCGAATGAATGTTGGTTACATAACGGTGTGCAGTCATTACATCCTGCTTAAATCTTTTATGCCAATACTATGGCCGAGAAATAAATTATATAACCGGGATCGTTAGATGCTATAATAGAAGGGAGCAACGAACTAAGGGAGAATCAAGTTAGCTCACCTAGTGTATACCTAGTACTTAGTACCTAGTGCAATTTTCCGGTCACGGTTCAGTGTATACTTCTTTTGCACAGTCTACGTGATATTCTTATATTTGCGAAGCGACTAAAGCACTATTTTATTGTAACAAATCAAAATTTAAATTTACAATGGATTTTAAACAAGCTATAATTGAAAATTTTATTACCTCTATTGCTGGAGATTACATTTTTTATTAATCAAAAGTAACTTTCAGTAACAACAAAAATTATGAAGTAAAAATGTAAACACGACCTTCACTTTTAGTAAATATTTTGGTTTTATAATTAATTAAATGTTTATTTAGATAACTTACATGAAATTGTTTTTAAAACGACTGAGCATTAACTAAACAAAAGATAGTAATAAAATAATATACAGGGTTACAATTATCTACATGTTGTGTTGTATGGGTAACATTGTTATTATAAGAGTTACAAAGTCGTTTAAATTAGTAAAGTTGGACAGAATTTTAAGTCGAATTTAATGACATTTGACCTAGACCTTAAACTTTTTTTGATATTTTAAAAAAACTAAAAACACAATTTTTTCAACGGTAAATTATTTCATAACCACCTATGTCAAAATCAAAATCTGAAATGATTTCTGTAAATAGTTTTACGTAGAATAAGGAAAAATTATCTTAAAAGTCATGGCACACTTGATTTTTGAGATATAAGCCAAACTTGACTTTTTTTTTATGGCCACCATAATTAGCTATGGGTTCATTAAAAAGAGTTTTTTTTCTCGTTTCATTGATATATGGGTTGCTAGGTTTATCTTTAAAAATAAAATTTGTTACAATATTATTGTTTTTGTTAAGTATTATCAAAGTGGCCATTGAAAAGAAAAACAAAACATTACATGAATAAACTAGCTTTACTTAATTAAACACAATAAAGAATTGAAAACTTAAATAATTTAAAATATTTTTTACATTTTATAATAATTTATGATTTTTCACTTACTACTACTTACATACTATCACCATTAAATCATAATTACATGTGTTGCCATTTAAAAAAGGTCATATTTGACTTATATCTCAAAAATCAAGTGTGCCATGACTTTTTACATAATTTTTTCTTATTCTACGTAAAACTATCTACAGAAATCATTTCGGATTTTGATTTTAACGTAGATGGTGTCTATGGAATTATTTACCGTTGAAAAAATTGTTTTTTTAGTTTTTTTTTAATATTTAAAAAAAGTCGAAGGTCTAGGTCAAATGTCAAAATGGCATTAAATTCGTTTTGAAATTCTGCCGAACTTTGCCAATTTAATTGTCTATGTAACTCTTATAATAACAAACTTAACGATGTAGATTGTCACCCTGTATTGCAAGTATGTACAGGATTCAAACATGAAGACATGAGAATATCGGAAACTGATGGAGATAGAAGGATGGTTAAATTTGCGAAGAAGTGTATTTTTACGTGCTTAATAAGATTTTCAACTGAAATGGTAAAATCACCCCTAGTTCATGTAACATCCTGAAACTTTGATGAGAATTTGATTAAGGCTGTGTTTATTGCATCAAGAACATCAAAACCAAATGTTTTGCGGAGTTATACGTGCCACTGGCCATTTTCTTTTGAAAAATAGGGAAAAAACTGAATAGTTGAATAATAAAAGTAATTTTTGCGATCGCGTTGGCCATGAAACCGTCAGAGACAAAATTGAAATTCTTTTATTTACCAATGCGCGCATCCTTTGCAAGTAAAATGGTGCAAAGTTTTTGAAAAAATCTTAAACGGTTCCGGAGAAAAACGCGAAAAACGAAAAAAAGTCGCATAGATATAGTTAGACAGATATACGACAACTTCTCAACTCCTAGCGCTTATGCAGGGGTTTAATTTTTGACGTCTTTCTCCGGAACCGTTCAAGATTTTTTCAAAAACTTTGTACCATTTCACTTGCAAAGTATGCGCGCATTGGTAAACCGAAGAACTTCGATTTTGTTACGACGGTATCATGGCCAACGCGATCGCAAAAATGATCTTTTTATACCAACTTTTCAGTGTTTTCCCTATTTTTCTGAAGGTAATGGCTAGTGGCACGTGTAACTCCGTAAAACATTTAGTTTTGATGCCCTTGATGCAATAAACACAGCCTTAATCAAATTCTAGCGACAACGTATCGTGACCCTCTCTTGTTAAATAATTAATTGAATTTTTATCTTTAACTTTCTAATTAACCGCTAGTGTTGCCGCCGAGACGAGACAATTCTCGATCTCGTCTCGTCTCGTCTCGAATTTCGAGATCGAGACAGGCATTTTTCTGCGGTGCACACGAACTGCGGCCATTCTAATCCCATCATTACTAACTTTTATGACCATGCGTTAATCCTACACTCGAACTGCGTACAAATATTTTCTAACCCTTAATTATTTGGATAGACCCTAATTTAATGTTCCACGAATTAATCCTAAAATTAGTCAAATGTACGGTAATTTTATAGGTATAAATACAATCCGCAAGTGTGATTTAGTTTACTAAACGTTCAGTAAACGTGGAAAAGAGCTGCTTGTTTACGAAAATTGTAAATATTATAAACACAGACAGTAGAAATTTTATACTCCTATTAAGTAATTACTATCTACATATTATTGACAATAAAATATTTTATTTATATTTTTTAATTTCATTCAATTTAAGTAGTGAATATTTAGGAATACTCCAACCATTTCTGACCTATTACCTGAATACGAAATTCCAGGAAAGGTATAATTAAAGAATGTCCGCAGTTCGTGTATCGGCTTAACTCTCATGCTTAATTACTGGCCGCAGTTCAAGTGGTACTTAAGTACAAGTCATTAAAATAGCCGCAATTCGAGTGCGCCCATTTTTCTGTCTCGAAATTCGAGACGAGATTAACAATCGTCTCGAAAATTCGAGACGAGATCCTCGAGATTCTCGATCTCGACAGTATTTTTACATAAAGAAAAACTACGAAAAGTTTTAATATATATTTTATTTATAAATTTTTGGAAACCACTTACAAATTAAACTTTTTATTTATTTTAAATATTGTGTAATAAATTTACAAGATTGCCAAGCATTGAGGCACAGCAATGCCCTTGCGGACTCTCTGTCAAGCCTGTTGCGGTGTTTCCGAATAATCAGGTCAGCTTTCGAAAACTGTGGACTTGTTAAATAGGACATTTAAATTAAAAGAACCCATTTCGTCAGAATCGGAATCATCTGGTCCAGAATCGGCTGATAATTGATTTTGGTTTGGTGAATTATCTCTGAAGTAAAAGTTTTTATAGACTTCCTCAAATTGTTGTATTGCTGTCGGCCCCGGGACGTTAGTGCAAATGTTACATTAAATACGTAATTGTGAATATATCTTTCAAAATAACCGATTTGTACGTGGAGTGCACTCCAGTGTTAAAAAAATCAAATAAAATTTGTTTACCCTTTTAAGTCTTTTTTTTGAGTGATCTTTGCTGCCCTTGAAAGAGTTAAAGAAATAAATGCATGCATCTAATAATATGCGTTCCCATTATTTGCTTACACAGTGGAAGCACCGAACTTGAAACAACAGCGTTCTTTCTGTATATCATCAGGGACACTTAGTTAAAGTATTGCAATGTATAAATTCGGTTTGCACGAACTTAAAATTCGAGACTCGAGATTCTCGAATTCGAGACCGAGATTGCACGTTCGAGAATTTTCGAGATCGAGAACGAGATTTAACTTTCGAGAATTTTCGAGATCGAGATCGAGAATGAATAAATCTCGTCTCGTCTCGTCTCGTGGCAACACTATTGACCACATCAGAACATAATTTTTTTGTATTCCTAGGTAAGTTAAAGATGTCAATCGTATGGTAATACTGTCTTTTTAGTTTTTCAGAGTATAATAATTGGATTTTCTATCCAAAGTTTCGTCTTTTGAACCAACATCAACTTCGTTATTTTTTATGACCAGTATATTAGATTTTTATATAAAAAGTAATACATACTACAAAGTAAATTAGTAGGTCAAAAAAATCGAAGAACATTTTCGTTAGCTATCAATCACTCAAGGAATCAGAAAGTTCTTTTAATTATAAATGTGAATATAAAAAAATGCTAGCCTCTGTTATGGCAGTTGTCACAGCATGACTTCGTTCTCCGATTTTCTGATATCAATTTCTTTTGCATAATTCAACTACGCTTCAAAAATGGCTGTTAAAAGACTGCCGATATTTTGTAACTGCAGATGTAACCCTAATGCGCTTAAATGTGACAGAGCCGATATAACTTTCTTGGATCCTGCTGTGTATAGACGACAGGAATAATGTTAAGTGACTGAATTATTTCAAGAAAAATTGTCGACCGTCCAAATTATGTACGACATGACCAGCGATTTTGAAAATTAATTATGATGGCTGCAGACTCTGTCAAAGATTTCCAGCAGAGAGGAAGTTGCATACAAAATTAATTAGGTAACTGCCAATCGCAATGTTAGTGCAGATATGCGGTTTTTGACTAATGTTTATGAATATCATTAACCTTTATCTTGTATTGTATTTTTTTGTCATGAGGCGATAACTATAAAATATATTAATTATCTACTTGACAACTTCAGGTACAAATCGATTTGAACTTTTTACTATAAAGTTTACGTTTATACGCTTTAATATGATGCATTTCAAAAATCTATCACTTATTCGGAAAAATCAAAGGTAAGTATATTTACTTTTGAGGTAATTTCCTATCCACAGATGCTTATGAAAAACCTTTTTACGATTATGTAATATTTTTAGGATTAGTAGCATTAAGAAATGTAGAAAATAATAAAGCGTATAGTACCTAGGTAGTCTATTATTGTAGTAATAATCTAGTAGGTACTGTATATAAACGTTTTTGCTAGTATAAATATGTAACAACACAAGTTTGGATAAGGTGTGGATATAATTTTTAGATAAGAACTACAATGAGCTTTGTGGAAGTGCTCAGAAAAGGATATAATAAATATAACATTTTAAAATTAATGTTTTTAGAACATTATTTTTTGTATCGACAAATAAGAAACACCCACAGAATTTTTGTTTTCTAGTAACAATTTACGAAATCGTTACTTTTCTAGAACTTAAGACAAAAATAAATTTTTATTTATCTCTTCTCAAAAATATTTTAAATTTTAAAATGTACTCCTATATTTTTAGATGGTTTTAATTGCAACCACTTATTGATAAATGAATTAAAATTTAAAATGGTAAACATTCTGCTTTAGATTTTAGATTATATCAAAATTATAAACTACATTAAAATTCGGTTGATACAATAGCTTAAGTGGCTGATAGGCAACGGCTCTTCTTGTCAATCGGATACCTCCAGTATATAAAAATTATAACGCATCTCTAATGTACGATAGACTAGAATGAGCACATGCACGAATGCTTTCTTGGAATTACATCGACTGAAATTTAATATGGAAAAGCATTCGATCATGCCAATTGCAGTCGGTGGGAGCGTCACGCAGAGCGCTGTGATTCAGGGAGAACGTGATATTTTCTCATGATATTGATTTTTATTGGATTCCTGGGGTTTGCCATAATCGATTTCCTCAGACTAGTTCGGTTTGAATCAATTTAAAATTACTTTTATTTTTAAGATGTATCACACTCCGCTCAAAGTTTCTTTTTTTATATATAAAACGATTCATTTTCGTGGTTGCCATGGTTTGTTTATGTTCATATTGGGTAGAAGTGGCGGGCGTTTTAACGTTGTTGCCGCGTAAACGTTAAAATAAATTACAACCGTGAATTCTACCCAATATGGACATACACAAACCATGGCAACCATCAAAATGAATCGTTTGATATTGGAATATTTGATGGTTCATGTTTACTCATTTTATTTTTTACTCAAAAACGGTAGGTTTTATGAGAAAAACTAAATAATAACATTAGTTTCTAAATAAACCAAGCTTTAAAAAAAAAAATTTTTGCAAAATTTCAACGCACCAAAAAGTTCTGTTATAAAAACCAACAGGGATCGCACTTTTCAGCCCCCTGAGATGATTAAAAATATTACTATGGGAAACTTTTTAATAAGTATAAAGTATCTACCAAATGCCATTATCCTTCACATCTCCAAATTTAAGAAATAAAATAAAAACTTAATTTTACCGCTTTGCTTTAGGGGGATGTAACTCCGAAAGGAGACGTCTAAGGAAAAATTTTATATGAAACACTCCTTAATTTTCGATAAAGAATTACCTCCCGAATTTTTTCGCAATATTTAAGAAACACCCTGTATGGCAAGAAAAATAGGTAATGTAGCTGCCATTAAATAAATTTTTGTGTGTCCTGACGTTGTTTTTATTTATGTAAAATTATTCCTAGCGTATCTTGAATATTCAGCAATTTTTTTAAATGGCCTATTTTAACTACAACCAGGTCGAACCAAAGCTTATCAAATTCGTGGCGTAAGATTTATTTTCATTAAAAAAGTATTTACAGAATGTTTTAAAGATCATTTCTGCATGGATTATCTAGTTATATAGGGTGTACCATCCGAGTCGATTTATTAATAGATTAAAAAAAAATATATATATATATCTGTGGTCACAACAATCCAAAATATTGAGTTGTCAATTTTTATGTAAGTTTGTTTAATTGAACAGCACGTATATTTTGCATTTTTGGATTCTGAATAAAATGTTCTTTCAATAATTTGAAATATTTTTTAGTAATTCATGTTTTTTATATTGTGACAGACAGAATTTAAAAAAAGAATTAATTTTTATTAACTCAAGATGAACAGAGCAAATTTTTTTGAAACTGTAATTGTAAAATAGAACAACAAGAAGTGTGACGTAGTGGTTATAAAAGTATGTTATAATGTATGCAAGGGTTACCAAAAGCTAGTTTAATACGTTTGGATTCAACATTTTTATGTTAATAAAATTTTATAAAATTGCAAGTTATATACAGTCTATTGGTACCTAATATAATTATTATATATTCTAAAAAGCCAAGTGGCTCGAAGTAGTATTAAAAATTATATACAACGCTAAAACAATCTATAAATAATAATTAAACGTCGTCTAACCAGTTTCTTTTAGCTGATTATCAGATAATGATATATTGTTTATAAACTACTGTAAGGCTGTATATCAAAATATATAGCTGGTAAAGAAGCTTTCAATTTCAGGTAGCAGAAAGTCAGTCGAGAATTAATAGTGTTGTATTACAGAGTTACACGGTTGCACAGTGGCAGCAGTTACCTCATACCAACTGGGCACCAGCTCCTAAAATCTCAAATGTATTAATGTCATTATTATTTTTATACTGTTAATTATGACAATGGAATTGATCAACTATAAATATTTGTACGTGCATTTTCTTTGTTTCCTTAAAATCATTAAAAAGTTGAATAGATCAAGATTGTCAGTAACAAAAAATGTTTTGTTTAATTGTGTTCAATAGCAATGACCAGAAGAAAAATAGATAAACGAACATTACAGGGTGTTTCACTTTTCTATGGGACACTATTACTATCTCCGCAAATAATGAAAATACAAGGTTGGTTAAATGGGACAAAAGTTGGCTATTTGGGAGTGTATTTTAAACAATATTGTTTTGTTTAAAAATTTCGTGGCTTCCGTGATATAATGGAACAACCGAAATCGACTGAAATTTTAAAACTCAAATATCTCGGCCTCGGCTATCGTTGCTAATACCAAGGGTTTGGAGCGGAGTCCGGGGCAAATAATTTTGATTGCTTCACTGCTCCAGTTTACTATGTACAATTAAAAAAAAAAAAAATTGTTTTCTTTTTTCAACGTTTGAATATCAATAATTTGTTTTTTCAAACATTTATTTAACTTCACTTGTTTGTTCAAATATTGTTATTTTTGACCAACTTCCACATATTCGATAAAATTAAAACTTTGTTTTTAAAAACAATTTTTTTAATCAAAAAACTTTTTTTTTTAAATGTTAACAATATTTGGAGCATGGAGCGGAGTTGGAGCAGACATTTTGATGCCGGAGCAGAGCTGGAGCGGAGCAACTAAAAAATTGGACTGCTTCAAATCCCTGGCTAATACACAAAAATTTTAAGTTGTTTCGCTTATTTTTGTAAATAGACATATGAAATATATTCTTTTTGTGTAAGTCATCACCTACTAGGTACAACTGTCGTTTAAACAAAAGTTGTTTCATTAAATATCTCGCACAGTAGTTTGTAAAACAAGTTCGAGTATCACCATTTCATAGCAAACAAAATCTAGACAAAGTTTTTCCTTTGGCATTTTTGTGTATTAGCAACGATAACCGAGATATTTGAGTTTAAAAATTTGGTCGATTTTGGTTTTTTCGTTATAAGCTATGGGAATTTTAAACAAAACAATAACTTACTTGAAATAAGTACACTCCTTAAGGATAATTCACACGGTGACATTTGATGTCGCGACATCAAAT
Source organism: Elmis aenea (assembly GCA_947652605.1). Taxonomy (NCBI): domain Eukaryota; kingdom Metazoa; phylum Arthropoda; class Insecta; order Coleoptera; family Elmidae; genus Elmis; species Elmis aenea. Next base: position 24,006,141 of record OX393581.1, on the reverse strand, counting down.
GTCGTCGTCTGAACAGCCTGATGTCGCGATGCCACGATGTCACGACGCTAGTGCTGCGATGTCGCGACATCGATATTGATAGTGCGGCATTTGACGTAAGCCTACTATACTTTTATATTTTGACATAACAGGCAAATAACATACATTTCTTTGTCATCGATTTCCAATTTATCATGTCCTCAATAGATGTTCCAACGATTTTAGGGCATTATCAACAATATCCTTGTTTATAGGATAAATCTCTTCCCGAATATAGCGACTTCAAAATTATTAGTTGCTCTACAACACTCGTTGCTACAGTTATAAGAGCGGCAATTTTTATTTTGATGTCGCGAATTTCAAATACCTATATCATTTTACGTGACCCAGTGCCGCGACACCGATTAACAAGCGATGTCGCGACATCAAATGTTACCGTGTGAACTACTCATTAGTTTTGTCCCATTTAATCAACTTTGTAATTTCGTTATTTACAGAGATAGGAGATAGCAATTGTGCCACATGGAAAAGTGAAACACCCTGTATATTACATTTGGTAAAACTCTTGTGTTCTTAAAAATAAATTAAATAAACATGTAAAAACTGACAAATATTTCATATTTTGGTTCTCAGTACAGAGATTTTATAGAAACTTATCTACTACTAACTACATTTTACAAGATTTATCTGCTACAAAAAAAAAAATTATTTTGTATTTGTTAGTTTCCTATTTTATTTTGAATAACATTTAAAGTGAGTTATTAAAATTTTAATTGTAAATGATGTAAATTTGTCGAATTCTTGGGTGGTAGGTACATCTCCCACACATATTTATTTGAAACAAAATTTATATTCATCCAGTACGATTAACTTATAATTAATACCCATATAGTGGTATATCTATATAGTATAATTAATAAACATGAGTTTAAATAAAATAATGAAGTTCTAATCACAACTTACATAATTTTAAATTTAAAAATTATTAAATAAACGTGATGTTCAAATTATATTAAACGAAGGTATAGTGCTTGTTTTTAATTTCCAGTGACGATAAAAAAACATATGTAGGTGTTCCTTACAAAAACGAATTTACTTTTTGTTTATTAAATTAATAATGATGGGTTAGAGCACACGAACCTTTTTGTTGTGGGTTCAAAGGTATTAATAAATTTCGAACAGAACCACACAATCGTTTTGACTAGAAAACTAAAATTTTCAGATAAAGTAAAAACACCTCCATGAATAATTTTAGTTTAAGATAATAAACAAATAATTCAATTAAAAACGAGGTTTTTACAACAAATATTTGTTAAAAGGCACCAAATATAAATGAAAATTATGTACCTAGGTCAAAATTTATGTAAATAATATTGTATTACTTCGACGATTTTTTAATTGCCAGTTAAGGAAAAAAATAACTAAACAAATAAATTTAAATTTTAAATCACTTCTGCATTTAATTTCGGTTACTTTGAAATACTCACAAGTCAAATAAAAACACATGCATCAAAAATTTGTTTGCCGATGTATGCTGTTTTAAAATTAAAATTTGTTTTGATTAAAAATCGTGCCACACCTTGCCGGACAAACAGGTAAACGAAAATGAAATGTCATTGCACCATAACTCATAACATAGGAAGAATCATCCTTTGAATTTGAATAAGGTATTTGACGTTGCACGTCGTCCAAGGAAATGCTGTTTGTTGATGAATTATTCGTCCTGTAATTTAAAAAAAAAACGTAATTATTGAAATAAGTTTGCTTTATACTGTTTATACACTTATATATTTTTTTAAATGGTAGCTTTTGTTCAGGGATGAAAAACGTAACGTAACAATACCCGATAACGTAATAATAACGATTCAATTATAATTTCTAAAACAATAACGGAACGATATTTTAATAACGTTATGTAAAGTTATATTAACCACTAACATTCATGAAAGGTTATTTTGTAACGTTATTTTTTATTAATTAAATTTCGATTTCTTTTAAAAGCTAAAGTTATACTTTCTTCGTGTTTCAAATATGAAAATTAAAATAAAATATCTTAAGGTAATTTTGTACTATTTATCAAAATTGACGCTTTAAAGATCCAAAATATAATATTAAAGTTACAAATTATATTTATTTTAATAACGTTATACAGGGCGAGTCATTAGTGCCAGATCGGTCGATTGTGGCTAAACGGTTTGGGATAGAAAGTTGATTTAAACCCTCTTTAAAACAGTTTTTTCTTCCGAACACGGTAAAAATATTTTCAAATATACAGGGTGAGTCACCTCTCTGGAACTAATAGCAACTTTTATATTTCAAATACAACACCCCATTTTTTATTTAATATTTATGAATTATTTAAGCTTTGCATCAATATAAAATCCTACAGGTTGTTATGCGGCCTTGTCACAAAAAAAAAAGATTTTAATTTTTTTGTAAAGGTTTTAAGTCTTTATTTAAAACATTCTTTTTACCTTCTCCCAGGCAATAAACCTTATCAATTTGCTCTTGGGAAGTAAAATTCGTTGTGGAAATGCAATAATTCAAGAAATAATTGACAAGTTTTTGACGTTAGTGAAGTGAACAGTCAGTTTTTTCGATTTCCACGGCACTCTATTTGCTTCAATAACGATTAGAAGAAAAAATGTCGAATATCTCGAAAAGTATGAGTTTTGGTTATAGGACATACTTAACAAAAAATGAAGCTCTCTTAAAGACAAATTCGATGACAAAAAAATACAGGGGTTTGCATTTGAAAAAACTGAGTTACGAGTTTTTGAAAATCATGGAAGTTGCCACCTATTTATAAACACCCTGTATGCGTGATTCAAACTTCTTCATATCGAGCGAATAGAGCAATGTTTTCTGCATGTCCTTACCAAATTACAACTCTGTACTTCGAAAAATAACTTTAGGCGATTTTTTTAAATAAATACTGAAAACTGTATGATATAGCGTTTTAATCAACTTTCTATCTCAAACCGTTTAGCCACAATCGACCGATCCCGCACTAATGACTCACCCTGTATATAATTATCCACACAACTTTATACATATAACGTTATTAAATATATCGATTCATTTTTTAATGTCATTTATAACGTCATGTAACGAAAACAAATAATTAATAACGTTATACAATAACGCAACGATTTAAAACGTTATTTTTTCCTGCTTTTGTTGCATGTTCATTATTGTAGTATACTTAGTCTTCGAGATTACTTTTCTATGAAAGTATATTGTCAAGAAATACATGTCCTTAAACATGTTAAGCTAAAACGATTTCCTTAGGAATTATACAACAAATAACAAATGAAGTAACAAAATACCTGCTTTTGTCTTTGTGTATGCCGCCTTGGTGGCAGCTACCGTGATATATTTCTTTGATGCAATTACCTTTACAACGTTTATTTTTCTCCTAAGATTCTCCACATTATTTAAAAGATGCCTTTCTTGACTCAAGTAATTTTCTTCGGAGATTGTCCATTTTTGTAAGAAGGAACATAAACGTGATCATAAAAAAGGCTCTCGTCCTTTCTCTATCTCATAAATATACTAGGTATACTTAGAAGCACGCAAACACGACGTAATTTGGTTCGGATTCCAGATTTAATAACTGAGATTAATGCATTCTCAAACGTCGAAAATTTGAAATAATCTGCTCCAAAATTCCTAGAATAAACACTATAAAACTATATGAAACAATTACAAAGCTACCATAAAATGCGAAATGTTAAAGATTTCCTCAGACCAAGTTATACTAATTATAATGATTACATTCAACAAAAATAAAATTGGAATTTCCTAAATTCCTAAAACCCCGATGGTAATAAATGCAGTTTACTGTTTATTTTCCAGTTGGTTGCTCGTACCACTAATTTGATGCAAATCTTTACTCAACCTTGACGTCATCTTGTGCACTTGTTTCAATTTGCATCTGTCAGGCCATTGATCATCCATACAATTTTCAAGGGCAAATGTATAAACTGAAACAATATGACGGCATTATATTATTTCTATTGAAGTAATATCAAACTTGATCACGTAATATTGAACACACGACTTATACAATTGACAATAATAAGTTTTTGTATTTATTTTCAATAAAATAAACTAAAAGATGTCAGGTTTGTTAAGTTTTGTTGAAATTTGATTTATTATGTGTTTCTTTACCCTGTTTCTTTAATTATTTCGATATGTTGACAAAATACAGGGTGTTTCTTTAATATTGCGAAAAAACTCGGGAGGTGATTCCTTGTCGAAAATTAAGGGGATTATTTTATACAATTTTTTTTTCTTAGACGTCTCTTTTCGGAGTTACACCCCCTAAAGGGGAAATGTAAAATTAGGTTTTAATTTTATTTCTCAAATTTGGATAAATGTAGGAGAATGATATTTGGTGAAACTTTTATACTAATCAAGGTTTCCCATAGTAATATTTTCAATCATCTCCCACCTTACAAGGGGCTGAAATGTTCGACCCCTGTTTGTTTTTTTTATCATAACTTTTTAATGGGTTGACATTTTTTAATTTAAAGCTTGATTTATTTAGATTTTTTTATTGTTTAACTTCTCTTGTAAAACCTACAGTTTTTGAGTAAAAATTAAAATAAGTAAACATGCACCATTAAATATTCCAAGATAAAACGATTCATTTTGGTGGTTGCCATGGTTTGTTTATGTTCATATTGAGTAGAATTGACGAGTGTAATTCATTTTGACGTTAAAACGGTAACACTTTACAAAAAATATATATAGGCAATACAATTTCGTTTCACCTTTTAGATTTATATTCAATAGTGGCCCTCTAAAACTTTGGAGGAAGAAAATGGCCCTCAGTCATATAAAAGTTGGACAGCACTGGTTTAGTGGATCGCTTTATATTTAGTTTGATCCTAAGCGGGTGCTACAAATCTTTTCAAATATTTTATGAAATCTTTTTCGAAATTATCTTCTGAAATTTGTACGTGAGCACGTTGTTTTTTATTATGGAACATTGTGTTTTAAATCTTGTGGGTTCCACAGACATTGTGCCTCTCTGTACATTTCTAATAGTTGAATTGTTTTATCTTTGTCCATTTTACAGCAATAGTGATTAGGTAAACTCTTTTTTTAATATCAACACAGAGAACCGGCGAAGCGTGTGTGTCGCTACTAATAACTAATGGCAACAAATTGTCCACCCATAGAAGCATGTCTCAGATTGTTGCTGACTGTTTCCTAGTTTCTTTTGAAGTTTACCGCCTCGAAAGCGAAACACGTGACACTCGGAAACATTATTATTTGCGACAGAAACAACTAGAAACCTTTACCAACAAGTGGTAAATTTGTTTCGGAACAGCACCGTCGCAATGCATTGGCAACGGGGCAAGTGCCAAGGGCGTGAGGCGCGAGGGGCGCCAAGCGCAAAAATTTTTGCACCCTAGCTTTAAAAACAAAAACATCAAGCGCCCTTTGCTAAAAATCTTACCGCCCCAATATGTATCTGCGATTTCCCATCAGTGCACTGTGATTCCCCTTTTAAACAGGGCTCGAAACCGAAAAAAAAATTGGTTAATGGTTAACCAAAAACGAGAACTGTTTTTATAACGGTTTTTGGTTATAAATCGGTTAAAAGACCGGTTAAAAACCGTTTTTTTTCTTCAAAAAACCGGTTTTTAACATAATTTAGATTGGAAATGCAAAGTATGAAAAGATATTATCTATTTATAATTTTATAATATACTAGGCGATTTACCCGGCGTTGCACGGGTGATTACAATTCTCTTTTATCAATCACAGACTACTCGCGCTCCGCGCTCGCGCCCGGTGGACGTTCCCAGATTATCAATCACAGACTACTCGCGCTGCGCGCTCGCGCTCGGCGGACGTTCCCAGATGTTTCCGGCCGTTCCCGGCCGTCCTTTATACGACGTTTGATCCGTTGGGTCCTAAATAGTAACTGCAAAATTTGGTCCCGATCGGTCAACGGACCTAGGATTCTATAGCGAACAAACAAACAAACACACAAACAAACAAGCTCTTTTATATATATACAAGATGGTTTACCCGGCGTTGCACGGGCGATTACAATTTTAATTACTGTTTTAACTTGAATAAGCCCAATAATTCCAAATAATACACAAATGACATACTCTGATCAATCATCTTTTCATTTTCTTATAATTCCTTAAAAAATAACTATTTATTGCTTAAAAATTGAATAATAACTCAAATTTATTTTCTTTCGTCTTGTTTCATTTAAAAATGTACTAATAAAAATAATACTTCATGTACATTTATTACTAATTGTATACAAAACAATCTTTACTTGTGAATACACCGCGCCGTATCGTGTTATGACCAGGTATTTGCCGACGTAAGATCGAATCCCGTCCAAGTAATTTTTTTATTTTTTTAATTGGTAATATGTGCTTGTACTTAAAGTTTGGCGTTAGATCTGCAAGGTCCTAAATAGTAACTGTGCAAAATTTGGTCCCGATCGGTCAACGGACCTAGGATTGTATAGCGAACAAACAAACAAACAAACAAACAAACAAACAAAAACAAACAAACAAACAAACACACAAACAAGCTCTTTTATATATATAGTTTTACAAACAAGCGTTTAGTAATGACTGGTAAACTAATCGCATTTAACCGGTAAAAAAAATGGTTATTTTTAGTCCCTGAAAGTGATTTTTAACCGAAACCGTTATTTTTAATGGCAAAAAAACGGCAACCTTTAAATAAAATAATTAAAACCCGGTTTTTATAACATCTTTCTTCAATAAAAATTACTTTAAAAAATACAAAATCTATATTAAAAAACCGATTTCTTGCCCTGCCTTCTTTAAACCAATAGTAAAAATGGCCCTGCGCGCTAACCTGATGGATAAATTCAAGAGCTGACACTGGAAATCCCCGTTTTTCCGTTTATAGTCAATCATGTTATGAAATTTAGCAGCAGATGAGCAGAGCATTTATAGATCAATCAGTTACGTATGTTACATACATAGATTATGCGCCTATGTACAATAGTCAGCATTCTTATGAATATTTACTTAAAAAATTGTGGCTCCATCTATATCCGAACTACGGCGATGTAAGTACATAATTCAGGCCCATCCTGTACATATTAAATATTTAATTTTGAAGTTATGTTTTTTTTCTTTATGATAAATTGTTACTTATAAATCCTATAATAACAACATTTCTTAAAATAAAATTCCTTAAAAAAAGGGCGCCATTTTAGGTATTTGCCAAGGGCGCCAAAAACATTGCTACGGCTCTGTTTCGGAAACAGGTCGCCAATGACAAAAGTTTCCATTTGTTGCCTCTATGTGTACGTTGCTTTATATGTTGTCAACTTATAGAAATAATTTACGAGAATCAGTAAAAAAACTATTACAGTCTACTTTTGTGTGTACTTTATTGAACCACAGGCTGAACGCATATACGTAACAATGATAAACATTGCTCGAATGATCTGAAATTTTACAGGCATAGGTTTTTTCTATACTATAGCAAAAACAAAATTGGGGAGTGACACATGAAAATTAAAAAAAAAAGTTTTATTGGCCTTTAAGGACTATCCTAATATTTATAGAATAAGAATACTTATTATTATTTTTAATTTACAAAAAGCTACTGGAAAATGTGTCATTTTTAGCTTAAACCTGTTTTAATATTTACTGAAGTTAATTTTTGCTACGATTTTTATAAAGTTATTAAAGCTATTCAAAACGTCAATTTCACATGAGTGTATAAAATAACTGAAATTCGTAAATTCTACACTCGTGTGTAAGTTGAAGTCCTTAAAAATGGCGTGCACATTAAATTTTTTTTTTCTGGAAGTTAATTATTTAGTTTAATATTTTTGCTTGCAATAAAATATGAGCTACTGTAACGCATGAACAAAAATCTGTATTTACATTCGGCTTCGACAAATTTTTGTGGCTGCTATTGTTTAAAAATAATTTTCATATAATAATATTAGCTTAAGTAGAAAGAATCTCGTTAACAAGTGATTAGCGAAAGAGAAAAAATAAACGAATGTCTTTTTTCATTAAAAGTGTAAAATGAACACGAAATTATGGTGATATGCTGTTGGTTCCCACCCGTTGTAACGAATAATTACCACTTGTGAAATAAGAAAAATAAACATGAACCTAATAACATTATCTGTATGTGAAGTGCAGCTGGGACATACTACTATATTTACTATTTTTGTTGTTATAGTAGTGCGTAGAAGAGTAGAAATAGTTCGTACATAATTCTTGAGGTAGAGTTCCTAGCGACTAGCTGGAATGATATCTGTTTGTATAAACACAATAGCTTACTGAAGATGTTTTGACATTAAAGTTTAATATTTGCTTTACTAGGTGTGTAGGTGGGTGAGAAAGTTGGTTGTTAAGCTGTTAATTAACTGTATGAATTTATTTAACAATTTAAATATACATTGTTTAAAATGACTACTACTAGGGAAATGTTAATAGGTATAAGGTTTTCTAAAAAATATTAAATATTTTCTTTTTGCAAAATTTGAAATAGTAGATACACATGGGGTGTGTAGATTTTAACAAATTATTTATACTCAGTGAACTTTATAAGTCAAAAATCTTATAGGTTCAATTTTATGTTTGTATACGTCTGGTTGATTGAAATTCGAGTACCAGCATCGGGATCTCGGTTATAAGAGGTGAAGCAAAGGTTAAAAGTTGGTAAAGCTGCTAAATTTTATACCAGTAATTAACTTAAGATATATAGGGTGAATATTATGTTCCAGGCCGATGTTGTTTTTGAATAACCCGGAAATGAATCACATTTTTTTAAATTTGGATTTTTTTATTCAACAGTAGGCTTATGACAATTATGTATGGAATATGACATCGCTCAAGTGACCACCTCTGGCAGCGTTACAAATGCCTGTTCTTTTAGTCATATTTTTCATGACATTCTCGCACGTTTCGCGTGTTATTTCCGCAATTTCATGTCGAATATTGTCCTGAAGCATTGGAATTGTTGTTGGTTTATTAGCGTAGACTTTTCCTTTCAGGTACCCCCACAGAAAATAGTCGGGTGACGTTAAATCGGGTGATCGCGGGGGTGATAAACTGATTTACTAAAAATGGTGATATCGACTGGCCCCCGCGATCACCCGACTATTTTCTGTCACTTGAGCGATGTCATTTTCCATACATAATTGTCATAAGCCTACTGTTGAATAAAAAAATCCAAATTTAAAAAAATGTGATTCATTTCCGGGTTATTCAAAAACAACATCGGCCTGGAACATAATATTCACCCTGTATAATACAGGGTGTTTCATAAATATTGCGAAAAAATTCAGGTGGTGATTCCTTATCGAAAATTAAGAAGGGTCTTCCAAATAATGTTTTTCCTTAGACGTCTTCTTTCTGAGTTACACCCCCTGAAGGGGGAGCTTAAATTAGGTTTTTAATGTTATGTCTCAAATTTGGATAAATGTAGAAGAATGATATTTGGTAGATGTTTTATACTTTTTAAAAGGTTTCCCATAGTAATATTTTCAATCATCTCCACCTTCACATGGGGCTGAAAAGTGGGACCAGTTTTGGTTTTTTAATCAGAACTTTTTGGTAGGTTGAAATTTTGCAATTTTAAAACGCATGTGAACTATATTTTCTTTTGACACATTTCAGTATTTTTTGTAACAATTAGTTTTTATGTGTAATACTTGCTTGTAACAAATTATAATTTGGTGGCACGTTTAAATATTTTCCATTTTTAATCAGCATACAATTTTGCAATGTTTTACTAGATTTAAATCTATGCCCTGGCTTTTATAAGCGATATTCCCATACCGGAACTCAAATTACAGTTAGTCGATGTAACTATTTTAAAATCCCTATTACATTGAAAGTGTAGAAATACAAATACGTACAGACTTCTAAGTTGTAAAAAAATAGGTAAACGGAAATGCTTTAGTAACATGTGCTGACGTAAACGAAACAGAGTGCAAGGTTGATAAATTCAGCCACGGTCTTCAGTTTATTTCATTTATTGATCATGGGAGTGATTTTCAGTTCTTTATACTTTTAACTTGATTCAAAATACAATAATTACGAGCAACTCAGACGGTCGATAGTGATCTACCTTATGGGAATCGACCTTAAGGTATTAAAAACCGTGTGTGCGTTCATCAAAATCTCGACAGAGATTTTTTTATTATTATGCTTGCGGGTTTCAAAACGTAAAACGAATTGTATGCCGGACAACACTAGCCATAAACGTTAAAATACAACACATGTTTTTAATGCGATGTTACCAGTAGCAATAATAATCCATCTAGCAGTATAATATGATACGTGCAGCTGCAATAACGCGTCAAGGAACTTAATATGTTATTCCGACGCGCATATACCATTAAATCTGATTTACATCACGAAAGAAATTAAATAATAAAAGCAATTTAAAATGTAAGCCAGCCCACAACTAAACAGTTCTTAGCGTTTCTTATACAACACAAGTTTGCAAACTACAACAAATTATTTTTTAATTGTATTTATTTGTTGTTTAAAAAAAGCTTACGTGTGTATTTAAATATTAAATTGCGTAAAAGAAGACGCATAAATCCTTGTAACGGTTCAATCCTGTGTGCTTTAAGTGGTCAGACAATCAGCATCGCGTTTAGTTTTTATACGATCGGTTGCGTAGGCAATTGTTTATTTCTATATCCAATGGCAAATGATCGGCCAACTTCGATTAATGTAGGAGTAGCGATGCTTGTTATACTTTATCAATAAATTTCGTTAAATAGCTGTAATAACAGAATACATAAATGTGATAGTTTAGTAGTTGTTAGCGACGATTAGAGAAAGAATGCTCAAGGTTTAAAAACAAAATATAGGACTTGATGACCTTAAAAGATCTTGCTAATGACGCTACCAGTTAAAGACAACTGTTTTGGCGCCAAACTTCTGCATATTGTTTCTGATGCAAAAATACGACGTCCAATAATGCGCTTAGCACGTTTTTCAAACCAAATGTAATACGTTTAGATTTTATATTGACAATAATAAAACATTCAAGGTATACAAACGGTTTATTGAAAATGGTAGTCGGTTGTAAATAACAGCAATTTAATTTTACAAACGATTTACAGCAATATAAAAAAATGAGTGCTACTCTTCTCTTTTACAATCGTAATAAAAAATAAAACACAAAAAAATTGTTTCCAGACATTTAACAAGAAATTTAACTGAATTACCACATTCAAAGAATTCATACAATGCAATTCCATCTTTTATCGTATTATTTTGCATATGATTTGTATAAATTATTGTTACAAATTTTGAAATTTTCGACAACATAAAATTTTTATATTTTATATCAAACATCTTTATTGGGTTCATGACAAATCAATTGATTATGAGAGCAATTGATGGCAATCAGTACCGAAATTAAAATCGTGACGGTAATGAACGACCATGAAAATCGATCAGTGTTGCATTATCTTCGTGGTAATGCACGTAATACTTCTGAGTAAATATATTTAACATCAAGGTAATTATAATAGTTGGTGGGCCACCATTGGGATCTCGTAAACGGTAAAAGATATGAAGTTGATTTAATTAGATAAAATGATTTTATTTGATGAAACTATTTATCGATTATACTGTTTTTGGAAAAAATCAATGGCAAGAACTGCAGTGGATATATTTAAAATTTAAAAAATGTTGCTTATTTAAATAGATTATCTAAATGTAGCATTTTATGAAATTTTTTATAGTGTACAAAAAGTAACGTAGCGGATTAATATCTCGTCTTGTGACCAGGGCCGGATTAAGACCCTTAGATGCCCTAAGCACTAACTAATTTTGGTGCCCCCTAACACTTGTAATTCAAAATATTAAAACAATAATAAACCATAAAATAAAATTTTATTTATCGAAACTTCGAAATTAAACAAAACTTGCATTTTATTTGTGGCTTAATTCATTTTCTCCTATTTTTTTTCCTTGAAAAGTCTTTGGTCAGATCTTTATAATCAATCTTACTCAACACATCTGCTTCTATACATGATAGAGATAAGGCATCCAGCCTGCCTTGTTGCATAGTCGTTTTAAGGGGATTTTTAATATACAGGGTGTCCCAGCCAAGACGAATTATTCGATAGCTCTGTTATTAGTAATAATATTAAAAAAAGTTAAATATAAAAGTTGTTTGTAATCATTTACCACATAACCTAAAATTATTTTCAACTATACACCGTGTTTTGTTTTTGCGCATCCTATATATTTTGTAATTTTTGGATGTAAAATTAAATTCTCTTTCAAAAATATTATACGTTGTTATGTCTAAAATAAACCGTTTTTTTGAAAATTTTGACAGATGCAGACCTTTATAAAAATATTTATATTTATTAACATAACAACACCAGAGCAATTTACTCTCGTAATTTATTAGACAATAGTGTCGTAGTGATTGATGATTGGTTAAACAGGGTGTTCGTTTTACTCGGTACATTTCGCTAAACTTTAAACGCATATAAATCTTTTTTTTTTAATGGAACACCCTACATATTTTTACATTTTCTTGTAGAAAATTTAATTATCTTTTAAAGTTGTTAAGCATGTTTTATGTCTAAATATAATATTTTTGAAGTTATTTCGTTTCTTAAGATTATTTGCGAGTATTTTACCTAAAATATCGGTAGTAGCCTTTGAAAATTCAAAACAATTTGTATAAACTGTCAACCAGAACAGTTAATAGGCGCAATTTCCACTATTATGCCACTAAAAACTCATATTTTTTAAGAGCTGTAGAAATCAACGCTCAGCTGGGCAGTTTGTGACCATCTTGTTTTCCTAGCGGCAGGTATTCTGCGCGGCGTAGAACGTAATGCGCTTGGCGCAAAGCGTCAACTAGTAAACAGAGAGATTAGTGAGAATGTTTTTCTACAGAGCGCATTGCGTCGTGCGCTGTCGTTTTACGTAGGGCGTGATGAGCTGACTGCTGTTGGAGCAGTCTATTGCGTTCGACGCCGCGTGTTAGATCTTTTGACAGTGCCGAAGGCCGAAGAAGTGTTATTTTTAAGAAAATGAATACCAAATCTTCCAAAAAAACACCACATCTTCCAATGCGTTTCAGTGCCGAGGAGGATGAACAGTTAATCGAGGCAGTGAGTGGTAATAAGTGCCTGTGGGATATGAGTAATCCAGACTTTAAATATGTCGTTAAAAAAGATCTCATTTGGACAGAAATTGGGAAAATTGTCAACAAGACGAGTAAGTAAAGTACATCAAATAACAATTTTATTAATTTTTATTTTTTATTTTAAATGTTTTTCTGGCTACGCTGTTAGTAGGTAACTACACAAAATCAAAAGTATTCCGCATTATTATTAAAATCAAATATAGCATCATTGTAGGTACCTACAGCATTTGTATTTACAAAATAATACTCTAATAAAATTAGAAAAAATTGAGGATGCAAGTACGAAGTGGGTATATAACGTTAAAAAAAGTCTTTAGTTAATGTACATGTACAAGTACATGGTAAGTAAGTATGATTTATAAATCTTCCAAACCACGACAGTGAACGAAACTTGTGCTATTAAAGTAATCTGTGAATTGGCTTCTCACTTCAAATCCCTCAGATTGCGCAATACCGCCTATGTCTGCTAGAGGAATCAAGTTTGAGGTAGGAAACTCCTCCATGGTTTCCAGCCTATCATTTTTATTGGGCTGAACAGACAAATATTTCTCAGATATTGATTCTGCAGTTTCAGCTTTTACATTAATGGGCGTGAATAAAATTCTGAAAATAGCACTCATTATTCCAAAAGCGTTTTCTGAAACTCTCCTTGCTCTACTCAGCTGGTAATTAAATGTTCTTTTCCTTGCATCTTCCAACACTTGATTTTTGCAGTATGGTTTCATGATGTGTTTGCTCAGCCTAAAAGCTTCATCACCAACACTACATAAGGTAGCAAAATATTTGAATTCGGCAGGTTTTGAGGGGGAGGAAATATTGTCTCGTTTTATACCAATTGCCCCATCTTTGACTTTTTAAATATTCCAGCATCGCCTTCCTTACCAAAAGAGCCTACATCAACAACAGTAAGCTTATAGTTGGCATCAACCATAGCAAGAAGCACGATCGAAAAATATCCTTTGTAGTTAAAGAATAGACTTCCTGTATTGGAGGGTGCTACCAATCTAACATGTTTACCATCAATAGCAGCAACACAGTTAGGAAAGCCCCAGCGAGTCCAAAATTCCTTAGTCTTTTTTCCCCAGTCAATTTTGTCAGGAGGAGGCAGAAACACAGGTGTTAGTTTTTTTGCTTGAGGTACAAAAGTGCATATACTAGAAGTAGAGATGCGGTAAGCAAATGACAGTGACCTGTACAATTTTCCTGTGGCAAGAAACCTGAAACATAACTTGTTTTTTGTTAGTTGCGTCGTGATTTTTTACACTACATCTGACAATTTTACAATCATTTGATTATTTGCACAATTTGTGTGTTGCAGGAAATGAGTGCCAGAGACGGTGGAAAAGTATCCGCGATCATTATAAAAGACAGAGAAAGGAAGAAAAAGGTGTCACGGGATCTGCGGCAAAAAAGAAGAGAGCTGGCTACTGGGACAGGCTACGGTTTTTAGAATTTGCGGAAGAGGAAAGTGAAAGTTTTACACACTTCCTTTCTCCTCCTGAAAACTTTGACGATCCTCACAAAACATCGACGGAACTTGATAATGACCTCAATAGAGGCGTGGCAGATAACATTCCATCAACAAATGAATCTGAGGAACTTTCCCCCCAACCTCAACAAACATCTCAACCACCTCGTCTTACTGCATTCCGACCTCCTCTGTCCAAAAACAGAAAGGAAAATGCTGCTCTTCCAAAGTATTTAAAGAAGAAGACAGAAGATAGATTCCATTTCAGAAACTGTCTCGTAGAACTTGCGAAGCCACCTGCACAAGAGGATGAAGTGGACCTGTTCTTTAAAAGCATGGCTCTAACTGTAAAAAAATTTAAACCTGATCTAATGGCTCACACCAAAATGAAAGTTTTCCAAATCGTAAATGAGATGGATTTGTTAAACCAGCAGCAGCAACACTGTGGTGCTGGTTCATCTACTTTTGGTTTTGACGAAAGCCATTCGTTCTCCCACCACTCGTCAGCATCGTCTCCCTGGTCCATCCCTAATCAAATAACTGTCGAGGAACATTCTGAAACCTTTGACATTGTCAATGAAGCCCGCTCTTTTTCCTCTAAATGATAATTAAAATAAATATAATAATTACGTTACTCAAGTGTTATACAGGGCGTCCCAGATTAAATTTCCAGCATGGGAATCTCGCTTATTGTAAGAGATACAGGTTTGTTTAAATTCGATGAATTATTCCCAAGTGTGTGAGGAGCTACAATCAATTTTTAAAAGTACAAAATTTTTCATGCTTCCGATGTTATAGCAAAAATATGAAAACGTTGAATTTTTTTTTCTTCATCTAATTTAAACAAACCTGTATCTCCTATAACAAGCGAGATTCCCATGCTGCAAATGTTATCTGGGACACCCTGTATATTTTTTGGTTCTGTATTCGTTTCAGTTTAAACTTTTTAATATCTGCAGGGCGTTTCTTAAATATTGCGAAAAAAGTCGGGTGGTGATTCCCTATCGAAAATTAAGGGGGGTCTTTCATATAACATTTTTTCCTTAGACGTCTCCTTTCGGAGTTACACAAAGAGGAGCGGTAAAATTAGGTTTTTATTTTATTTCTCAAATTTGGATAAATGTAAGAGAATGATATTTGGTAGATAATTTATACTTTTTCGCAATATTTAAGAATCACCCTGTATAATAAAATATTATGTTCACAAGAATTTTTTAATTTAATATTAACCAACATACCTCAGAGTAAAAGCTACTTTTTCAGCAGGTGTTATGGGTGAGTTGACACGGTTTTAAGCCTCTGTGGTAAGGTCTTCTTCAAAATAGCTCAAAAGGGATGCAAACTGCTGACGGGTAAACCTAAAATATTCTTTAAATCTCTCTTCGTCGATTAAATGGTTGCTAATCAATTTTGAAAACACTCTCGTCGGCTCTATTTAAAAACATATCGCTGACTGTTTCCTGCGCTTAGAATAAGTCTGGAGCAAGTGCTCCTCTTCTTCATCGTCCATCAAATGTTTAACTATTAACAAACCCAATAGTTTTTTCTTGTTTTCTCCAAAGCGATTCATGAATGCAGTGAAGTTGCAACACTTGGTAATTAAGACACTCCTTTTTAACAAGCACAAGTAGACTAAATAGTTGATGCGCTGGCGATTTATTTTTGTAGGAAAACACAAATACGCGGCGTGTTTCGGTTTACGTTCCTGCCGGCGCAATAGGCTCTATCACGTTCTACGCCGCGCAAAATACCTGCTGCTAGGAAAACGCGGCTTTAATATTAAAAATATACGGAAGACAATGTCTACATTTGGAAAGGCACACTCGATATTCTCTTCTAAAATTATTTTATAAAGTTCAGCATGACTTCTTGTTTTTACATTTTCTGTTGCACTGAACTTATAACGCACATATAAATGAAACTGCTGAAGTTCAGCTGAGAAATTATTGTTGAAGTCCTCTGGGTTAGCGTCAATCAGCTTTTGACAGTAATGTCACTTATACTGTCACTTCAACACGAAGTTTATTCTTAATTATCCTTTATATTTTATCAAACATTTATTTTACACAACTAGTTATGTTTTCATTTCAAGAAATAATAAAAATTATAATTAAGAATAAACTTCGTGTCAAAGTGACAGTATAGTGACATTACCCTGAGCAGTTGTCATAGCTTAATTGCAAGGCAGTACAGATTTTTGTCAAAACGCGTTTTGTAATTTGCTTATTTTTCAGTTATTGGAAAACTAATAATTAATATTGAATACATTTATGGATACAACATTTTTTTCTCTATAAAAAACCTATTTGCCTTTTTTTTCTAAAATAATTAGGGGAGATAATATACGACTTTTAAAATTTTACCATTGAAATTGTTATGTTGCGCGATCCAAGTCTACACCCTGTATGTATTATTAAAAACATTTTTATTAGCTGTTCGTTGAGGCGAATAAACTAAATACTAAATTTTTTGAAAAATCAAGAATTTTTGTAGCAATACATATTTGTTAGCGAATTATTAATTATACTATAAGATAACAATACACCACTCTGTTTATCTTAACTATAAGTTTAGTGAAACAGCAGTATAGCAAAACAGCCAGTTGAGTCAATATTAATGATCCAGATTGTTTTTTGGTTTTACTTTCAATATTATTAACCATAAACTGTCTTGGAGCTTGCTAATTAGGATGATCGCGAAATCTGCGGTGGTATTTCACAAGAAGTTCTTGATTTTTTTTAACAGAGTGCATTAGTAAACATTGTCTTATTAGTTAGAATTAGAATCAGTTAACAACTTACCAAGGGACGTTTATCGATCTTACAATTTTGGAATATCTAGTTGCTCTTAGATTCAATTCCTACATAATTTGAAATTATTAGCAGCACAACAAAAGCTTACATTTTTAAAAAAATTTGCCAAGTTGGAAATTTATTTGTTTGTATTTTGTCCATAATATGCTAATTCCATTATGCCTTTGGTTCCAAATATTTTTAAGTATTTGACTTACTCAAAAATTAGAGAAAAAAAGTCGTAAAATTACATTTACCTACATGTATTTGATAGAATTCCAGTAGCCAAATCGAGAATGATGTTATTTCAAATTTAAGAGCAAGGTCTTAAGTTCTGAAATAAATTCAGGATATTACAAATTGTATGTGTGCATGAAAGCAATGTGAGATAAATTCGCTAAATTAGAGATACGATTTAGTTGTTTAAATAAACAAATAAAATTTTATAGCGCTCTGCGCGTTACAAGTAGCGCATGACGGATCAATAAGCGTTTATTTCAAATTACAATTGACATTAAAAAATTTAAGTATTTATCTAAGAAAAATCATAGTTTTTTTCTGGCAAACATTGAATTATAGTTTTTGTCAACTTACAAACAATAAATTTTTTGTGATCTTAGTTCAACTTCATACAGCTAACAATAAACGTTACGTGATCAATAAAGCTTTTTAGAAATCCAAATGTGTAGTTTTTGTAGTCACACCTAAACACCTAATAATGTAAAAACATCGATAATTTAAGAGTTCCGTATTCAGGTATACATAATAGCGATTTCGGAGTAGCAAAAACTAATATTTGCATTTATTCATGCGCTAGACAAATTAGGAGATTGAAAATAAATAAACACATGTTCCTGTTTTAGCGGGAACATAGCACTTAAAGCCAAACTGATGACTTGTATCTTTTATTTAACCTACTTAATATGTATATTCTTTGTTTTTGTTATAACCAGACTTTCGCGCGCAATTTGCAAATAACTAACGTAATAGTATAAATATAATCATTACGAAATGTACAAAAACTGCGCAAATTTATTGTGATGTAATACAGCGACCTTCACCAATATTCAAATAGTAAAAAAAAGGTCAACAGGGTTGGATTATTATTTTAATTTTTATTTAATTTTCCAACAGTCACTTTTAGCATGTGTACTTAAACTTAAGCTTTCTTTTAAACAACGATGACCACAATATCCTCATATTTAGGCCTACCATATTTTCGTAAAGTCAAACCGGGACACGACGGCCTTTTTAAAACAGAGATAGGCAAAAAAGTGGTGGGGGGGTCAAAATGCGCCGTAGACGATTTATTTTTTTAAATTTAAAAAGTTCACACGTGTTTTAATGCAAAGTTAGGATACTTTACCATAATCCAAAACTACAGATTTATGTCGGAATATTTTCTGATTTTTTAAAAATCAGATTGCTCCCACCTTCTACAAAATTATTCGTAATAAAGGTAAAAACTTTGACTAATAATTTCTTTTTAGGTTAAGGAACTAATACATAATGTTAATATGAATTTAAAAAAGCAACACTATTTCAGTCAAAAATTTAAAAAAAAGTAAATATATTGGCTTGTGCTTCAAACGCATTTTATTTTTGCTTGTTTATATAGTTTAAACGTTTATAAACAAACAGCGTACATTACTATGAATATTTTCAATGGCATGCGTACAGCATACACATTAATATTTTCCCACAAAAGCGTGCAATTGGCAACCCTATAACACACGCGCAAAAACGTTTCACAACAAAATGACTGAAACACGTTTTTCTTAGCTCCTCGCGCTTTTTTGTTACCCGCGCGGGCAGATTTCACAAGAAAATCGGTGCGGAATATTTTTTTCACAAACCGGGACAAATGCGAAACCGATCTGGACACCGGGACATAACCTCTAAACCGGGACTGTACCGGCCAAACCGGGACGTATGGTAGGCATACATATTAAACAAAACAAAAAACTAACGAAAGGGACCAAAATTGGCAAATATAATATTTTTTTTAAATATTAAATATATTTTTGTACGGCATTTGTTACAAAAAATATTTGTACTTGAGAAATATCTAAAAACGCTTATTGGGACCGACAATTTTGTAAATTTTCAAGGTTTTGTGTAGTTACCATAAGCTACCCATTTGTTTTTTTGCATTTTGGTATAAACAAATTAAACAAATAGTAGAGATTATATTCTCTCTACTACATTTTGTTCATTACTATCAGTGGCGTATCCTGGTCTCTGATACAAGGTGTGCTACAATTTGAGAAATTAATAATTTATTTATTATTTAATTAATGTTTCTAGAACGACTTTTTTCAGTACCTATATCCTACATGTTCATTTTAATGTAGTAATTGTAATAATAACAACAATTAAAAAATTAATGAAAATAATAATGCTATTATTAATATTAATATAATTGTATAATTGTAAATTGTAACAAATTTTAAAAACTGTCTGATTTGCAGCTCGACAGTCCAGGCTCTAGGGCTATAAATGTACTTACGGGTGCGATTCTACTAGCGCACCAGGTCGAGCGATAATCACGCGCGTCCCCACCAACTCGCCACTACCCTCTCTCCAACCTCACGCTTCAAATGTAGCATAAGATTTGTCCGATTTTTGTATAGCGCCGCCGAACAGATAGATGTATGGCTAGCAAACGCAAACACAGCTTATTTCAACAATGAAACATTACTTTTTTAGACAATTTGCCAACTTTTTCTTTAAAATTTTCAGAAAAATTGGAAAATAATCTATCTTTTAATTTAATGAACGTACTCTCAATTAAAAATAAATTTTAGGGGTTTCACTAAGGTGTGCGGCGCACACCTAGCACCTATGGAATATACGCCACTGATTACTATATAGAGAACATTTGTTGCTATAGTTAGGTGTCTACAAACATCCTTGTTTAAATTATCAAATCAACAAAATTATTGATTCCAACTGAATTCATCATCAAAAAAATTGCTTAAAAAGGAAATATATTCAAAAAGTGTGTTTTAAACATGATCCTGAAAAAATTAAAATCGCTTATACAATATATTGGTCTGTGTATAAATGTGAATACGAATACAGCATAAGTTTGCTAAAGAGGTTAAAATCAAGTAAGTGATTTTCTGACTGAACGTATTATTACGGTATTATACTAAGACTATCACGAAATTATCCTGGTAATCACGAAATAATACGACCTTCACTTTAACGTCAATAAAATAAAATTAACAATTTCAGAGTTAAAACTTTCAGGCGAGAACTAGGGTTTCTCATATTTGACATTTTTGCTTGTCCCGGGATTCCGGGAAGAATATGTTCTACTTTTTGGGATTTTCCGGGATCCCGGAAGATAATAAAATATGTCAATATTTTAACCCCTTGAACGTGACATTAAATTCCTGAGTTTATGCATGCGACAATGTCGCGGCGGCAGAGGCTAACCTTTTTTTTATGTTGCTTCTGTAATGAAGCTGTGAGTCGAAAAATACAAAAATTAGGCTGTTTATCAGCACCTCAAAAAAAATTCATTTTTTGTTACAAAAATCACACGCAAAAACCGCGCGAACCCAACTTACCCAAATCTACCTGCATAAGATTTTTGAGTCAAGAAAAAAGAAGACTTTTGGCGTCGGTGACAAAGACCAACCTAATTTTTGTCTTTTTCCAACTTATAGCATCAACACAGAATGCACGTAAAAAATAATTATAATAAATTCTGATAAGTTATGATAATGTTGCAAAGATCCTAAAACAAAATAAACGAAAATAGTATTTTTTAAATATATCGGGATTTCCCAGGACGTTAAGTATTTCCCGGTATACATAAAATAGGTTAAAATGGACTGGGATACCGGGAGAGAAGCCCTAGTGATGAGAACCGTGCGGTTTTCATAATGCAAAAGTTTTTGGTTTTCTTCTTAATTCAAGGGTGATGTGATAAAAGTAGCTTTTAATATCACGAAATTAGTCGAGTTGGCTATATTATGTTGCTCTAGAGTTCGTGTACTAGATAATTAAAAAATTCAACAATACCATACACTAACATTGGAAGGAAAACATTCAGAGTATTCAAAAACAATGCTGTCATATACAATTATTGTTTAGGAACCAGGGTGGTGATAAATACCGTTGGTACAAACGGCCTATGGAGCTTTTTTTATGTTTAAAATTTTGTACTAAAATAATTAGGAATTAACTATTCATCTCTAGAAAGTTTCACGTATAAATTCTCAGGTTTCATTGTTCGTTTCTACCCCCTACCTCCTCTATATATACAGTCGATAAAAATTTCGTACCTCGTGAGATATAAATTGTAAGATGAAACCGTTCCCCTAATCTATTTCCACTATTTATCTATTGAACAAAATTTTGCGTGCAATTATTCTCGCAGTATTCTATGCAGCAACACGGGCGAATCCCATACGAATTTTAATTCCCAGCTATAGAAATTCAGGTGTTTGTATTATCATACCTGTTTTGGCGCCAACGGACGAAGCCCACTTGGCCCTGGACCAGGTGGATCCTTTGCAAAACCTGTAGTTTCGTTGAATAGAGTTTGCGATTTATTTATTCGCGAATCAAAGGATCAACAGAGGGTTACAATCTAACATCCACTTAGTGTAATCGTTTTTATTATAACGTAGAAGCCTATTTCAATATTAACGATTATCAGCAACGGCAAAATAAAATCATGTGGTTAGTATCGGTACGAATTTTACGAGTTTTTTTACAAAATAAAAACCAAAAAACCTTTAATAGACACATTTTAAAAGCCTAAAATTGATTTCGTTTAATATTAAAAAAAAAAAAACTTGATTGTTAAAAATATTCTTTAATATTATGAGTAACTTATTAAAAATTCTACGATCTTATTAAGCCCTTTGACCGTCCTAAATGTATCCTTATTATTATCCTTAATTTGTCTTAGCATAAGTTTTTAAATTTGACATGTTTTTAAACCATTTGTATCAGAAAACGTACCTTAAAACTAAAACACTATTTTCCTTTGCTGTATAAGTTGATGGCATTTTTAGGAAAGTAACAAAATTTGTATACAGGGTGTATGGGGATCTCGGAAGTCGTTACAATTGAAAAAAATAATCGTTAAATTAGCAAATAAGGTAAACCCGGGGAAGTGTGTTTGGGAGGAAAGTGTGACGACTCTTTTTAAAATTGCCGCAATTGAATCTAGCTTATTGCCATCGCGTTATTAGATGCCCAAAATCATTACGAAAGCAAATTGATGTTAGAACTCAGTAACAGTGTTTTGAAAAATCATACTCGATGAAATGTCAGCGACAGTGGTTTAATTGTGGTGTATGAGTTCGCACGTTTTGGCGCATAATTTTGAGAAAGAGTCATAAAACGTGGTAAGTGGATATTTTTTCAGGCTATCCTCTTATTTAAGGATTGCGTTTCATTTTACAATAAGGGAATGTTATTTTATATTTTTAAGCAATTATGACATAGTTCACACCAGGGTGGATAAAAATCATGATTGTTTTTAAAAAATCAAAAAAATCGATTTATTTGATTTAAATCAGATTTTTTTGATTTAAATCAAATGTACCATATTATCGAATTTATTGACATATTCACATGCTATTTCTGTTTTGTGCTAATATATTTAATAATCAATATATTTAATTCATTGGTGAATTTTTGTCAAAATGAAAAATTAAATATAATGATTAAGAATTTTGAAAAAATCAGTGCTAAATGGTGAGGTTTAATTAATTATATACAGGGTGAGTCATTAGTGCGGGATCGGTCGATTGTGGCTAAACGGCTTGAGATATGAAGTTGATTCAAATGCTATTTTATAAAGTTTTTTCTAAACAACACAATAAAAATATTTTCAAATATACAGGGTGAGTCACTTTTCTGGAACTAATAGCAACTTTTATATTTCAAATACAACACCCAATTTTCTATTCATTATTTTTGACCGCCTTAATTTTAGCTTTGCATCAATATAAAATACTACAGGTTTTTATACGGCGTTGTAAAAAAAAATTATTTTCTAAATTATTCAATGTTTTAAGTCTTTATTTAAAAAATTCTCCTGAAGTTATTTTGAAATACAGAGTTGTAATTTGGTATGGACATGCAGAAAAAATTTCTCTGTTCGCTCGATATGAAAAAATTTGAATCACACATACAGAGGTGTTTATAAATAGGTGGCAACTTCCATGATTTTCAAAAGCTCGTCACTCGATTTTTTCAAATGCAAACCCCTGTATTTTTTTATGTCATCGAATTCATCTTTAAAAGAGCTTCATATTTTGTTAAGTATGTCCTACACCCAAAACTCATACTTTTCGAGATATTCGAATTTTTTTTTCAAATCGTTATTGAAGCAATAAAGTGCCGTGGAAATTGAAAAAACTGACTGTTCACTACGCTAAGGTCAAAAACTTGTCATTTATATTTTGAATTATTGCATTTCCACAATGAATATTACTTTACAAGAGCAAATTCATATGGTTTATTCACCATTTCGTGTATTTAATTACTAATAGTAATACAATTTTACTTTATTATAAATTAATATTATATTGTACTCATATAATCTGTGATTTAAATTGATAATTTTTTTTAAAAAATCACTTGATTTAAATCATGAATTGATCAATTAATTAATTTTAAATCAATTCATTTAAATCTGCTCAACCCTGGTTCACACTTACCTCTTTAAAATTGTGACCACTTTTACGGGGCAAATGTGGACTTGTTGCAAAATGGTAAAAAATTATAAAAGAAAAAGCGACAAAGCAACTCTAAGCAAAACAAAAAAAAAGCAGAGAAAAAAAAGAAAGACGATGGAAAAAACGAAGATAACTAAAAGGACAAGTAAATTGCCACAGAAATATTTTAGTAGCTCAAGTTCAGAAGAAAAAGGAATCGTAGAACCAGTATTCATAGCTACAGACGACGATTTGGACACTGAAATATGTGAAGACGAAGACGAAACGGATATTTACGAAAAAGACAAAAAAGAGCTGGAAAAAACTGAGGTAAGAAAAGAAGAAATCGGGAAAATTAAAGGGACAATAAAATCACGACAGAAAAGTTTCAGCAGCTCAAGCTCAGAAGAAAAAATGGTAGAACCCAATTTTGTAGACCAGCAAATGATTTGGTCCCTTAAGTATTCGAAGAAAAAGACAAGACGAACGTCAACCAAATGGCTGTCGGGAGTTGGGTTATTGTAAAATACAGCTTTAAAAAAAAGCACTAAACATTACGTTGGACAGATTAAAACCAGGTCAGAAATCCAATGGGATGTTCTATTCTTGAAATGTAGGAATAATAACAGCTTCTTTTAGCCACAATTAGAAGACGAAGACAATATAATTGACATCATACGAATTTCGCCGGAACCTGTTAAGAACCGAAGAGACAATTTTATGTTTAATGTCAAATTTAAGGACTAAACTTTTAATTTTTTTAAAGTTTGTTACTTTAATATCAATAAAGATATAAAAACAATTAAAAAAACAAAAACTCTTGTTTTTTCGTACTGTTCAATGTTTCCCACTTGCCCCAGAAGTTAAGAAATGGACCAACGATATTGTCACACTTACTCCAAACTCATGGGGAAGTGTGACCCATGAACATTAAAACAAGCCAAAAATTATAACTTAATTCTAATAAGCAACAGAATTACAAAACTTCTTCAATTTAAAATGGGAACACTGAGGTACCTAGAGAAAAAATTGCAGATTGTAGCAATCGTCCCAAGCTTGTCAAACGCCTTTTGAAAATCAACCAATAAAAAACTAGATCGCACATCCCCGGGGTTACCTTAAGTTTGTTTTTACAACAAAATAAACTTAATAAATACAACAAAGATTACAGTGAAAACTATAACACTATAATAAGCTCAAGTCACCTTCTTAGATATATAATAAAACCAGGTTTTAGAAGCGAAAGTAGATGCTATTTTTACAATAAGGCAAATACTAGTAGAAAATGTAATTGAATAAAATGTTTTCACTTTTTCTGTTTTATCGACCTGCAAAAAGCTTTCGACAAGATTTGACTATAAGACATTGTAAAAATATTGTATGAGAGCTAAGTACCTAATTCTATCATAGTTCAAATAAAGGACATATGCTTTAACAAATAAAAACTAATGGAAAACCAATCCAATTCCCGTAAAGAAGTTTGACAAAGAGATTCGCTAAGCCCCTTGCTATTCAACTTACTGATAGACGAATTAATTCAAGTAGTACACTGCGACGGAGGATGCAGCAGAGATACTAAGTTAATAAAGATGATCTGTTACGTAGATGATGATGATGTGTGATGTGTGTCTTAACAGCAAGAAATTTAATAAAGCAGCGTATGATTTTAATATAAAGACATTCACAGAAAAAACAAAAGCCATGGTAGTAAAAAAATGCATTAGATTTAAGCTGTACTGGTCAGTGGCGTACGCAGAAAAATATTTCAGGGGGGTTTGTTTTAATTTGCAAAAATAATACTGACTAATTTCAAAAGGGGCATGGTAACGGTAAAGTTAGAAAATGATCTAGGTGGCTAGACACAAAAAGTGAGTCGTAAGAAAGAGTTGCGGGGGTCCAGGGAGAAGCAGTCCTCCGGGTTATATCGTCATGAGATTTTTTTTTTTAATTTTCAAGGTCAAACGTAACCAAAAATAGCGATTGTGAGTAAAATAAACAAACATAATATATTTTGTATGTATGGAAAAGCAATCTGTCGCGCAATATTGAAATGCGGTAATTATAATTTTAGTTTTTTTCAAACTTTTGCCCCCCCCCCAAAGTTTGAAAAGAACTAAAATTATCCCCCTCCCCCGATTTATCCCCCTAATCCCTCCTTTGCGTACGCTACTGGTACTGGATAATTCTAGTAGAACAGGATATGTCCCTAGATTACTTGGGAGTAGAGCCGAAAGGTATAAGAACATCTACAAAACATAGAAAATCAAAATTTATGGAACAGGAACGGACGTTATAAAAGCAAAAAGAATAATGTTTTGTGTTGATGATGAGCGAGCAGAGTCATGCAAAACGCGTGGTGCTCATAGACAAGGAGACCTGACCAGGGGTAACTATTTTTGTTTAATGTTTAGCTTTAGCAGTATCCGCTTATAAATTGCTCTTTTTTCTGTTTACCGACTCGATTTAGTCTATGGCGCGAAATCAAATGGCAAACGTAAATTAATACCGCAACATGGGTATGGTTAAGGTTTCTAATGACCTACAAACCGTTTTAACGAATTTAGTGTCCTAAGCGGAAATAACTGCTATAGATATCCTTGACTTCGCTTGCATACACGTGTATTGTACCAATCAAAACATTTGGCGCCAAAACGAAACGAGGTCAGGCAGTCACTAGGTGAGCAATGCGAAATTCCTTTTAAGTGATGACTTCTTCAAATGTACCTACTATGAAACGCTATATTTGTTGATTGTGTAGAATTGTATAGAAAGAATTGTGTATGAGTACATAAAACACTATTCGTAAAGTGCGAAATATCTGGGACGTGCGACGCGACTGACGTCATGGCCGAAACAACAATTTTTCGATTTTTCGTTATCTAGAAAATATTTCTCTAAAGCGTTCTATAAAATCTGTAGTAAAGATCATGATGTATTTCCACAGTAGGGCAATATACTTTGGTAAAGAGATTCTTTCAAGTAAACAATTTTTAATATGCATACAAAATGTCACAATCTCTACCGGATTTCATAGCTAACTTTTGTATTGTTTATGCTACATAGACCGTTTTCAAAAAAAAAACAGTTTAATGAGTCTATTAATATGTACAGGGTGAGGCATTACTTATGACACCCCCACTTATTTTGTTATTGGAAAGCATTATCAAAAAAAGTTTCAAATAAAAGTTGTTTGATACAGTATTTCCCAAAACACTGTCATGTCAAATTTCGTTTTCATTTGTTTTTTTAGGAGTTATGGCACCATATTTGTTTTTTTTTTAATGGCACCATAAATATTTTTTTATACGGTTTGAAAGACATTTCTTTTCTCTTTTCAAAGCCCTAAAACTTTTATACCCTTAGATAACAAAATTTTTAAGAAAATCGCAAAAGAACAATTTTGTTTTAAAAGCGTACGGTATTAATTGTTTTACATTAGTAGGCTTTCAAAATGATAAAAAATGTTTAAAAAAAAGGTTTATTAGGTTACAATGGTAAACACAAAACTACTGTAATACATTTTTTACCCTTTGTATCATTTTCAAAGCCTACTAATGTAAAATAGTTAATACCGTACGCTTTTAAAAAAAATTGTTATTGGAAAGAATTATCAAAAAAATTCAAATAAAAGTTGTTTGATACAGTATTTCCCAAAATATTGTCATGTCAAATTTCGTTTTCATTTGTTTTTTTTAGGAGTTATGGCACCATATTTGTTTTTTTCTAATGGCACCATATAGATTTTTTTATACGGTTTGAAAGACATTTTCTTTCTCTTTTCAACGCCCTAAAACTTTTATACCCTTACATAACAAAATTTTTAAGAAAATCGCAAAAGAACTATTTTGTTTTAAAAGCGTACGGTATTAATTATTTTACCTTTGAAAATGATACAAAATGGTAACAAATGTATTACAGTAGTTTTGTGTTTACCATTGTAACCTAATTAACTTTTTTTTAAACATTTCGTATCATTTTCAAAACCTACTAATGTAAAATTATTAATACCGTACACCGTACGCTTTTAAAACAAAATAGTTCTTTTGCGATTTTCTTAAAAATTTGGTTATGTAAGGGTATAAAAGTTTTAGGGCGTTGAAAAGAGAAAGAAAATGTCTTTCAATCCGTATAAAAAAATATATATGGTGCCATTAAAAAAACAAATATGGTGCCATAACTCCTAAAAAAACAAATGAAAACGAAATTTGGCATGACAATATTTTGGAAAATAGCGTATCAAACAACTTTTATTTGAATTTTTTTTTGATAACTCTTTCCAATAATAAAATAAGTGGGGGTGTTACCCTGTATAACGCTTTTATTTTTTAGTTGACATGAATATTTTATATTACAGGACTAAAAAATAAAGCTTGTTTTTTTTTTTTATTTGGCTTAACATATTTATTTAAAGAGATAAGTTATTAGCATTAGTATCTTGTTGGCTAATTTTCAGAATCATCCTGATGATCCCCTTCGTCGATCCATATGAAAAATTATTTCCTATATTATATAAACATTATTTAACTCATACATGAAAAATATACATACAAAACATTTATTGTTAAATGATTTCGCTTTTTTTAAATTAATACAAAGTATTGTCTCCTTCAATTTATACTTTAAAAAATTAAGTGTTTTATTTTGCTTTACGAACAATTCAGATACTTTATTTAACCGCAGTTTGTATTTAATTCTTAAGGGTAGCAAATTAAAAATCGTGCATAGTTTATCATTAAAGGTATAACATTGTTTTTTTATTGTAAAAAAAAAACACACACACACAAAGCAGCTTCTTTGGATTATGAAAAGGACATGTAAAAAATGTTGTAGTATTGTGCTGTTTTTTTAAAGTAAAATAATCCACTTGAACTATACATCAAACGTTTTCTCACAACTCCCTTCTAGTCGTATTAGATGTAACGTCGCTCGCTAACTTGTGATTTAAACATCAACAACTTGCACACAATAGAATACAGGTCCACGTTTCTGGATATTGTTAACAATGACACATAATAGAACGCCAAATAGCGTATTCCATTCTTTCCCTGCTCTATTAAAGGTAATAATTTTCGCTAGTTATGACCTAGGTACCTTGGTGCACACCTCAAAAAGGGGAATACATCTCCCTAAACGGTGAATAATAAACAACAGAGTTCGAAAAAAAACACCTTAATCGCTTTCAAGTGTTTTCAGGTGTGCTTTTAACACCTTCTCTGAACAATGGCTTCTGTTAAACGCATTCTTAGCCAGTTTTACAAACACAGAATTTTGCATACGAACCCCTTTGTATTGCCAATTCAGTTTGGACAACCGTATAAACGTTTGGGGAGCATTAACAAAGACATATCTATGACCAAGTCGAAGAATCATCTAACAGAAATTACAAAAATGCCACAACAAGTAATACAGTCAATATTGTTACAAGTAAGTACGCACTATAAAAATTATTATTTTAAAAATTTAAGAAAGATTTTTTTTTTCCATTATCAATGGCATTGTGCCAGTAACTGGCGCAAGAGTGGTCACTGGCAAGCCAGTCATGCAAACAGTAAATTAGAGTCGTTTTTAAAACAACGATAGTAAAGCGTTGCTTGTGTACCGGTCAACAAAAATTATTTATTTTTAGTTTCAATTTATCCATACCAGAACTAAATTGGTTAAATTTATTTGTAATTTTTGTAAATTGGTGGATTGGAATTCAAGTTTTCTGAGTTTTTTTGTCTTTATCCAACGTGAATTCAGTATTTTTGAACTTTCACTTACGTTTATTAATAAGGTAATAAATATGTTGTTTTACCAGTTCCTTTACTGCTTTTCAGAGAGGCTGTTACCTTTACTTTTAACGTACTGGATTGCTTGTCACTAATTACTGTAGTACAGAGCCGGCTCTACCTGTATCAACGTTCCGATAAAACTTCTTATGCAAGCGCAAAAAGGTACCTAATTTAATGTTATTTTGTTGTTTTTAAAGTTTAGGTAGTTTTGGGTAGGTACGGTTTAAAATATTAAAACATTAAAACTTCCCCCATATTAAAATTTTTCTGTCTGTATCTAAATGAAATTTTATAGATGTATACAGGGCGTTTCTTAAGTATTGCAAAAAATTGGAAGTCGATTCCTTATCGAAAATTAAGGGGGGTCTTTCATATAAAACTTTTTCTTTAGACGTCTCCTTTCGGAGTTACACCCCCCTAAAGGGGAGCGGTAAAATTAGGTTTTTATTTTATTTCTCAAATTTGAATAAATGTAGGAGAATGATATTTGGTAGATGTTTTATACTTATTAAAAGGTTTCCCATAGTAATATTTTTAATCATCTTCCACGTTCACAGGGCGCTAAAAAGTGCGACCCCTGTTGGTTTTTTTATCAGAATTTTTGGTGGGTTAAAATTTTGCAATTAGAAAATTTTGTTTTGAAAGGCTGATTTCTTTAAAAACTTTTTTTATTTTATAGTTTTTCTCGTAAACCTACCGTTTTTAAGTTAAAAATAAGTTCATTAAACATGAACAATAAAATATTCCAATATAGAACGATTCATTTTGGTGGTTGCCATCGGTTTGTTTACGTTCATGACAACCACCAAAATGAATCGTTTTATATTGGAATATTTGATGGTTTATGTTTACTTATTTTATTTTTTACTCAAAAACGGTAGGTTTTACGAGAAAAACTATAAAATAAAAAAAGTTTCTTAATTAATCCAGCTTTAAAAAAAAAAAAAATTGAAAAATTTTTACTCACCAAAAAGTTCTGATAAAAAACCAACAGGGGTCGAACTTTTCAGCCCCCTGTGAAGATGGAAGATAATTAAAAATATTAATATAGAAAAACTTTAAATAAGTACAAAACATCTACTAAATATCAATCTCCTACATAAATCCAAATTTGAGAAATAAAAAAAAATTCTAATTTTACCGCTCCCCTTTAGGGAGTTGTACTCCTAAAGGAGACGTCTAAGGAAAAAAAAAATATATGAAAGATCCTCCTTAATTTTTGATAAGGAATCACCTCCCAATTTTTTTTGCAATACTTAAGAAACCCTGGATTTGATGTTGCGTATGTTTCTGTGAATATTAGAAAATCCACCTTTGCTGGATTGGCCGAAAATATTTTTCGCCAGGTCCCGAGCGGAGCTGTTTAAAAAATGCTAGTTCTACTAATTTTATCAAATACTTTAAACGTTTAAAACAAAAAATTTACATAATTTAACAGGAATGTAAAAACACATTAAACAAATACACAAACTGGATAAAAAATTAAGTAATATATTTTTAATACGATTTTATTACAACAAATAACACAAATTTACCGAGAAACAAAAAAATAAACGAACAGAAATTATACCTTAGCTCCTCTGAGCCGGTTTACAAATGATGGTAATCATCCTTAATTATAATACACAGCCATAAGGATGACTCTTAACAATAATAGTTGTCACGACAATGTATACTAATGATAAGGTAATTGCCAACAAGTATAGATCAGCTATTATTACGTAAATAATGTTTATAAAGGCTCTTTTGTGAAAATAGCATACATTAGCAATAAAATAAAAGACACATCAAACTTTATTTACTTTTAGCAAACAACTCCGATAGCATTATATGGAAATTAAATTCTTTTATTCTATTTAATTATCAACAATTAGCACTTAATGGTTTTTGTGAGTACGAAATGCAAATAAAAAATTACATGGAAACCTTTTATTATCTACTACTAAATCATTGATTTCAGAATTTAGAGGTCAGCAAATAATCGAACTACGAATATTCAGACATTAAATATGTATATTAAAGTAAAAATATAAAAAATAGAGTATAGTGTTCCAAATTGGAGGGACAGCATTCGATTCTTGCGTGTGTTGGGAGATATAAAGTTGGCTAAACTGACGTAAATTTGTATAATTTTGTTCTTGTTGAACATACGCTAATACGTTTATTTCTGTGACTTCAGCTTTCATCTGCACTGCTCTTTTATTCCTTGGTGCATTATTGGGTAAACCAAATTGTTGCAGATTGGAATATAATTTTGCAAAAATATGTAAGGGCGATTGACGTCGATCAGATCATGTTTTTAAGGAGATACATTTTATTTATCTTTAAACTCCAAAAAACATCAAAAGCTCTAAACACAATCAACAAATAAGAATAATTAAATGAAATGTAATGTAATAAATAACAAAAAATTCCCTAAAAATGTTTAAAAATTTGTAGTTTTCACATTCACACTCATGAGCTTCATAAATTTTACCGTCGAAGCAGGTTTTGCATTCATTACAAAGTCGGCAAAAATACAGTGTGTACAAAAAGTAACGTAACGGGTCATGTTTCTGTCAATATCTTTATAAAAACTAAAATAACTCAAAAACGACTGAATTTAGATACATAAAACCTATATGTTTTTGAAAGAGAATTCAATTTTACATCTAAAAATTATAAAATATACTGGGTTTTCCATTTAAAAAAACATAGTGACGTATCGGTGCGCAAAAACAAAACATTGTGTATAGTTAAAAATAATTTAAGGTTATAGTGTCCCAAATTCGAGTAAATGCATGGGGATCTCGCTTATCTTAAGAACTACGAGGTCGGTTAAATTAGGGCAAAGTTGCAAAATTAGATGCTCATTAATAATCCAAAGAGAAATTGAAAATATCTCAAACGGTATCCGAGAAAATTAGGAAAAACTGGAAAATACGATTTTTGAAAATCGTCTATAACTCCTTTGGAGTATGAAATATTTTAAATGTGTAAAGACATTGCCCAAGCAACTTTTCAAGCCGAATCGAATAGTGGTCACAAATTTTTTCTAGATTGATTCGTTTTTGTTTTATGACAACCAACTTTATTTTTTCTTATGGGCGCAATTTTTGCTATTTACATAATCAAATAGCATTTATTTTTCTGAATCCATTGATGTATCACACATGGTATTTTACTTTTTCTTTCATTCTCAAATTTCAAAAAATACTTTTTAAACAATAACCATTATAAATCAGGTTGGCCGGTCATTGTAGTTTATGTTGTTTCCATGACAACCGATCAACAAACTAAAAGTTTTGAAGCCGTGTTAGTCGTAAAAATGAACTTTAATAACGAAGAAAAACGCGATATGCTGCCCATAAGAAAAAACAAAGTTGGTTGTCTAAAAACAAAAACGAATCGACCTAGGAAAAATTTGCGACCACCATCCGATTCGGCGTAAAAAGTTGCTTAGGCAACTTTTTTACACATTTAAAATATTTCAAACTCCAAAGGAGTTATAAACGATTTTCAAAAATGGACTTTCCAGTTTTTCCTAATTTTCTCGGATACCGTTTGAGATATTTCCAATTTCTCTTTAGATTATCAATAAGCATTGAATTTAGCAACTTTGCCCTAATTTAACCGACCTCGTAGCTCTTAAGATAAGCGAGATCCCCATGCATTTACTCGAATTTGGGACACCCTGTATAGTAAATTACCACAAACAACTTTTGTATTAAACTCTTTTTTGTAAAGTTGTCACAAGACGAGATATTGATCGGTTACGTTACTTTTTGTACACACTGTACAATATCTACTATAGATTTTCATTCATACAGCAAGAGATGTGCACTGCAAGCTATAACTTATAACAATCGAAACTTATCTGAAAAGTCACTTAAGTACAGAGAGAGATTAGCTGGACGTTCAAGTTTTGGAACAAATCGGTTCATGAGATACTTAAAAAATAAGTGCAATGTATCTCACAGATACTTTGCGCCTGACGAAGGGTTAAACAGATTATTATACAGGGTGTGTAAAAATTGGCGGAAGGGCTACACGGGGCGATGTTCTTCGTAAAATTCTAAGTCGAAAATCTTAATACGAAAATGTTGTACCACGCTTGCTGTGTCTGCAAGAGGTCCTCAAAGCTTTGACATTTAGTCCTTTAATAGGCGTTATTATTTAATACTTGCAAATGAAAAAGCTGCAATTTGGAATAAAAATAGATTTCGAATAGTATTTTTTCCTAGATATTGTGTTCTTCCTTTCAAAAATTGGTGTTGAAAATATGTAAATCACTGATTTTAATGACAGTAATACATATGGCAACATTGTCCTTAGCTGTCATCTCTGTTTTTCTCGTAATTATTTCTTGTTTGTGTTTTACGATACCCAAAAGTTTGCAGCTATGTTTACGAACTGAAGGCTTTCAGTTCGAACAAAAAATGTAAATGTAAAAATTGCTGATAAAAAAATGTCCAAACGCAAATCAATGTATGCAATGTTGCCAATTTTATTTTTCTTTAAATGGTTCCTGAGGCCATATGAAGCATGGTACAACATTTTCGTATTAAGATTTTCGACTTGGAATTTTACGAAGAACATCGCTCCATGTAGCCCTTCCGCCAATTTTTACACACCCTGTATATTACGGATATTTTTTAATGACCATATTTTTTTATTAAATACCACATTTTTATGAATAATGAAATACATTATCTTTTCCTTAAAAGGTAGTTAACAAATTTTGCAACCACATAATTTCCAAACCACATCAGTATGGTCTACGTATAAAAGCCTAATCCTTGATCTTCCTTCTACCGTTGTGTGTAGATGTGTCGTCGCCTTGATTGTTGTACCTACCACAACAAGTTCGACTCGCATAGATATCTCAGGGAGTGTGCATCGAGGTCACACTTTCCTGTTAAGCTATCTAATATATTTAAATATTTTACTTTTTACAGCATTTTTAGTAAGTATTGTGTTATGAACAAAACAATTCAAGGAAGTTTTATCAAAACAAAACATCAGAAAATAAAGATCAAAGTCTAGAAAAAAGTTACAAATGAACAGGAGTTGGCAATTATATTAGTATGGATTTTTCTATTGAAATTTTTCGTGAGCAGTCACTACTCACTAGGCATATTTCTTAACATGCTAAGACTGATTAGTTCGTTATTTTTATTTTAGCACGTAGTTAAAATATATTTTATGGGTAGTATTAATACAATCTAACAGGCAGTTAAAAAGGAAGTCACAAGAGTAAATAAAATTGTATCAACCAAATATTGACTTGACAATACAGAGTAACCTTGAGATAAAAATTGCATTTGTTATCGGGCACACGAGCAAACCACAATAAAACTTTTAATATGAAAAAGTGTTTACTTACAATTCATAAATTTTTATTCACTTTGCCTGAGGGTGCCTATTACAAGTAATCAAAAAAGTGCAGCAGTCTTCACAAGAAATGTTTTACAACGATCTCCGTTTTCTCAAATAAAAAAGCGTGTCACGAAACTGCATTACACACTTGTTTGTTGAAAACGCTTGCTTGCAAAGCCAATCAGGTTAACAAACAGCACTAGAGTACGCTTCTACATATTGATTGAGTTTTTGTTAAGTAAAAAACTTTGATTCTCGTCAATTTGTTCCAGTTATATGCTTCCAAGAACACCAAATGATAAATTGATGTTCTCACAAGATACATGCATGGTGCATACATACAAATATTGGTAAAGGCAAATCTGTTTCATTTTATTTTATATACTATATACAGGTTGAATATGAATATATATAGTACTGTTCAAGTGATTAATCCGGTTAGTGTGATTAATATGAGTGTTTTCTTAAAAAAAATTAAAACCAAGCTTTAACCTAATCGTCAATCGTTTGTTCCTCAGTTATAAAGGGTCAGGTTAAAGGTCGGTTAAAGTTATTTTTTTTAAGAAAACAAACTGTAATTGTGATCCTAGGCACTCATATTAATCACATTGATCGGTTAATATTAATACTAACCGGAATATTTTTTGGCACGAACACTAACCTATTGTATGCCTAAATGTATTGCACTACAAAAACAATGATAAAAGTACTTTATCATTATATGCGTGTACAAGCAAACCATAGTGATAAATTTTGTGAAGCTCTAAAAATGAATTTTTGCAAATAACTTGCCCGAATAAGGTTTTTAAAAAAAAAATTAGCACTGCACACAGTCACATACGCAATACAAACCAACCCTTAAAAAGCCAGCTCAACCTGTCCGTTAATAACGAAATTATTTTGATGGGGCATCTTCGCCGGTGGGGCATCTATCCTGGACTTACCCTATTTATTGACAGTATTAACAATATATATTGATCGTCTGAAGCCCGCCTTAATGTATTTATGTTGATATTCAGTTTCAAAACAAATAAAATCCATCAAAAAGTCCCCATGAAGCTATAGAGTGCCATGAATTTAAACAGCTTTGAAAGAAATCAATGTTTTCATTTTACTGAGCGTAAAAAATCTACAACTTTTTTCCCAAAAATATTTTTGTCCCATTAAGCACAACCAAATTATTAAGGATTAAAAAAAAAATGCCTATTTTGATTTTTGTTTATTATCTAGCGTGCCATGGATCTTTTTTAAAACATTAAATCGTGTCTGAATAGGTCTCCGAAAATGGAACAATTTGTCTAATTTAAACTTCTTTGTAGCTCCTACCATTCACAAGATCCCAATAGGGATCTATGTAGATGTGGACCACCCTGTATATGGACAAGGAGGAACAGAAATTTAATATAAATTACAGCTTAAATTGGAGCTACTTTTCAAATAGGTATGTATTTTATTTTTATTTCTTCAACTTCTTGTTACGATATTTTAGTTTTTTTTAAATAAAAATATACATAGGTACGTATATAGTTGTTTTGCCCAGTTCAGAGAATATCGGAAGTTTAAATAGTTAAAGACGAATCAACAAATGTGAATCACATGTGCGTTCGACAGTTAGTTGTCGTTTGAATGTAACAGTTCTGTGTCATCACTTTCGGCTTGTAAAGGACGTGGGATCCTTATCGCCGTGTAAAATCTAGGGCAAAAAATGAAATGCAGCGTTGAGATCTATCGGGGAATCTTTCTCAGCGCGAAGCATCGAGTGGAACACATGCGATGCGATGGGATAGGTCTGAACCTTTAAGTGCTTCAGAATTTGTTTTTAATGACGGTTAACCACTTAAAAATCCACAAATAAAATTTTAAGTATTATGTCTCGATATAAGAGAAACTTGAGTTTTATTACGATGCTTACTTGTTTTATTCCTTATAAAATACACACTTCTGAAAACTAAGGTTTATGTTAAGGCTCTCGACTTCGTTTCCAAAAAAAAAATTGTGTGGAATGACTACATATGTTAATTTATTGCAAACAAAAGTATACCAATAGTGCCTACATTAATAAAATAAATCTTAACGACAAAATTATCCTCAAAAAATTTACATTATCTTGTTTTTCTATTTTTGTCAGAGAGATAATATTTTGTTAATATGCATATTGTGGTTGTTGCGTTCGTTGTGGAATATCGCAATTCCTGTTTGTTATCTTTTTATTTGTATTTATTACGTTTAATGACACCTTCCCTAGTGAACATACTCTTATGGATAATCAAAACATAAATGTTCTTGTATAAAAAGCTTATATTTTAGACATTAATACGCACGTTATTGCAACCAGGGGTTTGGAGCAGTTCAATTTTTTAATTGCTCCGCTCCGACATCAATCCGCCTGCTCCAGCTCCGCTCATACTCCAAATATGGATAAAATGTTTAAAATAAGTTTTATAAAAACCAAGCGTTGATTTCCTCGGATATGGGTAAATGGGTCAAAAATTACAATATTTGATCCTGACAGTGAGTTAAGTTTAATAAATGTTTGTAAGAACAAATTATTAATCTTCAACTGTTTTTCTTTTAAATTGTACATAATAAATTGGAGCATTGGAGCAATTAACATTATTTGCTCCGGACTGCGCTCCAGCTCCGGGCAAAAACCCATTGCTCCACACTCCACTGCTCCGTGTTCAGCTCCGTGCTCGGCTCCAAACCCCTGAATGCAACTCATTAATCGGTCAAAGTAATTCAGTCCAGTTTTAGATTAACGTCGTTGCTAATAATGGTCGATTCTATTAGCGTTACACATGAAAAAATAAATAAATAAGAATGTACATAAGTTTCATATAAAATCACTTACTTTTTTTTGAAGATCTCTTGCCAATATCAGTTCCAAGACTTTTTCGTCTTCTCATCTTGCAATCTTATTTTCAATTAAACTTATTCATATTGGTAAAAGAATCGTTTTAATACTCCAACTTCAGTGGCGGATTTACCTATAGGCTAAGTAGGCTATAACTTAGCCTAGGGCGTGAATTTCATGGAGCGGCAAATTTTAGTTAATTCCATTTTTTTAAGTAAAAAAAAATATATTAAGAAAAACTGTCCTAAACGGTAATTTTTTAGGGGCGGTACATTTGGTGTACTACTGTACAACAAAAACAAGTTTTGTTCCACGTTTGTTGTTAATAGTTGACATGTATTGGGAGGGGCGGCAAACTCAAGGATAGCCCCGGGCGGCACAAACTATTATGGATTTGACGAAAAAAAAAAAAATTAAGAAAAGGTTGTGCATGGCCTAAAATTAATTTAAAGATGAATAAAAGTGTAATTATTAAAGTTCATGACAATAGATTTTAGCGATTTTAGAAATATTCGCAAGAGTAAAGTGCTTATTTTAAGAAATAGAAAAAAATATATTTAAAGAAAACCATATTTAATTATTTTTAAATTCTAAACATTTTTGCTCTAAAATTTATTTGAAACTCTTAAAATAAGGGCACTTTACTCTTACAAATATTTCTAAAATCGCTTAAATCTAGTGTCTTGTATTTTGATTACACTATTTTTCATCTTAAAATTAGTTTTAGGTTATACACTATTAACTATTAAATTTTCTGAGAAATTGATAATAAAAAACTTTTTCATTTATTGCAGACTTTTTGAATGACGCTGTATATACAAATGTATAGCGCGGCAAAAAGCTCTTAGCAAGTTGACCATTTTTTTTGCCGAACTTTCGGGGACACTAAGCTGGGGTTACTGAAAAAAAAGGTCTTCAACTGACTTTCGTAATTCTATTTTTCCGTTTCCCGTACACCACAAACCACAACTTTCATTTGTTTAATAAACGAAATTCAAATGAAAGAGCGGGAATTAAAATCCACACATTTTTGCCCATTTAAAAAAGAGAGGATATGTCCAGGAGAAAGGACGTGTGGTAACCCTAAGTAACCTAACCTAACAACCATTATCGGTGGTGGCTGACAGCTACGTGCACAAACTCCTCCCCACTCCAGTTTTCGTGACCAATAAGCGGTTACACTGTTACAATGTTGCCAGACTAACAGATTTGCTTAATTTGGCAACAGTGAAAGTACTATACATTCGTTGTTTTAAATGTGTATAGGAAAATTATGAAAATCGGGGACAAGAATAATCCGGGACTTGAGTCTGGTTTCGGGGACTGTCCCCGAAAATCGGGGACGAATGGTCACCCTATCTTAGCCTACAAACAACAAAATGATAAATAAATCTGCCACTCAATCCAACCATTTATTGAATAAATGAAATGATTCTAATAAAGAGACACGTCTCGAAACTAGAATAGATTTTCTCCTACTACATAGGAGGATTATACTACTAATGCTACGTAAGCGATTACTAAACTTATGCATAAATAGACAACTCCATGTTTTTAAAACAAATATTAACGCTAAAATTAATGATATCAGAAAGCTTAAAAAAAAAAATGTAACAATGCTCATTGAGGCAGTTCATTGTGCTCTATTGTTCTTTGTTAATAGCCTTCGGCTGCAATAAAAGCTTCATTGGTAAACCGATACGTACAACCGTCAAACTCACTACGTTAATTCAAGAACAAACCGTGTAATACAACAATTCATAAAACTGTGCATTCAATTGCGCTCAAGATGGTCGCTTAACAGTCTATTGTTTAGCGCTAGTTTTGCAATTTGATATCGCGTCGACCCTGAAGGTCGTAGCACCTGAGTGACCTGAAATTACGAAAGCAATCTTTGTTGCAGTTGTTGTTCGCGTTCATTTCTTATTCCTGCATGTTAAACTGGTACGTGTAGGCAAGCTTATTGTTTCTCGTTCTCTAACACGTAAAAGTGTTTAAACTTGTCTTGAAAGATCGATTGTACATTACAAATATGTTCCAACGCATTAACGTGTTTAAAAAGCAAACATTAAAAAGATAGTTTTCCTTAATTTTTGTAATTTGCTATTTATTTTTCTGCATTTCAGGTTCAGAAAAAAAACTGATCCTTATTTCCTTAAATTATAATTATTTTGTTAGTATTTTATATCGGTGAATTGAAAGAAAAAAATTAAAAATTATTAAACTAAAAAAAAAAACGAAATCAAGTGACAAGGCTACTCTTAATGTAGAATGTAGGTAGACTATACAGAGTGTCCCAGAAACCTTAACAAATCTTATACATACAGGGTTTCTTAAATATTGCGAAAAAATTCGGTGGTTCCTTATTGAAAATTAAGGGAAGTCTTTTATATAAGTTTTTTTCTTTAGACGTCTCCTTTCTGAGTTATACCCCCTAAAGGGGTGCGGTAAAATTAGGTTTTTATTTTATTTCTCAAATTTGGATATGTGTAGGAGAATGATACTTGGTAGATGTTTTATATTTATTAAAAGGTTTCCTAAGGTAATATTTTGAATCATCTCCCACCTTCAGAGGGGGCTGAAAAGTTCTACCCCTGTTGGTTTTTTAATCCAAACTACTTTTTGGTGGGTTAAAATTTTGCAATAAAAAAATTAATTTTTGAAAGCTTTATTTGTTAAGAAACTTTTTTTTATTGTAAAACTTTTCTTGTAAAACGTACAGTTTATAAGTAAAAAATAAAATAAGTAAACATGCACCATCAAATATTCCAATATAAAACGATAAATTTTGGTGGTTACCATGGTTTGTTTATGTTCATATTGGATAGAATTGACGGGTGTAATTCATTTTGACGTTTACGCGGCGACAACGCTAAAACGCCCGTCAATTCTACCCAAAACGAACATAAACAAAACGGGTAACCACCAAAATGTATCGTTTTATATTGGTATCTATATTTAATGGTGCATCCTTACTTATTTTATTTTTTACTCAAAAACTGTAGGTTTTACGAGAAAAACTAAAGAATAAAAAGGTTTCTAAATAAATCAAACTTTCAAAAATGATTTTTTTTATTGCAAACATTTTTAACCCATAAAAAAGTTCTGATTGAAAATATTACTGTGGGAAACCTTTCAATAAGTACAAAACATCTACCAAATATTATTCTCCTACGTTTATCCAAATTTTAGAAAGAAAATAAAAACCTAATTTTACGGCTTTAGGGGGATGTAGGTACATCCGAAAAGAGACATCTAAGGAAAAAATTGTATATGAAAGAGCCCACTTAATTTTTAATAAGGAATCACCTCCCGATTTTTTTCGCAATATATAAAAGCACCATTTAATTACCAAGTGGAAAAAAACTGCATAAAATGAGATAAAAAATTATTTAAAATTCATTTACTCATTTCTACTTTCGCCATACGTAGTATGAAGAAAGTATTGTGATCGCGAAAATTTTCGAATTCCAGATTTTGACGGATATACACGTTTTGAGGTCCCCTGAATCCGTTTTGACTATTTTCGCGATGACGTCCGTGTGTGTGTGTGTGTGTGCCAGACGTTAAAAATGTAAATTTTTGATAGTAGTTATCGATAGAGCCTTTTAAAGTATAATACAAAGTTCGTGCAAATATTTAATTTTGTTAATAATAATTAATATACAGGGTGTTTAAGTTGAAACGACAATCCAAAATTACATGAAAACGGTAAAAGATAAAAAAATTCTGTTTATGTAGAATTATAGTCTACGTTAGGGTCTATTAAAAACCTCAATAACTTTTTTTGGTAACATTTAAAATTACGAAATTATTCAAAAAATTCAAAATTTTGAAAATTTTTCTTAAAAACGGCTCCAACAATTTTATTCAAATCCTAGTATGTTAAAGAGTTTATTTTTCTTAGTAAAATGCCGTTTATCTCAACTCTCTTGAATTTCTGTGAAAAAAGTTGGGATTTTTTGAAAATTTTGAAAATATTTTTATAAGAACGCAGTGGTTGTTCATATTCATAAACATTCGCATGAAACGTCATTTTGACAAACGTCATTTACGTCATGTTGACAGACGTCATTAACAAAAATAAGGTAAAGGTAGAGCGCCTGGAGCAGCACTTTAAACTTTTTATACCTACTAATACACAAACACATACGGACATAAATACAATATTTATGGCGAAAGTCATTTGGTGGCCACACCAGTTTATTTTAAATTGTACTAGTGTTTTGGTCACAATTTTTTCGGTCTTGCAAACATTTTAACACGTGTGATAACAATATTTTCAAGAAATGTGCCAAAAAATCAATGATCAAAAACAGCTTCTTTGCACACATAACGATAGCGATAATTTTTTAGGTTTTAAAGCTGCATGATTAATTTTAAAATTTAAAAAATATCGATATTAATTCATATTTGTTTCCAAAACATCTGACACTTTTTTTTCTATAAAAATGTTATTTTCAGATTTAAAAACCCTTTTTTGGTTAAACCATACTACAGCCAAAGGTGTCATTTAAATTGATTTGAAAACCGTTTTTTGAAAATATAGTAA
This sequence comes from Elmis aenea, assembly GCA_947652605.1. Lineage (NCBI taxonomy): Eukaryota > Metazoa > Arthropoda > Insecta > Coleoptera > Elmidae > Elmis > Elmis aenea. Next base: position 23,963,496 of record OX393581.1, on the reverse strand, counting down.
TAATTCGAAAATATTTTTGTGCCATTACTCACAAATTATTTCCGCTATTTACTTAATTATTTGAAACTTTTAATGGTTACCTAAAACATTAATATAGTATGTATACGAAAAACTATGTTAGTTGAAATATCCCATATGACGAAAATTGTAAGTATCAATTACACTGCGAAAACTTACAGGGTATTCTTAAATAATCAGATTTTTATGTGCATTGTCGTGTTCCAGAAATAATTTAGTAATATCACACGTTGACTTAAAAGAAAACTGATTAAAGCATACGCTTGCAGAACCCAAACTGTCCACCTGTTGCACCATCATTACTATATTTATTAAATTTGTTTTTGCCTCAAGCTTTTAGCCGAACGAATTTAAATTTTGCTGTGTGGGATTGCTTCTTCAAGTTAAAACCTTCAGACGTGTTGTGGGTTGAAGTTTTTGTTACAAAAGTATATTAACTATTAACTAAGATTTTTGACCATAACTTGGGTGCTAGCTAGTAGTTATTATAATATAAAATTTGAATAAAAGTCTTGTGAAAAAAAAGCGTTTTGTCGCGGAACTTTTCGCCGCGAAAATTGATGAAGCGTGAAATTTTTAATAATATGTGAGAATATCTTAAAACAGTATTGACTGTAACGGAAAGGTTCCAAAAATTGTGCTATGACAGAAAAGTTTGTTAAATCCTAAATTTTATAAGTGGGTAATTGCGAATGAGGCTAAACGAACCTCAAAAGTTTATCAAAATGTGTGATCTCTCACATTGTTTGTCGAGTTCCGAAACAATTAATGGATTAAGACATGTTTACTAAATCATACATATCTCAAACCGTCAAAGAAAAACTGGCTGTACAGTTTATAAAGAAACTCCATGACATACTTTAGTTATGTTATCATCTTAACTTGAATCTGTTGTCTTTTCCTTCTAGTATATTGTGATTTTATTGCCTGTATCCTTATTTTAATGTAAATTATAAAATAATATAGTATAATAGTAGGTAGCTGATTTTTTATCTTCATATAAAACTTTTTATTTTATAGGTAAAAATTACAGATAACTTTGGCAGAGTTGTCGATCCAAATTAGCAGGACCTGGCGTCTTGGTAGGGGTTCTGGTGGATCCAGGAGGCCTTGGAACCAGGGCTGTGGAGTCAGAGTTAAGAAGGAATTTCTGGTCAGTGTAGTTGGAGTCGGAAAAAATATACGGATTCCGACTCCCAATACAACAAAAAATTGCGAGGTGGTCCTTTGCCGCAAAATTTAAACTCAAATTTTAAATCATTTCTTTATATTTCTTTTTTATATTACACACGCCATAAAATACCTTTCCAGGGAAGGTCAAGATACGTTGTCGGTAGAATTTGATTAAGGCTGTGTTTATTGCATCAAGAACTTCAAAACTAAATGTTTTGCAGAGTGATACGTGCCACTGGCCATTTTCTTCGGAAAAATAGGGGAAAAACTGAAAAGTTGAATAATAAAAGGAATTTTTGCAATCGCGTTGGCCATGAAACCGTCAGAGACATAATCGAAATTTTTCTATGTACCATTGCGCGCATCCTAAGCAAGTAAAGTGGTGCAAATTGTTTAAAAAATCTTAAAGTGGCCAAGCTCCTTGATAGTCCGAGCCATTTTTCAAAATTTGAAATTTTTCGCGAGCCGCAATGAAATACGTATTTAAAAGGTATGCAAAAAAAGTATTAAAAATTTTTTTTTTACAGAAATTATATTTATTGAAAACATATAAATAAAAGTACAAAATATGTGTACATATTGAATTTAAATATTAAAAATTAAACACATTATTTTACTTCTCTTGATAATTCTTTAAAATTTGGTGAATAATTGGTGACAGCACTTCTCAGTAATTCTTTGAGATGCTGGTTAGTTAATACTGATCGGTCAAAATCAAAATCGGTCTGGAGTCGGTCGATTACGGACGATTACGCCACTGTTTATGTTCGTTCGCGCAGTTTTCGATGAGTCATATCATTCTTAACTTGGACGGAAATGAAATTTGTTACAACGTTGCACTTAGTCTTTCATATTTGTTGTCGGTAATTTAAAAGACATTTTGAAACACATACGGAACGATAATAATTTTTTAAAATATAATAGCACAAAAATGAAAAGGGAACTCGGGTACATTTATCGAGAGCCACAAGAAATCCTTCAAAGAGCCGCATGTGGCTCGCGAGCCGCAGGTTGGCCACCCCTGATATAGTTATACAGATATTAGATATACGATACACCACAATTTCTCAAATCATAGCGTTTATGCAGGGGTTTCGTTTTTAACGTTTTTCTCCGGAACCGATCAAGATTTTTTCAAAAACTTTGCACCATTTTACTTGCCAAGAATGCGCGCATTATTAAATAGAAAAATCCCAATTTTGTCTCTGACGGTTTCATGGCCAACGCGATCGCAAAAATGACCGTTTTATACCAATTTTTCAGTTTTCCCCCCTATTTTTTTAAAGGAAATGGCAAAAAGCGCGTATAATTCTGGAAAACATTTAGTTTTGATGTCCTTAAAGCAATAAACAGCCTTAATAAATTCTAGCGACAACGTATCGTGACTTTCCCCGGTTAGTAGGTATTTAATTTTGTTGGAGTCGAACTACTACAATGATCAGGAGTTGGGGTAGAATTTTTTTTTACCGACTCCGCAGCCCCAGTGGCGTAGCTAGGGGGGTGCGGTGGGTGCGGGTCGCACCGGGTGACACCCTATGACCATAACAGGGGGGTGACACCAAACTGAACAATGCAAATTTTCATAGCAGACAGAGCTCGGTCTGTGATTTCACATTTCTCTGCTACCTTTACTTTTGGGCTGATATACTTGAAGAAGTTAATCTTACACAGCAGTACCTGCAGACTAAAGGCTTAACGCTTGACAAAGTGGTGACCAAGTTAGAAGCATTACGACTTTTTCTGAACGAGCAGCGAAGTCTTTTAGTGGAGCATGCAATTGAACAGGCACTTTTAAAATCAGACCAGTATGGAATTTCAGTAAACAGAAGATTAAGGTTCAAAAAGAGAATGGCAGGGGAACAATTAAGAGATGCTGGACTCGCTCTGCAGGAAGAAAACAATAGGGCGATGTTGGAGTGTATTGATCGTTTTCATTCTGAACTTCAGATCAGATCAACAGCGATCAAGGAATTAGCAGATTTGTTTGAGGCTGTTCAAGCCAAGAGTCTACTATCAGCAAGTGGAGGAATTACTGGTGTCTGTTTCAAAATTGACCACTTTCTATGATGAGTTATCCGAAGGTGAGCTTTTAAAAGAGATACCAAGGCTGAGAAGGCACCTGAAGGGAAAAAATATTGATCTCGACGAAGCCAAAGAGTGGTCAGTATTTGATGTTTTGAAATTCATTTCTGAATGGGACTTCCTAGAATCTCTCCCAACACTCTCACTCTCACTAAGCCTTCGATTATTTCTCACGATCTGTGTGTCTGTAGCTGCATGTGAGAGGAGCTTTTCAAAACTGAAATTGATAAAAAAAACTACTTGCGATCCACCATGAGACAATCAAGCCTTTCTAATCTAGCTCTATTATCAATTAAAAGTGATATGGTAAAAGATATTGATTTTGATGGAGTGATTGACAGATTTGCAACTTTGAAGACCAGGAGAGGAAAATTTTAAATAAAGTTTAATATTTATACAAACATTACAATTCTCGTTTTTTTTTTTTGTAAAATTTGTGCGCGGCCCTGTTTCACATAGCAAGCACGGTGCGACGCTGTTCAATTTATAATTTTTTTTTGTTCATGATGGTCTGGAGGGGTGACACCATGAGTTTTCCGCACCGGGTGACACCAACCCTAGCTACGCCACTGCGCAGCCCATCTTGGTTCCATCTATGAAGCTTTTTTTAAAAATGTTTTTTGTATTTTAGTCGATCCACCTTCGTAGGGTAGCCCGACTTTTTTTAACTGAACAGAATTTTTTTACTGAGGTGGGAAAAATGTACCAAGTCTAGAATTCGTCCCAGGCGGCCCCGACTTTTAAGTTTTTGTACACTATTTTTTTGGTTTGGAAGGGAAAACCTTTTTTAATGACTCAACTATTTGCATAAAACGCTGTAAAAATTAATTTCAAGCTTAAGAATATTATAATATTACTTACCTAATCTCTGGTCATATTTCCTATTGTAATAATCTGGATTGAGCGAAATATGTTCGTCAAATATTGGATGCGGTGGAGCTGTTTTCGCGCAGCAGACGCTATAATATGGTTCACAGACCTTAAAACCATTAGCAGGTATACCAATACAACTTAAGTAAGTTCAATTCCAATTGTGTTTATTGCACACCCCCACCGCTCGCCATTAGACTTGACGCTGAATATGCCTTACTAAAGGTCTTTCAAGGGACTCATATATTGTTGAATGTTGATATTCAAAATACTAAAATGTAATAAATTACTGAACTTTTTTATTAGTTAATCAACTTGAATAATTTTTTTTATTAGATATTAATAATAATATAAAAAATATTGTAAATATCCGTAAATATAATTTCTCAAATTTAAAAAAATGTTTTGAATGTAAACATTATATTTTTTGTAAAATTTTAGGAATTGTAGTCTGGGTTTATAACTTTTTTGTTGGGTATGGTATAAAAAAAAAACGCCAAACATACTAACAGAAGAAGCTTTAATTTAATATGCCTCTGGTATATATGTTACTTTGTTATTATTTTTACAACAATTTACATTTTTATAAAACTATCTCTTATATATTTTGAAAAGAATTGTATTATGGCAGTTATCTGATTAGAAATATTTATAATAGATAACAATCCTCTACATCATAAGTATTAAAAGCAAATGCCACAATACCATTCTCAATTAAAATATAAAATATGTTTTACTAATGATTTGAGATCATACTTAATACATCACAGGTGTTAATAGAAAATATATTATGCATTTTAACATTTTCAATTTTTTTTTTACAAGCAGAATTGAGATCTCGCAACCCTGCGAGCGACCTATGTTGTTTTAGGTCGCCACCCCTGCAACGATTAAAGCAAAAAAAGAAACTGCTTCAATCCAAACGTAAAATACCTCTCTACAGCTAATTGACTATATTAGCTCCGGCACAAGTTAAACATCCACAATTTGGTATCTTTGATACGAGAGACGCAGGACAGTAAGCTGCCTCCACTAATTTTCCATTACAACAGCGAGTGAAAGGTACGTCTCTATATATCCGACATTTTTAATATTATTTCAAATACGGACCGCTATAAAAATGGTTGTACATAACAATCTACTTGAGCAATAGTAGCAAAAATTAAACTAATTTGTACTGGAAAAAATTAAAGGTTTTCGTTCATATATTAATCAACACAAAGAATCATTTTCATTTAAAGTATAAAAAATATAATCATTAACTTTATGAATCAATAAATAAATAAAAATTTTGATGACTTCAAAATTATTCCCAAGGATTGCAAAGGTAACGAAAGTATTTCTGGCAGTGTGCGGTGCATGCATTTGAAATAATATTTTAAAGCTAATTTAACAAATATGTTCTAAATAACAAGTCTTTTGAAGTCGGCTAATACATCCAAGTTTTAAAAGTACAAATATATTTCGTCAATAATATAAAATAATGAGTGAACGCAAAGCAATTTTTTAAAAATTACTCATAACAGATCAATTAATTAATGCTGTAAACTAGTAATTTACAGGAGTACTTTAAGTAAGTGTTAAATTAATATATTATGATATATATCACAAATTTGTTATTGGCTCTTAAAAAGATTTGGAAATTTGTAATCGAAATAAAATTATTGAATGAAACATTTTATTTTATTAGCCGAGGCACACTTACATTGTTGGTGGCCTCCCATCCAAATAGGGTAGAAAACGGAGAGACAGTGCAAGTAAACTAGGCTTTAAAGTCCACAAGGGGGTCCTGCGATTATAAAAAGAATCTGTTAGGACTCCCCAGATGAGAGTTATGCCACTGACTTTCTTGATGTTACATTAAATTTTGTAGTTATATAATTAGTCTTTTACACGAATCAAATAAAATATATAATGTACAAGCCATTTGTTGCAAGTTAGCAATGCCAATTTTAATTGTAAATATTAATTAGCAAAAGTACGTTTACATAAAACCTAAAATTAAATATTTTTCAAATTGGCTATATACAAATTAATCTGTATATTAGTTTTTCACTTCATATTAAACACCCTATATTTGAAATTATTTGTGATAAAATAATATTGTAATTATTCAAAGCTTTTGTACTAACTTTGAGGTTTCTTTGGATGTTGAGATATTGCCGAATTCAATCAATATTTTGCATGATACTTAAACATAGAAAATGTTAAAAATTTCCCAATTGCCCACTTACTTATAGTAAACTAAATATATCTTAAACTTGCCCAAATATAATATATGCATATACGTTATTTTGTACCTGATATTATACATATTGTTTCTCACTTGAGACGTTTAGAGTTTTTGAAGTGAAAATTAAAATGATTTCCAAAAATAAATCTTATATCATACATAAACAAAATGGCATCTAGAGTTCGAAACAATACTGAACTAATTATATACAATATATAATATAAAAATACCGAATACTAACTTCTTACGGATTTGTTAGTTAATAGAATTAAAATTAATTTGTTAATTCAAGTCAGGTAACTGTACAGGGCAACGTCTATCCACAAAAACCTTTACACCACCGAACAAATAATTTTGGAGATCAAAACGAAAATAAATACAAGATTATAGATGATAAAGAAACAAAGTTATAAACTTGAGAAAAAAAAACTATACAACTTAAAACATAATAAATTTTTTAACGTAAAACTTGTACTGTACATTATATTTTTTTAAATACGAGATCGTTAATTTGTAACATGAATAAGTGGGTTTGGGTTCCGTGATGATTGTTTCAGCTTGTAGAGTGCGATAGCGACATTCGTGCTATCTTTTGAGGTCGTGATGTGCTGTCGTCCAGTTTCTTCGAAAACGATGCATCACTTCGTTTTTTCACCGCCATAAAATCTGAAACAAAGAAAAACACACATAAGTAAAAATATAACGCACACGCAATTAATTTTCGGATTAGCAACGACCAATTAAGATCTGACCTAATTCCTTATTCGACTTTAATGAACACGTAAACGGCTTCAGCTAGGGTCCAAGGTCGGATTGATTTATTTTGAATATGAACACCAGCGTAATAGATAACAAACGGCGACAAATATTTAAATGTCCTCCTTAAAGCCTTTCCCGCTACTACAGCTTCCGTTACATACATACATACATACAAGCACAGAGCAACAACAGGGCATGCTGATAAAAATTATATCGTACTCGAATTTTTATCGACGTCATAACTACGCACTTCCTAGATAGTATTGTAGCTATCGGTGTAGTAACGACTTTTGTGGGAAACAGTGATTATGGATTACAAGAATGAACAGTTTAATTGCAAAACGAGCACCACGCTTACCACGAACACCAATAAATAATAATAAAACTATGCGCATTTATTTGCATGAAACTAAAATGGCCTCTGCTCGTAAAATATCATTATAATTAAAAGTTAAGAATCAAGCCTGCTAGTTTTAGCATTGCCTGTCTTTAAAAAGTAGAAATGGCGTCTATAAAAAAAACAAAATAGTGGTCTAAGGCATATCAAAAACCTAACAGTGTTTCAAATATAATAGCGCTAAACGATTTAAGTGTTTGCCTAAATTAAAAATTTCATATTTCAAATTTAGACTTAAAGGCTTAAAGCCGGTTGCACATCAATAAAAATGTATGTTGTATTTTGTATTTCAAATTCAACACAAACATTTGCGGCGCAAATTTAAATCTGGTTAAGTATTTTACCACGTAAATAGTTATCTTGTGCGTTGAACGGCCGAATCCGCTTGTGGACGTTTGTTTATGCAGATTGCAGAGCGCAACAGTTTGCTGCTAGAGAGCCTGTTGTTATAAAATGGAGTGGAGTTTTCACTTTCTTTGTGCGATGTAAATAATCCGATGTAATTATGAACAACGCACATTTCTTTTTTAAAAAATGAGACATGATCAATCACCCAAACACAGGTATTTACGTAGTAAAATGAAACAAAACTACAGATGCACTCAGAATCAAGTCCACATTGACACGACTGTGCGCCGCAAATCTCTTTGAAGTTGGCTAAAAACCGACAGCACGATGGATATAGCGTGCGTTGTTCGTCACAAAATTATTTGTGTGCATTTCTATGCGGCGCACAGTCCACACCAACAAAAGTTTCGACGAACACGAGCAAATTTGTGTCAAATAAAACCAGGGATGGAATAACGTTTTAAATCGTTACGTTATTGTATAACGTTATTTATTATTTGTTTTCGTTGCATAACGTTATAAATAACACTAAAAAAATGAATTGTTATGTTATATAACGTTACAAAAATTATGATATATAACGTTATAAAAATAATTTTTATTTATAACTCTGAAATTAATTTTGGGATCTGTAAAATGTAAATTTAAAAAATAGTACGAAATTACGTTGAGATATTTTATTTTCATTTAAAATTTCTACAATACAAACAAAATTTAATTTATAGAGAATAACGATACAAAATAAATTTTAATGAAACGTTATCGGTTATTATAACGTTATATAACGTTATTACAATATCGTTACGTTATTGTATTAAAAATTATAGTTGAATCGTTATTATAACGTTATCGGGCATCGTTACGTTACGTTTTCCATCCCTGAATACAACGCACAACGCAAATTTTTATTGATGTGGATCCAGCTTAACAGATAAACGCATCAAAACATGGGCGACCAAAGTACAAGTTGGAACATAGTTCGCAAACTGATTAGTCAGAACACCACAAGGCTAATTTCCTTGCTTAGCAAATTACGTACTTTCGCCGTAGAATAGCTACGTGTTATTTAGGGCACCTGGGTTGGTATGAGTTAAGGTACAAATTAACAGTACCTTTAGAGGCGCGGCGGTTCAACTACAGGCTCTGGGCCTATGGTACAAAAGTTTCGGTATTTCGTCGGACCGCTCTAGCTTGGAAACCCGACAGTTATTTTTCACCGGACACCGCTCTCGACCGCGACATTAAATAAACAAAGACGTCGTTTTCAATCAAAAAGTCGATATTATAGACCGCAAAAAAACGTTAACCAAGAATTTGTAATGTATAAAAACGGTCCCAAAGTTTACTTGCCACATTTAAGCCACATAATAAGGGCCTCGTCCTCTCGCATCAACCAGTGCAGGTGTAAAGATTGAAAATAGCACTTAATCATCTTCTAGAAATGGGTTAAAAAGAATGATGAGGTAGTATAAAACATTAGCCTACAACGTGTGTGCAACAAGTTTTATTAACACAACCGTTTTTCCCCATTATTTCTAGCTTAACTAACGCATAATTATTTTTTTCCCTGTACGTTGTGAATTACTAAGGCGTAAAATTAACATACACAGCTTATTAAGCCACACTGCGTCCACGTTAACTCTCTCAGTGCAAAATAACGTTTAATTCCATGGTTCAATACACTTCACTGTAATTTTTTCTCCTTGTACAAATAAAAGAGGTCATGCCGCAAGTCAAAAACCGAAGAACAGGAGCGCGGATCATGAATACAATACGCAAAGAGTGCGTTATGGAACACGTGTCGCTTATGGCACAGCCATCAATTACATACAGCAGCAGCATTGTAAGCGCTACTACACCGACTTGTCCAGTTATATATTCCCACGCTCATAGAAACTCTACCCCTTGTCGATGGCCTCATTTAAGGAATAAACGACATACAGGGCGTTCCAATCTGCATGGAATTTCACGGCTATCGTTGTTAGTATTAGTGCTACGAAGTTCGTTAAATGAGAAAAGTTGTGCAGTGTTAAGGACTCATTATTACGATGCTTTTATTTTTTAAGTGTGATGGCTATGTTACACACGAAAAAAAAATCTTTTATTTTATCGAGATTCGAAAAAAAATTTACGAAATCTTATCTAGTCGCGACAAAAACAAAAGCGTTATATTTATTAATAAGCACTTTAAAACTGTTCAACTTTTTACTATTTAACGAACTTCATAAACCCAACAACAACAAAGACGGTCATGAAATCCTACGCAAATTGGAACGACCTGTATGTAACCATTTTAAGGACAAGATATTGAACACAAGTCCTTACTTTTGTGGAAAATTGACTTGCGGAACCACAAGTACGCACTTCTTGTTTATAACATATTTCTCATGGAAAGCGTGACCCAATTATATCCGGGCTCACACGGACCAACATATCAAATGACACATTTCAGCGTATGGAACGTACTGTCACATGACAACAGAACATTGACACTACATTACGTAGTAAGTTGTACTACATCAAACATCTGCTGTTTGTACAGTTTCTTATTATGTCATAAATTTTCTCCCAAGTAGCAGCACACCACGGAACTATTTGTACATGTAAAAAAATTTTCTGTATACCAACGCCGCTGCTTGTTTTACAACGCAATTATTAACCGGAGTTAGTTGTTATATGTAACACGTCATCGGGGTCATCGCCACGAGTTATGCAAAATTCTCATATTTTTTATTACTACCTTTGAAAAACATTAATGGGAGCATATTTCCCAACCATTAAAAAGCAAACAGATTTTCTCTAGCAGCGTGTATAACTATACAAAAGTATTTACAAGTAATATTTCATTCTCAGCGGAACAATCAGAGTTCGGTCCTGTTGTTTTAAAAATATATGGAAAGGTTGCGACCAAATGAATTTTAACTATGACAAGTAAACAATGAAAAAAATTTAAAAATACTTTTAACAGTTTATTATAAATATCTACATATTCATTTACGTCATGATTACTTTTAACTGAAAGAGAACTGTTTAGAAATTGAACTCTTTAAGTAACTAATTTCAGGCGATTTTATCCTTAACCTTAAATCATTGCACTGCTTCTATTCGCTTGTTTTTCGACTTCTTTTATGGTTCACACATTTTTCTAGTTGTATCAAAAATTATCACAAGTACTTATAACTTATAACTCCAGGGGTTTGGAGCGGAGCACGGAGCTGGAGCACGGAGCAGTGGAGCAATGGGTATTTTTCCGGAGCTGGAGCGGAGTCCGCAGCAAATAATTTTGATTGATCCACTGCTCCAGTTTGTTATGTAAAATTAAAAAAAAAATTATTTTTTTTTTTCCAATCTTTGAAGATCAATAGTTTGTTCTTACAAACATTGATTTAACTTTACGTGTTTAATAGGGTCAAATATTATAATTTTTGACCAACTTCCACATATCCGATAAAATTAAAACTTTGTTTAAAAAACAATTTTTTTAAAATTAAAGAACTTGTTTAAAAAAAGGTTAACAATATTTGGAGCATGGAGCAGAGCAGGAGCAGGCATTTGGATGCCGGAGCCGAGCTGGAGCGAGCAATTAAAAAATTGGACTGCTCCAAACCCCTGCGAGTTATAACAACCCACATATCAAGTAAATAAAAAAAAGTTTCGTTGAGAGTAAAGTCAACTATGATTGTCATGTATCTAAAATATTAAGAGTTATATACTTTCTGTTGATATTTGAATTTACAAATTTTATATTTTATTGTTTATAAGAAGTTTTCACTGAAAGAGATATTTTAAGTACCATCCGATTTCTTATTGATTTCTGCCTTAACTCTGCTTCCTGATTCTTAAAATCCCCATGTTAGTAACGAGCTAGATTCTAGTCGTCTTGTGTTTTTGCTTAAGGCCCCGAAAATACAAAACCGACTACAGATTTTATTTTTAATTGAAGATCCGGTCACAGTACTACTCACCCTGTGTTAAAACGGCGTTCGTTCTTATCGCCTATTAATATACCGATTATTTATGGTAAGCTATGTTCAAATCTTTTGTTATATCGTGAGAACTGGCTTCAAATTTACTAGAAACTCAAAACGTCGTGACTTAAAAATCAACGCTGAAATTCCAATTATTTAAAAAAAAAAAAGTGGCGATTACTGCCATTATAACAACAAAAACACGTTCAAACATTGCTATAATAGACTGTTCAAAACTGATTACACTTCATTGTATTCTGTTACGCCTTGGTTAGTTGCGGTTTAAAAAATTCTCTGCGTTATTCCAGCATAAAAAATGATTCATGCGTTCGTGTTCGAACCGCAATTTAATTGAACATCTGCGTCATGAAGCTGAAGTTGTAATCTTTCTTGTAGAACGTTAGCGTCTAGCTTAAAGGCGTGTCAAGTCTTTAATAAAAGTTGATTAAAGTTAAACCCGAACACGTGTGCACTACAAAGTTGTAATTATTATATCGCAGCCTATTGTCGTTGGGAATAATTTATGGAATAAGCACTCGGACAAACTAATATTCAAATACTTACGCGTAAACGTATGCAGACAGCCACACGAAATGTTTTACTATGCAAGCAGACCCAATAAAATATTTTATTAAGCAAGTTACCAAATTTGTACGCCGCAAAAAATAACTGCTCGAATAAAACCTCGAAAACACAGGTACATTTGCCCACAAAAACTAAGGTGAGCGCCCACTGAAGTGATAGGACACGTGATCTAACATCTTGTGCAGTAATCACATTTGTAGTGATTAAACGCGGAAAAACTGACATGAAATGAAAGGGTTGCTTATCATCAGAATACCCTAATCCAACTGTAAAGGTGCTGTCCGACACTAAATGCGGAAGTTTATTAACTTCAAAATGACGCCACGTCATCATATCACCTCAGTGCATACTCGCCCTTAAGAGGGCTAAATTTTTTAAAAATAGTGATCAGATTTGAAAATGATGCAGTGCTAATGGTTGCGTATCCTCTTCACAATGCACTTATCGATAAAGAACAACATACTTTAGTTTGGTGTGAGTTCATAGTTACTCAGTGTGCGCTTGGCCTAAGACAACCAACACCAGGTTTTAAAATGGTTTTTATACGTAAAAACAAATTGCTATTGATGACTAACAACTAACAACATCAAAATATTGAGTTGTGATATCAGTTACCAACAAAGAAGTAAAGAGTCGTTTGAGACACGTTCTAAATATAAATAAGCTGTTACTATTGTGTTAAAACAAAAGTCGAATACGATCTAACATAAAAACATCAAACTATTATGTTTCCAATATATTTGCATATATTGTAAGTCTATGTCTGAAGTTCAATCCCACGTGACCGTCATCAACGCCCACTGATCCAACTAAAAATTTATATTTTATAGTTCTCATGTAACAAAATGCAAGGTATAATTTAACAAATTTGTTCTTTAAATCATTTTCTTTCCAGGTCTCTTTTATACATACGTATATTCGTATATATCAGGCATCTGTACGAGTAAATCTATAAAAAAAAAAAAAAAATTTGCAAACATTTTTATCTGCAACTAAGCAAATCATTCTGTTTTGTTTTTATTCTCAAAAATAAATCTTAATAACACATGAATAATTAGAATATAGACCAATAATCAGTAATTATTGTAATAACAAATCTAACGTGTAACGTAAAAATCTTTTAGAAAGCAATTAAGCAGCTTTTATTGAGATGCACAAACGTTAAAGTTTTAAACAAGGGAACAATAAAATAAAGTCTGAGCTAAAAATCGTCAACTTCTAACCGATTATTTTATGACTTAGATACGCATCTTTTAAATATTATTCTTAAAATTCAAATCTTTATCTCAACGAAGATTATAAACAAGTTAATATGTATCAGATACTTCAACAAAAAAATTAATAAAGCAGACACGTCCAAGTAGTTTTAAATACATAAAATCATGAATATGTTAAACGAATACGGTTTTACAAGTTCGTACTAGTTGCGGCAACTTCAAATATAGCTAATTCAAAGCAGCGTGTGGAAACATTTCTGCATAAACGGCGACGTTGGACGATTCGCTTTTATTTAAAAAAAAAAAAAAAAAACGAGTATATTTAATATACATATTTAGATGGCGATGTTTTACAAACTATCCGGGAGGACTAACTGATATTTTAGATTAACCATATACAATCCAAATGTTACGTTCACTTGCGATAAAGATCTTATTTCAATGAACGAACATGTAAATTTAATGCGAATATTTGTATTGCATAATTCTGTTTTGAGTCTAACATAACATTGAAACTTTTTTAGTTTCAGCTAACTAGTCCAATAACTTCGGCAAATGTAAACAGCCGTGACTTGACAGAATATTTTCAGTAGTAATATAACAAGTGCATTGAAAATTATCCATAATTTTTGGTAAATATGCCCGAATGCAAGTTGAGCCGAAAAAACACGAGTGCACGATGGACGAGTTATATTTTGTCAGAAAATTTTCTTCACCTAACTTACCTTTCAATGTATGTTATGTCAAATTTTACAAGTACATACTGTCAGAGTGGTGCGTCAGGGGTGTGGTTTAATCTATATTAAAGTAACGCTACTGGTCGCCGAAATTCGTCAATAAATTATCAAGACCAAAATATTTAATTCCCTCTCCAAATTTATATTTTCGACCTATCACACACTCAGATTTCTTAGAAACGACCAATAAACGCATGAAAACTGTTAATTGGGAAAAGAATATTATCAGTGTATGATTATGTTTATTGGTCGTTTCTAGGAAATCTGAGTTTGTTATTGGTCGAAAACACAAATTTGACAGGAGGATCAACATCTGACAGGGGAATGTAAAATTATTACCGTGTAATAATGCTCCTATTGGTAGTCTCTAGAAGATTTAAGATTAGTGATTAGTTGAAAACGCAAATTTGACAGGTGATGGAAATTTTCGGTGTAATTTAAAAAAGGCTTATGCTATCAGAAAGATGTATCGGTGAACGTAAATTCTAACCACCTTTATAGCTTTTCATATTTAATTTCAATAACAAAAAATCAAATAAAACTCATTCCACGGAAGTACAACTAGGTACATTTATGAAGGTACATGATACAGTCTAAGAATGTTTAAAAAAAGACGTTTAATGGTGACAAATTGTGTCGACGAGAAATAAAATGATACGAAAGTGAAACAATTCCAACAATTAAAGTCTAAATTACCTGTTATTTCCGGTGATTCACGATAATTTGTACGAGCTGTATATAGTTACGATGACAACTACGACAATCAAAGTTGTTAACTCAGCAGTTCGTGGCTATTATGGATAAAGGATGTCCAGTCCAGTCAGTCTAGAACCATTACCGCATTTTTTCAACAGAACGGTTATTAGATTTACCCGTCCATTAAACAATAATGGGTCAGTTTTCATTCAGTCTGAGTAGTGACTAGTCAAACGCGACTTTCAAAACATCGATTGATTAAAAATTATAATATTAAAACAAAACAAATACAATCGATCATATCTTAAGCAAACTAATGTCCATTCATTAAAAATCTTGTTATTGTTCTTTTCTTTTTTGCATTTAAGTCAAATTAAATAATTACGAAAGTGCTAACTAAGCTTGCTTGTACGTACTTATGTAATCATTTTGAATGCAAGGAATGTATATCAGTTTGTAACAATAGAAGTAATAAGTTGCACCTTTTTTTAGGTGAAGATGATGCGCAATCAACAACAAAACTTGGGACTGGATCAGTTGGTCACTGGTTGAAATTTGTGAGCTATGGATAAAATTTGAAAAACTAGGGAAATGGATGCCACGTCAAATGTCAGGACACAATGTTGGTCAACGTCTCGACATATGAATATTATTATGCTTGCAGCAGCATATTATCAAGCTTTTATTTGTTTTTTGAGGTAAATTAAAAAAATAATCGGTAGATTGAGCAACCGGCCTTATCAATGCCAAAAGAGGTCGTAATGAAAAAGATTTTGCTGTGCATCTAGTGAGATTTGCATTCTTGGACCTTGTTGCTCTTGCCTCTTGCAATAGATCATGATTCGTTTTTTATTAACAAGTTTTAACAAAAGTCTGCATATCTAACAACGTCATACCAGAATAAACTTTTAAATCAAAATACAGCAAGAACAAATCAATGCCTGTTGTAACCGTTGCCGTTAACTATGAGATATTGTTATATACTATTACAACCATGTGGGTTTAACAAAAAAACTATTTGGATCAGGGCTTAGTTCTCAACGGATTACCTAATAAAAAAGCGCTATTCGGCTTAACTGCGTGTACCCTTATATATATACTTATGGTGCCTATTAAAAGATGAAGAGGTGAGACAATTAGAATGACAAAAGCTAACTTAACAGTTCTTTTTAACAGACAACGTAGATTGACATTTATTACGACGTACTGTCTTCGGTGCGCCTCCATAAGGAAAGAAAATATATGCGTTTATAGTATGTATTACAGGGTTACCTCTTTCACGTTAAAACGTCTAAATAGAAAAGATAATATTATAAGCAAGTTGACGTATATAAAAGCAAACATCGCGAAACTATACAGCGTCATTCAAAAAGTCTGCAACAAATGGGAAAAATGTTTATTATTGATTTCTCAGAAAATTTTATTCTTGATAAAAGTTAATGCATGGTCTAAAACTAATTTTAAGATAAAACAAAGTTCAATAAAAAGTCATAGGACACTAGATTTTAGCGACTTTTGAAATATTCGCACGAGTAAAGTGATCTTATTTTAAGAGATACAAAAAATTTTTTATAGTGAAAAGTTATTTAGAATCTCAAAACTTTGACGGTCGAATTCCAATTTTTATTTTTTAAGAAATTCAAACATTCAAAAAGTCTGCAACAAATGGAAAAGTTTTTTATTATCGATTTTTCAGAAAATTTTTTTCTTGATAAAAGTTAGTGCATGGTCTAAAACTAATTTTAAGATGATACAAAGTTCGATAAAAAGTCATGGGACACTAGATTTTAACGATTTTTGAAATATTCGCAAGAGTATAGTCATAGTGCCCTTATTTTAAGAGATACAAAAAAAATTATGAGAAAAAGTTATTTAGAATCTCAAATTAGGGCTACATTTAAACTTTGACGGTCCAATTCCAATTTTTATTTTTTAAGAAATTCAAACATTCCAAAAGTCTGCAACAAATGGAAAAGCTTTTTGTTATCGATTTCTCAAAAAAATTTATTCTTGATGAAAGTTTGTGCATGGTCTAAAACTAATTTTAGGATGAAAAAAAAACGATAAAAAGTCATAGGACACTAGAATTCAACGATTTTTGAAATACTCTCAAGAGTAAAGTGCCCTTATTTTAAGAGATACAAAAAAAAAATATAGGAAAAAGTTATTTTAGAATCTCAAAATAAGGCTCGGTTTAAACGTTGACGGTCAAATTCCAATTTTCATTTTTAGAAATTTTAAGCATAACTAGCGAATATTTCAAAAATCGTTAAAATCTAGTGTCCTATGACTTTTTATTAAACTTTTTTTTATCTTAAAATTAGTTTTAGACCATGCACCAACTTTTATGAAGAATAAAATTTTCTGAGAAATCGATAATAAAAAAACTTTTCCATTTTTTGCAGACTTTTTGAATGTTGAAATATCTTAAAAAATAAAAATTGAAATTTGACCGTCAAAACTTAAATCTAGCCTTATTTTAGAGATTCTAAATAACGTTTTCTTATAAAAAAAAATTTGTATCTCTTAAAATAAGGGCACTTTACTCTTGCGAATATTTCAAAAATCGCTAAAATCTAGTGTCCTTTAACTTTTTATTGAACTTTTTTTCATCTTAAAATACATACATCACATCACAACACGTCTTACAAAGCTGTAATAAGTAGCAAAATCCGCAAAAATATTAATTATTAACGAATATTAAAAACCGTATGCGTAAATTAACGACTAACAAAAGCTGTTTGTTTTTGCTATCAAGTTAAAATTTTCTGCTACACCTCAACAACAGGCTCATTCTATAATTTACGTTATAAAAAGTCGTATTTATTACGTAAGTTCTTATTATTATAGTCAAACTTACTTATTATGTTTCCTTCTTCAATTTAAAACTCATTAAGAATATTTTTTAGCAGAAAACTCTGAAACAGATATGCAAGTTTCTAGGGAGTTGGCACACGGTATACTGATGGTAAATATTAAAGCAAGATGAAGTAGTAAGACAATTAAAATAATGATTGCTAACAAAGAATATAAGTTTATAGGTAACTCCTCTCAATTATTTAGAATACAACACAACAACTTTTTTCACTGACGCTGCCTTCGACTGCCCTCGAAAAGTCCGAAATATATATGCCATTATATTGTTATTAAATAGTTATGATGTGCTAATTATAAGGTCTTAATTTATGAATACAAATATTTTCGTACAAAGACGGGCCACATATCTAAAATCATTATATCGAAATGAGCGTATAATCCGAGCTATAATCACAACGTAACTATAATTGTAGGTATAATGTTCGTTTTACTTGTGTATCATAAGAATTCCTAGCTGATGATATAACCGCTCGGTTAATAACACGCTATCGGGGAAATAAAAATCCTCATTTAACGCACACGCAGAACTGGAAGGCACCGATATGGAAATATACGTGAGTGCCATGTTCTTGGAAGCCTACGCACAAAAATAATTTTTTTTCGCTGCCGATATAAATCTTCGAGCGACGCTCGAGGCGTTTCAAGAAATCAAACTTTGGATATAACCAAATTGAAAGATCGGGCGTGCAGATCGTACAAAGTAAATTAGTCGTCGTCCAGGGCAGTCACACGTTTCTATCCACTATTAAATAAATTAGACATGCAGGCAGCGAACGCTAGATACTATAATTTGATACTTAGGGATTCTTGACATAGGTGAACGCACTGGCCAAGGTGATCCACCTCGAATGCGTGTCGGTGCGTGGCCATCCTCGTCCTCACCAAAAGTAACAAAGAAAACGAAGACGGAAACTAGTCACAAGAAAGATGTAACTATCCTAGGCAACTACAGAAAATAATTAACGACCAAAACATCGCAGCGCTCGGCGCTGTTGCTCCGGACCACGAACCTACGATTAGGTTATTCAACTCTAAACGTGTATTTCATCCGGAAAAAAATTTATACCTAAACAGGTACACGCAGGTTTTTCTTTATCAACTGTTTTCAATCTGCAGATGTACAATACACAAACGTTCACTAAACTAACAACAAAAAATCCACTAACTTAATTACAGGGTGAACAATAAAAAAACGAAATGTATTATTTTGCGTGAAATTTTTTTAACCACCTGATTTCGCAATTTTTGGCTTAAACTTTAGCCAAAGTATTAAAATTTTTCGTAGTAAAGTATTTAAATTTCTGCTAAATGTTTATTACATCTAAGTAGTATTATTTATTATTCGTGAGTATACCTAATAAACCAAACATTATAAAAAAATCTCTTCATTGGTTCCAGAGATGCACTCCAAATCGTAACTGCATATAAAAGCATTATGGACTGTAATTAACATAAAAGTGAGCTTAAAAAAAGGCCTAGCAGCAGAGTAAAACGGTAGGACATCGTCCTTGACAGTGCTTCCTTCATATACAATAAATAGTCGTTTTATAGATCTAAAAAGCTTAAAATAGTTTAAAAAGTAAGTGGGTAATACAATAGAATTCTATATTATACAATACTATTGATTACGATGCTTTCTTCAGTCGGTAAGGTTTTGTAATCACCAGGGGTTTGGAGCGGAGCTCGGAGCAGAGGAGCAATGGACTTTTGCCCGGAGCAGGAGCGGAGCCCGGAGCAAATAATTTTGATTGCTCCACTGCTCCAGTTTATTATGTACAATTTTTTAAAAAACTATGTTTTTTTTCTTTTTTTCAACGTTTGAAGATCAATAATTTGTTTTTTCAAACATTTATTTAACTTCACTTGTTTGTTAGGGCCAAATATTGTTATTTTTGACCAACTTCTACATATCCGATAAAATTAAAACTTGGTTTTTAAAAACAAATTTTTTAATCAAAAAAGAGTTTTTTAAACTGTTAACAATATTTGGAGCATGGAGCGGAGCTGGAGCAGGCATTTTGATGCAGGAGCGGAGCTGGAGCGGAGCAATTAAAAAATTGTACTTCTCCAAACCCCTGGTAATCACAATTATTTGTTAATCTCAGTCTACAGAAGTTACCGAGTATGTAATTAATTCCGGTTTTGTGTTTAACTCAGAAACTACCAAACGAACTTTTAAAAGCTTTGATTTCTTAGAGTAAGTAATAATATTATGACGCGGATTTAAAATTTTAAGATATTCAAATAATTTCAGAGCCTACAGTTTTTTAAACACTTATTTCTGAGAAGAAATTTAAATTTTGCAGATTCAAATAGTGGACATTTTAGTGTCCTAAACAGGGCTGTGGAGTCGGAGTCGGAGTTTAGAAGGTATTTCTGGTCAGTGGAGTCGGAGTCGGAAAAAATGTACAGACTCCGAGTAGAACAAAAAATTGCGAGGTGGTCCTTTGCCGCAGAATTTAAACTAACATTTTCTTTTTTATATTACACACACCATAAAATGTCTTAGTATATAATTTTGTCGGAGTCGAACTAATAAAATTATCAGGAGTCGGAGTCGAATTGTTTTTACAGACTCCGCCAGCCCTGGTCCTGAATAACGTCTTGAATAGCAGCTAAAAACTGCAAAAATTGCAATTACACAAAAAACTATGGGCAAAACCAGGGACCCAAACCGGACCGTTAAAAAACCGTAACCGGACCGGACCTTTCTGAAAATATGAGAAACCGAAACAGGATCATTGTGTAAGGACCGTTAAACCGGACCGCAACCGGTAATTTTATCGGTCCGGACCGAAATTTTCGGTAAAGATCGCCAACTGTCGGTTGTCGCGTCGGTTACCAATGAAATGAATGATACTTGTTGTAGCTTGTATTGTGCCGACAAAGTGCAATAAAGTGAAGGTTGTTCCAAGTTCTAAAAAATTGTTTTTTAAAAGATTATAGGCAGACCAAGTGCAAATTGGGCACATGAATATTTCATATTCGATAGAGAAAACAAGAGATGCAAGGCATTTTTGTCGGTAAGTAGAAGTACAACTATATCTATTACCAATAAAACCTTATATTTCGGATAAACTCGTGGTGCGCTGTAAGGCGACGCATAATGGCTTTCTCCTTTAGAAGATTGAGCTACAAACAAAAGGAGCTATTTAGTTTTTGTTAAACTGCATGAACTTTTCACCATTTGTTACTTTGTTTACAACCTTAAATAGTATAATAGCAAATAGAATAAATACGGTTATTAGATGGAGGATTAGGATTGTTTTTTTTACTGCAGTTTACATCTGTCACTATAAAACATCCAGCAAATAGTTTGCGTGAACATAAACCCCTGTTAATATTGAGATTGTTGTGAAGATAGCTTTTATTTAAATAAAAACCGGGCCGACAAAGACCGCAGTTGAGACCGGGGTCCACGTAAAAAAACCGAAACCGGACTTTTATTGTAAAACCGTAACCGAAAACGGACCCCCAATTCCAAAGGGCCAAAACTAAAAAACTCCGTTTTGTTGGGCCACGCTGTATAAAACAAAACCCTTGAGAAATCAAATCTGAACTGTATATATTTTCTACGCCGGAACATAAATATTATCTGCAAATTACAAACATAAATATGTAGCGTTATCCACCACCTACCACTAATTATCGCTAGTTCAATGAACTTCGGTTAAATAAATTTGAAGCACGGTAATGAATCATGCATTTGAAGATGCACTCACAATCGAAATCAACATTTTATCAGGACAATGACCTTTGAATCGCCAATAAAAATGGAAAAGGTGCAAAATATAACAAAGAATCTATTTTTTTTCATTGGTTGTTAGCTACTTCATTAAAAGATTAGACGATCCGCATATTTACGTTAAGTTTTGCATATATTTGAAGAGTCGAGTTTGAATTTCACCTGCTCATTTAATTTAAAGATTGCGATATAGATTAACTATTACTACAACATTGGGCAGTAGATAGTTTACTATTTTAATGCGCCTTTAAAATAACCAACATCTGTAGACAGAGCGCCAACCAACGAACCTGACATACTTGTGGATAATTTTAATTATATTTTGAAACTAAAATATTAAGGGTTCTAGTCATCACAATGCTCTTGATTAATGATAAATATGCTCCCCGGCACTGAATACGTCAGTTTTGTGTTAGTTTGGACATACCAAAATGATTTTACATGTTACATCACTTCAGTCTGTATTCCATATAAAATAATTTCGTAATAGCATTTCATGGCGTTGTTTTAATCTATTGCAGATTAAGAATTTTATGGACAGTTTTTAAGACATACACTCATAGGGTAAAGTTCTCATAAAATTTTAATTATTTTATTATAATGCTAGTGTTTACATTTTTTTTTTAAATAAAGTGAAAGTCAACAAGAATAGCTGTTTAAAAAAAACTGAAGAAGACGGATTAAACTGCTGACTTCCACAACAAAAGCCACTCGCACTAGTAAAATATGTATTTACCGCTGATTTTTCGCCTTGTAACTTTGGTTCACACGGTTTAGTATTATACTGCAATTTTTAGTAACCGTGCCGTATTTGTAATTTGAGGGCAACTTTTTGCAGTTGTCCTTTTGGATTTAACTGTATCCGATCTGTAAAGTTTTTATCTATAAAATTTAATACGATGCCAAAGCAAGGGTATAGTTTGTAGCAAAATATACAATTAAAACACATTTTTAACAAAACACCTAATTATATTTAAGATTTCGAAATATGATTTAATTTCAGTTACTGCAATAATTAAACCAACATTATTGCTACTATCACTGTTGAGTTAACAACGAATTTGCGCTCATAACCGTCAAGCATCTGCAATTATAGGCCAAATAGAAATAAACATTTGGTGCAAGTAATTGAATATGAGGGGCAAGCGCCAGGCGACCCCTTGGGAGTTGAAGGACACTGCACTTTCGCCCCACGCCTCGAACGACGCACCCATTCTCGGTGCGGCCCTGTTATAAAAATAACCTACTCTCGGCAGTGGTATCACGCCACGGTCTTAATGTTTGCGCTCGTGCCCAAGCAGCTTCTGTTTACACACAAGCAGATTTATACATATTTTCATACCGCACTCAACTTGCTTCGATTGCAGTTAAGGTAGAAACGGTTTCAAGGGCAGCGTCACTTCAAATAGGTCCACGCCTAAAAGTCTATGACTTTTAATAAATCTACGAAAGCACATGATTTTTGGTAGTTATCTAAACATTTATAACATAGATCAATCCTGACACATTAAAGCAAGTAAAGACATTAAAATAAACAATAAAAAAACATTGAAATTTATATATTGTTACTAATGACATATTTAAAAAGGAATACTGCCAATAAATATAACTACACCGTTTCGTCCTAACACGGCTAGAAAATTGCTGAAAACCTTGCATAACGCGCTACTTAACACGTTTTGTGCACACAAATCTCAAGTTATTAAGTTCGGTAAGTATGGTAAAACCCCAACATTTTTATTCATTTTTGTTATTAAATAAAACCAAAGAAACCCATGCTTTTTTTCAAACAGAGGAGAAGATAAAGTAATAAAGATGCTGCAGAAGGTGTAGATTGCGCTTAGCGGCGACGAATATGAAAAAACTTGTGTGTATCACAGTTTTTAAGATGCTTATTTAGTTAAAACCAGGGGTTTGGAGCGGAGCTCGGAGCTGGAGCACGGAGCAGTGGAGCAATGGGTTTTTGCCCGGAGCAGGAGCGGAGCCCGGAGCAAATAATTTTGATTGCTCCACTGCTCCAGTTTATTATGTAAAATTTAAAAAAAACTTTTTTTTTTTCAATGTTTGAAGATCAATAACCTGTTCTTTCAAACAGTTATTTAACTTCACTTGTTTGTTAGGGCCAAATATTGTTATTTTTGACCAACTTCTTACATGTCCGACAAAATTAAAACTTTGTTTTTAAAACAATTTTTTTTAATCAAAAAACTTTTTTTTTAAATTTTAACAATATTTGGAGCATGGAGCGGAGCTGGAGCAGGCATTTTGATGCCGGAGCGGAGCTGGAGCGTGCGATTGAAACCTTTGTCCATAAAACAATATCAAATGTTTGCTACTGATAGTAAGAAAGTTGCCAATACAATTTGGAATATATGTTTAACAGATTTTTTAAGATGTTTCATGATCAACGCAAAGCACATTTTAAGTTCCTACAACTACTTATCAACTTATCTCATGATTTCATAATCTCCATATTCTACTGCATTACTCAAAATAAATATTTTCAGTTTATTTTCCGTTGTTACTGGTAGTAAATAAAGCTCGCAGAAGAAAAATATGCAAATTAGTAATTAATCGGGGATTTTTTTTGCGATCGATTTAGTACTACATATTAATAACAAAATTTAAATATTTGTTGAGTCTGTTTTGATGCACTACAAAGGGAAAATAAGCCCATAATAACTAATAGGATAGGCCAAGTTGTCACAAATCTCTGGAAATACCTTTGTGAGGACTCAACAGGTGGTTGCTTCAGAATTTCCGCACCGGCTAATGTTTGAAGTTTGAAAACCTGAGCTGTTTGTAACTGTAATTGCATTACGCGGAACACATAAAGGAAACTTCTTCACTCTACAAATATGGTATAACCGACATTATTTACGTTTGTGACATGTTTCTACAACTGCCGACATCACAGAGAACTGTTACTTTTACAACTATTAAATTTATAAAAAAATAGCGCTCATTGGAAGTACAAGTCCGCGTACATATGTCAAACAACACTAATGAATTTATTCCATAATTCACCAAGTACAGTTTATTTTGCTTTATTTACGTTAAGCGGTTCCTGAAATATTAGATCATAATTTACAATCTAAAGATAGCAAACTGGCATTTTGGGGGCCTGCATTTGAAATCATTAATTAAATTGGTGGCAATGTTTGCGCAATATAAAACTAAAGGCTAATAAATTGTACATTATTAAATATATTTTCGTTAAAATAGTTTATGAAAACAGCTGTATGAGTTTTCAACAGATGTTATCAAAACTTGGCACGCATTTTACGAAGTGAGGGCGAGGGTTGCTGTGGTAGGGGTGTGTTAACACATGATCTACGAGAGAGGGTGCTATATGTAACTGTAACGGTCGCTTTTTGTCGGTTTTCGAGATTAATTTAAATGTCCGATAGCCTAATAATCAACAATAATAAAACATTGTGATAACTTGGATCATATTTTGTAAGTTGTAAGGTGACCAGCTATTTCCAATTGAGAAGCACAATGGAAGTAAACAACTATACAAGAAAGTTCCCTTCGTAGATCAAAGAGCAAAATATTTGAAGAGTACATTTGAAGTACGACTTTCGAAAGATGGAGTTTATTTTAAACCGGCACTAAACTACCGAAAGGAGTACAATTGGTTAACTTTATATGTTGAAAATGAACTAGAAGCCGACGGGAAACTACTTTTTAAATAAGATAACATGTGTGGTTGGTTGGTCAGTGGATTAATTTACTTCAGATGGCGACGAGGCTGTGGCATTTGTGCAATTAAACGAACTGATACAGTTTCAGTTAAAAGGATGGTTTAAGTTATCCTAATATAAACATACGATAAGATAATGTTAAAAACACACAACGTTGATTACGTTTGTCCTAAATTAATAAAATGTTTGCATAGCCATTTTGATACGGTTCATGTAGTATTAATACTGAGTTACTGTATTTACACTTACCAGTTATTAAACTCTGCTTTTTAGATTGGCCTTTATTTGGCGTTACTTCGTCTGTAGACATATCATCTTCACTCGTTAATGTGAGTGAATTTTCTTGAGGTTGTTGTGTGTAGTATAGATGATCACAGTTATTAGTTTCTTCAATTTGCACAGGGCGTTTTGGTTCTGGACGATGAATGTACATGTTTGGTGGTTTAGAAATTGCTTTCCACTCATACCTTCCCTTTGTGACTATTGGCACCTCGTTAAAAAAGTCAAATTCCCATTTTTCGCATTCGCTGGCAGCCTGCTTAGCCAGCTCTTCCTCCAAAAATCTGTGCGTTTCGTCGTGGTCAACCGGTTCAAAAAGTGCGCGACGGACTTTGGCCACCCCTCGACATGCAAATCTTCTGTCAGTATTTGGTGGTGGAGATGCACGTATTCGTGACATTTCCATTAGGGGAATAGGTTTAAAAACTCTAGCACTCATTTTCTTGTCGGTCTAAGTTAGGCAACTCAAACTGCACGATTACGAATACTGTTGTTTCTTATGTTTTAAGTGTTGATCGAGACACTTTAGTTTTTAAACACTCTGTATATATACACACTTTACGTAACCTACAACTATGTAATTGGTTTATTAACAATTCGATACCAATAACGCAGCGTTACAAAAACGATCACAACCGCGCGCACCCTAACCCTACTAGATCTCTCACGCGACTACGTCCAAAACTTGGTTGCCAAGCGACAGCTAGTGACGCGAGAGGAGCGTTGGTATGGTTGGTTGGACCATTCCAAGTGATAGGGGCGGTCGACTGATTTTAAATACAGTACAGCACGAATCATAAATATTGTTGCACGCCGACGCATTGAAACTGTTTAGAATAAAACCGCAACAGATTTTGAACTTAGTTCCTTTTCATTATTATAATTTTTTGTTGTTTATTCTAAAGCGGTCAAAAATACTATCACGTATTGCTAATAATTTTTTAAAGACCGTTACAATTATTATAATAAAATGTAATGCAAAAATGGTGTAACCTAATGTTAAGACACGAAAGCATAGGCTAACTGAAACCTGATTTTATACATATTTTGCAAGTTTTTTTAAATTTTTCTACCCCTGAGTCAAAAAAAGCATTGTTGGGGTGTGAGAGTGAGAATTTCCTGTTAAAAACGGATGTAGAACCTTTGACCTTATCAGAACTAGCGGTGAGACTGGCATTAAACAACATGAACATAAATAACACTAGTATCATACGTGTTTAAAGATGATTTTATAATCAAAATGAAAACTGCAAAAAGTGTTTACAGAGAGAAATTAAATCATAGCTACCTGACACTACTATTTGGGTACATACAATAACATTAAAGCAAGCTAAGTGCACTTGCACAGCACAGCATTTTAATGCTGCTTTTTTACTTAACTTAGTTTACTTGGTTACTTATCAACTTAGGTATACAAGAAATTAATAAAAGTAATTATAATAAAGTTACATCTATACAGCGTGTCCCAGATTTGACCTTAAAAACAAACAAAAATCGCTACAAACTCTCCTTAAAAATCACAATACTTCTTCAAGACATAGATGGATTTTAGATTTTGACATATTTCTTATCATGAAAAACATTACAATCTGTACATTACTGGAACGATAAGAATATTTATTTATTATTTGATTTTGACTAAAACAGGCAAAAATATTGATTACCGTCATCAAAACTTTTAAACTGCTCTTTGTTCCATATGTTACAGTTTTTCGCTTTTTAATATACAAAACTTTTTGGCGGTTTTTAAAAAGAAACAAGACAATCAAGGTGGTTATGATCCCTTGAACACTTATACTGATACATATTATTATAATAAAATTTAATTAAACTTGTTTACTGTTATGAAGAAGGGTATCATTAAATTCTAGAATTTAATTTGTGCCATAAAAAGTATTATTTTGATTTTTTTGCACTGAAGTCCATAGATTTCCCAATTTTTGCTTTTTATTTAACACACTGAATTTATATTTTAATATTCCTGTACTCGGTTGTAACAATGTATCACAAGTTCTTGTTTTATGTTTTTAATACAGCGTCATAATTTTGAAAAAATTGATGGCTCCATAGGCTCATGCATGATTATGTACCAATATTTAAATAATTTAAATAGAACGTCTTGAATGTGATTTATTATAGGGATTGCTGATTGCTATTAAGTATTAAATCAGTTTTATTTATTACTATGCCACGTACAGGTTGGTCCAAATTCGATAGGATTACATGAGTATCTCGCTAGTTATTCAAGATAGAGAAACGGTGAAATTACCAAAAACATTGCCCAAGCAACTTTTTAAACCGAATCGGATGGCAATCACTAATTTTACACTATTTGATTTGTTTATGTTTTATCACAACCAACCTTATTTTTTCTTATGGGCCCGCACTTTTTGCTTGACATCAAATAGAATTTGTTTTTCTGATGTCATTGTTCTTATGTCCAAATATTAATAATGTTTATCTCAACAAACCATTAAAAAACTTTCGTAGCTTGTACCACATGAGTTAGAAAAGGTTTTATACCTATTTTTTTGTTTTTGTTTTTGTAGCCTACTATGTTTCTTTAAAAAAAAACTAAAAACCTTCGTAACTTATTAAAAATAACTGCATCAACTCTTATACTATATGTGGAATAAGAAAAAAAAAAGGAATTTAAATAGGTTATAGCTTTCATTTAAAAAGAGGTAGGTTTGTGTAATATAACTTTTTAACGGCGAGCGTTAAACATTTTTTTTTTAGTATCATCGAATTTTATATAAAAATATCTAAAAATAATCTTCATCATTTTTTTGGATATTTACAACAATAACGGAGACATGACAAAAAATATTAATATGACAAAAAAACACTTTTTTCCGATAACTTTAAAACCTGAAATGATAGAATAATTTTGAGAACGGTTCGGAGTTTTTCTCATAAAAATGCACCTTTTGGTAATTTAACCGTTACTTTATCTTGAATATTAAGAGAGATACCTATGTAATCCCATCGAATTTGAACCACCTTTTAAAAGTTTTAGTTTGTTGATTGGTTGTCATGGAAACAACAAAAACTACAACGACCGGCCTACCTGATTTATAGTGGTTATGGTTTAAACCGCATTTTTTTTTTTAAATTTACAGCGAATCAAGAAGTAAAATACGATTTGTGATACATCAGTGAATTCAGAAAAAATAATTCTATTTGATTATGTTAATAGCAAAAATTGCGCCCATAAGAAAAAATAAGGTAGTTGTCTTAAACAAAAACTAATCGAATAGTGTAAAATTTGTGATTACCATCCGATTCGGTTTAAAAAGTTACTTGAGCAATGTTTTTATACATGTGAAATATTTTATAATCCAAAGAATTTTCAAAAATCATAATCTGGTTTTTCATAATTTTGTCCGATACCGTTTGAGATGATTACAATTTATTTTCAGATTATTAATGGGCAACGAATTTCAAACCTATGCTCTATTTTAATAAGCGAGATCTCCATACTTAAACTCGAATTTCAAATACCCTGTATAAAAATAATTGTGATAAACGCTAAAATTTTCCTTTATTTTATGATGTAATAGAGCTAAGCTAAACAATAAAAAAGTATGTAGTCGAAGCTATTAATTAAGGTGCAGTCGAGTTAGGAGTTAAATGAGATCATGATGTCTAGTTTGGTATCTTTAAGGCTTGCAAGACGTGTGTAAAAAAAACTGACAGACAATTAATTAGTACCAGAAACGGATGACTAGGTACTTTGTAGGGTTTACATCAAAATACATTGTATTTGAATTGACAAGTTAGTGTGTCCTGCTATTTATATTTGTAAAAGATTAATACTGGTCAAACGAACCGCAGAAGAATTTTATTTTCAATTAATTTACATAATAAAATTATATTATCTGAAAGTTATACCAAAAAGTCGCGAATTCATTACATACTTACTCTAAGTAATTATGGTACGATACACGAAGAATTGCCAAGAGAATCATGTTTTGTCAATTTAAAATATTTTTGTGATGATTTACAACCAGTCGTATAAAGTTGTCATTAGTGTACCCGAAAATTAATCTCTGGGAGGGTAAAATGATTACATCTTTAAAACTAAGCAATATCAGCGCCAACTATGCTGAGATTTTGCGTAGTTTTAGGGTTAACGTGATTTAATGCATAATTTAATCCCAAGTTCAACTTTTATGCAATTGGGCCTAGTTTTTAATATTTAGCACCGTAGTATAATGTACGTTGATATTGTCTGCTACTAGCCTCAAACTAAGTGTTGGATTTTCCACCACTGAAGCTAAGACACAATAAGTATTTTCATTTTCATTATCTTGAGCACTCTTAATGCATGAACAGTTATTCAACAACGTTCCAGTTCTGTCAAGTTTCGAAATCATTCTTGAAATTTTAAAAATAATGGGGAATTGGCCTTTGTGGATAAATGGCTAAGAACATAGCACTAACTTCATGGGTACTGTTTCCGGAATTATTCCATTTTGTCATTTCTATTTTTTCTTCCAGTGAAAACATAATTAATTGTATAAAATAAATGTTTGATAAATAAAAAACGACAATAATTAAGAATAAACTTCAAACGTCAAAGTGACAGCATAAGTGTTAGTAGGATGGGCAATTGTCACAGGTCACAGCATAATTCCAAGGCACTACAGATTTTTGTCCAAACGGCGTTTTGCAATTTTCTCAATTTTCAATTATTGGAAAACTAAAAATTAATATTGATTTCATTTACAAATACGGCATTTTTTGCTCTACAAAAACCTATTTGTACTTTTTTTCTAAAATAATTGGGGAAGATAATATACGACTTTTAAAATTGTACCATTGAAATTGCTATGTTGCGTGCTCCAATTCTACACTCTATATATTTACGAGACTGGGATTTAAAAATTATTTTTAATTATTACTTATACTAAACATTGTAAGGTAAGTTTTTATTATTTATGCATTTTTATTGGGACAATACGTTACAATACATAATGTTTTCTCTAGGTATTTTTCATGTGTCGTTCAAGTTTCTGTACTTATATTCAACTTTAAATTTTGGTTTCTAAAATTTTCGTGAATAAATTTCAGTAATAATGATTAATTTTAGCATAGTTTTGTAATAATTAAATGATAAGGTAAGTTTTTTAAAATTGTCGAAGTTATCTATCAATTTTTCATTGTTTTCAATTTTAAAGGTATATTAACGGTCAACAGTCAAATGTAAACTTATACACCAACACATAGATGAAACGTTTATTTAAGAAACGTAATCCTGTCAACATCTGTCTACGCTTAACAATTTTCGTTGTGGTAACCGCAATTGTGACGTTTTACCTCAACCTATGATAAACTGTGACTGTTAGCCCTTGAAGATGTCACTCTGTTAGGAACATCAACAATGAGGTAATTTTGGTTTCCTTTTTGTTGCTTTTGTTTTATAAGCAGAGTCTGACAAAGTTTTATAGTTATTCTATTGAATCATCTAGTGACTACTGAATTAATTATACACACTTTTAGTGCCACTTATGAGGTTTATTACTTATACAAGAATAAATCTACAAAATTATATCAAAAAATACTAATAATTGCCATCTGAGTAGGCATTATATTTCCTATAATAGTTTTTCTTCTGTATCCCATTAAATTTTACAAAACACTGTACAGGGTGAAACAAATTCGATATACGGGGTATTTCGGTTACTATAATAGTAAGCGAAAATCTGTTATGGGTGTCTTGGACCAATTTTTGAGAAAATAACGCCTATGTAATCAGATTTTTTATATCGAGGTTTTTATCTCTTACAGGCACATAAAAAGCAGACAGATGCTGCACACAAAATTAAAAATTATTTAATAACAACGAAACTAAATACATTTGAAAGAAGATGCAGAATAAAAAGGAAAAAAATATGTTGTAGCATCCTCGTCGGGTACAGCAAGTCCTGGTGAAGGGGTACACCTTATGTACCACTATGCCTTGATTTATCACAAATTGTAATATTTTCTTTTATTTGACCTTTTTGTGATAGTCCTGGAAATATGTCTTTGATTATTTAGATAAAGAAAGTTGCACTTTACATATTGAACAGATCCATTCCGTGCGTAGGTAGTTGATTTTTTTTTGTACTACAGTTTGCATATCTTGAACCGCGCTCTAGTTGGTGAGCAGAACATGAATTTTTAGTTCTCTGGATACTGTAGGCTTGTGATTTTGTATTTCTACTAATTGGGCATTATTTGCAGGGCGTTTCAGTGATAGGTACTAATTTTTCCGCCACCAATCCATCAATTACTTGCCGCCGAAATTGTTTGTGGGATATGGTATTCCCTCAGTGGCGCACCAGCAGTGTCCGGCGCCTGTGTGCAGAACTTTAGTTGGCGCCTATATCCAGATTTTTGTACCAAAAAGTTAACCCAAAAAAAAACGTCGCCACTTGGTGTTTTGCCGCCCCATGACATGTAATAAAAACTGCAATTTGGTCTGCGCCACTGCCTGCGTCTACCTCTCGCCCAAAATACAAAATCACTTTATAAAAACGTATCAGTGAGTACAAATGAAATACGAAATATATTAATTATAAATATATTGAACAAACACTAGAAATACAATAAAATAGTACTGAGTAATTCTGGAAGCATTTTTATCTCTTTTTTCTTCCCGTTTTCTTTTATTTGTTAAATTTTGATACCCGGAAAGTTTATTTTTCTTTTTCTCTTGGGACATCTAATTAAACAAAAAATACTCAATTGTAACAAATTTTATTACTACAATTCGAAATTAGAACACCCCACTTCGAGCCGATCACCACACTTCCATTTTCATTAAAGTAAAAATTAGAAATTATTACGCTAAATGTACACGAGAAAAGAATGAATAACTTACATTAGTAGCTCTTAATTCAAATTCAAATTTACTATTACTTCTATTGTTCTTATTATTTTATTATTGATGCACTGCACTGTCTTATGTCTAAAAAAAATTAAGCGCTCGTCACTCTGCAGACAGCAAACTCATAACTCATGCAAGTTCTAGTTTTTACTTATTTCTCTAAACAACTGAAAAAAGTTAGGTTAGGTTTGCATTATACTCGCCCTTACAACCGATTGGATGACATCAATCGTGTGTTTACGATCGTAAGCCGACTACTGGCGAAAACAGACCTATTATGAAAATTTTACCGTTATAAACTAGGCTCTGAATAAAATAAAATTTAATAAAAATGTAATTCATTTTAATATTGCACATTTAACTTAATGAATAATATTTTTTTTTTTTATTTTCATTTTTTTTGGCGCCTTTACCATCCTGGCGCCTGTGTGCACCGCACACTTTGCACACTGTGTCGGCGCGCCACTGTATTCCCTTGAAGTTTAAATAAAATGTAGAAATTAACTATGCTTGCATCGAGAAAGAAAGAAAATATTCTATGCCACCTTTTATGGCTTTTGCGATCTAATTCATAATTTTATTTCATTTGATCAAATTTATCGACAAATAGCATATCACATCAATAACTTCACCATGTTTTTGTCTACTACGTACCTACGTTGGCAATTTCTGTAGGATTATGGAAATTAGCCAAAAAATGAACACACCTTTTGTCCTTCCATTACCATTTAAACATTGATATTCCTGTATCGCTCATTTTCCAATCTATGTCACCCTGTTTCAATAACTTGTCACTGTTCATTTGAGGAATATTCTTTCGGGAAACATTTATTGTACCACAGGCAAATAAATATTTCTTTTTTAAATCTACGAGCAACTGATACGAATTAAAATAGTTATAAAAAAATAAAACGATGTTTATTTCCTTCCAATCCCTCCATCAAATTTGTTACTACTTGTGGTCCTAATTTTTTTTCGATAGTTCCCCTTTTATGCCAGTGTAAATTTCAAATTTATATAAATAACCTGATTTATCTGCTAAAGACCAAATTTTGTATCCTCTTTTGCAGGACCGGTCATCTATATGTCGGGGCCCGGGTGCAAAAATTTGGTTTGGGGCCCCCAAAAATTGTATTTGGAAAAATTTTACATGGAACTAATAAAATTTGAATTATCAGATATATACGTTCCCACTTATATTCAATATTTCGGGTTGGTATTTACTGCAGTGCATAATAAGTTTATTAACAACAATAAGTTTTTATTACAACACAACAAAACAAAACCACAATAGTTTAATTTTTTTAATTCTATGAAACATCGGTTTAAGATTGGACATTGAACAGCCCATTTTTCAATAACATCTTCAAAGTTTCTCATTGTACCTTCTCTTTTTTCGATGGATAATATTGCTAAAATATTACGTTTCTCTTGAGACCAGGGTGGATAAAAATCATGATTTTTTAAAAAAAATCGATTTATTTGATTTAAATCAGATTTTTTTAATTTAAATCAAATTTACCATATTATTGAATTTAGTGACATATTCACATGCTATTTCTGTTTTGTGCTAATATATTTAATAACCAATATATTTAATTCATTGGTGAATTTTTGTCAAAATGAAAAATTAAATGTAATTATTAAGAATCTTGAAAAAATCAGTGCTAAATGGTGATGTTTAATCAATTATATACAGGGCAAGTCATTAGTGCGGGATCGATCGATTGTGGCTAAACGGCTTGAAATATGAAGTTGAATCAAATGCTATTTTATACAGTTTTTTCTAAACAACACAATAAAAATATTTTCAAATATACAGGGTGAGTCACCTTTCTGGAACTAATAGCAACTTTTATATTTCAAATACAACACCCAATTTTTTATTTAATATTTTTGACCGCCTTAATTTTAGCTTTGCATCAATATAAAATACTACAAGTTTTTATACGGTGTTGTAAAAAAACATTAATTTTCTAAATTAATCAAGGTTTTAAGTCTTTATTTAGACATTTCTCCTGAAGTTATTTTGAAGTACAGAGTTTTAATTTGGTATGGACATGCAGAAAAAAATTCTCTGTTCGCTCGATATGAAAAAATTTGAATCACACATACAGAGGTGTTTATAAATAGGTGGCAACTTCCATGATTTTCAAAAGCTCGTAACTCGATTTTTTCAAATGCGAACCCCCGTATTTTTTTATGTCATCGAATTCGTCTTTAAAAGAGCTTCATATTTTGTTGAGTATGTCGTATACCCAAAACTCATACTTTTCGAGATATTCGACTTTTTTTTTTCAAATGGTATTGAAGCAATAGAGTGCCGTCGAAATTGAAAAAACTGACTGTTCACCTCGCTAACGTCAAAAACTTGTCATTTATTTTTTGAATTATTGCATTTCCACAATGAATATAACTTTACAAGAGCGAATTGATATGTGTTATTCACCATTTCGTGTATTTAATTACTAATAGTAATACAATTTTGTTTTATTATAAATATTATATTGTATCTACTCATAAAATCTGTGATTTAAATTGATAATTTAAAAAAAAAAACACTTGATTTAAATCATGATTTAATCGTGATTTAAATCAATTGATTTAAATCTGCTCAACCCTGCTTGAGACATTGTATATCTGAGGTATGTTTTTTTTAAATAATTTTAATTTACTAGAGGAGCGTTCTGCACTCCCCACAGTGATCAGAAGTGTTAAATAAATTCAAAGCGCAATGTAAATGTCGAAGAAAACTTCGTTTGTAACTTCTTTCTCATTTAAAACATCCAAATTGTTGTTGTAAAACTTATTTAGGTACATTTTTTTCTAACAGTTCAGGCGAGCAAGTTTTTTTTTAACAAAAAAATCAGTATTTTATAATTTTGTAAAATTTAAGGAACTGACTTAAATCGTTCGTCTATTTGAGAAATCAAAGTGTCTATTAGGACACAAAGCAT
This sequence comes from Elmis aenea, assembly GCA_947652605.1. NCBI lineage: Eukaryota > Metazoa > Arthropoda > Insecta > Coleoptera > Elmidae > Elmis > Elmis aenea. Next base: position 23,927,971 of record OX393581.1, on the reverse strand, counting down.
AAAAAATCTAATAACAATTTTACATGGTCATCTAAAGTTTCACCAGTACCTATCTCATCGAAAAAAAAAAGTTTTTATTTTACATATACGATGCGTAGGAATTTTTGCACTTAGTCCTTAATCCTCGGAAAATTATTTACTATATCTTAGTGATTTTTCGAATTAAATATTTTTAAATGTCAAAGTACGTGTTACTCCGACTTCATAAGTAAAAAAGCTGATTCTTATGCTATGTCTTTGAAGCTAATAATTTATTATTATCCTCTTGTGTATATATTGTTTTAATTTCTTTATTTGCGCTTTCTATTTCAAAAACGATAATATGGCCTGTACAATTTGATGAACTGTTCCTGCCGTTTTTATCCACTGTTTTAACAACTATTACTTCTCATTAGTTTTTAATTTTTATTTTGAAAGTTTTCTTTTCATTACAACTGCTAAATTATTTTTTATCGATTGCCGTTTTGGGGCCCTCTACGTCAGGGACCCGGGTGCATTGCACCCACTGCACCCCCACTTGACCGGCCCTGCTCTTTTGATAGGCTTTTTTGCCATATATTTTTTTAATGAACTAAAATTTTTATAAGGTGAGGATCATTAACTTACTTAACAATATCTGTTATTCCAGCATTATATTCAAACTCGCCAGATCAGCAGCTAACCTAAGATTCGTTACATCTGGGTGCCTCCTGAATGTTATTACTTGTAGTAGCAAAACGACTAAGTGGCGAATTTCTTTCAGTATCTGATGAATCAGAATCATTTTGATTAGTTTCTAAATTACCCACTTCTAAATCAACTTCCCTTTTCTCATTTGTATGCTTTGTATCATCTACTTCACCAATTATAGATTCTTGGTCAGTCAAAATATCTTCAAATTCCGCAAGAAATTCATCCATCGTTACATCTTTCAATTCAAATGGCAAGTCTTCTGAATTGAATTTTGCCATTTCATTAATGATTATTTGTTTGAATGTTTACAGTGCAGTGGTACAAACAACGTACCTTCAAAGTATTCTTAAACAAACACAAGAAAAACTTATTTTTAATTTAAAAACTATGTCAAGTGTAAACCATACCACAAGTAGATAGTTTTAACAGAAACACAATTATTTTACATTAAAATTACACAAATACAACAAATAATTATTGTAGTACACGTAGTTGGGGTACAAAATACAACTAAAATGAGTTGACAGACAATCAGTGCAAGCAGTTTTTATCAGGTTCTGACCTGGAGCGTAAATTTATGCTGTCAGTAGCGCAAAACATTCTAATTTGGTCCATCCTGTATACCGACCTCAACAACATTACCGATTAAAAGTCGGCCAACTAAATAATACAAATCCCTATCATGGCCCGATAACGATCAAACTGTCGGCCGACTAAAAAGTCTGTAGTGTGCGGTGTCCCTAAGTGTGTTAGCGTAATATTGCCAGGTCTGAAATATCGACCATGTTTGAATTTCCCGCTTTGCATCATTTATTTTATTAGCCATTGGTTGTGTCTCTATCCTTCCCTCCTGACCCCTCCTGAGTCATTACCAATCGTAAGCATTTGTTTTTCCACGATCCTAACCCTAATTATTGCACAATATTGTACTTGATTGAAGCCTATTGTAATATTTGTGGTTCATTGTGTAAGATTTTTCTGAAAAATAATTCATTTCTCAAAAAAGTAATTTACAGGACAGTATTCATACAAGTCAGTTGGTACTTTTTATTGTATCTATTATGTACTATCATGCTTCACACATGGAAAAAATTACCTCCAAAACTGAAGCAAGCATGGTTGGAAATATCCCACTTGAAAATGTCATGGGCGATATTTCAGCCTTCCATTTTAAATGAAATGAGGATTTCCAAAGTGACATGATGTGGCAATGTGTGAAGTGCAAGGTTTGGGTTCATGAAGACTGTGTGGGACTCACAAAAAAATCTGGAGGAATTTGTGTGTCCATATTGCTTACTATAGCGGTATAGCCTTTGTTTCTATATGGGCGATATTTCAGTGATGGTCGGAAATTTTGCGGAAAGTTTGCAATATTTGCTTAAATTATTAATTTACTTAACAATAGAAAAGTTCTTTTTATTTTTGTAACAGATTATTAAAGAATATAGTTTTTGTAGGTATAATTTATAAGGCGTATATAATAGGGTTTCAGTTAAAGAGGGACATGGCACAAAAACTTTGGAACCGCTGCCTTAAGGGGTTAACAAAGAAACTATTTATGTGTTTAACTGATATTATATTTGACAAATTTACAACGGTAGCCACTCAGTACTAGATTGTAGACTGGTTAGTATAAGTATCTTGAGTTTCATCCTAGCAAAGCACATTAACGAAACAAAGAACTGTTTCATGTTGTCAGACACAACTGATAAAATCTCTACATTCCTTTAAATCGTTCGCTTATTTTTTGGAATATTCTAAATAGATATCTTGACATTATCAAGTAAAGCACTTAACAAATTTTAGAGGGTATATGCTAAGTTTGCTTATTACCTGGAAAAACGCGGGAAAATGTCGCCTGCCTGCCGATTGTTATAAAAGATATCGTACTGGACCAGACAGCCTGTCTGCAGAAACATAAACAAGCGTTCAATGTCGGGCAAGGTTCCATCCAAAACACCAGACCAGGACTAGACCTTTGGTCATTTACTGGTTAAAATATAACAGACCTATAGGTTTCAAACTTTCTACCTGACTCTTTTGTGAAGTTACATAAATTATAACACCAGACTGCGCTGAGATTATAAATACAAGCATCAGCAAATGGAATACAGTAGCAGTCGGTAGCAAACGGCGGTGCTAATTAAATTTAAGTCTCGCGGATACCAAATTACAATCAAGTGCAATTGTAGCGACATCATTTGAATTTATACGTATATTGATACAATTAAAATATTAAAATGCCATGATCAATAATATTCAGATATTTAATTGGTGTACAATAGTTAAATTTGTATCACAGATATTGGCAGTAAATAATGTATTATCTTCAAAATTATTCTTGTCAGATGTACTACTAATGTATCAAAATATTATCAATTTCAGGTTATCGTAACTTATGCCAGGATAAAAAACAATTTAAAAACGCGTGCCACAAATAAAGAAACATTTAAAAAATATATGTTTTATACAGTTTAATTATAAGTACTCACTAAACTTATACAGAGTGTCCCACATTACATTTCCAGCATGGGGATCTCGCTTATTTTAAGAGATACAGGTTTATTTAAATTAGATGAATTATTCCTTAGTATGAGAGGAGCCACAATCAATTTTCAAAAGTACAAAACTCCTTGTACTTCAGAAACATGAAAATGTCGAATTTCTTTGTTCTTTCATAACTTTTTTGTCTTAATCAATAGAATAATTTTATTTGAACTTTCTTGAGGTACTTTTTAATGGAGAATGTAACTGTAATATTAGATTTTTTTAACACCTACCATTTTCGACATATTACCCCTAATTTCATGTTTTCTTATGGTTATGGGCCGCGAAGTTGGCTATGGAATAGTTAAATGTGCTTTTTTTCTCTTTAATATGAGATATTACTTGCTATATCTATTTTTATAAATAAGTCTCAAAATGAAGAAAAATTGTATTTTACCCATCACTTATCAAACTATCTATGAAAATAAAAACAAAAAACAACTAATTAAATGTATGATAGTTACTATTTTTGCGGTATCATTTATTAGAATTTTATAGTATTAAGTATTGTGTAATTCGACAGTCTTCTTAGCAAATTTGTTATCATATAATTATGGGCACATTTACAACTAATTAAAAATTTTAAATGTTGAAATGCTACATTCTTTGCAATAGAAACCGTGTAAAATAGATCATTCTAATTAATTATTGATTTGTTTTGGATTTTTGGTTGGTTTCTCGAAAAACCCATATTCATTTAAATTTATTTCCAAATTTCTGTAATTACGCACCCTTCGTTGCCTTTTCCTGGGATATAGCTCTAAGTATATTCGCCCAACTTCTACACAGTTTTTATGGTAAAGAATGTAGTATCTCAACATGAAATTTTTTTCACTATTTTTAAATGTAGCCATCATTATAACAATTACTAAGTACAAAGACTATCGCATTACAATAATTATTATCGAATTAATAATAAGAAATTCTAATGATACCGCAGACAAATAGTAACTGTCATTTGACATTTAATTACTTGTTTTTGTCTTTATTTTCATAGATAGCTTGGTAAGTGATGGGTAAAATACGATGTTTCTTCATTTTGTGACTCATTTATAAAAATAGATATAGCAAGTAATATCTCATTTAAACGAGAAAAAAAACACATTAAACTATACCATAGCCAACTTCGCGGCCCATAAGAAAAAATGAAATTCGGAGTAATCTCTCGGAAATGGATGGTGTTAAAAAAAATCTAAAATAACAGTCACATTCTCCTTAAAAAGTATATAGAGAAAGTACAAATAAAATTGTTCTAATGACTAAGACAAAAAAGTTATGAGAGAAAAAAGAAATTCGACATTTTCATATTTTTTGCTATAACATCTGAAGCACGAGGAATTTTGTACTTTTAAAAATTGATTGTGGCTCCTCTCATACTAAGAAATAATTAATCTAATTTAAACAAACCTGTATCTCTTATAATAGGCGACATCCCCATGCTGGAAATGTAATCTGGGACACTCTGTATACTGTATAGAAGTAAATTAAAATCCAAATTATCAGTTTGCTTAACTTCGTCAAGCGCATCGTTATCTTTATATTGATTACTTCATTATTCACCATATAGGTACTTCATTTTTACGAGTATATTACAGGATGTATCAACAGTTTAATGGACCTTAAAATATTCTACAACTCATTATTATTATTATTAAATCGGTTTTTAAAACGTTTTATGGCGTGTTCCGATATCCTTCCTCCATTCCTTTCTATTGTTTCATTATCAGTCTCTGAGATCTCTGCCACTCTGATTTTGTAAATCCTTCTTTCCACGTTTTTTTGGATCTTCCCCCTTTTGGTGTTATGGTGTCCATTCTAATATCTTCTTAGGTAACCTTATATTTCCCATTTGTTGTATATGGTTGTACCTAGAGTATCCAAAATTACCGAAATTTTCTTTTAGCGGTAAACGATAGATATTCTAACTAAATAAATACCGGTTAACCGGTAAACTACCGGTAATTTTTTAAATTGAAGATTTCATGTGATAGTACCAATACTTATTAGCAAGAAATAATTTTATAGTATGTGCAAAGGGGTAATTAACAATAACTTATTATGTTTTAATAAAAGTTTTTTAATACAGTAACAAAAAAAATAAACATGTACATTATTTCTTAATAAACAAAGCAAAATTTATTCAAAGAGATAATAATTAACAATAACATTAGGTTGTAATAATTTTTTTCAAAAATATAATTAACAATAACAAATACGAAATAAGTTTAATACATTAAAAAAACAATAATCAGTTTTTAATGTAACAGACCAGACTCTGCAAAACACTTTTTTATATATTCAGATTCAGTTTTTTTTAGAATTAAAATTTGCACACAGTAGACTAACCGTATTTAATGTCTTTATCACGCAGACTTGTTCGAATTTTTTTACATATTGCCCTTGCAGAAGAAAAAGCTCTTTCTGCCCCTACACTCATAGGTTTCACTGTGAGAAGGTGGTCGTAAATTACCGAAATTATCGGTATTTGTTGTCAAAATTTACCGGTAATTTCGGTAATCATATTGGCCGGTAAAACCGGTTAACCGTTTACCGGTAATGGAACCCCTAGCCGTACCATACACGTTGTTTTGTTCCTATCTCTTTATTTTTTGTTCCTTCTATCCCCATACGGTCTCGAACTTCATTTCTTGTTCCAATCAAGGGTTATATCCTTATTGATCTTCAGAATACGTCCATTTCAGCTGAATCAATCTTTATCTTATATTATTCTGTTATTCGTCATGTATAATATAGACATCAGAAATCTTTATACAAAATTTATCGTTAATAAAGGTTTACATCAGGGGTGCTGCACATCGCTAACTCTCTAAAAAATTAGGAAAGAAAATGTCGACCAATGCGTCTATACACTCTAATTGGCCGATAATCAGTTGTTACTAGCAACTAGCAAATGACAGTTACCATTTAGTATATTTGGCTTTTAAATTGCAATAGATATAACGGGTGGCGCAAAAGTCATCACCCTATCGAATGATGGCCGCATTTTTGCAAATGGGATCTTAACTCATCGCGATTTTGACATTTGTGAAGTAAACAAAGGCAGAATACACTTAGACAAACAATGGATCGCTATACTCGTCAAGAACGAGGAATAATTGTGACAATGTTTTTGACAAATAATCGGTCGGTGGTTTTGGCTCAACGTGAATTTCGTCGTCGATTTCCTGGTCGTGTGGCACCAACTGGTTAAACAGTGAGGCGTTTAGCCGCTCGCCTCGAGGAGACTGGCTCAACACGGGACCGTAGCAGATCTGGTCGGCCCTGGAGCAGCCGTTTAGTCAAAAAATACTCCTGTGTGGCTGCAGATGTCCAAAAAGACCCTGAAACGTCCACCAGGCGACGGACGACGCAATTGGGCATCAGTAGATGGTCTTACCAGCGAATTTTATTGAAAGACTGAGGATGTTTCCCTGCAAAGTGCAAACCACACACACAGAATGAAGGACAATGGACATTTTGAGGCAAGCATTTACCGGACGCTTACTTTCTCGTTTTGGCGATTTGCACTGGCCCCGCAAGATCACCCGATTTGTCAGTTTTAGACTTCTTTCTTTGGGGATTTTTGAAATTAAAGATCTATACGAACAAGCCACAAACGTTGGAAGCCCTAAAGGAGAACATCCTACAAGAAGTGATCAATTTATTGGCAATCGCAGATGAAAAATGCTATAAAACGAGCCCAAATGTGCATCAACTCTGGCGGCGGCCACTTGACTGATATAGTATTCGCGACTTAATGGAAAAAAATTTAAATGTCTAAATAAACATAATCAATAAACAGAACCAATTATTTTTATTTACAAACAAAGTTACTGCTTTAAGAAATCGAGTGAGGACTTTTGCGCCACCTTTTATATAATGGGGTTTCATCTTAAACACTGGAAATGCTAAATACATATCGATAAGTGCAGAACCAACCAAATCAAAGTAGAAGACTATTATGTTAATGGTTATGGTAAAAAAAGTATTGACTCAAATAAAGATATCAAATGACATAGATTGTAAGCAATAAATATTATGTAGACAGTATGGCAACAATATCCATATCAAATTTGCAAAGCAAAATGTTTTCTTATCCATTGTATGCATATCAATTGTAAACGAGAACTGCTACAAAGTTAATTGTTGTATTGTTATGAATCGGTTAAGAAACCGGCACTAGAAAATTTATTTTTAACTTAGTTTTATCATCAGGTATAACGAATTCTTAGAAAGTATTTAAATCATTTCACTCCTACACAAACAAAGTAAATTGTTCAGCAAGCGGTAAAGTGCACACCTGTGTGTCTAACTTAAATATTTCCGGTCTAACAGGATTACACACATTTTGCTAGCGACCGACAGGAAATTTATCCGACTTTTTTGTTTAATTTACACTTTACAGTCTTAGTGCGTCCGGCAAAGATTTCAAAGCTTTCCAAACAGTGCAACCTTTCAAGTCAAACTAGACAATATACAGAGTGTACACTTTTATTTGAAGCTGCTACTAGGGTATTAAGGACAATGAGTCAGATAATTATTGGGTTGTCTTACAGTATTAATCTTATCATCCATATATGCGGTATATATTGCAAAAAAGGTAACGACGCGTAGGCGTCTTTTGCTAAAATTGACAAAAATGGCTTCGACTATGTTAGCTAAAAATGCTCAGGTAATTCTAGAACCATGATTTTAATAATTTTCTAGTTATTGTATCTGATACGCTGAACACACACAACATTCTTACGGTATTAATGTTATCATCCATATATGCGGTATATATTGCAAAAGATGTAGCGACGCTTGGGCGTCTTTTGCTAAAATTGACAAAAAGGCTTCGACCATGTAAGCTAAACATACCCAGGTAATTTTTGAACCACGACTTTAGTAATTTTCTAGTTATTGTATCTTTTACGGGGGGTGTTGTCTTACGTTATTAATGTTATCAATTATCATCCATATATGTGGCAGTTTAGAATTGAATAACGCAACATAGTAATTTCAATGGTAAAATTTTAAAAGTTGTTTAATATCTCCTAATTGTTTTAGTAAAAAGTTTATAAGTATAGATTTTTTGTAAAGAAAAAAATCTGTGTCTACAAAAGTAATCTATATTAATTTTTAGTTTTCCAATAACTGAAAATTGTAAAACGCCGTTTTGACAAAAATCTATGTCTTGAAATTATGATGTGACAATTGCCATCCTAATGTCACCTTGACGCGAAGTTTACATGTAGACTTCGTAGATTTTGATTATTATAAGAAGATTATGCTTTCATTCCAATCAAAACATAACTAATTACATATATTAAATAAATGTTTAATGAAATATAAACAACAACAAAAAAACAACTTCGCGTCAAAGTGACAGCATAGTGTTAGTAGGATGGGCAGTTGTCACAGCATAATTCCAAGACAAACTAAAAATTAATATTGATTGCATTTGTAGACACAGAATTTTATTCTGTACAAAAAAAACGAAACGCACTTTTTTTCTAAAATAATTGGGGGAGACATTACACAACTTTTAAAATTTTACCATTGAAATTGCTGTTATGTGATCCAATTCTACACCCTGTACATATATTGCAAAGAAAGTACCGACGCTTGGGCGTCTTTTGCTAAAATTGACAAAAACAGCTTCGACTATGCTAGCTTAACATGCACAAATCATTTTAAAACTAAGCCATCAATAATTTTTTATTTATTGTATCTTATAGGAGGTGTTGTCTTACGGCAGAGGTTTTGAACCCGTTTCCATTAATGTACCTCTTGGCCTCACTGCGAAGCGTCATGTATCCCTTGTCATTGGTCCATTTCAAAAGAATATATTACGTAAAAAATATTTTGTGCGAAAATTGTTGGTTCTTGCTTTCCACCAATAAATTTTTCCGGTCATTGTATTTGACACGTACCCCTTAGTTTGGAACGCCTAGTCTAGGTCTTTAGGCATGTTCTGGGTCTATACTTCATCGCTTTCTTTGTCTGCCAACATTATGTCTTCCACATAGCCATAGGCCCATAGGAGATTTAAAAAATATATATTAATCGTTAAAGTTGTAATAAATCTAGGGAGGTGGATGATGAAATTGTTTAGTGTTAACTGATTTATTGAAAAATCAGTTTATAATTTTTCGGTAGAAGGACTTTTTGTCATCTCTGAATTTTATATGTTGAAATGTCTTAGGAAAATCATTTTTAATTACATGGAGTTTTACGAGAACGTATTTATGAAGCATCCAAGCGCCTTTCTTTTGATGGGTATGCAACCGGGTACAAAGGAGTGTTATGCAGGTTACATATCACTAAAATCGACATGTGTACTGTGTAGTAAATGATAAAATAGTTTTTTTTTTATACAAGCCCCGTCCCCATTTATATCTGAACAGATTTTTAGTACAAATACATATTTTTCTTGTACATTAAACTTGTAACAACAAAGAAATTTTTGTGATAATAAGTTTTAGATACGCTAATATGGGGTAAAAAAAAAAAATTAAGCCCCACCTAAATCACTTTTAAACGACTTTTCCAATGAAATTTAAAAGCTATTTATTAACAGACGGCAGCAATGTGTTCAACAATGTTGCTAAATTACTGATTATTAATGAATTTCTATAGAACGCCAGGAAACCACTTTAAAACAACCTACGTATATTTTGCAAAAAAATAAATTAGTTTAACCATACACGTCGAATGTATTAAAATATTTGCAACATCTTTAAATGATAATTTATCATTGAAGTCATAGACCACTACGTTTCACATAATTGTGAACTTAAATATTGTAAATATTAGTCACAATCGGTGTAATCGTATGAACCGATAAGTGATAAATTATCGCTAAATAAATATTAACACAATTAATAATTAAACAAAAACTAGTTAAAATTGCTTTCCGTGTTGGGTTAGCTTTTTCAAGACGTTCATTAATATTCTGCGACGGTTCGCGACTTTATGAGGTGCATTGGCTGTATGTAATTTATCACAGTTGCTCTAGAACGAGCTCCTGCCTTTCGTTATACAATAGAATTTAAGTAATTGACCTGTATTACATCATAGGTAAGTGACTTATTACAATTTGTGATATCTTCTCGTTGGTATTAATTTGTCTGTCAATGTCAATTATATACGACCCGGAAGAACAAACTATTTACGAGGACGTTTTGAAATATAATTAATCTAGACTGTTTTTTTACTATAAAATTATTAGCTAAATTTAAATAAATGAATAAATAATAAAAAAGTTGTTTTTTTAATATGTAAAGAAAGTGCGTTATACACAGATTAACAAAATACAAACTTAATCTTTTAATTTTATCGCCACCACAAGCATACATTTCCCTAATAGGATTTGGCCCGTCGTTAATTATTGACTACTCTACAGGGTGGTCCACTTTTTTGTAGAGGACTTTAACAGTCGATACAAAAACTTATTTTAAAGCGAATATTCCTAATCAACATTGGCCCATAAACGCTTCATTTTAAAGATACAGGGTGTTGAAATTTTCGAAAAAATATCGATAATTTTTTACCGTTTCTCAACCAGTAGATATATTTAAAGTAAATTTGGTATACAGCACCAACTTACAGGTTACCACACAGTAAATGCTCAAAATGTGGATCATTAATCGTTACTTTAGCGGAACATCTTAAATTATTAGCATATTCTGTTATTAAAAACTACAACGGTAATTACTTCTTTATTTCGAATATTAGTGACATTTTTAGATCGAATTTGAGCCATTTTTTCGCGAGAAGAGTAAAATAAATCAAATTCTGCGCCAAACGGTGGCAGATACGAAGAAAAGTCAAGAGACACTTTTTATTTAGAACAAAATACTCTATCTCAAAACAAGTTCAAGTTTTATTTTGAATAGGGCTGTAGTTTTTTTATAAAATTTATTGAAACTGAACCCCCACATCTCCGCCACTGGTTGCTTGTGGGGCTTGACATTCTCACCGAATGTGGCGACCTGTAAGGTGGTGTTGTATACCAAATTTGGTTTAAATATAACTACTGCTTGGAAAATGGTTAAAAATGATCGATATTCTTTTGAAAATTTCACACCCTGTATTTTTAAAATGAAGCGTTTATGGACCAATGTTGATATGGAATATTCGCTTTAAAATAAGTTTTTGTATCTGCTACGGCCAAATCCCGAAATCGGCCAAAGTGGAAAGTGTCCGGCCAATGTCGCTGGTAATTGACTGGCCGCCAATGTCCGATCTTTTCGGGATTTTCGGGATTTGGCCGGCCAGTTTGCGAAATGGCATGGAGCGATCGGCCAACGTTGTAAGAAAAAATTCAAGAACAGATTTTGGTGAAACAAACGGTATTTGGGATTTTAGCATTGTCGCGGCAATTACCATACCTATTAACTAAATGTTTTTTGCTTTAAAAAAAGCTTTAACAGACCTCTAACCTGACCCTCTTTTACTAATGAAATGAATGACGGTCAGGTTAAAGGTCGGTTAAAGTTTGATTTTGAAGGAAACAAACGGTATTTGTGATTCTAGCACTGTAGCACACCGGAACCGAAAGATGTGTCACCTACCGGACAGTATTGCATCAGCACATCGAATTTTGGCCAGGGATTTCCCGCCACTTCGCGAAATAACCGGCCAAAGTAGCATATACACTGTTAAATCAGAACTTGGCCACACCTCTCGGCCAAAGTGCGAAAGGGCCGGCCAATTTGGAAACTGACCGCACTTCGGGTTTTGGCCGTAACATATCGACTTTTAAAGTCCTGCTACAAAAAAGTGGACCACCCTGTATAATTATATGATGATGAATAAACATTTATTAAGAATGTCTTGATAAATGTAGGCATTTACCGATCTATTTTTTAATTTTGGTGGTGTTTTGTCTCGAAACCCGATTCATTCCCAAACCATTACACATTACTGCTGCTGCATGTTTTGGCGTGAGCTGTGGTTTTCTTAAACCATACTGGTAATGGAAAAATTGGCATTTTAGCAAATAGTTATCTTTAGGAAAATCGAAGCGTATCTCAATATACATTAAAACATTTTTGTACCATATTAGTAACTTGACTTTTAATCGAATTTACTAGGATATTGGTAAGTTTTAAAGCATTTTAAGATGCAAAACCTATAAATTCGTCAACAATCCCTTGTATCGGTTTGGTGTTTAAATTGAGTGTGGGTCATATTCCCGAAAACCAACTTCCCGACAGACTAACTTGCCGACAGTCAAACTTCCCGAAACCAAGTTCTCGACTGCCAACGTCCCAAAAAAATTAAATGTATTATTTTGACTCAAAGAATATAAGCTGAATTTTGTTGATTTTGTCATTAGAAGAACATACGAGAGCGACATACTATAATACAAAATAAAATAATTATTATAAATAATTAGTAACTCCACTAAAATAACTTCCGAAAATTCACTTTCAGAAGCGTTAATTGCAGCCAGTTCCAAATCACTTAGTATAGCTTTACTTCAATTTTATTTTCTTCACCGAAGTCAATCAAGTCTTAAAACACACGTTTGTAATTTTCTTCGCTCTTGCTGGTCATCAATACGTTAACTAGGGGTAGACATCGGCAATATTCAGAACCAACAAGTGCATGTATAGTATAAAGCTGATAAAAAATAGTCGGTGCAGTTGATTATAATATTAGATAGGTAGGTAAGTGAAGAGTGTATTGGAATACAAAATGAATTAAATCTAATGTTGACATTGTGAACATCATTTCTACGTGTTATAAGATTAAAAAGATATGGTGGATTGTGAGATTTTAAGATTCTATATAAAAAGACAGTATTTAGATGGCGTATGCGCTCCTTTACATTTAATTCGTTGAGGCTAAGTCTAAATGGAGTAATATGAAGGTCCGTCAACTTGGCCCCCCCCATTTAGATTTTATAAATTATTTTTATTGCGCTAGATTGCGCTAAGCTAGCGCCACATTGCGCCACCAATGAAAAAGCTAGCGCCTCAAAGGTAAAAAATTTACAGCACTTTGTAGTTGGGGGGGGCCAGATTGACGCTAGCCCCCCCCATGTGAAAATCGGAACTTTTTTTAATTGCGCCAGATTGCGCTAAGCTAGCGCCTCTTTGCGCCACCAATGAAAAAGCTAGCGCCTTAAAAATGACGAAGTTATGGCATTTTGAAAATTTAAAGCTAGCCCCCCCCATGTCGAATTCAAACAATTTCTTTATTGCGCTAGATTGCGCTAAGCTAGCGCCTCTTTGCGCCACCAATGAAAAAGCTAGCGCCTTAAAAATGACGAAGTTATGGCATATTGAAAATTTGAAGCTAGCCCCCCCCATGTAAAAATTGGAACTTTTTTTAATTGCGCTAGATTGCGCTAAGCTAGCGCCTCTTTGCGCCACCAATGAAAAAGCTAGCGCCTTAAAAATGACGAAGTTATGGCATTTTGAAAATTTGAAGCTAGCCCCCCCCATGTAAAAATCGGAACTTTTTTTAATTACGCTAGATTGCGCTAAGCTAGCGCCTCTTTGCGCCACCAATGAAAAAGCTAGCGCCTTAAAAATGACGAAGTTATGGCATTTTGAAAATTTAAAGCTAGCCCCCCCCATGTCGAATTCAAACAATTTCTTTATTGCGCTAGATTGCGCTAAGCTAGCGCCTCTTTGCGCCACCGATGAAAAAGCTAGCGCCTTAAAAATGACGAAGTTATGGCATTTTGAAAATTTGAAGCTAGCCCCCCCCATGTAAAAATCGGAACTTTTTTTAATTGCGCTAGATTGCGCTAAGCTAGCGCCTCTTTGCGCCACCAATGAAAAAGCTAGCACCTTAAAAATGACAAAGTTATGGCATTTTGAAAATTTGAAGCTACCCTTTCCCCATGTCGAATTCAAAAAATATCTTTATCGCGCTAGATTGCGCTTAGCTAGCGCCACATCGCGCCACCAATCTTAAAACTGGGGCCCAAAAATAACGAAATTATGGCATTTTGAAAATTTGAAGGTGCTTCCCTCCCTATGTCGAATTCAAACGATTTCCTTATTGCGCTAGATTGCGATTAGCTAGCGCCACATCGCGCCACCAATCTTAAAGCTCGCGCCACCAATCTTAAAGCTAGCGCTCCAAAAATAACGAAGTTATGGTATTTTGAAAATTTGAAGCTAGCCTTCCTTACATCGAATTCAAACGATTTTTTTATTTGACTGATATCGCTCTAGAAATCCTCTAAGTAGCACCAAATTGAGTTACGAGTTTTATACTTGTTTTCGAAAAAGCACGTAAGAGATTTTGGGTATTTTACCTCAGGCTAATGATTTAATAGTCCTCTTTATTGCTATTTTATATGAAAAATTTGTATATAAAAACTGATTGTTTTATTTGCTTGATCTAATGATTCTTATGTATAATTTTTCTACTTTAAGAAAACATTTTTACAGGGTTTGCTGCTGCACGAAGTTATATATCAGAAATTTATTACATTTTCTGTATGTTACAATCTAAGCTGATCTTGAATAATTAAAGTTTTGTTGTACTTATACTAACTTACCTATAAAAGTTTATAAACGTATACGATGACATGCATTTGTGGCTGAAACATTAGATGTTTAATGAAACTATTATCTTTGTGGTTTAACGAATGTCACAAATATATCGCTTTTTTGTTTTATAGTTTATAGTTTTACGTTATTTATTCCTACATAATTTTATCACCGTTATTCATTAAGTACAAAAATAAACTGATTGGCAAGAACGACCTAAATTGCTAACCATCCCCAAAAAAACACATTGACCCCTGTTTTACTGATTAATAAGATCTTATAAGGCAATGTTATGGTTTATACAAATCTGTCATCGCAGCATTCGATACCGCTGTTTGTTGATATGTTTCGTTTAGGTCTATTCAACGTTTTTTATTTATGATATTATTTTAGCCATCGTCTACTATGCTTACTATTAAGTAGTAGTGACAATTGCATTATATTATTTTCTGTGATATAGTAAGTCGTTTGTATTATATTAGTGGTTTTGAAGGCGATATAAATTAAACGACTTGTACATGAATTGTTTCATGAGAGATTTAAGCCTGAAATGCATGCATAGTCTAACAGCATTATTATTTTGTAAATATACAAAAGCTACAAATTTCGTAAAGTAAATTTTTTATTTGTGATCAGTTCAACAGGGAACGCGTTAAGCTGGTGTTGCTAACAATTGTCGAATGTTACTAACAAACCACAAATAAAATAAACAAGAGAGCCAGTGATATGTTTTAAACACCTAACTGAAGTGGTACTTTAAAGATAATAATTTGCAAAATGTGTTACTAAACCATTAGCATGCTAGATCCTTGGGCATCTGAAGTGCAAGGTATTTGGTCAGCAGATTAAAACTACGAGCACTTATACGATAAAATTGCAAGGGTGTTTTCACTTTTGTTTCTAACTTTTATATTTAAGCTAATGTGAATTTTACTCATAAAACAGCGTTTATGCAGGGAAATAAAACTCTGCTCAGTTGATATAAAACAAAGATACAGTTTATTGCTAAGTAAATATAAAATTTACCATCCTGTACAACCTATAATTAATATTGAGTCAATAACAAATTAATAAAGACAAAATCAGCAAGATAAATAGCCACACTAAAATATTATAAACTGGAGACATTTTTGGACAGTTTTATGTTGACTTAAACATAATAATAATTGAAATAGAGTTATAATAGTCGACAGTAGGAAAATATTATATACACTTGCAGAAATAACGCTTTTAATGTAATCCGAGCAAATAAAAGTAATAGACCAAAAAGTAATCGAATTCCTTAAATGAAGATTAGAAGACGTATTTAATTTTATAGAACAACTTTTAATTGCATATATTGTAGAAAATAATTATAAAGAAATAATTTTGATACACTTTTTATTAGAATAGTACTAAATTAAAGTAATTTAAAGTATTTATATTTATATTGTATTTTGCAACCACACATAATACATTGTAATTAGTGTGCAACAATAAATATACCCTTATACAATAAAATAAAATATTACAGTAAAAAACAAAATTAAACGAAATTAATTCTCCTGAATGTGACAAAAATTTAACATGTATCGCCTACCCCCTATGGAGTGTATAACAATAACTGCACTCTAATTTTATTTGTTGAGGAACAAGACAACTTGCGATCTCTTAAATCGTTATATTCTTCCCACTTTTCATTGTGTCTTCGTGAAAAAGCAATAAAATGTCCAATGTATTCGTCGCTATTTTCATCCCCCTGGTATCCAACAGCACCTCTTAATATGTAACTTACATTATCGTATCTTATATAGACAGGTATAGACTGCAGATTTGTTTTAACCTCTAATGTTTTATGAGAACTGTTACTTGGTTCGATAAATAAATGCGTTTTAGATGGTATATATTTTATTTCCAGACGTTCTTTGCAAACACATTTTTGCCTTAATGAACGTGGCGTTATTTTTTCCAAAAATGAATTTTCTAGGTTTTCAAGTGTGTTGTTAACGTCTACGGTAATAAAATTTATGTCAGTTTGTTTCTTTATGAAGTTGCATTTGGAGCATGATATATTTTGTACTGCACATGTTATATCCTTGCCGACTTTAATAAGTGTGCTTGTGATATTGTTAACAGCATCAATTCTCACAAAATTCCCTGGCAAATTTGACTTGTCACTAACATTAAGTAACAATTGTGCCCGTGCTTTGTATGTTTGGCTGTTAACACCGCGTTTTACAATTTTATCGACTATAGTACACAGAGGTATGGTATTCGAAAGAGTTATAAAATAATTTTGAAATGTAGCACTGTCACAATAGGCAGTACACAACAATTGCACTAGCGAATCAAAAGCGCAAGTGTTTGATAAAACAACTTGAATATTATTAATTTTAATAGGGCGTAGTACCTCCCGATGACCATTTTTAAGAATACCTACTACATCAACTTTTTTTAGTTCATTAAAACGAGTATCTAAGAATTCGGTTTCCGTTTCTAAATACGAAGCACGCAAACGTTTTTTGGGGGGTAGATCTAATCCCCTCCAGGATTCTGTGGTTGTGCCCTCTAATAATTCTTTGCTATTTTCTGATTTAGAGAAACAGCTTACACAAAGTGTTTTATTTTCTATGATTCTGGAACATCCTTTATTGTTGTGTAACGGAATATTGCATAAATCGCACACTATTGCTGACAGCGGTTCCAAATCTAGTTGGCATGACGAACACATGGTTTTATTACCTATAAAAAAGAGTAAAATGCATATTGCCATTTGCCGAGCTGTATGATATTTTTAAATGTTTATGTTGATAAAAATGAAAATTAATTGCAAAATTTAAACAAAACTTGGAAAAAATATTGTTATCGTGCTAGAAAACATTTGTATATGGTTGTTAATAATCACTTACCAACAATATCTCTGGCTGCTTCCTCCTGTTTTTTAACATTGGAAACATTTTTATTCGGGTCATCTTCTTTATTTAGCGATTCACTTTGTTCATGAAAATACTGTAAATTTGTACTGTAATTATTGTATGTCAAAACACGCGCGTGCACACACACATACACGCACGCTTGCACACCAATACCAACAAATTACACACATACAGATATAAGTAATCGTGGTGTATTGTTAGAAACTAAAATACTGTTTAGGAAATAAAGGCAACCATAAGTGAAAACATATAATGTTTCTTATTTGCATTTAAAATTAAGATCTTTTAAGTGATGCATTTTAAATTATTTAAAAAAAAATTAACATTGTTTTACTTTTTACTAATGCTTTAATTTATTGTCTGTACTATTTTTATTATGAAAAGTTTGTCGAACACTTCTAATTTTATATCGCATCTACTTAATTATAAATACGTTTTTTATGTGACTGTTCAAAAAATTATCTTGTAACGCTTTGTACGTCTACACTCACTTATACATAAAATTATTTTAATGTTGTATACTAACTTTATCGTATATCAGATGTTTTTCTGCTGAAGCTGCCAATTTTAATGTACCATCGATGCTTTGTATATGATCTTGAAGAAATTCTTCTATTCTCAATGGTAATTTTTTATGTGCAAATATTCGATTTTTTATGTCATTAAAATCACTTTCTACACTGGCACTGCTAGCTATTAATGGCGAGAATTTAAAAATTGTCCTCATAATTCCTGTCCATAGTGGCAATAAATCACTAACTTTTAAAAGATCGATTATAAGTTCTGGTAGCACTTGTTGATTTCCTCTGTCACCCTCTTCCGCTGACAATAACGACATGTTTTTGCAATCTTCTGCTATGCAGTTAACAAACATATAAAAATGGTTTTTTTTTACATTTGTTTCCTTTTCAATAACTGTAAGGTCCTCCTCTTCTTCTACATATTTATTAACATATTCTTCCCAGGTTTCTGTAGTACCAGTAGCTATTCTTCGAGTTAACCACTGCTTTTGCTGTTCACATGTTGTTGGCAAACCACTGGTAATGCTTATACCTTCTGTATCAGAATAAGCTACTGTACAGATCGCTCGTAAAATATTTTTTAGGTCAGTTATATCAGTAGTTTGCACTACTTGCCCTAGTGCTTTTAAATAAAACTTTCTTGTTAATCGATGTTGATTTTTTAAGCTGGACCAACCACTTAAAAGTTTCATCAAATGCGCTACATCGCTGCGCAGGTAACACTTTGGATGTGGTATATCATTTCCTTGTAGTATGTTAAAACAAGCATTAACATACTCATCCAAAGTTTTAAATTGCGTAAATGCATTAATACACGCATAAATTAATGCTCTTGACATATCGGTTACTATTTCATACGGTGCAAGTGCGCCACTTGTTAGCCAAACTGAAAGCCAATTATAAATGGTTCTAGAGTTTTGACTCGCACTAAGCATGTTGCAAACTGGATACTGTTTTTGCGTTGACGGATCCCTGACAGCAATGTTGTACAAAAAAATGTGAGGGGATTTTTCTCCCCAAGAATAATGAATTTTTTTCACAATTCCTCCAGTTGCGTCAATCATAATACGAGACACATGTTGTTGGCAGTAATTTCTATAAATATGTATTTGTGCATTACTCCAATAGTAGACAAAGAATGGGCTGTAGCCAATATTTCTAATAATTCCACTGTACTTTTGGGAACTTTTCATCATGGCTATTGCTACTATTAGATCTTTATGCAAAATATTTATTTGTTTCGACTGATACTTTGCTTGTCGCAATGTAGATAATTTAGGCAAATCTGCCGGTTCGGTTTTACCATACTGCATATAATCTGATGCTAATTGGCGGTGATAAAGTGATGGTGATAAAGTTTGGGTTGTTAATTTTTCTACAGCTTCCCGTCTTTTTAAACCCGACAGCGGTCTTTTCAACAACAACATATGCTTTATTCTAAAATTACCTGTGTAAGTGCAGTCCACTACAACGTCTTGTTCATCTACGACTTCATATGGTAAAATGGCTTCCAGTTTTTAAAGCATTTTACTCTTTTAAATACTATTTGACAGGAAAGTCTTGTACTTTCTTGAAATTTTCGGTAAATTATATGACTCCACGCCCTAGGCTTTAATATTAGGTATTTTCTGTTTGACCTATTACGATCTTCCTTTACATTAGACTTGTCTTTACAAGCATATTCCACTTCTTCACATCTTATTGTTTGATATTCTTCAGCCGCTAATGTCATGGAAAACTTAAATATTTCACTATTATATCTTTTACTTCCACTAGAATCACTACTCTGGTAATCAACATCACTGCTCTGGTTATCAACTTTTTTTTTAAATGCACAAAACTTTTTCAAGTCGGCTTGTTGAATCATCAATAATTCCCATAAATTGTAATAATTTTTGGTGAGCATGGTATACACTGCATTTTTAGATATATTTAGGGATTCGTGTTGATTCACTTTTTCAGCAATGTTGTCCCAAATAGTATTACATTTATTTTTAAACTTTTTAGTTTCACTTTCACAAACAGCTTCTTTACCAGTGGTTATAAAAACCGCCTGTATATGTTCTATTTCTAAATTGGTTCGCCGTTTAACCATGTTAACGCAATTTTTGTAAATTAAAATTAAAATTTACGATTAACGCTGTTACACGTTGTACCATCTGCACAGTTAAATATTAATAACGTATTAATCTCAAGATACAAGTATGTACTGAAAATACGTGCTTGCTGTTTAATTCCCAAACATTTACTATTAGTTTTTGCCATAAATCTATCAAAAAATATTGATAAATATACTCTAACGATCGACAATATAAGTATAAATGAAACATTGTTATTTTGCTGCATAAGCTTTTAATAGTAAGCATAGTAGACGATGGCTAAAATAATATCATAAATAAAAAACGTTGAATAGACCTAAACGAAACATATCAACAAACAGCGGTATCGAATGCTGCGATGACAGATTTGTATAAACCATAACATTGCCTTATAAGATCTTATTAATCAGTAAAACAGGGGTCAATGTGTTTTTTTGGGGATGGTTAGCAATTTAGGTCGTTCTTGCCAATCAGTTTATTTTTGTACTTAATGAATAACGGTGATAAAATTATGTAGGAATAAATAACGTAAAACTATAAACTATAAAACAAAAAAGCGATATATTTGTGACATTCGTTAAACCACAAAGATAATAGTTTCATTAAACATCTAATGTTTCAGCCACAAATGCATGTCATCGTATACGTTTATAAACTTTTATAGGTAAGTTAGTATAAGTACAACAAAACTTTAATTATTCAAGATCAGCTTAGATTGTAACATACAGAAAATGTAATAAATTTCTGATATATAACTTCGTGCAGCAGCAAACCCTGTAAAAATGTTTTCTTAAAGTAGAAAAATTATACATAAGAATCATTAGATCAAGCAAATAAAACAATCAGTTTTTATATACAAATTTTTCATATAAAATAGCAATAAAGAGGACTATTAAATCATTAGCCTGAGGTAAAATGCCCAAAATTTCTTACGTGCTTTTTCGACAACAAGTATAAAACTCGTAACTCAATTTGGTGCTACTTAGAGGATTTCTAGAGCGATATCAGTGAAATAAAAAAATCGTTTGAATTCGATATAAGGAAGGCTAGCTTCAAATTTTCAAAATACCATAACTACGTTATTTTTAGGGCGCTAGCTAAGCGCAATCTAGCGCAATAAAGAAATCGTTTGAATTCGACATGGGGAGGGCTAGCTTCAAATTTTCAAAATGCCATAACTTTGTCATTTTTAAGGCGCTAGCTTTTTCATTGGTGGCGCAAAGAGGCGCTAGCTTAGCGCAATCTAGCGCAATAAAGAAATTGTTTGAATTCGACATGGGGGGGGCTAGCTTTAAATTTTCAAAATGCCATAACTTTGTAATTTTTAAGGCGCTAGCTTTTTTATCGGTGGCGCAAAGAGGCGCTAGCTTAGCGCAATCTAGCGCAATAAAGAAATTGTTTGAATTCGACATGGGGGGGAGCTAGCTTTAAATTTTCAAAATGCCATAACTTCGTCATTTTTAAGGCGCTAGCTTTTTCATTGGTGGCGCAAAGAGGCGCTAGCTTAGCGCAATCTAGCGCAATAAAGAAATTGTTTGAATTCGACATGGGGGGGGCTAGCTTCAAATTTTTAAAATGCCATAACTTCGTCATTTTTAAGGCGCTAGCTTTTTCATTGGTGGCGCAAAGAGGCGCTAGCTTAGCGCAATCTAGCGCAATAAAGAAATTGTTTGAATTCGACATGGGGGGGGCTAGCTTCAAATTTTCAAAATGCCATAACTTCGTCATTTTTAAGGCGCTAGCTTTTTCATTGGTGGCGCAAAGAGGCGCTAGCTTAGCGCAATCTAGCGCAATAAAGAAATTGTTTGAATTCGACATGGGGGGGGCTAGCTTTAAATTTTCAAAATGCCATAACTTCGTCATTTTTAAGGCGCTAGCTTTTTTATCGGTGGCGCAAAGAGGCGCTAGCTTAGCGCAATCTAGCGCAATAAAGAAATTGTTTGAATTCGACATGGGGGGGGCTAGCTTCAAATTTTTAAAATGCCATAACTTCGTCATTTTTAAGGCGCTAGCTTTTTCATTGGTGGCGCAAAGAGGCGCTAGCTTAGCGCAATCTAGCGCAATAAAGAAATTGTTTGAATTCGACATGGGGGGGGCTAGCTTCAAATTTTCAAAATGCCATAACTTCGTCATTTTTAAGGCGCTAGCTTTTTCATTGGTGGCGCAAAGAGGCGCTAGCTTAGCGCAATCTAGCGCAATAAAGAAATTGTTTGAATTCGACATGGGGGGGGCTAGCTTCAAATTTTTAAAATGCCATAACTTCGTCATTTTTAAGGCGCTAGCTTTTTCATTGGTGGCGCAAAGAGGCGCTAGCTTAGCGCAATCTAGCGCAATTAAAAAAAGTTCCGATTTTTACATGGGGGGGGGGCTAGCTTCAAATTTTCAAAATGCCATAACTTCGTCATTTTTAAGGCGCTAGCTTTTTCATTGGTGGCGCAAAGAGGCGCTAGCTTAGCGCAATCTAGCGCAATAAAGAAATTGTTTGAATTCGACATGGGGGGGGCTAGCTTTAAATTTTCAAAATGCCATAACTTCGTCATTTTTAAGGCGCTAGCTTTTTCATTGGTGGCGCAAAGAGGCGCTAGCTTAGCGCAATCTAGCGCAATTAAAAAAAGTTCCGATTTTCACATGGGGGGGGCTAGCGTCAATCTGCCCCCCCCCCAACTACAAAGTGCTGTAAATTTTTTACCTTTGAGGCGCTAGCTTTTTCATTGGTG
Source organism: Elmis aenea (assembly GCA_947652605.1). Classification (NCBI taxonomy): domain Eukaryota; kingdom Metazoa; phylum Arthropoda; class Insecta; order Coleoptera; family Elmidae; genus Elmis; species Elmis aenea. Next base: position 23,904,999 of record OX393581.1, on the reverse strand, counting down.
GCGCAATGTGGCGCTAGCTTAGCGCAATCTAGCGCAATAAAAATAATTTATAAAATCCAAATGGGGGGGGCCAAGTTGACGGACCTGTAATATGACCTCTATACGGAATACAGCAGGCAAATCTTAAACATGCATTTTGCACTCGTTGTAGTTTTTGTTTGTTCAGTTGACTCAAAAAATTAAAATACACAAAGCAGCAATAGTCAATGTGTGGTTAGATTAGTGACTTTATCATCATAAGCTTTACCTCACTCGTTAAAGCGTGTTTTAGTGACTGAAGCGCTTTTAATTTAGAAACATTACCCCAACATTAACCCTTTTTTCTTATATTTAACATTATGTAACTATTTAAGGAAGAAAACATGAAAATATGTTTTTATAATAAATAATTTCAAATTTTTAGTTTTCCCGGATTTTAGGCTGTAGGGAAATTGATATGTCAGGAAGTTGGATTTTGGCACTTGCATTTCAGGAAGTTTTTCTGTCGGGAAGTCTGACTGTCGTGAAGTTAGTCTGTCGGGAAGTTGGCCGTCGGAAAGTTGGATGTCGGGAATTTGTCCGGCGCCCGTTTAAATTACATCTTTCATTTTCTGTCTCAACACACTATCCTGAGGCTTGAAGCACGTGACAACTTCAGTAAATGAAATATGGGAGAAATACGTACAGAAAAAGAATTTTTTTATTTTGCTTTTGTAAATATTACGTCTTCGATGAGATTGCGTAGAAAATAAAATTCTCTTTTAGTCAATCTGAAATACTTTTGGCATCCACTTAGATAGTCTTTAAGTACGAGGGTAGATTGAAAAATTTCCGGAATGACAATGAAAACAAAAGAAGATTGATTTAATTTATATTTTATTTTTCAACATAATCCCCTTGAAGTTCAACACACTTGGTCCAACGTATCTCCAGTTTCTTGATTCCCTCCCGAAAGTGACTTTCTTCAAAATTTCCGAAATAGTCGTTTGCAGCCTCGACCACCTCTTCATTCGACCGAAATCATTTTCCAGTCAGAAATGTTTCGAGTTTCAGAAACAGATGGAAATCCGAAGGAGCCAAATCAGGTGAATACGATGGATGCGGAAGGATATCGAACCTCGATTCTGCCAATTTTTGATTCACAATTGCGCACGAATAAACAGGTGCATTGCTTAGTGAAACAACACTTGTATATTGACCATTCCCGGACGTTTTACCGAATTGTGGATTTCAGCTTGTCCAAGAGTGTTGCGTAGTATTGGCCAGTAATGAGTTTTCCTTTTTCGAGATCTCATTGATTATCTTCCTTTGGAATCCCAAAATACTGACGCCATCACCTTTCTGGCCGATTGAATGGTCTTAGCCCTCTTTGGAGCCGATTTACCATATTCAATCCACTGTTTAGATTGTATTTTGGTTTCCAGTGTGTAGTGGTAAATCCATGTCTCATCCATAGTCACAAATCGTCTTTTAAATTATATTGGAGTCCTCTTAAACACATCCAAATTATCGGCCGAGGATAATGCTCGAATGCGTTTTTATTCTGGATTGAGCAAATGCGGCACCCATCTTGTAGAAAGTTTCCTTAAAACCCAATTCATCACATAAAATATGAACTACTCGTTCGAGAGATGCCCACAGCTTCCTTAATATCACGCACCTTTATTCGGCGATCTGCTAATGCCATGTCATCAAATTTATCCACAATTTCTGGTGTTGTGGCCATTTTTGAACGTCCAGGAACGTGGTTACTCACTTGTGAGTGTGCGGCCACGCTTGAATTCCGAAACCCAAAAACTCACCGTGGAAAATGAAGGTGATGAATCACCAAAAACAGCATGAAATCTAGTTTTGATTTCCTTAGCGGGTTTTTCCTCCAAATGATAAAATTTTTCTATCCATAATTTGGAAGGCCCGTAATCACACACGTTAATGCTTGTCAAAACCAGGCTATTTGCCAGACCGACATAAAGTTTGTAGTTTATTGAAATGAAAGAGTTGCCAATATAACGACATAAAAGTATTTGTAAAAAAGGTACCCCTTAGAGGCCATTCCGGAAATATATCAATCCACCCTTGTATCTGCACTTAATTAGCAAAATCACATTTTTTTAAGTTTACTTCGTGTATCCATTTTCTTCTTGCACAACGCCCTAATAATAGCTCAAGAATTTTTTAAGTCCTCCTTAAAATTTTGCTGTAGCAGTCCAACTTTTTTCTTTTCAAAAGATACAATATAATTATAATATTGATTACTTTGTATAAAATTGATAAAACTTACTTTAAAATCGGTTTATTCAATACAATATCCAACAAACTTTAAATATGGTGAGAGCTCAGCTAAAGTAAATTTTGAATACACTGCAGGAAATGCATTCAACGGCCTTTTTTTAATTGTTTTAATATATTTTCAAATGCACACAACTGAACTGTAAATATGCAATAACGTATCTATCTCATGAATTTCAAATAGTATTGTTATCTGAAAGTGCAGAGATTCTGTCTCGAGCCGCTAAGCGTAAACCGGAAGTAGCGTGCAATTAAACCTAATAATAAAAGAGGAAGAGCGGGGATATGACGAATACAAGTCTGGGATTGGTTACTAAAAATGATTGTTCTGCTACACAACCACAAAATTCACAAAATAACATCATAGTTGTAAAATGACCTAAGAACAATATGGTTTAGTTTAATTTTTTATAACATTTACATTGGTCGGTTTACACTTCTGTTTAAACATACTGAAAATGTGAAGGTAAGATTGTACTTATTGTAATGATTTTTCAAATTTGCACGCTTAAATAATTTCATGATCCTAAAGTATTTTGAGCTATTTATATCGCCAACCAGAACACGTGTATTATAAGCACATTAAATGTATTTTCTAAGCTATTTTAAAAGCTTAAAATAAGCCTAATAAAAATTAATATCGGAAATAAAGACCTTCTGTGCCAAAAGGAAAATATACAAAATAAAATAAGACATAGTTTAATTATACTCAGGAAATTAAAAGAGCCCCTTAATAAAGATTGGAAAATTTTCCAAAATTAAAATCGGCACTATAAATTAAATTGCCACAATTACGTTAATAAGCAAAATTCAAAAATAAACAAATTGATCTATAATTTATCTGCAGAACACCACACTCTTGTTTCTTAAACAATAACCAAGATATTAGTTGTGTATTTGTTTAATTATTATTCAAAGTAGCAGGTAAAAGCTAATAAATAAAAATATTCTGTTTACTTACACAGTGTATACAAAAAGTATCTAACGTAACGGATCAATATCTCGTTTTATGATAACTTAAAAAAAGTTTTAAATAAAAGTTGTTTGTGGTTATTTACTACATAACTTTAAATTATCTTCAACTATACAGTGTTTTGCTTTTGCGCACCGATACGTCACTTTGTTTTTTTTTTTTAATAGAACACCCAGTATATTTTATAATTTTTAGATGTAAAATTGAATTCTCTTTTAAAAATATATAGGTTTTATGTATCTAATATCAGTCGTTTTTGAGTTATTTAATTTTTATAAAAATATTGACAAAAACTGGAGTCTAAAAAAAATATTATTTTTCACAAGTTGGCTATGTTAGAACGAATTCCTTTAATATTTTGTAGGACAATAGTGTCATATTGATTTTTGAATAGTTACAATTTTAAAATAATACACAGGGTGTTCCTTATGCACGGTCCATTTAGTTAAACTACAAACACGAATGAGTCAGTGTCATAAGTTCGATTTAAAAATATCGCGAAAAGCAGAGAATTGCAAGTTGCAGAGTAAATGCTCAAAATGTGGATTATTAATCGTTAATTTAGCGGAACTTCTTTTCTCATTATTCGCATGTTCTGTTATTAAAAACAGCAAAAATCTGTATTTACTTCTTTATTTCGATTTTCGAACATTGGCGATATTTTTAGATCGAATTTATGGGCAAATTTTTCGCGAGAATAGTAAAATAAATCAAATTTCATGCCAAACGGTGGCAGATACAAAGAAAATTTGAGAAAATCTTTTTGTTTAGAATAAAACACTCCACTCAAAAACAAGTTCTAGTTCGATTTTGAGCAGGCCCGTACTAGTTTTTTATAAAGTTTATTGATGAAACTGAACCCCCACAACTCCGCCACTGGTTTCTTGTGGGGATTGATATTCTCACCGAATGTGGTAACCCGTAAGATGGTGCTGTATAGTGTATACTGTGTACCATATTTGGTTTAAATTCCACTGATTGGGAAACGGTAAAAAATTATCGATCTTTTTCGATAATTTCAACACCCTGTATCTTTAAAAAGAAGGGTTTATGAACCCATGTTGATATGGAATATTCGCTTTAAAATAAGTTTTTGTATCGACTGTTAAAGTCTTCCTACAAAAAAGTAGACCACACTGTATAGTTTTTATATTAAAGATTTTTTTTTTTTTTTAAATATCCAGAAAAATCTGTAAAACGTTTATCTCGTCCTCCTTTCACCTTTCATAATATTGCTGTTGAAATTGACACAGCTATTTCAGGTACCGATTTAAAAAAAACTATTTTTTATCGACCATTAGAATAACATAATAACAGTTTATGGCGAGATATGCCTGTTTTTATGGCATTTTCAACATTGTAATAATGGTCTCAAGTACCTAACAATAAACACAAAACTGTGTAAAATGGTAGGAACTTGGTAGTAAAGACCTGTTCCCAACCGAATTAAAAGTTTATTCAACTTCCGGATACATCAACATCATGAATTGCGAGTGTGTTCGAGGTATTGTGTAGCTGTTTAATGCAGAGTAATAATTACTTGTGCTGTTACTGACTAAATAATTCCAACGCAACACAGAATTAATTGTCTGTTGGTGTTTTTTTCACACAATTATTCAGACATTTCCAAGAACTGGATTACACGGACATCATAAACGAACTAGGCGATACATATTTATTTAAAAAACAGTTTAGGTATAAACAGGGTGCCCCAGAGACTATTATATCGTTTGTTTTCAGAAATAAGCTTTATACAGGGTGTCCCAGTCAAGACGAATTATTCGATAGCTCTGTTATTAGTAATAATATTAAAAAAAGTTAAATATAAAAGTTGTTTGTAATCATTTACTACATAGCCTAAAACTATTTTCAACTATACACAGTGTTTTGTTTTTGCGCTCTGATACTAAACATTGTTTTTTTTATATAGAACACCCTGTATATTTTGTAATTTTTGGATGTAAAATTGAATTTTCTTTCAAAAATATTATAGGTTGTTTATGTCTAAAATGAACCGTTTTTGAGTTATTAACGTTTTTTTGAAAATTTTGACAGATGCAGACCTTCATAAAAATATTTATATTTATTAACATAACAACGCCAGTTCAAATTGCTCTGGTAATTTATTAGACAATAGTGTCATAGTGATTGCTGACTAGTTACATTTTTAAAATAATATACATGGTGTTCCTTATACTCGGTCCATTTGGCTAAACTTTAAACGCATATAAATATATATTTTTTTAATGGAACACCCTATATATTTTTACATTTTCTTGTAGAAAATTTAATTATCTTCAAAGTTGTTAAGCATGTTTTATGTTTAAATATAATATTTTTGAAGTTATTTCGTTTCTTAAGATTATTTGCGAGTATTTTACTTAAAATATCGGTAGTAGCTTTTGAAAATTGACAACAATTAGTATGAACTGTCAACCAGAACAGTTAATTTGCACAATTTAAACTATTATGCCACTAAAAATCCATATTTTTTAAGAACTGTAGATACACAGCATTCTGGTGTTATTTGCTGCCAGAGAAATTTGTTATGGCGTTGTTATGTTAATAAATATAAATATTTTTATAAAGGTCTGCATCTGTCAAAATTTTCAAAAAAACGTTAATAACTCAAAAACGGTTCATTTTAGACATAAACAACCTATACTATTTTTGAAAGAGAATTTAATTTTACATCCAAAAATTACAAAATATACAGGGTGTTCTATATAAAAAAACAATGTTTAGTATCAGAGCGCAAAAACAAAACACTGTATAGTTGAAAATAATTTTAGGTTATGTAATAAATGATTAAAAAAATTTTATATTTAACTTTTTTTAATATTATTACTAATAACAGGGCTATTGAATAATTCGTCTTGGCTGGGACACCCTGTATAGTATTAAATAGGGAAAAATATTTATACAATGGGACCAGAATATATTCGACATGTAATATTAGCTGTTTAATTGACGTTCATAATCATTCATTAATTTTGAAATGCTATTTGGGAATAAAAAATCTTTATTTTCATTAGCCATCACTGATAAATACTGTTGGATAATAAAATTACATTATCTAACACCAATAAATACATGAAAGTTGTCTATTAGTGCTTACCAATATTGAAACGCAAACCCTTAAATATCTCGCAATAACCAAAACTGGAGTTGCCGCATTTTTAAAATAAACGGCTCACATTTTTTATAGCATACAACATTTTAAATATTTAGACGATCTATAGTAATCAAGCAGTAACAACATGTGAACAATGACCAATGAAACGAACTTTCACCAAGGATTTAATTTATTGCAATTATTTTTTATTAAAAAAGATCGGTAAACTTACGACACATAAGTAGGGCTATATTAGTGTAAAAGTTTATTAACAAATGCAGTAAACTTCTTAAAAGTGCACTATTTAAACATATTTATAACGCGCAAGCGTCCATACATGCGCCTATCAAATCGATACTCTTCTGTTTCGCGGTGAATGAAGTACTCTGGCGAGTCTAGCTCTGAAATAGATCGTCCTACCGCCGACGCCACGTTCATTTACCTGCAACAACGCCGGAATTGCGGGCGTCGAAACGAAGTGTGCTTATTGTTTGTGATAAATAACGTTCCTTTTAGCTTTTAATAAAGTGATATAATTAAACAACCAATTCAACAAAACAAGGAGGACACTTTCTAATACATAGTTGTTTAGAGTATAACTCACAAGTCTACTTAAAGTGAGTATTATTATACTGCATACACCTTATTGATTGTTGTTTGATTGTTGTTCGATGCGTTGCATTATAATTGTTGGCGGACGTAGTGATTTTAAAACTGTTTACTCGATATTTTTGACCGAATGTTTTATTTAAGCACAAATACGGTTTTAATTAACAACAATTCTTATAATTTGAAATCCATTTATAAAATATAATTATAAATAATAAGACGCAAAAGCCGATTACTTAATAAAGAGAAAATGATCATGAAGGGCCGTAAAATTAATGGAGACTCCACGTGTTCCGTCTTCCTGCGAACTACCAATTCCCTCCTGGCCGCACCTTTAAAACAGCCTTTAACATTAGGGATGGCACTGGCTCTGCTATTGCTGTCAACCTTTGGTTAAAAACTTTATCAATTTGTCTACATATTTTAATTTATATTTCTTTCTTGTATCAAACTACAAAAAAAAACGGTTAAAACACGATTGTATAGATATGACTCTAGCGCTGAAATAAATTTATCTCAACGCATCCACAATAATGTGTTGAAAATACAAACGTAAAATAAAATGTCCATGTTGCGCGTATTGTGTAGTAATAAACAATTTTTAAGTGTTGCTAAAGCTGTATCACAAAATAACCAGCACAAGAAAATTTATAAAGCACGTTTTACAACATAGTCGGTAAAGGTAAAACTCTTAAGCCAGCTTAAAGTGAGTATAATTATTGTATGCACCTTATTGATTGTTGTTAAATGCTTTGTGTTATAGTTGTTGAAAAACGTCTTAAATTCGTTACAGGTTATACAAAATAATTCATTGACTAGTTCATTAAAGCACAAATGCGGCTTAAAATAACAGTAGTTCTTATATAGGTATGTCCACTATTTTTAAACAATTTTTATTAGCACGTGTAACAGGACTGAAAAACTGATTATGTAGTGGTTAGGACATTTGCTCCACGTGTTTCCTGCGAACGTATGGTTCTCACTAAGCTGCACCTTAAGAACAACAGCCTTGTCATTGGGGATGGCTATGCTTTTTGTTTCTTTGTAATGAAAAACGGTGCACCCGCACAAGGTCCCGCGGTTACCAAGGCCCCGCGCGATAATGTTACTGATAATTTTTTTTTTCATTTAATGTTTGTACTTTCACAAGACACGTATGTATTCTCAACATACAACACTTGAGTAAAATTTGATAATAGTAAGTGAAAACAACAGTTATAAACTTTATGAGATGACTGGCTAAACAATCCATGGATATAATAATGTAGGTACTACGTCCATATTGAATTCTAAACAAAAACGATATCAGAAATTCAATCACTTGAAAATAAACTTACTTTGTTTGAATGTTTATTGAGTTTGGTCATTTGGTATGATTAATTAAATGAAGTAAATTTAGTAAGCAAGTTATTTCAAAGTTCTGATACTGATATTGGGACCGCAAATTCCCATTTAAGAGGCTTATTACATTTTTTTGACAACTGTCGCGAATCTGGGTTTAAATCTTCTGTAATGAATGCCAACGAACTTGCTGCAGAATTAAAAATAGAACCACCATTTAAAATATAAAGAATTGGACGAAAAACAAACAGTTTTCTTACGAAGGTACTGATGAACCAATTTCATCGAGAGAAAAGTATTTTCATATTGAATACTTTTGCATTATAATTGACAAGGTAATTTAATTTAAATTTAATTTAAAAAAGGTTCCTAATTTATCACCATCATGAAAATGTATTTGGTTTTTTGTATAAATCCCATAATAGGTATACTAAATATGAGTGAGCATGTCTTCTTTAATGTTGCCTAGATTTAAATTCGTGTTTTAAAGACGATATTGATTGTGCAGATTTATTTATATGTGTTGTCGAATTTTGTCGCCTAGGATTACAATGTTGGAAATTTTGCAAAATATTTATAAGAACAATTTATTTGAATTGTGCCCTAATTTTGTAACTGTTTTAAAAACCATATTAACAAATGCCAGTAACAGTTGCATCCGCAGAAAGGTCGTTTTCTAGATTTAAAGTAATAAAAAAATATTTAAGATCTAGCATAAGTCAAGATCAAATTTCATCACTGGCAATGTTATCAATTGAATCTGAATTGGCAAAAAGAATTAATTATGACGATATTACAAATGACTTTTGCAATAAAACATACCAGAAAATAAATGAATTTAAATTATTCTTTTTCGTTGTATTAAAATTTAACACGTATGTTATAATTATTTCGGATAGATCAATATGTACCTAATATAGTATAAAACTTTTTTTGTTAAACATAAATTATTCAAGTGTAACTATACAATATAGTTTTGCGTATTAGTTTTTTTTTTTAATGAAAAACTTTAATTAATCAATATGAAACGCATTTTTTCTATATTTTTTTTGTGAAATCCCCCCCTGGGACCCGCATGGCCTTTATACACCAGGCCCCACGTAGTATTAGGCCGGCCCTGGAGAAAAGATTCTTTTTCGAAATATCGAGTTGCAAAAGTACAGTTTTTTAGGTCCCTTAAAAACATTTGAACCATTTATAAGGCAAATCATTGCAAAAAAAAACACTGTGATGACAACGATTTAAAAGAACGAACAATGTAGGTACATATAAAACTCGTCGCGCAAATTCCATAACTGTGGCAGACGGTCAACTAACTTTCTAATTCCTAACGTCGGAGGTTGTCGAATAAAACCAAAGCTGTCTACGCTTATACATACTGGTTTCCGTTCATTTGCAAACCTTTTTAGCTTTTAAGATGTTCATAACAGCAAATAAACGGTATAAAATAAGGAGCTTAATTTTGTTAAAGAATACGATGGTGAAATTCGGTCATTAACCCCCCTAAAATAAAAACTTATAACCATTGCTGACACAGCTTTTTAGAGGAAAAATGTTTTCGAAAAAATAATTACCGAAAGTATTAAAAATTCACATTGCAAAAATATTTTGTTATATCAGTTTTAGGAAAACAAAAAGATGAATGACGTTTTTAAGATATACTTGAATTATTTTGTTTATTTAGTGAATAACTTTCTACCAAACCTTGGGTACATATTATGAAAAAGCGGATAAAAATAAATTTGTTATGGTGTATAGCCAAGAAACGTTACTTGTTAGCTATTTTTTTCAAGAGACTATACAGGGTGATTCAGTTTGACTGTCGCACCCCTATAACTTTTTAATTATTGAAAATAACCCCAACAAACCTTATATTTTTGGAAACGGTGACAAATTCTCTATTAAATGATGTGCATTTGTTATCTCTACGATGACGTCAAATCCGCGATAGGCAACTGTTTATTTTTTTAAACTACGTAGTATACCGTATACCAGGGGTGGCCAAGCTCCTTGATAGTCCGAGCCATTTTTCAAAATTTCAAATTTTTCGCGAGCCGCAATTAAAAACGTATTTAAAAGGTATGCAAAAAAGGTATTAAATTTTTTTTTTTTACAGAAATTATATTTATTGAAAACATATAAATAAAAGTTCTCTGTCATCATATTTTTAAAAGAACTGGAAATAAATAAAGAAATTTAGAAAATACAAGTTTTGTGTAGCAATGAAAGTTTACTAATTCAAAATCGGTCTGGAGTCAGTCGATTACGGACGCAGTTTTCGATGAGTCATATCATTCTTAACTTGGACAGAAATGAAATTTGTTACAACGTTGCACTTAGTCTTTCATATTTGTTGTCAGTAATTTAAAAGACATTTTGAAACACATACGGAACGATAATAATTTTTTTAAATATAATAGCACAAAAATGAAAAGGGAACTCGGGTACATTTATCGAGAGCCACAAACAATCCTTCAAAGAGCCGCATGTGGCTCGCGAGCCGCAGGTTGGCCACCCCTGCCGTATACCTACCTCGTTTTGTTGATTCGGATAGAGAATTTAATTCTGAATCCGACCGTGTATTAAAAAAGTATGCATACATAAAAAAAAAATCGAGAAAAATCAGTTCAAAGTTTATTCAAATCATAGCAAACAGTCTATTTAACAAAACAAAAAACGATCAAATCTTAAAAATTATACCATAACTATCAATGGAAATGTATAAAAATTAATTTTTAATTAAAATAAAAACAAATAATAAACGTCGACATAAAAAATTAGACTTCCAAACACAGTTGTCCTCTATTTGTAACTGCTTTTTTTTAGAGTCTAATTTTTTATGTCGACGTTTATTATTTGTTACTATTTTTATTAAAAATTAATTTTTAATACATTTGCATTGATAGTTATAGTATAATTTTTAAGATTTGATCGTTTTTTGTTATGTTAAATAGACTGTTTGTCATATTTTGAATAAACTTTGAACTGATTTTTCTCGAAAAATTTCTTATGTATGCATACTTTTTTAATACATGGTCGGATTCAGAATTAAATTTTCTATCCGAATCAACCAAAACTTGTATACTAGGTAATTTAAAAAAAAACAGATGCCTATCGCGAATTTGACATACGTCATTCGCAACAAATGCACATCATTAAATAGAGAATTTTTCGCCGTTTCCAAATATATAAGGTTTGTTGGGGTTATTTTCAATAATTAAAAAGTTATAGGGGTGCGACAGTCAAACTGAATCACCCGGTATAGCATGTTGCTTTGTAAATCATATTGTAAATATTCCCAACTTACAGTAATGTAAATGTTTTATTAAATTTCCAGAAAAATGTATCTGCTATTCGGATTTAGTAGGTCATAAAGTCAAATTATATGTCTAAATAGATAAAAAGAGATTTTTTTTCCTTTTTTTAGAATTAATAAAGTGGTGGATCATGTTTAAATTTTAAATACCAAAGTTATTAAAAAAAGTTATAAAATAACATACCTGAAAAAACCTAACTATCTGAAAAAAAGGTGGATAACAAAATTTCGAGTGTATTTCTGTTATGTGTTGTAAATATCTTTAAGTTGATTTCATTTTATTTCATAGTTAAGATCATTTTAAAAACGAACGAAATAATTATGTAGGTGATGATCTTTGTAAACTGTAAGTACAGGGTGAACCAAATTCGAATGTTTTACGGGGTATCTCGGTTACTGTAATAGTTGGCGAAAATCTGATAACGGTCTCTTGGGCTATTTTTTAAAGAAAAGAATGGCTGTGAAATCATTTTGGCACTAAAGCCGAAAAATGAAATTTGATCATTTTTAAAAATTTGCTATAACTTCTTTATTCATTAAAATAGAAGTAAATGTTATGAAGGTTCTTTATACAGATTTTTATGATGAATTTAAAAACAAAATTAAATTTCTAAATACTAATTAAACTGCTGGAGATTTTCAACGATTGTCTTATGCGTTATGGTAATATAGCAATATAAAATTACGTTCCGAAATTTAATTTTTCATCTTGAATGTTGCTACTCAATACTCATACCAGGAAACGCAATTACCTATAGATACAAAATATGTGTCTTTTTTTTATTCAGAATTGGATGTTATCAACGGAGAAGAAAACTATAAAAGCTCTTAGAAGTTCGTGTTTTATAGCAGAATGTGTTGCTTGTTAAGAGAACACGAATTATCGTCTATAGGTGCCTAGTAATCCACACAGTTTGGAAGTACAAACTTCCTTTTCCACAGTCGGTGGTGCATCAAAGGTGACTAACTTATTTGACTAACTGTTCACAAGGCCGCCGAGAGTTCAGCGATGCCGGTAAAAATTACGGAGGTCCAGCATTTCATACATTCGTCTTTCTCAGTTTCTAACAACGACATAGAACGAACCTCACCGTTGTCTGCACCGCTTAATTCGGGCCATTTTGAGGATCTCGCTCAACTTAAGAATAGGGATTCTGTCCCGGGAATTTCCCGAGACGTAAGTCCCGGGAATTCCCGGGACTTTCTTAGTCTCGAGTCCGGGACATTTAGTTCGAGACTCGAGACGAGACTAAATGTTACAGAACACTGAAATTAATTTTTTATCCCTCTAATTTTGAAACAAATTTTACTGCCACGAGTTTAGCAAAAATATTTTGTTTCATAATTTTTTATGTTTTAGTTTATACCTACTAACAATCAGTATTTACTTAATTTAATTTAAATTTTTTGCCTGCCATATTTAATTATTTATGTTTATATCTTGTCTGCTTTAAAGCTAAAGGATAATTGTTAAGTTTATTAGTAAAAATATATTTTACTTATACTTGTTATGTTTTAAAGTTTAATTAAAATTATTGTTAGGTTTATTTAAAATAAGCATTTACTTGGAAATATATACTTTATTTACTGTAGAATGTAGGTTAAATTAAAAATGATACTACTACTACTATATTTTATTTATAAAATAAATGCTTCAAAAACTAAATCCGTGAATTTGGTTTAATTTAAAAAAAAAATTCTGTCAACTGTCACGACCGATTCACGATCACGATACGTGCAAAGAAGCAATTTTAAATATGTAGCGGGTGCTTTCAGAAACAATGTCACTGTCAAGAAAACTTATTTTTTACAGTGAAAATAACCGAAGAATTTTGAGTACATGAATATATCGTCATTTTTCTTGCACTGTATAAAATCTTCCGTCATTTTTGACGGGTTAAACCACTATTTTTTAGTATGTATTTAAAATTCGCAAAAGTCTCGAAGTCCCGGGAATTCCCGGGACTTTGATAAAAAAAAGTCTCGAGTCCCGGGACTTCAAAAATGGTCGAGACTCAGAATTCCTACTTAAGAAGCCGGTTAATCAGCAAAAAGCTAGATATAGATGATCGAACTTCGTATTAGCAAGCAGCGAGGTGTACAAGTTTTAATAAATGCGTTTTTAACTTAAAAGAAATACAAAATGAAATTTTGCTATTATTTAATTTATTTAATGTTTACTAAGTTATAAAACAAATATTTTATTTTTTATTCAAATTATATTTTAATCAAATGTTAAAGCTGTTATTGAAAGTACATTATAAGTATCTATTTTATAAGCCTTCTTGGTTTTTTTAATAACAATATTTTTTAAAACACATGCATTATACAAATTTCTGTATAGGCTATTTAAATCTCTGATTAACTGATAATCCATAAGTCTAATTAATTAAAGTTGTTGAAAATCTGTTCAGCAGTTCCAAATATGAATACAAAACATTAACGCATTACATAGCTACATTCCGTTGCAATTACGAGATTGATTGAGCTGAAAAAAACATTACTGCAATGTAAAACAGTCGACAGTAAACTTTAGTTTTATGATAAAAAAAGAAGCTTGAAGTAGCTATTATATAGATGCTAATGAAAATGAAATGCAGCTTGTTTAAGCTGACTAATCCTTCCCCCGATTAGCACCTTAACATAAACATAAAAAACGTATTCTACAAATCAGTAGTGTAGCGTCAAATTTTGATCCACCTGATTTTTTTTTTAAATGTTCCTTTTTTTGAATCTATGTTTAGAAGTACTTTATCAGATATTTGCATCATTTACACAGAAAATAGAAGTAACATTGTAATTAAATAAATTGTTTTCTTCTGCCTTTGCTGACGCAAATTAGTTAATAACGTTTTTTAAATCCAACTAGGCTGCTTCTTTTGCTTCAATGGCCAATACGCTTAAGGCAGTCAAACGTTTTTGGGTCATAGTAGTTCTCAGGTGGTTTTCAAATAGTTTTAATTTATTATTTCCGCGGAGGTGGTCCCCTTTCGGGTTGCTGTACTGCGACCTATTGGTCTATTGTACCCTCTGGTGATAGCCCCTTAAAGAAGTCCTGTGTTTTTGAAAAACTCCAGGATTTTCTTTAAGGGTGTTTTTCTTAGCTCATCTTGGTTGGCTTTTTCCATCCCTAGAAGTCTGCGCCGATAGGGTGTGTATCCTTCACACTGGCATATTACGTGAGGAGGAGTTTCTTCTTCTTCACCACATCCTCTGCATATATCGGTCTCTGAGAGCCCTATTATATAGAAGTGTTTTTTTTAGCCCACAGTGTTCTGTGACAAGTCCTGTGGCTGCTCTGATATCTGCTCTGCTCATCCTGAGCATTTCTTCTTTCTTCTCTTTGGAGACCATTGACAGTATAGCCTTGGAATGGGCTTGTCCTGCAACTTTTTTCCAATGAGCATTATGCCCTTGTATTAGTATGTCATTAAGACACCGCTTGGCTGTTCCATAGGATGTACAAACTGCGGGTTCTGGTCCGAAGAAAGGTGTCTCACTGCCAATTTTGGCTAGGCGATCTGCCTTCTCGTTCCCTGGTATATTAGTGTGCCCTGGGCACCATACCAGTTTAACATTATTCCTGCTTCCCAGCACGTTGAGTGCTTGTATGCAGAACAAGTCCTGAGTTTACTTCTGACGAGCCAAGAGCTTTTAACGCTGCTTGGCTGTCGGACACTATGAAGATTCTTTTATTATCAAAATCTCTTTCTAATAGTGTTTCAGCACATAAGTGCATAGCATACACCTCAGCTTGAAATATGGTTGCACACTGTCCAAGTTACAGATTTGCCTTGTCTCAGTTGTGCTGCTCCCCATATTCCGCAGCCTGTTCCATTTTGCGTTTTTGACCCGTCCGTATACCAGACCAGGCCATTAAGCTCTATTTCATGACGCTCCCATTGGTCCCGTGTTGGAATTATGATTCCGAAGGTTATCTCAATGGCTAGCGTCCTGTTTATTCTATCCGAGATCATATTTAATGTCGGATGCGTGTCGATCTCGTTGAGAATAGCTAAGTGCCCTTCTCTACGTCCCCCTCTTTGGAGGTGATTTTTAGTCGGTACCCCCCTCTTAGTGCTTGTGATTTGGCCACAAGGTTTTAATTTACATAACGACCTTTCTGCAATTGCAACAGGTAGTGCCAAATATATACAGGTTGGTCCACATAAGGGCCGGGTCTTGGAACATTCTTCGCCCACAATTCTTCGCCTACACAATTCTTCGCCGCCACAATTCTTCGCCGCCACAATTTTTCGCCGCATACAAGCATATCACAAATTTTATTTTGAAATGTGATGTTTTTATATATAACGTAATTTTTACAGATTTTACATTAGGTTAGGTTAGGTCAGAATTGTGGGCAAAAAACTGTGGAGGCGAAGAATTGTGATCGAAGAATGTTCCGGACACGAGAAGAGCCAATATTAGGATCTTGTAAACGGCACAAAGAAATTAAAATTAGACAAATTTTTCCGCTTTCTGAGACCTATTTGGTGATGCTTTAATGTTTTAAAGAAGATCAATGGCACGCTACATAATAAACAGAAATCAAAATGAGCATATTTTCTTAAATCGTTAATAACTCGGTTATACTTGATGGTACAAAAATATTTTTGGGGAAAAAGTTTTAGATTTATTACGCACTGCTATATGAAAATATTCATTTATTTCAATATTATTTAAATTCTTAGATAAATTACAAACTTTTGTAAATGGAAACCATAGTTGGCTATGACCTCATGAAACAGCATTTTTCCTCTTTTTAATAATATAAGGTTTAATGTATTTATTTTGATATTTAGGCTCAAAACATGTAAAATTCATCAAAAAGTTCCTATGAAGCTATAGAGTGCCATGAATTTAAACAGTATTGAAACAAATGAATTTTTTTCATTTTACAGGGCGTAAAAATCTACAACTTGTTTTCCAAAAATATTTTCCTAACATCAAACATAACCGAGTTATTAACGATTTAAAAATGCCCATTTTGATTTTTGTTCATTATCTGACGTGCCATGGAACTTTTTTAAAACATTAAAGCATCACTAAATAGGTATCAGAAAAGGGAACAATTTGTCTAATTTAAACTTCTTTGGAGCTCTAACCGTCTACGAGATCCCAGTAGTGGCCCTTCTATGTGGACCACAGCAGCATTTACTTTTGTTGGAATAAGTAATCGATTATTTTTGTCACATCCAAAATAATTTCCAAATCTTTTATTTCTTAAATAAACAAAAATTGGGCATAACTTTTCATGCATTGACACAAAAAAAATATTCTTGTGTGTGGTTTGATCTATATTAAAGTAACGCTACTGGTCGCCGAAATTCGCCAAAAAAATTATCAAGACCAAAATATTTAATTCCCTCTCCAAATTTATATTTTTGACCAATCACAACTCAGATTTTTTAGAAACCACAAATAAACGCATGTAAATATGTTAATTGCGAAAAAGATATCATCAGTGTATGATTATGTTTATTGGTCGTTTCTAGGAAATCTGAGTTTGTTATTGGTTGAAAACGCAAATTTGACAGCAGCATCAACATCTGGCGGGGAATTGTAAAATTATTACCGTGCAATAATGCTCCTATTGGAAATCTCTAGATGAATTAAGATTAGTGATTGGTTGAAAACGCAAATTTGACAAGTGAAGGAAATTTTCTATGATGTTAATTGTTTCTTTTTTTTTTAGAATATTACACAATTTATTGTTGGCTTGTGCTATGACTTTATTCTAAAGATGTGGTATTTAACCCCTTACTGCATGACTTTTTAAATTTTCAAATAAATTTTTTTGAATGTGTACAATATATTACAGAATGCTAAAAAAATGTTAAAAAAATTTTATTTTTATTTTAAGACGAAATTTTTTACCTTTTCTGTTTTTTTTTCTAATATGTAATACCATGCATATATACTACATACATAATTTTTATTCATAAAAATTAAATGATTTGGCACAAAGGATTTAGACGTTATTATAGTAAAAAAAAATTACACGTCGAATTTATAATGTAAATAAATAAAATGCAATAACATAAATTTACCCAATTTGCATAAATGGCGGTAGTAGGCGGGAAATGTTAAGCTCTTTGACGTTTTTTAATGTATATTTTCTGTAGTTCAACATAGATGGCGCAATTTTTCAAATATTACGCGTGAAACTGTATATTATTAGTATAGTACACTGTAGAAGGCGCTACTATATGAGAACTATGACTAATATCGCTTTATATGGTACGTATCATATCTGATACAATATGCGGTAAGGGGTTAACGAAGTTATAGGCAATTTTTTTTCGACCATCCTGTGCACATTTCAGCTAAATTTCTTTTGATAATCTTTAAAGGGGTGTTGTTTTATGTGCTAAAATATAATCGCTACCTTTGTATGCAAGTTTATAAATAATAGTAATAAGCAAACCTAACAACACGTGCTAATAAAATACACATTTGTTTCATTGTATATTCATTATCAACAGTTGAGCGATATGAGTGTTTGTTTGTATATTGATTGATTGATTGAATCAGCGCGTGTATTTGGGTATTAAATAATTGAAATCTACAGGATGTTATTATTTTATGTATAGATAATACCCTTGACATTCTGATATCAGTCAAGAAAAGGAAATGACACACAACATCGTACCACAAAACATTTGCAAATATGGTAACACACGGCCACTCGGTATCTAAATTGAGACTTCCGTCGACTTCATCCCCCCGCACATACACGTGCCCCAGTCTAACACTAATATGTACTGTATGAAACGTTTGCGATATGGAAAGTGCATTTCTAATTAAACTTTGTGGATGACTAAAACGATACTCTTGTATTGTAAAAAATTTATTGTAAAATGAACCGATTTTGATACATTGTTATTACAGTACAGCAGTGTTTTCAACCTTTTCAATGTCACGACACACTTTTAACAACGCTAAAATTTCGCGGCACACTATATACAGAGTGTTTGAAATTCGAGTTTAATCATGGGGATCTCGCTCATTTATACTAGGCAAAGCTAAATTTGGTGCTCATTAATAATCCGAAGAGAAATTGAAAATATCTCAAACCAAAAAATTTTGGAAAAACCTGAAAATACGATTTTTGAATGTATAAAACATTGCCTAAAAAACTTTTTAAGCCGAATCGAATGGTCATCACTAATTTATTCGTTTTATGACAACCAACTTAATTTTTTCTTACGAGCGCAATTTTTTTTACATAATTAAATAGAATTCTTTTTTCCAAATTCATTGATGTAAAATACATGGTATTTTACTTCTACAATAATAAAAAGCGTTCTTGAAAAAACTGTTTATTTATTTTTTATTTTATTTTCCTTTACACACCTGGAGAAGGCCGACGGCACAGATTGAAAAACACTGCAGTACAGGCTGGACCAAATTTAATGGAATGACATGGGTATCACGCTTAATATTCAAGATAGAGAAACAATTAACTTACCGAAAATGTACAAATTTTTGAGAAAAATTCAGAGCTGTTTTCAAAAATATTTTATCGTTTCCAGTTTTTGAGTAATTGGAAAAAAACTGTTTTTTGTCAGAATTATAGTGTGTCATATCTTCGTTTTTCTTGTAAATATCGAAAAAATGCATAAAGATTATTTTTAGATATTTTTATATTACATTCGATTATACAAAAAAAAATACACTCGTTAAAAAGTTTTAACACAAACTTACTTTTTTTTAAATATGATCTGTTTAAATTACTTATTTTTCTAGACGTCTCTTTTCGGATAAAATTGGGTTTTTATTTTATTTCTCAAGTTTGGATAAATGTAGAAGACTGATATTAGGTAAGTAGATGTTTTAAACACATTAAAAGTTTTCTCATAGTAATATTTTCAATCATCTCCCACCTTCACAGGGGGCTGAAAAGTGCGACCCCTGTTGGTTTTTTTATCAGAACTTTTTGGTGGGTTAAAGTTTTTCAATTAAAAATATTTTTTTTTAAAGCCTGGTTTATTTAGAAACTATTTTTATTCTTTAGTTATTCTCGTAAACCCTGCAGTTTTTGAGTAAATAATAAAATAAGTAAATAAGTAAACATGAACCATCAAATATTACAATATAAAACGAATCGAGGGTCTCATATCAGAGGGGCGTATGCGCCAAAAATACAAAAATTGAGATTCTTCGCCAAAAATGTGTTAAACTAAAGAAAAAGATAAATCTTTGTATGTCAGACAAATCAACATATTTTGATATAAGTTATATATTGGTCCCTACACCCTAACATAACCTGCGATTTATGAACACTTTACGTCGTCGCCCAAATATAAGTTATTGTTGCACGTGTTCCAATGAGTAGACTATTCATCAAGCATAATTAAAATATTTGTAAATGTTTGTTTTTAAGTTAGTTAGAATCTAGACCTTAAGACTGTTAGATGTATTTTGAAGTAAATAAAACCTTTTAAAAAGCATTTGTAGTAAAACATCAATTTAACTTATATGTATAAGCAGGAACAGAATTGAAGTGATTGCATAAAAATTGAATTGACAGGAAGTTTTTCTCTTTTCTTGAACAATTTTACAGATGGCTCATACGCCCCTCTGTTATGAGACCCTCGGAATCATTTTGGTGGTTTCCATGGTTTGTTTATGTTCATGTTGGGTAGAAGTGAAGTTTACGCGGCGACAACGCTAAGACGCCTGTCAATTCTACCCAACGTGAACATAAACAAACCATGACAACCACCAAAATTATTCGTTTAATATTGGAATATTTGATGGCTCATGTTTATTTATTTTATTTTTTACTTAAAAATTGTAGGTTTTACGAGAAAAACTAAAGAATAGAAAAAGTTTCTAAATAAAGCTAGCTTTCAAATAAAAGTTTTTAAATAATTGCAAAATTTCAACCTACCATAAAGTTCTGATTAAAAAAACCAACAGGGGTCACACTTTTCAGCACCCTGTGAAGGTGGGAGATGATTGAAAATATTACTATGGGAAACCTTTTAATAAGAACAAAACATCTGCCAAATAACACTCTCCTACATTTATCCAAATTTGAGAAATAAAATAAAAACCTAATTTTATCGTTCCCTTTAGGGGGGTGTAGCTCCGAAAGGAGACGTCTAAGGAAACAAATTTATATGAAAGGCCCCCCTTAATTTTTGATAAGGAATCACCACCTGAATTTTTTCGCAATGTTTAAGAAATACCCTGTATAAGGTGTAGTTATTTTCAAAGAAAAACGAAAGTTACGAAGGTTATTTAGTTTTTCTTCAGAGAAAAACATAGTAGGCTGCGAAAACAAAAAAAAAACAAGGTGAAAAACCTTTTAAAACTCACGTGGTACAAGTTACGAAGGTTTTTTAATTCGTTATCGTTAAGATAAACTAAAACTATTATTGAAAATAATTGCATCAACCCTTATATATTTGGAATGAAATAAAATAAAGAATTTAAATAGGTCATGGTCAACTATAGCTTCCATTAAAAAAAAAAAAAAGGTTAGTTTGTGTCATAAGCTTTTAACGGCGATCGTACTTTTTTTTAAAGTATAATCGAATGTAACAAAAATATTAAAAAATAATCTCCATACATTTTTTCGATATTTACAACAATAACGGAGATATGACACATTATAAATATGACAAAAAAAACTGTTTTATATCAATAACTGAAAAACTGGAAATGATGTTTTTGAAAACGGCTCTGAGTTTGTCTCAAAAAACTGCACATTTTTGGTAGTACAACCGTTTCTCTATCTTAAATATTAAGCAAGATAACCATGTAATCCCATTGAATTTGGACAACCCTATAAGGGTGGTCCAACTTCGAATGTTTATAGCGTGGAGTTATTTGAGTTTTAAAGAAAAAACCTCTGTTTCAGCAGAAAGCTGTTCACATCCTAATAGAATCACAATAACTGTCAGTTTGACATCAAAACGCACTAATTTTTACGATGTCTATTGACATAAAGATCGACCTTTTAAACAATTTTATTTCAGTTAGTTATTCTGCTAACGTAAATCACATCAAATCTAAAAGCGTTTATTGTTCCAGACTTAAAAGCATCTCCGAGAACATCCTCATGGCCCCAGTAAGAAATGGTAACAATAAGCCAGCCGTTTGTAGAAGACTGTTTGACGATGATGGTGATGGTAATGTAGCAGAAAACGAGGCAGCAATTGATAATAACGTTAACTGGTTGCAAGAACAATTGAGGGTTAGTTCAGATGAAGCCCGCCAACGGTGGAATTTTGATTTCTCGACTGAAACTCCATTAGAAGGTGACTGGGAATGGGAAAGGGTTGGAGAAGAACGGCAAGAAGAAAAAAAAGAAGAAGAAAAGAAAGAAGCGACGCAAGTAGAAAATCAGGCATCAGTAGATCAAAATTCTTCAGACAAAAATGAATAAATAAGTAAAAAAATGGGGTTGTTGAGAGGATGAGAGGTATTTAAAAAACTTAGGAAGGTAAATTGAAATAGCTTTCAAACTCAAAGTAAAAATTCTAAGCAATCGAATTGCTTGAAATAATATATGTATACTAATCAAGTATTTTTTAAATAATTCTACATTTTCGGTGCTGACTTTTTAATTATTGATAAATGTTTAAATATTAATTTTTTGTAGTGTATTGTACAACTATTTTAATCTATTTTACAAACAAAATACATTGTGGTCGGACTTTTTCCTCCACTTACCAACTGAGTTTAGATTTTAGCCAAAAGATAATCATATTACTTATGATTCATAAATATTAAGAAGGATTTTAAAATCGTTCACGTATTAGGTATATTTCAATTTAATTGTTACTCAAAAGTTTTTTATTGATTTTTCTTACTTCTCTATACTGATTTATTATTGTAATTATGTATTTTTATTCAACGTTTTTAAATGTTTATGACATAGTGCTTTTAAAATAATTTTATATAATATAAAGGTTCCTTTTAGTTAATGAACATTTTGTAAATTTTAATGTACGGCTATATTCCAAAGGCATGTAATATAAAAGTTTATGTGGTAATGTAGATAGTCCATGATGTGTAACGAATTATATGTATGTAAATATTCATGATTAGTTCTTGTTGTAATATTTCTGTTTTTGCTGAAATAGCATTTAATCATGTTTAGAGAAGTGAATACAGAACACTCTCCACAACAATATGAAGTGTGGAATTAAAATCTCGTGATTGTTATTAACATGTTCTTGTAATGGGCACAAATAAATCACATCAGTCAATATTGTAATAAAAATCATCGTTTTATCAGCTGTAAAATAATATAACGAGAGCTGCTAAAAAAAGGAACATTAATATCTACATTAAATTTATAAAACAGATAATTTATTCATTCAACGTTTGGCAAAAGTAAACAAAAATTATCTATTGCGACTTTTTATTTTGTCTTTTCTAGCTTTGAAAATGAAAATATGAATTGTTTTAGAATTAAATAACTTATTATGATAAATAAGATGCACGTGCCCTTTTTCCATAAATTTTAATTAAAAACAAATTTTATGTATTCGATTAAATATCGAATATAGCATGGATAAGTAATCAAAAGTTGTGTTGAAAATACTTGACTGGTTATATATTTCTGATGAAGTATATTGTCGATTGAATAAATGTACCTAATATTTTTATGTACATTGTGTTGTGATTATGTAACATAGTTAGCACTAATTGACACATTAAAAAGTTTGTGATTATTGTATTATACATTAGCTAAATTTCCTATTTGCTTATTATACATATATTATAAATATATTGGTATAATTCTTTCAAAGACTAAGTTTTTGTAAATTTTAGTAAAATACAACATAAAACGTAATCTACAGGTGTTTTACTTTTATAAATGTTTTATTTAACCGTACAAAATATGAGCATTCCTGTAAGTGCTTTTTTGCAATATTAGATTATATTTTTGTACGTAAATATTCCATTTCCAACAGTTACCTTTTTTTATTATTTATTAATATAGGGTGTCCGAAATTATAGATGCAACATAAGGATCTCGTTTATCTTATGAGCCATAAAGTCAGTCAAATTATTTGATGTTTATTTTATCCTGATGATATAAAAATTGTCATATACATCTTCTTGCCAGGGCATGAAACCGGTTTTTTAAACCAGTTTAAAAAACCAATTAACCGTTATTTTTTGTCAGAAAAAGTGATTTTCAACTGAAACCGAAACCGTTATTTTTAAAGACAAAAAAAACGGTAACCTTTAACCAAAATAATAAAAAACCGGTTTTTTTAACATCTTTTTTTAATAAAAATTACGATGAAAAATACAAAATCTGTAGTAAATGCGATTAGTTTACCAAAAGTCATTACTGAACTCTTGATTGTACATTTATTATAAAATTATAAATAAATAATATCTTTTCATACTTTGCATTCCTGATCTAAATAATTTAAAAAACCGGCTAATTTAATCGGTTTTTTAAACCGGTTTTTAATTTAAATCGGTTTTTTAGGAATAAAACCGGTTTTTCAACAAAAACCGTTATAAAAATAAAGTTCTCGATTTCGGTTAACCGTTAACCAATTTTTTTTTCGGTTTCGACCCCTGCTTCTTGCAAAACCTATCCAGGTACAACTTAAAAAGAAGTTTTTTAATGCGTTATCTTTTATTGTTAGGATTGTCTGAAAACCAAATCACTTTCATTAAGCAACTTTTTATTTTCTATACAATTATCTGATTACGTTTAAAAACAATTTTTATGAAAATGCGTTATTTTAAAAATGCGTCGAAAATATATTGAATCATTGTATTCGGAATATTTACTAGTATTTTGATGCCTTAATCCGACGTGACTGCTAAAAGAAATAACAAAATTAATGTTGGTCTAAAATAGACGAAACGTATGATAAAAAATGAAATTAAATCAGCGCATACAAAATACAGTGTGTGTACAAAAAGTAACGTAACGGTTCAATATCTCGTCTTGTGACAACTTTACAAGAAAACGTTTTAAATAAAAGTTGTTTGTGGTCATTTACTACGTAATCTTTAATTGTTTTCAACTATACAGTGTTTTGTTTTTGCACACCGATACGTCACTTTGTTTTTTTAAATAGAACACCCAGTATAAATTATAATTCTTAGATGTAAAACTAAATTCTCTTTCAAAAATATTTAGGTTTTATATGTCTAAAATCAGTCGTTTTTGAGTAATTTTGCTTTTTATAAAAATATTGACAAAGGAGTCTAAAAAAATAATATTTCACAACTTGGCTATGTTAGAACGAATTCCTTTGAAAATTAGTAGGACAATCGGGTCAGTGATTTTTGACTAATTAAAATATTAAAATAATGCACAGGGTGTTCCTTATGTCCGGTCCGTTTAGTCAAACTTCAAACACGAATAAGTCAGTTTTTTTAATTTAACGCCTTATATATCTTTACATTTTCCTATTGATAATGTAATTATCTTCAAAAACTATTAAACGTCAATTAAGTCTAAAATCAGTATTTCTCGAGTTATTGTGGTTTTCTTGATCATTTACGAATACAAACACATTATTTTAGATTTTAGATTCACAAAACCTATATATTTTTGAACAAGAATTCAATTTTACATCTAAAAATTATAAAATATACTGGGTGTTCAAAAAAAAAAGTGACGTACCTATTGGTGCACAAAAACAAAACACTATGTATATTTGAAAATAATTTAAGGTTATGTAGTAAATGACCGCAAACAACTTTTATTTAAAACTTTTTTTGTAAAGTTGCCACAAGACGAGAAATTGATCTGTTAGGTTTATTTTTGTACATGTCGTAGGCATAATGTGAAATCCGGCATTTTATAAAATGCCTAGGTATTTTATAAAAAGCCGGCAAAACGAGCATCTCGTGTTTTGACTAGGCAAATAATAAACCTCATACGTTTGTTTTCATACGAAAAAAAAGCTTTAACCAACCTTTAACCTGACCCTCATTCATTTGGTTAGTAATAGAAGGTCAGGTTAAAGGTTTATTAAGTTTTTTTTTTATATAAATTATAAAAATGAAGCTAACAGGTTTGTTTTCATTAAAAACAATTATGCCGGCATTTTATTATTTGCCTGGTCAAAACACGAGATGCCGGCTTTTTACAAAATGCCCAGGCGTTTTATAAAAAGTCTAATTTTACATTATGCCTACGACATACACACTGTATAAAGCTGCTATATTTAGTTTTACGATATCTCAAAAAATAAAGGAAATAACGTAAAGAAGTAAACCTTTTTTTAGATTCTTCTGACTAACTTCCAAAGTAAAAGGTAAGTGGTAATTTTTATCTCAAATTGTAATTAGGCACCAAATTACGCAACTGTTGAATGTTGAATTTAGAACAACTTTGGTGCATGTCATTAAAAACAGAAAAACAAATGTTAACATCAGAATTAAAGTTGATTGTCGTTCATAAACTTATATCACAGTTGATTTGAAATTAAAATTTCGATTTTTATTTTTGGAAATAGAAAATAATAGGTCAAATGTAAATGATAATTTAGTACCCATATCGTCAAATTTTATATTATTCTGCCATATAACTTTTTTATATTGAAACCGATCTCGTTTATACTATGCAAAATTGCCATTAGGCCCAAATATAGTGGTTTATTCTGCACATTTCTTTGAATCTTGTAAACCATCGTTTAACAATGACTTTAAAGACGATCTGTGGCTCAAGCATACCACACATACCATAACGATTTTCATGGAACTTAAAAAAAGGCGTATTACTTACGATGTTTACTTATAGCTGTTTGGTACAACCCAACCCTTAGGTGACTTCATACCTTAGATAACGGGCAGGATATTGGGCTACATATTTCCGTTTCTTTGTTCCACTACAATTTCATTTTTTACACAGCAACTTTAACGGATGATTTCAAATGCACTGATTGTGCTACTGAAAGATGGCAATTCTGTCGTGTCGTAAATTAAAGTAAATAGAAAATTATTAAGACATCTAGACATTATTACTACAAGAAATTTAAAATGTGTCATTTTTACGTTGAGGAAGCGGAATGGCGTCATCTAAATTTACCCAGCCTGCTCGATTTTAAAGATGCAATAGTCAACTTTCTCTTTTTGTCGGATTTTCATGTTATTAGTTGACACATTTTATCGTGAACACAATGATTATTAAATTTTAGAAAAAATTTATGGACGGTCGAGCTTAAGTAGTAAAAATCAACCACGGAGAAATGTACAGGCAAGTTTGTGATGGTCGTTGTGTTATCTGTATTCTTCACTTTGTAATAATTAATCTAGACATGTATAACACGTAGAACAAGGTGTGAGAGTTTAACTGACTTATAAAGATGATTAAAAGGCATGATTTAAAATTATTAAGAACAAAATTAATAAGGAGTCTTCCGCCAACAAGTCAACATACAGGGCGGCACGTCACGCTACAGACATCCTATACGTACACAATGTAATCTGACACTATACGAACTAACAAAACGTCGCACGCCACATGTTAAGCAAATATTTTTAAGGTTTTCTTACCTACACTTTGTTACACACAATTTGTTCTAAATGCTCATTATAAACGCGTGCACTTCAATTCAGCCGAAAAATTAGTTTAAAATTTAACTTCAAGGTAGCCGATTTGCGTCCACGTGTATGGAGCATCGTCTGAAATGACGATTGTTATTTTTGAAGGCACACAAAATTTAACAAAAGTTGTATACTCTAAGTTAAGTTAAAATAAATTTGAAAAATATAGATACCGCCAACTAACCAGCAATAAGAATTGTAAAAGTCAAAAACTTCCGGAGTCGTTGTTAATAAAATTAACGTATGGCGAAAACGTAACGTATGAAAGAAAATGTGGTATAAAATTCCAATAAATAAATTATTCATAAAAGAAAATGTGAGAAATTACGTGGCTAAACTGTATAAATAACAATTTTGTTTTGAATTTCGCCAAAAATAAATGAGTTATGACAATTCGCAAAAGATGCAAGTCTCAATTTTGGGTGGTATCTTGGATAAGAATGTAGATATTTATTTTCGGGTTTAGTTTCAAAATTCTCCTAAAGAGTTGACCCAATAATACAGGGTGGCCCACTTTTTTGTAGGAGGAATTTAACAGTCGATACAAAAACTTATTTTGAAGCGAATATTCCATATCAACATGGCTCCATAAAGGTTTTATTTTAAAGATACAGGGTGTTGAAATTTTTGAAAAAATTTCGATAATTTTTAACCGTTTCTCGACCAGTAGATATATTTAAACCAAATTTGGTATACAGCACCACCTTAAAGGTCACCACATTCGGTAAGAATTTCAACTACCACAAGCAACCAGTGGCGGAGTTGTGGGGGTTCAGTTTCAATAAATTTTATAAAAAATTAATAGGGCCTGTTTAAAATCAAACTCGTACTGGTTTTTGGCTAGAACGTTTTATTTTAAACAAAAAGCCTCTCCTGACTTTTCTTTGTATCTACCACCGTTTGGCGCGTAATTTTATTTATTTTACCATTCTAGCGAAAAAATAGCTCATAAGTTCGATTTAAAAATATTGCGAAAAGCAGAAAATTGCAGTGCAGAGTAAATGCTCATTAATCGTTAATTTAGCGGAACTTCTTCCCTCATTATTAGCATGTTCTGTTATTAAAAACTGCAAAAATCGGTAATTAGGTACTACTTTATTTCGAATATTAGCGATATTTTTAGATCGAACTTAGAAGCAAATTTTTCGCGAGAATAGTAAAATACATCAAATTTCACGCCAAAGGGTGGTAGATACGAAGAAAAGTCAAGAGAGGCTTTTTGTTTAAAATAAAATGTTCTAGTCAAAAACAAGTACGAGTTTGATTTTAAACAGGGCCCTACTAGTTTTTTATAAATCTTATTGAAACTGAACCCACAACTCCGCCACTGGTTGCTTGTGGTGGTTGAAATTCTTACCGAATGTGGTGACCTGTGTAAGGTGGTGATGTATACCAAATTTGGTTTAAATACGTCTACTGGTTGCGAAACGGTTAAAAATTATCGATATTTTTTCGAAAATTTCAACACCCTATATCTTTAAAATAAAGCGTTTACGGACCCATGTTGATATGGAATATTCACTTTAAAATAATTTTTTGTATCGACAGTCCTGCTACAAAAACGTGGACTTTTGTGGCTTTTGTTTCATCACTAATAACCAAAATTTCCGACAAGCTTATCATAATTGTAAAATCTTGAATGTACTGTATACCGTTCATAGTTAAAACATGTAAAAAGCTGTTTATTGATTATGATTTGCGGTGAAAAAAATTTTTGTAGAACTTTTTATGCAACACTGAGGCAGGCAATGATGCACCGTATTATTTTGTTGACGTTGAAATTTTATTAGACTAATATACTCGCTCAAGCAGAAAACCAGATAAACGGACAAATGTTTTTTACAATCTATAAAAAAATCCACGCTGTAATTTTCTCCTGGTGGGTTTTATGTTTTGGTATTTTATTAACTAAACACTATTATCCTTGTCAAATCACGGGTACCAAACTCAATAGCTACAAACAATTTTATGATGCTTTTTTGTTGACATTATGTTTCCTTTTAGTACATAATAGCGTACTTTTTGTGCTTAGTAGCTCATAAATTATATTTCACCCCTTAAATCGGTCTATGACCGTGAAGCATGGTCTTTAAGATTCATTAAATTAGACTTCAGGTGATTTTACAATCTCACTCATCCTGTCGCAGTGCTTAACAAAGACAAATTAGCATACTTTTTTAAGTTAGCGCTTTAATTTTATGGTCTACCTACTTTTGAACGGTATTTGTTAGGTTGTAGTCACAAAAGCAAGACGTTAAGAAACAATTGAAATTAAGAAAAGCATCACAACTGTTTTTACATCTACCTCTTACGAATAACTTTGTACAACAATCTTTACTTTGTAACGGTAACGGTTACAAAAGAACAATAATAGCAACCAAAGATTTATCTAACATTTTGTTACGTAAATTTCGCATCAGATGTTTTTTATAAATGCCATTGTTATCAAGACGATGAAATTTGCGGTAAAAAAACGTATAACGTTGCAATGATACTGTATTTGGTTTGTGTTGGTTATGTGCGAACATAATTATGATCAATTAATAAAGTGGTCAAATAACATAAGTAACAATTATATATTTTATTAAATTTAAATATATCACTTAAGGCTTTCTTAATATCAACCCATTACAAAAAATTTAATTAATTTGCTAACATTTTTAACAAAATCTTTTTTTATTTATTTATTTGGCCTTTTCACAAAAAAAAATGGGGCCCAAATTTTCAGAACTGATAATATTTTTTTTAGACAGACAAACTTTAACAAAAAGGTTAATTTATTAATCCAGGGGGTTTCACAAACTTTTCCTGCAACGAAACACTTCGTAAATCCTGAAATTTTCACGGAGCACCTTGTTTATTTTGTAAGGTAAGTAATAACACATAATCAATAAAATTTTAAAAAAACGAGAAAAAACATTTATTATTTATTTAGTAATGCATAAATCCAATTTTTTCCAAATGTCATTTTTACGCAAATTTAATCAATTTATATCTCCAAAAGTACATAATAGACCTAATGCCATGTTGATAAATTACGAGTAGTTTCGATTCGAATTCAACTAAATTTTAATCATTAAGAGGGCATAGACTTACCTACTTGTGGAATTGGTAATATTCCCGCAGACTTGTTTCCTCCAAACCTTAGTATGCTAAACACTTAAAACGTATTTTAAAGCTGTTTTTTGATTAGATTTGTGAACAATATTTATCAGAATGGCCAACCGGCTTCACAATTTTGGCAAGTGTCGACAAATGACAGTTGGTCGTCGCTTCGGTCGGGATCGGGCAGCCGAACAAAAGAAATATACGCTATCTCTTCCATGTGCACCGGGAACATCACTAAGTTTGGTTATTTTATTATTTCTTTGCAACAGTTTAAAACCGATCCTTGAATGAATGCATGAACTGTTTTATTCGCATGCGTGAACTATGTACTACTAAATAAATGTATTGCCCAGTATTAGCCGTTGTTGGAACGCTTTTACGACTGGCGTAACTGTAAATGAAATTTGCGTCTATTGGGTTAATAGAAATGTGCCCATCGCTAGGGTAAACACCTGAATAATCTAGCACTAAATGAAATAGAAGAGCGATGCATAGCTATCTACCCGAGCTCACGTTAGTTATGCGTGTAAAATTCCTAACGCTGGTACATGCTCTCATCCAAGAACTGTTCTGACCGTACACTGACTAGTTGATGTATTAATTATTGTAATGATGGAACAGCCGACTAAACTGTCCGGTGAACTATCAGAGACTGTGATGGAACGCGATATTAATACTGCGCACACTCCTGATAGTGCGGCGCACTGTCAGCGGGCTTGTAGGAACAAACCTAATATAAACACTTCCGTGTAAACCAGTGGTTATTAACCTTTTTAGCTGCCTACAACCCTTAAATTCTCAAAATGTGTTCTCGCACCCCTAGTAAAACTGCAGATCTGTGGCAAGGAGTACAGAATAGTAGAGTCGCTTGCAGTTCTGTGCATCTAATGAAGAACCCGATGTGCAGAACTCAGTCTTGAACCCCCAGGAATAACTTCCCGCGCCCCAGGGGGCGCGTGCACCCCTGGTTAAGAACCACTGGTGTAAACCATTCCAGGTTTTCACGGAACACCTATTAACTTTCCGCGGAACACCATTGTTCCGCGAAACATAGTTTGGGAAACTCTGTATTAATCAATGCTAAAAAGAATGGCGTAGTTAAGACAAAACATCACCTAGTACCTAGTGTATTAATTACAGAATGGATTATTTTGAATGGATAGTCATTTACTATTAAATTACGAATTCCATTCTATTAAAGTTATTTTCTGCAGGAAATTTCTAATTACTGCTATATTGGCTGCAATAAATATTTCTTTTACATTTTATATCATATTAAATTATAAATTCCGAAAATGGTAGGTATAATGATTCAGTAGCACTATATACATGTTGCTTACCTACCGTAACAACAATATCAGATGATGCCATTATGGTTGATGAACTTTTAAAGCATATTTAAGGAATGTTGAAACGCAACCTACTACTATTTATTTTTCGTGTGGTTTATGTGTAAGTGTAACACATCGATAACAAATGCAGTGACGCATAATCAAATACTAGACAAAACAAATGCAAATTACGTAATTCATAAGAATTCATTACGGTATAGTGGCGCGAGGTCAAAAACAATTAATAATTTACCCACAATGACAAATCGTTTGTGCATCATCATCTTCACACTGCTGTAGATAAACAAGCTGTAACACGTTTAAGCACGTATAGATCTGTTTAAAATTCTTTACATGGTTTTTCGGCTTAATAAATTTATGAGGATCTTGACATTTCATTTATGGTTTGTTATACCTGGATATACAGAGTCTAACAATTTCCAACATTAGCAAACTTGTTTCGACTAGTTGTTGCTAGATTAAAACTAAATAAATACCAATTAATCAGAAGATAATCGCTAGAATCGACTCTTTTGAGATTCGATAGTTTACGAGTTTACGTCGTTAGGTTACTTCATCAATAATCGAAATATTTGGTGTCGTGTCTTTGTGTTTTTCATGTATACATTTAATTAATTCTTTTATTATTGCAATTAAGAAGTTGTGAAAAAATAGTTAAAAAAACTTTCAGATTTTTTTACATGAACTAGTTACAACATTAACAATCGTCCTTTAAAATAAATCTTTCTGATACACAGCGGTCTTGAATCGCTCTCCATTCAGTGCAGATTTCAAACGAGGATGTAAGTAAAGAAGAATATGGAGGATGCTCCAGTGAGGTCACGTTATGCTTTGCTATACACATACAGGGTGGTCCACATAAAAGAGCCACTATTGGGATCTCGTAAACGGTAAGAGCTACAAAGAACTTTAAATTAGGCAAATTGCTCACCTTTTTTTTTAAGTACCATGGCACGCTAGATAAAAAACAAAATCAAAATGAGATTTTTTTTATATCGTTAATAACTCGCTTATATTTGATGTTACAAAAATATTTTTGGAAAAAAGTTGTAGATTCTTTTACGCACTGTAAAATGAAAACGTTAATTTGTTTCAATATTGTTTAAATTCTTAGATAAATTACAAACTTGCACATTTTTAAATGGAAACCATAGTTGGCTATGACCTCATGAAAAAGGATAGGTACTTTTTTTCTCTTTTCAGTAATATAATGTTTATTATATTTATTTTGATATTTAGGCTCAGAATAAATAAAATTCATTAAAAAGTCCCTATGAATTTAAACAACATTGAAACAAACAAATGTTTCTATTTCACAGTGCGTAAAAAATTCTACAAAATTGTTTTTGTACTATCAAGTATAACCGAGTTATTAACGATTTAAAAAAAAAACATTTTGATTTTTGTTTATTATCTAGCGTGCCATGGAACTTTTTAAAAACTTTAAGGGCATCACTGAATGGGTCTCAGAAAGGGGAACAATTTGTCTAATTTAAACTTCTTTGTAGCTCTTACCGTTTGCGAGATTCCAATAATGGCCCGTCTATGTGGACCACCTTGTATACTGCTTAACCATTAAGGGTAAATATGGTAACAATTTGTCGACACAAAATTTCGACTATGTGTTACTACAAACAATTTTAATTAATAAAGAATCTCTTGTAAAATAACTAGACCAGTTCTGAAACCCTCTTCTCTTCGTCAGTAGCTATCTCTTTTATTTAAGGAGTTGATTAATTGATTTTAATTTAAACTTATTTGTAATTTATAAAAGGATTATTAATTCAAGCATTTACCATTTATTTTTTCTTTAATGTCTCTTAACGATTCGTTCTGACTGCATGTCTGAGACGAAAAAGAATATCAAGGTACGTTTCTTTGTTCGTCGTCTGGCCTTCAGGAATTAATTCATAGTGGAATTAGCTACATTAATCATCGACACACTCGCGATATTTTCGGAAATACTGTTGCCACTTATAAACTTACGATTCCTTGATTGCCGAGCAATATACACAATTTTGTTTGCCTGCTGCCGTGCTGCCCAATTTCAGACATTATCCACTCCAACGACGCTACGTGCACAATATTCGAGGAAACCGCCGTTACGAAAACAAACACGGGTTCACACCTGTACCTACGTTATGATTGCCACCAACTTATGAATTTAAAATTGTCACGACACGATTACAAATGAAAACAGGCGGTGCCAATACCAGAAACTTTTTGAACCTACCGCGTATAGATGTAAAATAACACATTCCTGTTGTGCGTGGTCTGGGTGAAACAGTTTTACCTCCTACATTGTCTACCAAATCTTGTAAACTTGGATTGATATGACCTTGTATATTGTGGAAATACTGTTCCAGACGATGAACTGCAGCTATGTACGTTTGTTTAGAATGAATTCTATGTATAAATATTCATAAAAAGTGATACCGCAGGACACCTATTTGTCGACATGCTTATTATTAATATATTAGGAGTATAACTTACTACCCATGGCTTTTATTTTAGGGCCTCAACAGTCGCAAGTACTTGGAAATAATTAGTATGCGAGTATTATGATCTTCATTAAATTTTTTTCTTCTTGTTTTTGTATAACAGTTTGCATGTGATATCGATTTATAAATATTTTTTTACTTCGAACGTGTTTATATTATTGATTTAAATTTGATGCCAATTGCTCGTTCTTTTTGGTTCTAATCGAATGGTTCTTTACGAAAAAGTACCAATTAAACACTATACAACGGTTTCGTATAATTTGTTGTCTTTGTTTCAAACCGAAGTATTATTAAACGAAAATAAAACGACATCTGGATTAACAGGACGTTTAAGAATTATTTTGTTTCAAAATTTTTCTTACATGTTTCGTCGATTATTGTTTGATCAACTTTTTCAAAAAAAAAAATTTAAAAAAAAAAATTTATATTTTAAACGTCCTGTAAATCCAGATGTCGTTTTATTTTCCCTTAAAATTGTTCAACGGACGTCAAATTAAACAACTAAAGTAATTATTAATGTTGACTTAAATATTTATTTCATTTAAATTCAAAACTGTTTCGTGACGAAATCGTTTCAGTTAAAAAAAAATTTATCACTTCAGTTGTCAACGGCATGTAAATAATTTGACTATTATCGACACGTTTACACTGGCTAATTTATGCTACAATTTTTGTTTCATAATTAATCGCTTAGCTGATCGAAGACAACAAATAATATGAACAAGTTTCATAGTTTCACTCTTTTTTTTTTTAAATTTTCTCTATTCGATATTCGGAAATGCAAAATACATTACGGTAATTACCTGATATTTTTCATTTTCTGTGCCCTATGGTGAGCATAAATTTTTAATGTATCAAAAAGCCAACAAATTTTTGTATGGACAATATTAAATAGGAAAACAGAATTTTTACTTATGTTGTCTCAGAAACGACCAAATTTTCATAAAATGAAAATATCGAAATAGGGAAACGTTCGGTCCCAAACATTTCAAAAGCAATATCTGTCGCTTAGAAGCTTAAAATATAGTTTGTGAATGATTTCACTGATTTTACACACAAGCTACTTAATCTACTCTAAATTATTGTTTTAAATATTTAATTATATTAATCGACACTTAACAAAAATCAAATATTTATTCTGAAATGTCTTAAACGCATGTCTGTTGTTTACACACGTTGTTCATCCCTTGTCAGTGTTTTGTTTCATTTCACGCACGAATTTCTACCAAAATTGGTAAACGATAATCATAGCCGCCTCCTACAGTAACCAGATGGTCCCAAAGGGTGTCATTTTCCTAAATGACCATTAATTCAATCGCATTTTGTTCCCAGTATCAAATATCTCTTGCCATATGGCAAATACTGTCTCGTTTTGTAAATCGATCACTTCGTTTTTGTACGAGCAAATCGTAATCATCTCATTCAGTTTATTCCAAACATAAACTTATTTATCTAAGTATGATTTTGGCATTACTTATAAACTTATTGGTGCGTTTATTGTATGGTAGTTTTTGATATAGGTACAGGATGGACCAAATTTGAATGTTTTATCTCGGTTACCATAATAGTTAGCGAAAATCTGATATCCATCTCTTGGGCTATTTTTTGAGAAAAGAAAACGCCTGTGTAGTCAGATTTTTTGTATTACTTACCATTTTGGCACCACATCATTTTTGAAAATTTACTATAACTTCATTATTTATTAAAATAGAACAAAATGTTGTGAAATATTTTATACAGTTTTTTAGGCTTTCGAGGTATGAAGTAAACTTATATATTATTTTAATAGAAACCCTAGTTGACCATGACTTTTCAGGAGAGAATTTTTTTAACTTTTCAAAAATATATAGTTTTATATATTTGTTGCAACCAATAACCAAGATTTTGCTAATTTTGCAAACATTTTCTTATCAAAGTTTGCCATGATTTCGTAAACAAGTAATGTTTGCAATTTTTTTTCGTTTTTTCAAAACAGAACATATGGTCAAAGTCATTTGATGACCGCATCAGTTTATTTTACAATCTGTATAATATTTCGTTCATTAACAATTTATAAAAACATTTTACTACTGTTTGACATTTTTATAATTTTTTTTCTGAGGCTTTATCTGTTTGCTTCTTTTATCAACAAGTTTTACGCAAAATATACTTGTCGATAAATCATGATTTGAAAACAAAGTTAAAACGCTAAAACGTGACGTTTGGCACTTTTTTTTGTTTATGAAAATTTTAAAACAATAGGTACTTTTATCCAACTTTTAATTGCATGTACTTGTAGTTTCAATAATTTGCCAAGTCGATCGTTCTGCGTTTTCAATATTAACTTTGCTATTTCTTATTTAATTTTCTTATGAAACCTTTATTCTGATTTTAAAAATATTTCACGGAAATTTATTAAGAAGATATTGTAATTTTTTTGTGGAATCATAAAAAACACAAAAGCATTAGAGAAGTCGTCACACGTTATGTTGCACAAGATCCAATCAATTTACACTAAACAAATGAAAAGCCAAACATTTTATAACTCTCGTACTTTCGTGCTGTCGGCATTTTTCAAAAACCATAATACACATTACTTATTCAACATGCGCATCATTATGCACTATGCAACTATCTTTCAGAAATGGTCACGTACCATTGGCGGTGGCGCCTAACGTAGCTTGTAGTCGACAACAAAACAAAAGATGCACTGATATGAAAAAAAAATCACATCTATAGGTATGTTAAAATATTTTAAACGT
This sequence comes from Elmis aenea, assembly GCA_947652605.1. NCBI lineage: Eukaryota > Metazoa > Arthropoda > Insecta > Coleoptera > Elmidae > Elmis > Elmis aenea. The sequence continues at coordinate 23,868,123 of OX393581.1, read as the reverse complement.
TTAATTTAAATAAAAAAACTGGGTAAAAAGGTTATATTTGATGAAGTAGTGGTCCGTGATACATCACGTATTCATACATTGCGGATGAAAAAAAGTGACCATACAAACAGACTTTTCGTATTTGTTCAGTTTTGTTTTAATTTAAACCAAATACTTGTAATATTTTGTTCTTTTAATGTTTTTTGAAATTTAGCTTAATTGTTATAATTAAAAAATCATTTTTGGTATTTTTTGAATGAAAATATTTAATAAAATTAAAATCGTGTCATACTACATTTATTTTGTTTCAGCAAGAGTGTACATCAAGGTATCCCTCACATGAAGAAAGGATTGATTTGCTTACTTTTGTTTGGTTGAAAAGATTTAATCGATTTGTTCGCTTTAAGGAAGCCTGACATTTTTATTAAGTTTAAAATGCCGGACGATTACGAGCGGTTGGCAAGTCGATTAAGCTTGAACGAGGTTCAGGATCAAACTCCAGGAATAAAGTCGCCGGTTATTGCACATTAAGGTAAATTTTTATTTTTCTACTACCACTATTGTAAATGACTATTAAGTGTCAAGGATGTTATTTTTGAAAAAAGAAAAATTGTAGATTACACATAACTGTGTGCTAAAACATCTCTAAAAAAAAAAATGGAACCATTATTGAAAATATCTTTATACACAACTCTCGTTTATAATTATGTTATAAGAAAGGCTTGGTGGTGATTGTGCAATGATTGTTAATTTAAAAAAATGCTTATTCGGGCATAAGTATAGTTATTAATAATTACTGTAGCATTACATTCTTGAAAGCAACTGTTTAAATAATTGACTAGGGTGTAGGTGTAGATGTAAATAAGCTGACTAATCAAGTCGGCCTTGTAGTAAAGAATCGTATAGTGCAAACTGTAATAATGACCTGTAAATCATATAAACACACTCCTTACTTTTATTGTTTACAAAAATACACAATTCATATTCACAATGTTCAGCTAGTATAATGTTGTCATTAAAGTGACACAGTGTGTACATGTAAAGTATGACGTGGTACTATTATAAAGTTTTTATGTGTGCTATGATTTGCTTCTAAAAAGAGTAAAATTTAGTTTGGAAGTAAAATGTATAATAAAAATGACTAAACGCAATAATAGGTGTAATGTTTGCCTTTCCTTAATCGTATCGTAACTTTTAACTATATAAATTACGACATCGTTTTTTAAATACACATAATATGATTACGAAATAAAATTGGCAGTCATGGTAATTTTTCTGAATTTTAACAGTTTTGTGGAAATATTTTGCAATTTTATATTTATTAATTAGTGAAGTCACTGATCTCCCGAAGTAAATGCTTTTACTATCTCTTTGGTTTTAAGTGGGGATTAACGTTTAATATTACACACAATAAAATAAATAAAACGTATAACATGTAATTTTTAACTCGTTTTGTACATTAAAACGCGCTCAAAGGATATACAAATTACATAATGTTACATCATCCAATTGTGTTGATGCAAAATAAACCTGCGACAGAAAATGCTCTTTCTGAACAAACAAGTGATTATAAACTAGATCTAAATACCTACCACGTATGTTATTATTAGAAAAGGTTTTTATTTCATTTCGCACCTCTTTGGAAATTGCGTATTTATTAAGTTTGCTGTGATCAGAGTCCTTAATTATCTGATGAAGACGTTCTCTTAACGAAGGTGTCTTTATCGAATGTTCTGTTACGGACGGGCATTGCGACAATATCTTCGTCGTCATTGTTATTGTTAAGATGTTAAGGAAATTAAAATTGTCCTTACTTTTCATGCAGTCGTTCTATTATTCTATAAATAATCTAGTTATAGTAGTCTTTGGCAGGGACTGAACGAAACGAAAACAAAAAGGTTAAACGAAATTAACCGAAATTTCCATAAGAACGAAAACGAAATTATTATTTTTCGTTTAAGAACAAAAACGAAATAAATAATTCTCAAAACCGGTTTTATCACTATTTAGTTTTTATTCATTAAATACTAACGCGAATTTACCGTCTATGCTGGGACGACTCCAACAAGGCAGTAAAATATCTCACTTGAAATAAGTGAGCTTCACTTTGCTCCATATACAATATACATAAATGTATTAACAACTTTATTGCTAATATTTGCAATTTCGTGCAACACAAGTAACGGTACAGATATACTCTCTTTCTAATTTGTTGATTGGATTACCAATAAATAATATACACTTGATTCGACAACAAAAGGGCTCGTAATAATCACGTCATTTTCGACAGTTTAAAAATATACTCCTATCATTTTACGTTGATGACACTAGCTGTGTTTTTGCACCTGACGGGTGTTATGCCAAACAAAATCCACAAATTTTATTTAGTTATATGTTAAATGTGTTTAAATTTAATATGCCGTCCATAATGATCAAAATCGAATATATCGCCGTTTATAATATAGCGGGGGCCCAACGATTGCTAAGAAACAGAAACAAAAATATAAATGAACTTAAAAATTTATCACAAACATTTTATATTTCACATTTATTAGCAAAAAACAAAATAATTACGCCAAATTTGTTTTATTTATAGGCGAACTGTGCTGATTTACATATTAATACGTACGAAGTATTTATAATCTGAATAATGGAATATTTGAATTTTTGAATGATTGGGGTTTCATCGCATTGATTTAACATTTCGTTCTTTAGAAAGTTTCCTGCTTTGAATTTTGTAAAAAGAAGGTGGTGACTAAAAAAAATAGGTTCTCGACTTGGTGACTAAAAAAAAAGGCGAAATCGGTTTTAACCGTTATTAAATTTTGGTTCAAGAAAACGAAAACGAAATTTTTTGGGTGGAAACGTAAAGAATGAAAACGAAATATTTCGAATTCGTTTTCGTTCCGATCAAAAAAGAACGAAATATTTTACGTTTTTAGTCCATGGGCTTTGGTATTATATAAAATAAACTATATTCATAATTTTTGTTGATTTCTTCACAGTTGTAAAAAAGTAAAACAACCGAGTAATTAATTCGTCTTTCTCTTATTCTTTCCATAAGTTTTTTCTAGTTTACAGCGTATCGTACTATTTTGTTTTGAGGACAATTAATCTAGCATAAATTTAATGTAATATTTGCTGTAAATAAAATAGCATCATCGCAACAAATCGTTGATGCGTGCTCCACTTCCACATTCTCAAAACTTCTAACCTTTACGCTTTAAATAGCGAACTCATTTTAATTTTTTCCGATTGATGCGCCTTTCGCAAATTCTTTTTTTTACCAATATTATTTTATTTATTTAGTCATGAGTCCTTCTACTGTTAGGTGTAGGACTGTTGAGTTGTGTTGTGCTGCCTTTTTTCCATGTTGTCTTGTCTTGTGATAGCTTTTTGATGTTTTTCCATTTGATGTTAGTACTTACTATCCGTTACTGCTTTTTTAACTTCATCTTGCCAGGTTTTCTCGGTCTACTCGTTTTGTTTTTTCTCTGTGATCTTGCGTCATAGGCTTTTCTGATTAACCTTTCTTCTTCCATCCTATAAATGTGGCCTAACCATCCCAGCTGTCTTTCTTGTATTTTTATTTCAACCGATTTTATCTCTCTATGTTTCGTTTGTGATTGTAGCTTTTTTGGTTTTTCCTTGGATTTTTCTTATAACTCTCATTAGCTACTGCTGCATTCACCTGGCTACTATTTTTGTTTGTGAGTGTCCACGTTTCACTTCAGTATAAAAGTGCTGGAGTTACTACCGTTTTAACCACTTCTACTTCTGTTCGTTTTGGGACTTCTCTATTTCCGAAAAATGTTGATCCTAAACTGTGAAATATTATTTCCACATTTCCTGCCCTTTCGCTTATTTCCTTGTCCTTTCCTCCATTTTTCTCTATGATCACTACTAAATATTTAAAGCTTTCTACCTGTTCCAACCTAAGCCCATTTAAAGTGTTGTTATGCCCTTTGTTCTCTGTTGTAACGATCATAGTTTTAGTTTTTTCTGTATTTATTTTCATGTTGATTATGTTGCAGATTTTTTTCTGTTTCCGCGACTAAGACCATATCGTCTGCGAACAATAGCTCAGTTATGTTTTTTTTTCCATTTTCCAGTTGCCTAGGTGAAACGGTCTCATTTTTTGTTTTACTTCTTTAATAACCCCATCTATAACAACTGCGAATAATAATGGACTAAGCATCCTTGTTTTAAGCCCACTTTTGTTTCAAACTCTGCCGATTGTTCATTCTGGGTTCTTAAAAATTTACCGTTTTTTCGTACATCGCTTTTATTATGTCGATTGTTTGTATTTCTATTCCCTTCTTTCTTAGGCCCCTCCATACGTCTTTTCTTTTGATTTTATCAAATGCTTTTTCAAAGTCTATAAAGCATAAATTTTATATTATGTTGTAGATTCTTTTCTGTTTCCGCGACTTTGTTTTACTTCTTTAATTACGCACAGGATTATTTCTGTGGTATATCTTCTCATACCAATATTACCGGTAGTTATTATCGGTCATACCGATAAGCAATTTTTTTTAAATTACCGGGTATACCAGTAACGGTAAAACCGGTAATACGATCCCTAGTTTAAAGTCACTTTAATCGAACTGTATTAATTTTATTACGCAAGTTTTGCCTAATTTTCTGACGTTTACTTAATAATTTTGAGTTTATTTATGTAAAATTATTAGTTGACAGTTTAATTGCAATTTACGACCGACCACTCAGCTTTGAATAGAGGGGCCGACCGTTTGTCAAACCTCGGCATCGCGCACGTGGTTCTTCTGTGCCCAACAAGGCGATGTTATCGTACACGTGAGTACAATATCATTATTACCCTTTATTTAAATTCGATGATGCGGGTACCTGGACAAACAAAGCCGCACACATTTATCTGATTCTCATTTTATTTTGACTCACGTGCAAAGTTTTCAGCTGGCTAGGCCCTCTTCAGTTTTAATAATACGTTGTATAGTAAATCGTAACTGACATTAAATTTGTAATTAGTTATTGTATAAAGTTATTGAATGAATCCGGTCCATTCAGGTCAGTTCAACTAAAGTTAATAATTCACGTTTTTTTTTAGATAAGACGTTATTGTGCGATGGTAATCAGAAGTCGTTGGTTGACAAATTTAGAAAACTTTTAAATAACGACCTATTATTTATAACGCTTCATTTAATAATAATTCAACTGTATGGGAATGACTTTGTACCTAATGATAGAACAATTAAGGGATAGCTGTGGAATAAAAAATTTAAGTTGAAAAGTTAGTTAAGCTAAATAAATAAGCTCTCAGTAGATATTTGTTTAATACCTGTTTTTTAACGATCATTAAAAAAACGAAATACAAGTTTAATGCAGTTCGTCATTTGCTTCGTTTTGTTATAATCAGATGTAGAAACAGAATAAAATAATACATTCAGAGACATAATCAACAAGAGTTTTATGTTAAAACAAGGTTAATAAAATAATTTAAAAAACTATCACAAAATCAAGATACATGTCACTAGTCACTACAGTCAGTTTGTTGTCAAATTTTATTGCTGTATATCACTTTGATAATGACAGCAAAACTTACACAATCAAAGCGAATTGTTTAGATAGATGATTATTATTAATTTATATATTTTTTCAAACATGTACAAATAGAAAATTATAAATATAATTATATTTATAAAAATGCACAACAATAAAAAAATATTATTATTTTAAAATAATAAGAATAAAATAGGTTAAACAAAAAATAAAAATTACATTTAATAAATTTAATGAGGTGGCAGACACGCCATTTTTAATACAAGGTTGTATTGTGGATAAACATGCATTTCATTCTACCACCGTCCAAAATCTCTCGCTTTTCTCACTTTTTTTTATATAATTTAGAGCAGGGCTAGAAACCGAAAAAAATTTTGGTTAACGGTTAACCGAATTCAAGAACTTTATTTTTATAACGGTTTTTGTTGAAAAACCGGTTTTTTCCGTAAAAAACCGGTTTTGAAAAAACCGGTTAATTTAACCGGTTTTTAACATTATTCAGATTTGGAATGCAAAGTATAAAAAGATATTATCTTTTTATAATTTTATAATATATGTACAATCAAGCATTCAGTAATTACTTTTGGTAAACTAATCACATTTAATACAGATTTTGTATTTTTTCAAAATAATTTTTATTAAAAAGAGATGTTTAAAAAACCGGTTTTCTATTATTTTGGTTAAAGGTTACCGTTTTTTTTGCCTTTAAAAATAACGGTTTCGGTTTCGGTTAAAAATCACAATTTTGGACAAAAATAAAGGTTAACCGGTTTTTTAAACCGGTTTAAAAAACCGGTTTTATGCCCTGATTTAGAGCTAAAAGTTCTGTGTCGCTTAAAAATGGCAATAAAATTCCAATGGCTTTTTCTAAAATTCCTTGATAGTCATTTTTATTTCTATCCAAAATTTGCTAATATTATTACCAAAATGAGTCGCGGATTTCAGCAAATTTTCTTCCTCCTGCAGAATTGATTCAAACGTAGCACTGTTATGTGTTGCAAATGGATTAAGTTCATCTCTATTTTTTTTTTTGTTGGGTGAAAAGTAATGTCTAATTTTTGTTTCTAATAAGTGCAAAGTTTCGGTTATTAAAATGTTAATTTAAAATTTGTTTTTGCTGCTAAAGAAAACGTTTCTTATTTATTTTTATTTAGATTTTTTTTAAAGATAACTTATTTGTAGAAGAAGCCGAATTTTTGTTTTTTCATGGTACCTATATTAAATAAAATATTTACTGTATTAAGCTAGGTATACAAAACTGATGAAAAAGCTTATTTTGGTCAATCAAATAACCACAGAATACTGATTGCTCCACTGAAAAAAAAGCATTATCCGTTGTATGTTATTTGGACATACGTAAAAGTACCTACTAGTACATTTATCTATTTGTAATTTAATTTTCCGCGGCACACCTAAAGGATGCTCACGGCACAGTAGTGTGCCGCGGCACACCGGTTGAAAAACACTGCCTTAAGGAATCGAAAGCCTAATTCACTACTCCAATATCAATAACGTTTTTAATAAGTTCTTGTAACTGATTGCACCAAACGAAAAATTGGGATAAATCGAAAGGTTAAATAAAAATCGAATTTCCCAAAATAAAGGTTAAATAACGTCGAAAAACGTTGTATGATATTTATTTTCGGTGCAATAAAAATAGACGAGATAATCGAGTTATTAGTGCAATTTCTATTGTTCTATCGAAATGCATGATTATAATAACGCCACAGTACATTTTTCATTTAACATCAGACATACGTCCTTAACCTGATGCTCTTTCTCACTCATCACATTATAGTTAATTTGATCACCAATTAAATTTGATGCAAAATTTGTCTTCCTTTTATACTTAACGTGGTGTGCTATGAATTAGATCGCACAATACTTCAATTGATCATGAATACAAGAATACATCAACCTTGGTCACACCTCATGAGATTATTCTATCAAAAATAATTCCATCAACAATTTCACAAAAATCAAAGATTTCTTAGTCCATCAAAACCACTGAATAAAATATACATAGGGACAAAACAAATACAGATCCGAAGAAAACCAGTTTTATAAGAAAGAAACAAGTGCTATCGTCTGTTCTTTAAATTTAAATATTGAAGTATTATTAAATTTATTTAGGGAAACATGTTAAACTTTTAATCCTGAAAATAGTACAGTGACACGGCACTAATTTTTGAAGTACGACAAACCCAAGTATAGCAACTATTAAATGATATTTAAAAAAAATGTTACTATTTCCGGTTGGGACTAAATAATTTACACCCTTTATTAACACACAACATTTTTCGTTTAACAATTTGTCTAAAGAAATGTGATACTGGCACATATTTATTGAATTATAATCTAAGGCATTATTTTAAGAGAAAAAAGTATCCAACTTATCTCGTACAATCCAGATTTTATTACTTTTAGCCATCAAAAGGAGGACATAACAAAAAAGTTTGAAAGAGACATTGACCCAAGTCTAAACTCGAAACTCAAAGGAATATTTTACCCAATTTTACGAGTGAAAAAACAAAGTGCAATTATCTGAAGGCTGCATGCAAGTTTTTTTGTGATAGCTTCTTGTGTGGGGAAATAATCTCAAGAGGAAGTGGTGGCGGTGCGGTGTTTTTATGGGCTCTTAGACGGTCTTATAACGGGGAATCAGGTTTGCTAAGGTACACAGCAGACCTGTATCCTGCCCATATGTGTTCTGTAGCCGGAAATGAGCTCATATGTGTGAGATCATTCAAAATGCTCCAGCAACCCTCTGCGACATTTCCTTTCGATCTGCATTGCACAAACGTGTTGCCATTTTAGAATAAACAAACAGAACAGCTTTTAAGTATAAAAAATATTGTTAAAGAAAAGTTAAATGAAAGATTCAGTGAATGATAAGCATCGCTGAACCTTTAAAATTATTAATTTAAATTTTAACCAGTTTGACGAATACTTTATTGCAATTGCTACATTTTTTACTGAGTTCATGGATAAAATATAAAAAAAATAACAAAATTCCAACACAAAATTAAAATAATTAAATGCTTTATAGTCAGTCATCTTAAGAAATTAATGATTACGCTAAAACTTTGGCAAATATTTCATTTAAAACATTTTTTTAAATATGTGTAATTTAAAAGCATACATGTATGACTCATCAAAATCATCCCTTTTGCTACTATCATAATTACAAATTATACATATTTACTTGAATAGGTAGCATTTGTTTTGCTCTTTACTGCTACAATAAGGCTTCACAATATTTTTTCTTGAACGGGGTGCAGTGAACACTTAATTATTTCTTAAGGAAATCACGTCTTTAAACGGTTGACTAAAATTTGATGTAAATATTAATTAATCATCCTTGAATAATTTTAAGCTATCTTCCTGTCATATTTCATTAGTCATACCTCATTACTGATTATATTCAAGAAAACAAATTAACATTAACAGAGTTTGTAATTTTAAATGTTGTAAACAACTGTAATAAATAAAGGTCGTTAAAAAATTTGATAACCCAAAATTGCAGAAAACAGTAATAGATCACATTTACGTCCTAAATATATAATAATACGATGCTTTTATAATATATGAATCATCAAAATTATTTAAAATATCAAAATTTAAAAAGCTAATCCAATTTTCTTAAAAAATTAGCCCCGATTATTTTTAAATTTTAAAGTTTTATTGAGTTTGTTCTATTAAAATGTGATTTGAAACTTCTGGTATAATAAATTTGTATTAATTCGCGAAAATATCTGTTACCCTACCATTAAAGCTATTTTATATTTTTTTTTTAAATTCCCATTCTGCTTTTGTTTAAAGCAGGCTTGTCCAACCCGCGGCTCGCGGGCCGCATGCAGCTCAATACGGCTATGAATGCGACCCAACAAAAATCGTAAACTTACAAACTTTATGAGATTGTATCAAAAATTAGTGAAGTTTAAATTACTTAAATATGTTACCTATACCTATATTGTAGTACTACATTCTACGATATTTTTTTTTGTTATCAGCTATCGTTTTATGCGTGGCCCAAAACAACTCGTCTTCTTCCAATGTGGCCCAGGAAAGCTAATAGGTCGGACACCCCTTGTAAGATTACGGTTACCCTATTCTACGCTGTACTCAATGCGTTTTGTCTTTTAATCTTGTCTTAATCAATTAAAAATAATATTCACTTACATGAAATTGTTTATTTATTATTAAATATTGCAACAATTATGTTTTATACAATTTACTAAACCTACAATCGACTAGATACAATAAAATGATGATATAATTTTATTTACAAATTTTTGATCCTCTGATGCTTAGAGCCCCTTCAATTGCCTAAATAAAATTAATTAACTTTGAACTACTGCTAATGATTTTTTAAACACTTTGACGAGAATGTTTACATAAGTATAAAATATTTATAAATATTAAAAAATTACATAAGATTTTTACAACTTTTATCACTTGGGTAACGATTTGGTGTTCTTCTGGGCAAACTTGGTTACTTGACAAAAATCTGTAACAAAAAATATCATTAATAGAGAGCCAACCTGATAAAAAATAAGAATCATGTGATCATGTAATACAATTAAAGACATCAACGATAATTATATGACTTCTGCATTTAAAAAACAAAATATCACAATTAATTTTTTATGATTACTGGGAAATCTCCTAATGTTATGGTTTCTTTTTTAGTAATTTTTGGCAAACTTTTTTAAATTGCTTAATTCATCAGCCACTCTTGATCAAATTTATTTTTAAAAAAATACATTTGAAAAGTCGTTTTAAAAACGGCTCAATGACATAATTTTGGTAATTAATTCAATCGACTAATGCAGATTGGAATAAACGTCAAGTTCTATGTAGCATTTTAAAAAACTCGCACATTTTAGCCATAATTAAAAGATCCAATAATTAAATAACATACAAGATGTTCTTTTTATAAATGCAAATTTGTTGTCGTTTGTGAACATGACGTATACAGGGTGGTCCAAATTCGATGGGATTACATTTGGTATTTCGCTTAAAATTCAAGATAGAGAAACGGTTAAATTACCAAAAAAGTGCAGTTTTTCGGGACAAACTCAGAAGCATTTTCAAAAATATTTTATCATTTTCTGTTTTTGAATTATTAGAGAAAGCCTGTTTTTTGTTATATTTATAATGTGTCATATCTCCCTTATTGTTGTAAATATCGAAAAAGTTTATGAAGATTATTTTCAGATATTTTTATGTAGATTTTGGTAGTCCTAAACATTTTTTACGCACGCCATTAATAACTTATGATACAAACTTGCCTTTTTTTAAAAGAAAGCTATAGTTGGCTATGATCTATATAAATTTCTTATTTTTTTCCCTTTCCAAATATATAAGGGTTGATGTATTTATTTTCAATAATACATAAGTTACAAAGGTTTTTTAATTTTTTTAAAGATGAAAAACAAAAAGTAGGCTGTGAAAACAAAACAGAAACAAGAAAAACCGGAAATGATAGAATATATTTAAAAACTGTTCTGAGTTTGTCTCAAAAAAACTGCACATTTTTGGTGATTTAACGATTTCTCTATCTTGACTATTAAGCGAGATACCCATGTAATCCCATCGAACTTGGACCACCCTGTTGGTACGCTAAAAATATTTTAAAACCCTGTGTTTTCTAAATTAATCTTGTTCATAATTCAATCCCTATTAAAACCGAAGGTACTAAACAGTTGTTCTCGAACTTTTTACACACACAGCACGTTCATGCACCGTTGGAAATAATTTTTATTTTTGAAGTTTCTGATTTTTGATAACATTCATCTATCTATACTATAACGTCGAAAATTGATCCAATTTAACAGGTGTAGCCCGCATAATGTATAAAAAGGGATGCTATAGCTTATGAAAGATGACCCCTTTCTATTTTACTTTAGGAACTTCCCAAACCGAGACTATTTAAAACTATTGTTGATTGTAACAGTGTGGCAGATGTAAAAGTATTGTACCTTCTATTATACAGAATATTTGCATCAAGAGGGCTCCGAGCCCGTATGCCACGCTTTTGGCCCGCGCCACGTTAGGTAAAAACAACTATCGTTTTTCAATTGTGACTGTAATTTATTCAAGGCGCACTTCTTCTGGGTATTAAATAGTTCCTAATGCAGGATTATGCTTCCTATACAAATACGTTGTAAGTAAATTAATTTACAACACTTGGAATTTATGGAAAGCGAAACAGTATATTTGCCTTCTGCGTTCGTTTTCTCTTACACGGTGAAGATTATAGTATCAATTTTAACACCATGATTTTAAATGGCATGTGTCTTCTCAATCAGCTTAGATCAAATTTTTTTAAAAACTAGTTTATATTCTTTTGATACAATTCAAAACTGTAAATAATTCCATTTTGTTGATGTTTTTGATCGATTTTAAATAAACGATTCGTCGATATCTATTGTGTTGTCATAGAGCAGGCATGAGGAACCTACGGCCCGCGGGCCGGATTCGGCCGCCACATAATTTTATCCGGTCCGCGAAAACTTTTCCAAATCTCACTTAATCCGCCCCGTCAGCCACCAAGGCTGAAAAGTATTTTTTATATATATTCTTTATGAATTCTATAAAATGCGGTTATACTTATTTTTTAAATGTTTGATAGCAGGGATGAACAGCTAGTGATCGACTTTTTATATAGAATGGTAGTCGCCAGCTACCCATCAAATTCTGGAATTAACTCCGAGGAAAAACTGCTTTTACAAGGGTTTCGTTTTTCGCGTTTTTTTACGAGACCGTTAGACCTATTTTTAAAAACTTTGCACGGTTTTACTCGCAAAGGATGCGCGCATCAGAATTTTTTCCACATGGTTCTATGACCAACGCGACTGCAAAATTTATTATTTTCAAGTATCATTTTCGGGCGGCTGGGCTGTAAAGGATACTAAAAACAAAAGAAAGTGCATCAATTTAAGGTCTCTACAGACCGACGCGGTGGCGGTGGCGGTCAGATGTAACCTTAGGAAACATGCGGTGAGTGCGTCCATTTGTTTCCTAAGGTTACATCTGACCTTTTACACATCGGCAGATACGACTATCCTTTGGCTACACTTTGAGATCAAAAAGAAAAATGTCGTGTAGAAAACAAAGAAGTATATAAGTTGTTTCCGGGTTGGAACCGCATCGAAGTTTTCTTCATAACCGACGTTTCGTCTTCCTTTATCGGGGACATCTTCAGGGTTGTTGGTCAAACAGCACGCTCCAGCGCCCGTCACACATCATCAACCACAGCCTAATATAAATACTCCAAACACGAATGACTCGCCAGTTGCCGTTTGACCAACAACCCTGAAGATGTCACCCATAAAGGAGGACGAAACGTCGGTTATGAAGAAACGTTTGACGCGGTTCCAACCCGGAAACAACTTATATGTCGTAGGCATAATGTGAAATCCGGCATTTTATAAAACGCCTAGGCAGTTAATAAAAAGCCGACAAAACGAGCAAATTATGACTTTTTCTTAGACCCATACATTTGTTTTCATACAAAAAAAAAGCTTTAACCAACCTTTAACCTGACCCTCATTCATTTGGTCAGTAGTAGAGGGTCAGGTTAAAGGTTGGGTAAAGTTTTTTTTTTAAATTAATAATAAAAATGAAGCTAATAGTTTTGTGCCGTTTTATAAAATGCCGGATTTCACATTATGCCTACGACATATACATTGAACATCGGCCGCAGAAGCCTACAACATAGATTAACAAAGAAGTAATTGACTTCTTTGTGACCCGAGGTGTTTATCGTTTTTAAACGAACTCCGAGAAAAGTACTGCTTTTACAAGAATCTCGTTTATCGCGTTTTTCTCCGGAACTATTAAATGTATTTTCAAAAACTTTGCAAAATGTTATTGGCAAAAAATGTGCGCATCAGTAAATAAGAAAGATTTTATCTCACATAGTTTCATGGCTAACAACCGCAAAAATTGCCATTTTTAAGTAGCATTTTCCGGCGTCCGTACAGGATACTAAAAACAAAAAATATATATTTTACTTTAACTTATTTTAAGATTGTTGCAGCGATCTATTGAAAATTGCTTCGCGTTTGACCCGTTCTTCATAACTGTTTTATAGTAATGACTATTTCAATGAAGTAAAAAAAAACACAAATAAAGATGGGTTGCTTTTTGCATACTCCAATTACTCCAATACGAGCCCTTAAAAAAGGTCCGGCCCGCTGATGTATTTTAAATTCACTATCTAGCCCACGGTCTTGTCGAAGCTGTACATGCCTGTAATAGAGGCTTCTTCAACTTAAAATTTAAAAAAAAACACTCAGAATACCTAAAAAGGAGGGACATTGCAACTTTAAACAACAACGGTATATTTTTGAGAGAAATATGATCCTTAAATTGCGAACATACGACCCACCTTATTTCCATATCTACTTTTTATTCTACCCTTTTATTTCTGTTTGTTGAACTGCTTACAAACATATGTGGCTTTAAATGTCAACACATGCAAAAAACAACGTCGACAAAAACTTTTTGTTGATTTTATTATCATTTTTTGGAATTTCGTAGTATGGCTACTAAAAATTACTCATCGAAGTTAAGTGTGACAAGAAAGGCATCACAGGCGAGCACGTGCCTTCATCTTAAACACGCCACAAATATTTTACCGGTGACTCTGCCGATGACTAACCCTCTGTTGTTTTATTTCAAGTAGGTAAAAGATCAACAAGTCCGAACACGCTTACGACCATCTGCAAATCGTGAACTCTTCATTTACGATTCTGTTGTGATTTCCCGCCACTTTGGTCTAGGTTGTTTTAACGGTTCGCAAGAGTAAAAGATAACTTCGCACTGGGTCACACAAGTTAATGCTCTGCACACTATGCTAATATTTCTGGATTCTTCCTACCTAGCTCTACTATTAAAGAAACAATGCTGAATTGATTATTTTAAAAACAAGTTTATACGCCGACATTTAGAACTCATATCAAAATGGATAAAAAATAAAATACTTTCGTGTTTGTGAAAGTCGAAATCAATTTCTATTGGTACCGTTACATTCAAATTATGTTGAGATGAATTATAGATTAGCCATGTTTTTTCTAGTTTTGAAAAAGTGTCATTCATACAAATGCGATTATTAATATTTATAAATTCAAAACACCAATAACACAGTACATGAAATATATCGCACTCGGTTTAAATATTTCTTGATTATGTTACTTTGACGAAAATATCCAGGTAAAGTAGGCAAAAAAGTGTCAACTAAGTTATGGGGAATAAATACAGTAATACCTCGTTTAAGGTTAGGGATGCGTTCCTTAAAATCGCTACGTTAACAGAATTATCGTTAATATATGAAATTCCGACAAAGAAAAAAAGTGATACTGTACTTTTTATCCTAGCAATTAACAGTCTCATTGTGTGTGATCGAGAGACTACTTTTCTTGGTAACACACAATAGGATAAAATTTTACATCAAAGGACGGCTAAACTTCAATAAAAGTTGAAATGGTTTCATGAACATGTTTAAGATTATAGAGAGTGGACCGTATATCACTTATAAAGATGGTGTTTAATAGCAGTGGACAGAAAGAGGAGAATTCGTTCCATTTACCACTTTATGATCTGACAAAAGAGGTCCTTACATTTTTTAAATAGAAAATAGTGGTTTGAGCAGAATATGTACAAAAGCACATATTGTTCTATTACAAATTTCCAAGTTTCATACATTCTAACATAATTATCTTGTACATACATATAAACTTGTTTGTTTTAATTAGAAAACTTGTCAGTGAAAATATGTTGGTGATACTGTTTAACTCTATAGCTGCCTTTGCACACAGACGCTTTTCTGCGCGATTGAGCGGCGTGTATGCTTTCGCGCGAGAAAGATTGTGTGTGTAAATTGTAAAAGGAGTGCAAGGGCAAATGAAAGCGTGTCAGAAATCGTTTACGCGCAATCCTTTTTTTTTTTAATGTTTATGTCACCAGTTCAGCAATCTGTTTTGCTATTCATGGTGCTTGTATTAGAGTATTGCGATTAAGTATTGACAGTAGCAGGGTAAGCACTTCAGCCTCCCTGGTAGCTATGAGTAATTATAAAAATAAAAAGTTAGTATTTATAAACATAAACCGTTATAAGTTAGTCTCTCTCGGTGATCAGAAAAACAGGTCTTGAGGCAATTTTCTTTTTAGCCTGGTGTGAATGTTCTTTTCTTCGACATTGTAGTAAACTGCTCCTGGGCACTGTGATAATTCGGAGCACTTTGTTTTGTAGCACTTGTAGCTTGTTAAGGTGAGTTTTTGAAGTATTGCCCCAAATTACAATCCTATGTGAGTATCTGTGCACACCACATTACAATGCGTGCTTTACCACACGCTAGTCGTTCAAAAATTTCTCTTCTAAACGTCCATTTCTTACGTAAAGGAAAATTAACAAAACCTCGCATTACAGCTAACAGTGTGTAACTTGCATGCGCTCCACGGGATTCAGTTTCGTTAAGCAAAGCGAGCATGATTCAGCTTTACACTACGTTCTTTCGCGTGCATTTCTCAGTTGGCACGCTTTTCTGCGCCAAAGAGGATGTCATTCATATCTGGAACATTTAAAGATGGAATGTTCAACTCTGGAAAATGCACCGATAGAATCATTCAAATCTTGAATCGTTCAACGCTGGAATCACTCAACGCAGGAATCATGCAACGATGGAACCATGCAACAAAGGAATCGCTCATCGCTGGAAAGCTCAAACCTGGAATCCAAAAATTAAGAATTTTGCTGCTCTCTCTATTGCAACAGCCAAAGTATGATATGATTACAGAACACTTCGTTTTATATTTTATCTTAACTATTGTACAGTAGAAGATAAAAACATCGTGTTAATGGTTACTCAAGGGTTACAAATTAGGGCAAAGTTGCGTAATTATAATACTTGGTCAATTCGTTTACTTTCTTTTTGAAATCGACTAAGCATTATAATTACGCAACTTTGCCCCAATTTGTAACCCTTGAGTAACCATTAACACGATGTTTTTATCTTCCACAGTCCAATAGTTAAGATAAAATATTAAACGAAGTGCTCTGTAATTATATTATACTTTGGCTGTTGTAACATAGAGAGCAGCAAAAATTCTTTATTTCTGGATTCTAGATTTGAGCTTTCCAGCGATGAACGATTCCCGTGTTGCGTGGATCCATTGTTGCATGATTCCCGCGTTGAGTGATTCCAGCGTTGAACGATTCAAGGTATGAATGATTCTACCGGTGCATTTTCCAGATTTGAACATTCCATGTTTGAATGTTCCAACTTTTCATGCGGCTCCCAAAAGAGTGCATGCATTTTTGTAACGCGTAAAAGCGTCCGCTCTATCGCGCAGGGAATCGTCTGTGTGTAAAGGCGGCTTATTGCCAAATTAAATAAAAATACAATCATACAGCCCTATGCCATATCTCTAGGTAGGTATTAATTTTGAAATGAAAAATTAGAAATCGTTACTTTACTTCATCTATATATATAACGGATTTCTCTACGGTCTGCGCCGCTTCTCCGTCCCCAGTCTCCATTCTCTTCTGTCGTAGCACATGTCCTCCTCTAATTGCCTTGTTTTCATGGCCTCATTTATATCGTCCCGCCAGCTTCTTCTAGGGCGTCCTCTTTTCCTTCTTTCGGCCGGTATCCATTCCAGAATTCTCCTTGGCCATCTTGTATTTTTCATCCTTTTCGTATGTCCGAACCATTTTAGTTGCTTCTTTTCGACAACTTCTATTATGTTGGTGTCCATATTCATATTTTCTCTGATCGTGTCGTTTCTGACTCTTTCTATTCTTGATGTTCTACAACTTCTCCTGAGGTAATCCATTTCCGTCGTCATGAGTTTGTTTCTATTCTTTTTTGTCATATCCTATGTTTCGGCTCCGTATGTGATTATACTTTGTACTATGCTTATATATATTCGTTTTTTGTTTTCCTTTGTGATTGTTTTGTCCCACAAGATCGAGTTTAGCGTCCGTATTGTCTTTTTTCCTTTATTTATCCTTTCCTTTATTTCATCGTTACTACTTCCCTGGTTGTTGAGGATTATTCCTAGGTATTTACATGTGGTCACACCTTTTATCCTTCTCGTGTTATCTATTACCAGATCTTCATGATATTCATTTCCCACTATCATATATTCCGATTTCTCCATATTGATTGTAAGTCCTGCTGCTTCGTATTCTTCTTGAAGCTTTCTGATCATATAGTTCAAATCATCTTGGTCCTCCGCTATCACCATCTGATCATCCGCGAAGTATAGGCTAAACAGTTTTTCGTCCCCTATCTGCAGCCCCATTTCTCTAATTTTACTCGTCCACTTAGTTAGGGCTTTGTCTAAATATATTTTAAAAAGTGTAGGGGAAAGACTACACTTCATCTATTTGTGTACAAAAAAAGGTTTCACTTATCACTTATTTTTGTACCGTAACTCGTAAAAAAATATGCGATTGTTATCACAGCAAATTTAAAAGTCCATTTTGGCCGACCTTCGAGTAATAATATGTAAGTAATAACAGATCATGTTGGCGTCTTTATGCAGACGGTGTAACGTAAACGTCTCGTCTGTGTCTAGTAAATGTATATTTTCTAAAGTGATGATATAATTTAAAATCCATTACGCGATATTCAAGGCGATAAGTGGTACGTTCACTTAATTTTATCTAACTAACCCAGTTGGCTTAACGTGTACGTCTGATTTAAGTGACTTTAACGAGAAATAAGCATTAATTTATCATGCCTTTTATTAAGGACAATGTCTTTTATTAGTCTAGAAAGTTAAAAACAAATTGTACCCTTTAATTCGATTGCAAGCGAAATTGTTATAAGTTAAAGAACTTTTTATATGACTGTAAAAAAGAATCAGATATTATTGGAAGTAGATAGAGGTACGATACATCAACATAGTTAATTGAATATTCAAAATATTAAAGTAAAAAAAAAAACCGAATGAACAACATCAAATCATCAGTCAATTAGGAATGTACTCGTATTGTTACAATGTGCTTTGTTTGTAAAAAATGTTGATGAAACTATGATAACATTTCTTCAGTAATCTTTAATGGATATTCGTTTATTTTATTTATTAATTGTGAAAAACAGTTGAACAAAAACTGCCTGACATTAATATTTGTCTTCGCAATATCCTAAATTATTTATATTTTATTTCTTTTATTAAATTATTACAAACTGTGGTCATGTAGTATTTCGTCAAGAGTAAGACTTAAATGTAATATTTTTTGGATTTACATACATGTAACGTTGTAGTGTAGTTTTCTTCCTCTAAATATTTATTCATTCCTAGACAGGGTGGACAAATTTCGAATGTTTAATGGCGTTTATCGATTACAGTAATAATTAGCGAAAATCTGATAAGGATCCCTTGGACTATTCTTTTGAGAAAATAAACCTGTGCAATCAGATTTTTTATATCGCTTTGCTACAATTTCTTTATTTATTAAAATAGAACAAAATGTTGTAAAGATTTTTATTAACATTTCAATGCTTAGGTAATTTAAAAACAAAATTATTTTTTTTAGCGACCTTGACTTTCAAGATATGAAGTAAACTTTTTTTTAAATGGAAACCCTAGTTGGTCATGATTTTAAATGAAAGAGCGAGTTTTTAGCTTATCAAAAATATATAGTTTTCCATATGTGTTGCAAAAAATAACCGAGATATAGCTAATTTTGTGAAAATTTTACTATTAAAATTTGCCATGGTTTCGTAAACAGGTGATATTCGCAATTTAAAAACAAATTAATGTCATTTTCAAGCAAATTCTCCAGCAGCCGCTACGTTTTACGCACTAACAATGTAAATTTCTAACATATTAAACTTTTCAAAGTGTTCATTCAAATTTAGCCATGTTCACAATACCACAATAAACAGTTATAAAATGCAAAAGAACACACGGATTTGCTTAAAAGTTTAAAATTTACTTGGATATGACGTTTACTTGTTTATTTATTGCAAACTTCACTTGTTTATGAATCCATGGCAAACTTTAATGGTAAAATTTTCACAAATTTAGCCATATCTCGGTTATTTTTTGCGACACATAATGTAAAACTATATATTTTTGAAAAGCTAAAACCACGCTCTTTCATATAAAATCATGACCAAATAGGGTTTCCATTTAAAAAAATATAAGTTTATTATTTCATATCTTGAAAGTCAAGGTCGCTAAAAAAATTATTGTTTTTAAACTTCACTTGTTTATGAATTCATGGCTCACTTTAATAGTAAAATTTTCACAAATTTAGCCATCTCGGTTATTTTTGGCGACACATATGTAAAACTATATATTTTTGAAAACCTAAAACCACGCACTTTCATATAAAATCATGACCAACTAGGGTTTAAAAATATAAGTTTACTTTATATCTCGAAAGACAAGGCCGCTTAAAAAAATCTAATTAGGTTTTTAAAATAAGCATAAAAATCTGTATAAAAAATCTCAACAACATTTTGTTCTATTATAATAAATAAAGAAGTTGTAGCAAATTTTTAAAAATAACATTTCATTTTTCGTCCATAGTGCCAGAATGGAAAGCGGTATAAAAAATCTGATTACACAGGTGTTCTTTTCTCAAAAAAAATAGCCGAAGAGACCCATATCAGATTTTCGCTAATTAGTACGATAACCGAGATACCCCATAAAACATTAGAATTTGGTATACCCTGTACATGAAAAATACAGAGAAAAAAAAACAGCAAGTAATCGATATTTTAGACACTAATCTGTGGTTACCAAATAATTCCAAGAAATTACTACATAACGTAAATAAGACATTAAAGAACTAAAAAATATAAAAAACCTTTTATGTACTTGCAAATACCTTAGCTGACGTGATTTTTTTATTTTTACATTATATTTCAAAAAATATGCTTTTAATATTTAATCTTTAAGAATCAATGTGCTACAGCCGCTTTCTTATTTTTTTATGGTTTCAAATGCTGATTATTGAACAATATTTTTCTGGTGCAGAGAATTTGAGCTACTTCGATTAAATATTTAATTTCCATTTTGCTTAATTGTTAGAAACATACAGAAACACTAAAATGATAACTCACCAGTTATTTTGGTCTGCCTATTATATGGTTTAAAAACAATTCTTCGCCTCTGTAAAGACGTTCCGATTTTCAATTTCCCATTAACTTTTTCAGAAATTGACACATTAGCTGGATCTGGTTCGTCGTTTTCTTTGGAAAGTTCTTCTATATCGATTCCATATAATGTTATAAATCGTTCTCTGTCCTTTTCATATTGTTGTTTCAACAAAGTTTCCATGTCCGAAGTATCAGCAATTCCGAACAAGCACTTTTTAGAAGCTTCGCGCATTTTTAAAAGATTATTGTTGTTATCGCGACGAGTATGAGGTAACGCGTCGAACATATTTGTTGCTTCTGGTAACTTCATGAAAAACGCGTCCATTGTTAACTCTTTTAACTAGAACCTAAACTTGTCCCTAACTGAATACCTACAACAGTGATTAAACGTTCAAATGTGAGGCAATTTTTGGTCTTCCCCTCCCTACTCGGTTAAGTGCCAATGAAACTCGTCGAATGATGGGATCGCTTAACCCCTCCACAGGTAAGTTAAGGTGCATTAAGAACTGCATCTGTAAATTCAAACAATTTTTCATAAAGATTTTCTGGTGACGTAGTTTTAATTATGTATAGTGAAAGTATATATTCTACTGATGCATTTCAATCACCGTAGAAATATTTTATTTTTACAATAAATATAATTACAATCAGGCAAATTTAATAGTTAACACAGTTGGATTTCAGTTTCTAAGCAAATAATTTTTTAAATTATTGAAAACTCAACGTATTGAATTCTTTAAGGTTTTGTTTAACATTATCATTATGCGTAAAATATCTATTTCTCGCTACTTAACTCTTGGACAAAAAATTATTTTTATGTTCCTTAATGTTTCACTTAACATTAAATCTATTATTTTGCATTTGTTCTAATATAAAATTTTGTAAACATTTTACATGAAATTATGTATTTAACTACATAAAATTGTGCACTAGTTACATTGTCAACATTTTGAATAAATAATTATTATTTATGGAAACCCAAAAATAAAAACCGCTATTCAAAAAAGTTGAAAAGAATTTGGCGACCGTTACATTTAAATTTGTTAATTTTGTTCTTCCTTTTACTGAGAGAGCACTATTAAAATATGTAAAATAATTCACCTGCCAGTCGACCTCTCGTTACGCTGCAGGAAATTCATTCATAATTTTTGAATACCGACGCAGTCTGCTGTGAAGTCAGATAACCTAACCGATGTGACCATCAAACGACTTACACCGTACTTGGGTTTTTTTGTTATATATTTATGAAATCCCAATAAATTACACTCTCTAATTAATTGATTATTAAGATCATTGCAGGTGAGTGCACTCGTTTCCTTAGCAATGTTATTAATAATTATGGTATTGTATGCTGTACAAATTAGTTGGGACAAGCGCTATGAAGACGGTTATGACAACCGTTTCTTCTCTGGCACAAACAAAGAAACATTGAGACTGGACATTGGAGCAGTGAAAAAAGTGATACTTTCAAACAATTTTTACTTTGATTCATCAACACAAATCAAATTTTGTTCGGCGCTAGCCTGGAGAACGTCTTCAAACAAACCACGCCCTAAACATCCACCTAAGTTCATGGTTTTGGAGGTGCATCACCGCTTACAGATCAGACACTTTACTCCATTGAAAGCATGATGGACATGGACACCAAGAATAGTGTTGCCACGGGACGAGACGAGACGAGATTTATCCATTCTCGATCTCGATCTCGAAAATTCTCGATCTCGATCTCGAACTCGAGAATCTCGATTCTCGAAATTTAAGTACATGAAAACCGAATTGATACACTTGCAAAGCTTCAACTGAGTGTCATTGATGATATACAAAAAGAACAATGTTGTTTTAAGTTCGAAGCAAATAATGTGAACGCATATTATTAGATGCTACTGTTACATTTATTTCTTTGCAATTGAAGGAGTATTAGCTAAAATCGTGTGCTATAAAGTGTTTACAAGTTTATCAATACTTTTTTGTGTTAATTATTGCTGATTATAAAACTTTAGCCTGAGTTCGTAAAATATTAGTTTTTAAATATGAAACGCAATACAAAATTAACAGCAAACAGTTTTTATGCTGGAAGCGATACTAGTGTAGTAGAAGACGACAATGATTTAGTAAAATTGCAGATTATAAGAATAATGGAAGTGAAGATACATCGAACAATTCATCAACAGAGCAAACGCCTACAGAAAAAATTGGAAAGTTCAAACAAAAAAATAAGCGTTTAGAGCAGATGAAAGTTCAAGTAAAACTCATTTCTCAGGACACTCTTTTATCGATATCAAGTGACTCCAAAACGGCTGCGAATTTTAGGCATTCAGTAACTCAAAGAATGATAAAATTGGAATCTGTAAATTATGTCATTCAAAAATTAAAATGAAGCAATCTAATACAACTGGTCTAAAACGACACCTAAAAATACATTACATTCACCAAAGAAATCTCTAAATCACGGACTTGCACTAACGTCCTGGAGCCGACAATTGCAAACAGAAATAATACAAACATTTGAGGAAGTCTATAAACACTTTTACTTCAGAGATAACTCACCAAACCAATATCAATTATCAGCTGATTCTTGGCCAGATGATTCCGAATCTGACGAAATGGGTTCTTTTAATTTAATTGCCCTATTTAATAAGTTCACATCAACAATTAATAACTGGAGAACGGAAATCGATGACTATATAGCAATGCCACGAGCAAATGAAGATGCAGACGTATTGCTTTGGTGATAAAGTCATCAAGTTTTATATCCAAACCTCGCCAGAATGGCTCGAGACTTTTTATGTGCATTGTGTACAAGCAACCAGTAGTGTACCAGCTGAAGGAATGTTTTTGAAAGCTGAGCTAATTATTCGCAAACACAGCAACACGCTTGACAGTGAGTCAGCAAGGACATTGCTGTGCCTCAATGCTTGGCAATCTGGCGAATTTATTACAATATTTAAGATAAATTAAAAGTTAATTATGTAAGCATACGGCATCTAACTCTGGGGATGCACTAAGCCAACCAACACTAAAATAATCCAAAGAATTCAGTCCAAAATCTTAAGAACAATCCACAATGCTCCATGGTACATCACAAACTAAACTCTTCACGACGATTCAGTAGAAGTATAGTCCAATTATCAAAAAAATACCTCAATGGATTGGAGGGACACCCCAGCGACATAACCAGCCAACTAAAAGTTTCTTACGCAGCTGAAAAGTGTCTGAAAAAGCGTTGGCCAGCGGATGCGCTTAACAATTAGCACTAATGCTAAACTAATTTTAGTTATAATTAATTAATTAATAATTAGTTTCGGAAATTTTGTTACTGGATAAAATACTTCTTCATATGTAGTAAACATTCAAAACATTTACTTATTGCTTTAGTTTCTAGCAGATTGTAAATTTCTGTATGAATTTAAAAAAATAAAAAAATTGTAAGTGAGGTCTAGAAATTTGTAAATAAAATGTATGTTGAAACTATTCATAGTTTTTTGTCCATATAAAAATAGTCGAGATCGAGAATCCCGAGGATCTCGTCTCGAATATTCGAGACTATTGTTAATCTCGTCTCGAATTTTCGAGACAGAAAATTGCCAGTCTCGATCTCGAAATTCGAGACGAGACGAAATCGAGAATTATCTCGTCTCGGCGGCAACACTAACCAAGAAGTATGTGGATGTTCTGGAGTCGTAAATGATTCCGACACTGCAGTACCAGTGATTATCTGATTGTGACGGGGTTCCAACAAGACCTTGCTCCCTATCACAATTCCAAGTTCACTAAGAACGAAAGAACGCCTTTGCCCAACAAAATCTGAATTATAATGATAGAAAGTGTTTGTCGTAAACCTCATCAAGTTTTCGGAACTTTTGAGTCTGTTGCAATTTAATTAGGGGCGGACATGCGTCCAAAAACTAAATTTAAACATAAACAATGGTCTCTGTGAAAATAAGCAAAACTTAGTAAAACGCTCAAAACTTGTGACCACATATTAATGGTTTTTTATAGCGCGTATGACAAAAGTAATTAGAGAGACGGTTAAAAAGGATATGATGCTTTTTAAGCTTAACTGAGATTTATAATTAAATGTGGGAGTACCAACCGTCGTCGACTGTCATCATCACTTATAAATTATGGGTTGAATATTTAGCTTCAGAACAAAGGACGTTTTCCATTGTCTTAAGGTTTCAGGTCTTATAAAATTTGCGAATTTTTCAGTTTTAGAAATAAGGTAAGGTTAATAACTGCACACTACACTACAGTATTGAATCGCCTTACAATAAAAGAAATATTATTTAAACTTCATTTGTAAAACTTAAAACATGATGTTACGTTATTTTATTCGAACTGACGACAGATGATTAGTTTTTTTTTTTTTTTTAATAAAGTCATATAATATAAGGCGAATTAGATGAAAAACATGAAATAATTAAGCATTCAACACCGCTAGCGTTTATGCTTGCGATAAAAACAAAGTGGACTGTGTATTATTAGTTTTTTATTAATTTATTTGATTGTTACTAAAAATGCAATTTACGTATTATTAATTTATCTTTGTTGTTTGTAGTGGCTGTAGCGCATATGCACGAAATTGGTTCTTTGAACTGTGAGAAGATAAAGTGCAATTCTATACCGGATGTAGAATTACCGGTAACGTACTACGAGCGGGTGTCAGTTCCGCTCTGCTGCCAATGACGGTTACCCGTTCAACCTCCATAACGCACTCACTAGCCCTTTGCTCTGGTGTATCGAGGGTAACGTGGTTATTCCCATGGTGATTTACCGTCGTTCACGTGTTCAATTTTTATTATTACTTAAAAATAAATGTTGCATGTACCCGTAATTGTTAGCGTTGAAAGTTTATTTCCGTAAAGAAAGTGTACCGTTTTAAATTTTAACCAATTCGTGGTTGGAACTTTATCCTTTACTTTTAATAGTTCTTGAATAAACTAATTTAATCATTTTCATCTTGTGACCGAAATATCTAAACATAATCGTCAAACTAAAATAACCATGATCTGAATAATTTTGTTTGAACCATTGTACTTAGCACAGTAAATAACAGTTTCTTGTTAAATTTCATGAAATGATTGTTTAATTCGAACAACAATTAATGTAGATGATAATTATAAGGAATGATTTTTTCAAGTTCCATCATGGGGGTCTCGTTTTTTTATAAAACTTGAGTCTAAGTTTAAATTTAGCAATTTTTATGTTGATTAATTTTAAGAAAATTAAAACAGTTTTTAAATATTTGCAGCCGGTTTTATGGAATCTAAGCTGTAACATTATTTTAATTTATTAAAATTTTTAAATTTCGCGAGAACTTCTGAAAGTAACTTTTGGTTACGCATTTTTACAGCACAGTAATTAATGTTTCTGTGAAATTTTTGTCAATTGGGTTCAGTTTTGTTTGTATATCACCGAAAGTGACAGTGGGCTGAACTCAAGTTCTGTAATAACTAATAGAAATTATACAGTAGGGTGATATAACATGCCGTTAAAATTTAATTTATATACTTTAGCTTACACAGTAAGAAAAATATGTATTAAATTGTTTTATACATTTTAATATCCAACAAAAACCTTTTTAAAAAAATGTGTATGTGCTGATACTAATACCCGTTTTTACATAAGTAAAATAAACATCAGCCAATTATCTACATAAGATGAGTATTGAGCTATGTTGGTTGCTAATCTCTACTTCATTGTTGGTGCAAGTTGTAACTTTATCCAACACAGGTGAATTTCCTTTGGCCGAAAATGTATTCCCAAATCATTTGTTTACCGGATATATATAAAACAGATTTCACAAATTAGAAACACCGGCACACATTAAATGCCATGTTTAATTCAAAACATTTTTGAGCATGGGAATATTTGACCCTCGTGTTATCTTAACTCTATCTCATTAATTTTACATAAATAAATATGTATATTTTATACTGTTCCTACATTAGCTATTCTGCTACGCTGCTGTTTTGGTTTATTTTTTGCAAGAAGCAATACTTTAGTTGTACTCCTTATGGTAACTTACATTCGTGTTTTATTGAAGTGAGTGGTCCAAATTCGAAGTAGATTATCATGGCAACTGCGATAGTTGGAGAAAATCTGATCTAGGTCTGAGACTACTTTTTGGAATAAATTTGTCTGTTATCAGATGTTTAGGATCAGTTATAGATTTTCCGCTTTAGACCTTCTAAAAACTGCTTTTAAAATTCTATCTTCGTTAGAGATCATTGAGCATTGCTGAGATTTTTCAACAAACTGCACAGGCTGGACCAAATTCGAAATATTGTTAGGGTATTGTAGAATTTTTAACGAGTCTTCGCCTGAGAGATCTTCAACAGTGTTATCGCATTACAATTACCCCCTGGACAATAACCCCCCGTACAAGTAACCCCCGGACAAATAACCCTCGGAAAAATGACCCTCCGTGTAAATAAAAAACCTGACAATTAACCCCCGTGCAAAAAAAGACCGTAACGACTAACTTAAAATATCAGTAGATTATAATTATTGTCGCAATGTAAAATGTTAAAGTTGGAAAAAAAAATTAAGGCAGAATAACAGTTTAATCTTCTTCGGGTGTTATCTTTGAACGCACAATTTTTTACTATTTTAGCTATCATGTAGCGATTTAGAATTACGTTAAGATCATAGGATTAGGATCATTATTAGTAAAATTCTAAACGTTATGGTAAAATATTTGTATTCAAACAAGTAACTTACATTTGTGAATTATTTTACAGGTTAAGTAATATTATTAATAATGCATTAAAAAGAAAGGTTGTGAGCTATTCCATGTTCGTGTGTACCCCATCAAAGATAACACCCGAAGAAGATTATATTGTTATTTTGCCTTTTCTTATTTTTTTGTAACTTTAACACTTTGCATTGCGACAATAAATTATAGTTTATAGATATTTCAAGTTAGTCGTTAGGGATTTTTTTGCACGGTTTTTTTTTTTGCCCGGGGTTTATTTGTAAAAGGGGTTATTATCCGGGGGTTATTGTCGGGGGGGGGGGTTATTGTCCAGGGGGTACTTGTCCTAGAACCGTGTATCGGAAGAGTCTAAAAAAGTGTTCCTGATTTTCGGGGACAGTCCCCGAAACAAGACTCAACTCAAGTCCTGGATTATTTTTGTCCCCGATTTTCATAATTAAATAAAGTGTCAAGTCCGATTAGGTTATGTTAGGTTAGGTTACTTAGAGTTACCACACTCCTTTCCCCTGGACATATCCTCATTTTGAAATGTGCAACAATGTGTGGGTTTTGATTCCCGCACTTTAATTTCGTTTATTAAAATGAGAGTTGTGGTTGGTGGTATACGGAAAACGGGAAAATAGATTTCACGAAGTTATTCAAGGACCTTTTTGTTTGTAACCCCAGCTTAGTGTCCCCGAAACTTCGGTGCAAAAAAAATGGTCACCTTTACGTACACAGGTTATTTTAAACAAACAAGGACTTTAAATTGTCAAATAAAACACCATGTATCTAATTTAATTTTCTGGGACCTAGTTATTATTTTTAATTAATTATGTATGAGGCTCTTTTTATAACTAAAGAGCATGAAAATAAAGTCTCATTTGTTGAATATACCTCTTGGATCGAAACAGATTTTTTTAAATCCTGCAGAGACGAAAATATACGACACATATGTATGTTAGTTCACAAAACGAAATCATGTAACAGATTGCACAAGTCTGTCAGTTTAATTAATGTTTGTTCATTTATTGTTCCAAACCGGACGCAGTGACGGTGGACATGTGACACTTCGACGTCAGGATCAGTGACATCTCCACCCCCTTTAACGATATAACATGTCATCCCAACCCCCTTCATTAAAATACCAAAGATTACATCTATCGGTTCATAACGTGAACAGTTGCAGCAGATTTACGGCTGTATTTCGTATCCATAAAAAAGTTATGTTGTGCAATTTTTAATTTGCAAGTACAAAACATAATTTTTGAGTTTAAGCTCAATCAAAATTGAATTTTTGTATCATAATAAAATTTGCGTGTATCGGCGTTATTTCTCAAATGGATTATTTCATAAAACTGCTATAGAAAATTGATGTATTTCGATGTCGCGTGAAAATTTTTCACCCGTTATTTCAAAAACATGCTGACAGAAAATTAAAAGGCACATGTGTAGTTGTGGCGCATCTGCCATAAATAATCAATGGGCACATGATAATGTTGAAATATCTACCATCCCTCAACACAATGTGCATTATTTTTTGTGTAATGAGGATATCCATTCGTGGGCAGCTGAAATGTATTCCGACATGATAACCAACGAATCCACCCTTTGTAAAATATCGGTCTAATTTAATAACCATATTCTGTAATACGGGCTCGTGCCGTACGGTATCGTTGTATTTAATAATAGTTCTTAATAATGGCCTAATTCGCACCTGCCTGCCAATGATGCTATAGTTTTGTTTACAACGTACGACTGAGGCCAAAATAAATCGTTTATAACGAAGCATCTGCCGTTCGAGATGAGAGCACATCTTTGTTTTTGTGTCTTGATGCGTTTAGGGGCGAGACAGTTTTGTAGCGCGACTAATTGAAATCTGGTTGTCTCCGTACTTGAACAATATGTCGAGTGCGTACTTATTCGATGATTTAGTGAGGGCCATGGTTCAAATATTTACTATGAAATTTTAATAGTGCACGTTCTCAACAAACGTTACTTGCACATGTTAGCGTTATTACAAAGAATTATGAATGCATAGTAAAACTTGTGACTATGTCATTATTTATTATGAGTGCATCCAAATAAAAGTACAGCACGCGCATTTTATTTACCCCAACAACTTTCAAGTGTAACAAACAAACAAACTGTTGCGACTTCATTTTTATTTATAATGTGCCCTCGCATATTCCCCGCTGTCCAAATAAATATTTGGTCGCAGGAAATTACTTAAAACACAAATTCCCATATCCAGGGTGTTTCGTAAAAAAAAATGCGAGGTAATTCTTTATCTAAAATTAAGGGGGGTCTTTTATATAAACTTTTTTCCTGAGACGTCTCGTTTCGGAGTTACTCCCCCCTAAAAGAGAGCGGTAAAATTAAGTTTTTATTTTATTTCTCAAATTTGGATAAATGTAGGAGAATTATATTTGGTAGATGTTTTATACTTATTGAAAGGTCATAGTAATATTTTCAATCATCTCCCACCTTCACAGGGGGCTGAAAAGTGCGACCCCTGTTGATTTTTTTATCAGAACTTTTTGGTGGGTTGAAATTTTGCAATTAAAAAATTTTTGTTTGAAAGCCTGATTTATCTAGAAACTTTTTTTATTTTTTAACTTCTCTCGAAAACCTGTAGGTTTTAATTAAAAAATAAAATAAGTAAACATGCGTCATTAAATATTCCAATATAAAAAGATTCATTTCGATGGTTGCCATGGTTTGTTTATGTTCATATTGGGTAGAACTGACGGGTGTTTTAGCGTTGTCGCCGAGTAAACGTCAAAACGAATTACACCCGTCACTTCTTTCCAATATGAACATAAACAAACCATGGTAACCACCAAAATGAATCGTTTGTATTAGAATATTTAATGACGCATGTTTACTTATTTTATTTTTTACTCAAAACCTACAGCTTTTCGAGAGAAGTTAAAAAAAAAAAAGTTTCTAAATAAATCAAGCTTTTAAACAAGAAAATTTTAATTGCAAAATTTCGACTCACCATAAAGTTCCGATAAAAAAAAAACAACAGGAGTCGCACTGTTCAGCTCCCTGTGAAGGTGGGAGATGATTGAAAATATTACTATGAAAAACCTTTTAAATATGTATAAAATATCTACCAAATCTCATTCTACTACTTTTATTCAAATTTGAGAAATAAAATAAAAACTTACTTTATAGCAAAAATCAGGTAATTTTTCATATTTTATTTTGTTTTTAGTAGTAGGCGTATTTCACTAAGAATATAAATGGTAAAACAAATTATCATTCTGTTGTTTTAATGATAGTTTGACAGAAATAATCACGTTTAATTGTTGATTGTTTATATTTTTGTACCAAAAATACACGAAATGGCTTCCGAATATTACGAAAAGTATGATATTACGTTAAAATGTTTTATTCAAAGTAATAATAATTCTGAAGCTTCAAGTGAAACATATTTTAATCGTTACCCATAATGAAGAAGAAATGTCCCACAATTAATGAGATTTTGTTTTAATCTTCTAAAGATAAATTTATTAGGTTACCTTAAAACCAGGGCTGTGGAGTTGGAGTCGGAGTCGGAGTTTAGGAGAAATTTCTGGTCAGTGGAGTCGGAGTCGGAGTCGGAAAAAATGTACCGATTCCGACTCCGACTCCGAGTACAACAAAAAATTGCGAGGTGGTCCTTTGCCGCAAAATTAAAACTCAAATTTTAAATAATTTTTTAATACTTATTTATTTTTTTCTTATATTACACACCATAAAATGTCTTAGTATTTAATTTTGCCGGAGTCGGAGTCGGAGTCGGAGTCGACCTACTAAAATTATCAGGAGTCGGAGTCGGAGTCGGAGTCGACTTTTTTTTTCCCGACTCCGCAGCCCTGCTTAAAACAAAATCTCATTAATTGTGGGACATTTCTTCTTCATTATGGTAACGATTATAACATGTTTCACTTTCACTTGCAGGTTCAGAATTATTATTACTTTCAATAAAACATTTTAACATATCATACATACTTTTCGTAGATCGGCAATAACTCGGAAACAAAAGACCATAACCAATTTCAGTTTTCACCATTAACTTTTTCTCGAAAAAAGAGATCGAGGAAGCGAGGTCCGTTTTTCGATACCTCTTATAGTAGGGTTGCCAACTGTTGAGTACAAAAAAAGAGAACATTTTTTTTCAATAAATTTATTTTCTTTATAAACTTATTCGTATACACGTTTTTTACAATAATTATATAAGACTGGTAACTTAAAAACAAATTCTAATTGCACATAAAAATTTAAAAATTAAATGTAGTCATTTTTTATTCATCATCCTCACTTTCGTCTTTTTTGTATTTATCCACACTACTAATTTCGTGTAGTATTTTATTATTTTCTTTTATTTCATTATAAAAATCAATACACGAAATGTTCTTATAATTATAAACTACTGTGATTTGATTTGTAACGTGTGATATTTGCAAACCCCGCCACACCTCACCTGTGGACCTGTGTTGACAACACTAGATTGACTAGATCAAAATTTCACATGCTTTTTACCTTTACACACAATAAAAATAGTGTTGCTAATTTACATTACAAATTTAGAGAGGAACTTTATCTTTTGTGCATTATTAAATAATTATTAATTAGCAAAATTTAAAAAAGAGGACATTTATATAAATAATAAAAAAAGAAAGAGAACAAAAATATTCTCTTAAAAAAGAGAACATGTTCTCTTTAAAAGAGACCTATTGGCAACCCTATCTTATAGTTACCGAGAAAACATCGAAATTTGCCCAACCTGTACAATTAAAAAAAATTAAAATTATGAAGTCTATCGTTCAAAATCGTATAGTATTATTTTGAGTACAATTGTAAAGTTGCCTTTAAAAAAAAAATTGCGATTGTTTCTAAACTAAAAATAAAACAGCAATTTACGTAACAATACATATAATAAAATTTCATTTATTACAAATGTAATTTTCACTTAAAACTAATAATTATTGCTATAATTATTTTAAAGTTAAGTACATTTATATTTTATTTTCTAATTTTAAATATTTCATAATCATTTTCAAATAAAATCAACAGCTCTACTATCATAAAAAGCTAAATTAAAAAACGTTTTAAACAATATACACTTATGCTCCTGATACTTTGAACTCTTCCGATTTGGTACAACATTTATATATACAGGCGCTAACAATACCTAGAAGAATAAATAAACTAACACAACTACATCCAATGGCAACTCCATACTTAGACAAAGGGCATTGTTGAACTGCAAAATAATTGTCAGTATTATTATTATAAGCACATGGATTTTCTATTAAAAATTTAGCAATAGGAAAGGTTTATATACTAAATAAAAAATGTTTTATAATGAGTTTTTGATAACCGTTGATAAATAAAATGCGATTTAATATTTTTATTAGTTTTTTAAACATGCTTAATATCTATTTAACTTTTTTTTAACATAATTAATAAAAATTTTGCCAATTTTAAGGAGGAACTCACCTATATTATAACGTTTTAATCAAACTTAAATGCTATTTAAAAATGCAGAAACATATTGTACCGAGTTGAAAAAACAAATTTTTTAATGATACCTTAAAACTTTTACATTAAGGAATAAAAATTTAGTATCATCAAAAAGGTCTTAAAAAGTTTCTTGTAAGGTTCAAATCTTAAAAACAAAATGCTCTAATTGATTAAAAACAGTACTATTGTAGTTTTTTGCCAATAAATTCGAAACTAACTATAACACATTAAAAACAAAGTATCAAAGCTGATTTGTCAACACAGACATTATTAAATAAATAACATATTCAGGGTACTTTTGTGCAATTCAATGAAGTAATTTGAAGTTTACCTGGCATATTTTCAATATCTTGGTTAACAAATGCTGCAAATGTGATGTTTGCAAACTGCAGTCGTAGCGAATGATCCAACATAACACTTTCAGCATTACAAACTAACATTTTACCCAATTTGGTTTTTAATACCTCAACATTTCTCGCTTGAGCCACTATCTGATCATCTAAAACATTCATAAACTTTAACACGATATAATACATAATTTTTGCAACACTCTTACCAGTTGTAATTTTTGAATTATTAAAACTTTCGCTGTTTATTGTTAGATTAATGTTTTTGATACAGTAAAAATCATCATGTGCTTCTAAACGTAAATAAATTGAATTATTCAATCTGCCTGTAGAGTGGTGTTGGTTATTGTCTTCCCATTTTATTAATATGTATGTATCTGTTGGATTACAATTGCAATATATACTAGCATTTGATGGTACTTGTATCACAGTTCCCTAAAACAGAAATGCACAATAAAAGTCCTACGCTAATTATTGCAGTAACGGTCAAGCTTAAAACCTATTTTTCACATTTAAAAAGCAAATGTTATCCCTAAACTTTTGATAAAACTTTAATAATATTATTAATAGTATTGAGATGCAAACGAAACTAACATTATTTTAAATAGAACTTATGTTACGAGTAGCTATACCGCTATTTAAAAATATTTTTATTAATTTTAATTAATATTTTACTTTAAAAATTCGTAATAAAAATTGTTCCTGTATATATCACCCAAAACTGAGACAAAAAAATGTGTAAATAGTTTCTTAAAATAATTGTCTTACTCACATTAGCTATGATCCTAAGTGTAAAATTCAAAAACATGCACGTACTCCCATCAGCTGTTAACACCCGTTTATGAAGGTAAGGAACACCATTATTATCTTTTTCTGCTCTGATGTTATTCTCTAACCTTAAACCAGTAATACTGAGCCCAGTTGCCTTGGCTAATAAATCATTTTGCTCATGTTCGGTAGGCGGTAATATTTTTGTTTCGTTTACTTCAGAAGCTTCTGGCATTTTGTCGATATCGTTAGAAATATTTTTTAATTCAGATGTAATATCGTTATCTTCCTCATGTGCACGTGATGATGCACTTTCATCTTGAACAAAGTCGTTTGCACTTAAAAAATCTCTGTTTGTAGTTGCTGCGTTTAAATTTTTTTCGAGATTGTAATCAGGTTGTGTGCTATTAAAATTAGCGTACTTTTCAGTTAAATTGTTATTATTTTCTAATAGGTCTTGCTTCGCATTGAAAGATTCGGTAGTTGTTGAATATGTTAAATTTGGAGACTTATTCCCTTCTTCTGTGTTAAACTTCAAGTTTGACATTTTTTCATTGACATATATTGTTGGGCTGGTGTACCTCGGCGAGCTTATTATGGCAGCAGCATTTTCTAAAGAAGTATTTATTGCAGAACCATTTTTATCATCAGTTTTATCATCAGTTTTATCGATTATTACTTTTTCTGTAACGGTATTTGTTTTGTTATTAACTTCAGAATTTGTTAAAAAGATTTTACCATCCGTCACATTGCTATTTATAACGTCACTAGATTTCTCGAAACTCATGGGATTCGAAGAGATTAACCTTCCTGAGGTACTGGATGGTTCAAAAGAAACTGTTGGAACTTCTTGAGTACTATTTTGAGTGTTAATTGAAATAACAGATTTTAAAGTTGCGTTTACATCATCCATACTACTGTCTTGTACAGAAGGAGTATCAGAAGTTTCTCCTAACTTTATTTCTGTACTTTCTTGAGCTTTATTGTCTTCTAAAGTTATCAATATCTTTTCGCTCTTTTGGGCAGTGGTTGTTTTCTCTTCACTAAGATTCGTTTTTACAGTAATTAAACTCGTTTGAGTTGTGGTAAAGTCATTTTCGTTTTTGAACTCAGTATTTATTTCTATCGGTTTATGTGTTTTGTGATTTTCTAAATGATGAAGTTTTGCATGAATATCAGACGGCGTTAGATTCGAATTTGGATTAGTTTGGTTTTCGCTTCCATTAGTTTTAAAATTTGACATTATTGAAATATTTTTTTCGAAAAGTGTTGCGTCTGGTGCAACATTTGTTGGAGATATATTTTCTTGTTGTTCAACTAAAGGTGGTCGTTCTGCAGTTTCCCCACGTTTTTCTTGATAGTTATTGTTTCTTTCTAATGTAGAAGGATCGTCCTTTTCGGCGGGTTTAGTAATTAAAAACTGGTTACCCATTCGTATATTATTGCTTGATAAATGTTTTTTTATGCTTTCAATAAATTTGGGTAAGATCTGTTTTAATTGATCCTTTTTTTGTTCGTGAGTTTGTTCGCTTACAGTTTTTTTAGAGGCATCAATTGTTTCCAACTGATAGCTTGTGGTAGTTTCCATGTGGGCACTACCGATAGTTGACAAATCTTCGAGAATATCATCAAATCGTGACTCTATATTAACTGTTTTTTCCTCTAATCTGTTTGTGTTTTTATCTTTTGTCAATTCAATTAGTTTATCATTCGGCGAAGACTGCAATGTTTCGTTAGAATTACTAGATTTTAAAGCACTTACATTATCTAATACTGGTTGGTCAGAATTTACTGTTGTGGATTCCGTTTTGTCTTTGAAGACCTTATTGCCGTTAGTTGAATCGCTATTTTCTGGAAAATCGAATATTTTCTTTTCATTTTTAAAAGCAATAACTGGTGTTACTTCTTTACTTAAGTCGGTACTTGTTGAAAGTTGTCTTGTGTTGTTTTTAAACAATTTGTTTATTATCTCACCAATTGAAGAATGTAGTTCCTGGGGCGGATAAACTATAGGGCTGAAAATTTTTTCTACAGTCGGATCGGGGTCTTCTGTGACAGTAGTTGTTGGTAAGTTTGGTTTTGCAGAACTTTCGTCGAAACTTTTTGTTGATTCTTTACTTGAATCAGTAGTTGCTGAAAGTTGTTGTGCCTCTAACCATTTTTTTATTATCTCTTCATTAGGAGGATTTTGTTTTTTGGGAAAATCTTTTATTGGTCTAAAAATTTGCTCTAGAGTCAGATAGGTGTCTTCTGTCACAGTAGTTAGGAAGTTTGGTATCGTAGAACTTTCTTCAAAACTGTTTGTAATTGATCGACCTGTTGTATTTTCATTGTGTTTATTATTTTGCGAAGAAATTGGTGCTTTTTCGTTAAAAACTTTTGGTACTTCATCAACCACTGGAAATCGTTGGAAATTCATTATTTTATCTTTAGAAACTATAAAATCTTCGCGGCTTTTGTTTGCACTAGAATGAGATAATGCATCGTTTTCTTGTGATGGTGAAGCAATTGATCGCTTATCAGGGCTACGATAGTCATTGGTGACTTCACTGCGTGTTTTGTTCGGTTCTTTTTCGATCAGCGCGTTTTCCTTCGTAACTTCATCATTTGTCACGAATGTTTGCTTGGTTGTATCATTTCCATTCAAATTCGAGTTTCTTACGTCATGTTCTAAAGATTCTGGTAATGTTGGCGTTTGCATAACTACGTTAACTACGGAACCATTCAATTCTGCATTTTTCAAAGTCGATGAAGTATTATCTGTTCTGTTTAATTCTCGTTGTGCATTCTCTATCGCGTATGTGTCGTTGTCGGTTGATATGACACGTTGCATGTCAAGAAGTTTAGGATCTAAGTAAGCTCTTACAGCAGCTTTTTCATCTTGACTTCCTATATTTATTTTGGAATTACCTACTGCAATGTTACTCTCGTTCAGCTTTATGTTTTCTTCTTCAGTACTTATTTTTGAAGTATTTACGTGATCAATAGACACTTCTGTTTTTTCTTTTAATTTATTGTTGTATTCAAGAGGTACTAAAGAATCGCCATTATGTGGTTTAATCAAAACGTTTTTTGCAGGTGTATTGTTATTTATTAGAAGTTCAAGTGGTTGTTTTTGTATTTCACTCTCTGATATATTATTTATTACTGGTAAATCGATTTTAGGGACTACGCCCTGATTTGTTGCATTTAATAAAAATTTGGTTTCTTGGGTGAATTTCTTGCTGTCATTTTCGGTTTCTGTATGGCTAACTTCATCTGTTTTTTCAACAGTAGCTGCAGTTGAAATGTCTCTTAAATTGGACATTGCTGTTAAAACCTCCGATAAAGGCACCACAAAAGCGGTAGCATTCGGAACAAATTGATGATCAGGACTTCCTTGAATTTTTGGTTTCAAATATTCGTTACCTCTACCTGTTTCATTATTTTTAACGGGTACTACAAAAATATGCGGTGTGTTGATTACTGCATTTGATGTTATAGATTCCTTTGGTTGATTTGTTTCCGAAATATGAGTGTTTTTAGTAAGTTGACTTACATTTTCATCATTGGAAGCAATGTGTTTAGCTACGGCGATAATCTCATCATTTTTCACTAATACATTCGATTTTTCTGTATTATTAATCGCAATATTTTCATTCTTTGGTAAAATATCTTTTTCAACAAAATTTGTTGGGTTTAATTTAGTATCCTTATCGATTGTTAAAACGTTGTGTTGATTAATTGCTGTAATGTTTGTTCCATTTAATTCTTCACGATTCACAAATGGAGTTTTTGCGATGATTGGTTGTAATGGGTAATTTTCGATTGATACTTGTATTTCTCTGTTTGTCTCAGTAGTAACCGAAGGTGTTTCTTCAGAATTAGAGAGCAGTTGTGAGTTATTTGAATTTACCACTGCTCTGTCACCAAAGCGATATGTCTCAGTCGGATCTAAATTTAAAGTTTCTGCAGCTGGAGTCTTTGAGGACGAACTTTCAGAAGTTTGGCTTTGACTTTCTATCACATTAAACAATATACGTTGCAGCTCACTAAGATTTGAATTACTTTTAATATGTGTTGAATGTTCTTCAGTTGTTACTTCAGCATCTTGGGAAACTGTTGTTGGCATTATATTTGATTGTTGTGTATCATTTAGTAAAAGTTGTTTTGTGTCTCTGTCGTTGTTATCACCAACTATATAACTATCTGTACTGATTTTTTTTTGTTCGGTTTCTATTGAAAGTGAATCACTGGGAACATGGCGAGCAGAGCCATGAGAATCTACATATATATTTCTAAACTGCCCTCTAGTAACTGCAAAAAAAAATAAAAACATTGAAGTGTTATTTCATTTATAGACAAATTCAACGCTTGTAAGACTTTTTATGTAATGGAACTGTAATTACAATACTACAAATAACAATTTTTAAATGTTCGCAGCATTGATAGTAATGAAATTATTTAAAAAAAAATAAAAAAACAGAAGTTTATTTGATTTATCAGGGTAATTCAGAAATGACACAATTTGCACAAATTCAGTGTTGATCCCAATGAAAAACGTAATCCACGTTCTTCATGTTATACACCCTATATATTATTCACATTTTATTTACATTTTAAGGTCCCATAACGACCAGCAAGATAATAAAAACTAGTCGTATGTTTGAGTACTACTTATATTTAACTACTTTTCAGATTTATTAGGTAAATGTTTATCGGCATATCAAGCCCGTTGCGTCGTAATAAATTTACTGAAGTGACAAGTGGTAAACATTTTGTTGAAACATTAAAACTTAGTACAAATATGAGGTTGTTAGAATAGTTAAGGATACATTATATAGTCAAGTAATATACTAACAGACGTTTTATTCATAAGTAGACGACAGCTCTCCGTAATACAGTGTTGAAAAAAGTATTTGTTTAACGTTTATTAATACTTATTTTGGCCAACAATCACTTGTTTGGCTATAAATTTGATATTATTGGATTACAAGAAGCTAAAACCTGTCAGACGCAGTGTGGAGTTACGATTTGTATGTTTACATACGCTAAATAAGATGTGATTTTAAACATGTAAAAACTTGTTTAATTCCACTTTCACTTTATGCTTTTTTTTGTTTAAAAGATATTGGCATTTTTAAATAACGATAATAAAGTTCAATTGTTGTTGTCAAAAGTATGAAAAAAAATATTATGTAAAGTTGGCTTTAAGACTGTTGATCATTATTGGTGTTATAAAACTAAAAAGAAAAAATCATCGCACAGATTCAACCAAAGTTTTTTTTTAAGTCCATGTAGTTTACCCTACCTTAAGTTAAAACGAAGCAGTTTATCGTTATTGAACATTTTACTAATCTCCTTCAGCCGGGGCACCATAAAATTATGCGCTAAATAAATTAGGAAACAGATCTAGATATTCAAAAATGCTCGATTTAAAAAAATATATTTTAAAAACAATCCCCCTTTTTCGTCTTTTGAATTAACCAAAACTATGACATTAATTTTAGTGTATACAGGGTGTCTCAAATTCGAGTAAATGCACGGGGATCTCGCCTATCTTAAGAGCTACGAGGTCGGCTAAATTAGGGCAAAGTTGCGAAATAAGATGCTTATCAAATATCTGTAAAGAAATTTTTCGTAGCTGTCTTAGTTCAAACGTTATTCAAGAAAAACTGAAAAACATTGATTTTCGTTTTTTTGCCCTATTTCCTACATTTTTTAAGATATCGACCACCTGGAACCACTTCTCCATAGCAACTACTTACGCTTTATACTTTGAGATAACATAGAATTTCCAACAACGTTTCGCCTCTTCAGAATCATCATTAACTTAATTTTTTTAAATACGGCGAAAATTTTTTAATCTTATAGTCGGATAGCATTTTTTGTCTCCTGATTTCAATGGTATAGGACACTTAATATCTAAAATGATATTTTACCACACAAATTTGAGAAAAGCTCATTTTGTACAATTTTTGAATTAAATGATCTTGTACAAAAAAAAAGCAAAATAAAAAACAAAACAATTCTTTTTTTTTTTGTTCTATTAAAACTGTCGCTTTGACATTAATAAGATCGTGATTAATTGTATAATTTGCAACCAGCTAGAAATTCTTTGAATTTGTGCTTTTTTTATTAAATATGACAATCGACACTTTTTAAACAATTCGAGAAAAGCCATAATATACTCAAAATTTTGTTTTCTCATGGCATGCTTTTTAATTTTCAACAGTTTATGTAATACTTCATTAAAATCAATTACAATATCAAATTTGTAACACCTTTTGATTTCCATAATTGACCTACATTATTTTAACAATACTCCGCAATACACGAAGAAATAGCGATTAAATAAATAAATTAAAAATGTACTACCCGAACATGGTGAAAATAAAAAAGCTCAAATATCAAAGAATTTCTAGCTGGTTGCAAATTATACAATTAATCACGAACATATCAAAGTGGTAATTTTAACAGAACAAAAAAACAAAAAAAATGTATTGTTTTTTATTTTGCTTTTTTTTGTATAAGATCATTTGATTCAAAAAATTGACAAAATGAGTTTTTCTCGCATTTTTGTGGTAAAATATCATTTTAGATATTAAGTGTCATACATCATTGAAATCTGAAGACAAAATGCCATCCGACTATGAGATTAAACATTTTTCGCCGTATTTGAAAAAATGAAGTTGATGATGATTCTGAAAAGACGAAACGTTGTTGGAAATTCTATGTTATCTCAAAATATAAAGCGTAATAAGTTGCCATGAAAAAGTGCTTCCAGATTGTCGATATCTTAAAAAATGTACATAGGAGATAGGCAAAAAAACGAAAATCAATTTTGTCAGTTTTTCTTGAATAACTTTTGAACTATGACAGCTATGAAAATTTTCTTTGCAGATATTTGATTAGTATCTAATTTTGCAACGTTGCCCTAATTTAACCAACCTCGTAGCTCTTAATATAAGCGAGACCCACATGCATTTACTCGAATTTGGGACACCCTGTATATATAATTTTAGTGTATATTATATCTAGTTTAAAAAAAATAATAAACCTAAATTATATAATACAACATGAAACATTTCCAATTCTCTAAGAGTAGGTATAATTGAATTTAAATTTTAGAAATTAGCAGGATCAATTTTACAGGAGATAAGAGACAGCAAAATGGGCCTCTTGTAAACTTTGATCCAGGAAACAATTTAAAAAATTGCCACAGAAAGCTTAAAACCTAAGTATTTGTAGAAGACAGTAAAAGATCAAAATTTACCTTAAAAATGGCAGAAAATATCGATGCAATTGAAAAATAAATCACAATATATCCCTCGAAAACAATTTGCACTGCGACCAAGCTGCCTGCTACAAATTCACAACTCATAAGTATCTATCGTGTGCCAATTTTTTTAAGATTGTTTTTGGATCAAAAGGTAAAAAACGTCCCTTCTGCTGACTACTTCCTTTAACGTTTATCATACTTATCCCTTAACCCGATAACGTCCGTTTTTTGTATCCATCAACTTTAAACGTTCACTATCGATACTCAAACTTTATAGCATGAGCCAATTTCATTTTGTTTTTCAGTAATCCATGCCACAGGGTTGAGCAGATTTAAATCAATTGATTTAAATCACGATTTAAATCATGATTTAAATCAAGTGATTTTTTCAAAACATCATCAATTTAAATCACTGATTGATTACATGAGTACAATAAAATATTTATAATAAAACAAAATTTTGTTTTCTCAAATAAAAAAAAACATAATATGCATATACAGGGTAGTCCATATAGAACGGCCACTATTGGGATCTCGTAAACGGTAGGAGCTACAAAGAAGTTTAAATTAGAAAAATCGTTCCGATTTCTGAGACCTATTCAGTGATGCTTTATTGTTTTATTAACCTTCCATGGCACGCTAGATAATAAACAAAAATTAAAATGGGCATTTTTTTTAAATCGTTAATAACTCGGTTATACTTGATAGTACAAAAAATGTTTGGGTAAAAAGTTGTAGATTTTTGTACGCACTGTAAAATGAAAACATTTAATTGTTTCAATATTGTTTAAATTCATAGCACTCTAATAGCTTTATAGGGACTTTATGATGAATTTTATTTGTTATGAGCCTAAATGTCAAAATAAATACATTAAACCTTATATTATTGAAAAGAGGGGAAAAATGCTTTTCATAAGGTCATAGCCAACTATGGTTTCCATTTTAAAAAAAATGCTAGTTTGTAATCTGTCTAAGAATTTAAATAATATTGAAACAAATGAATGTTTTCATTATACAGTGCGTAAAAAAATCTAAAAAAAAATTCCCCAAAAATACTTTTGGGCCATCAAGTATAACCGAGTTATTAACGATTTTTAAAAAATGCCCATTTTGATTTTGATTTATTATCTAGCGTGCCATGGAAGTTTTATAAAACAATAAAGCAACACTGAATAGGTCTCAGAAAGCGGAACAATTTGTCTAATTTAAACATCTTTGTAACTCTGACCGTTTAAAAGATCCCAATAGTGGCCCTTCTGTGTGGACCACCAGGATGGCCATGATCTACATGTGTTGTGTGGGTAACTTTGTTATTATTAGAGTTACATGGTCGGTTAAAGTAGCAAAGTTGAGCAAAATTTCAAGACAATTTAAATGCCATTTTGACATTTCACCTACACCTTCAACTTTTTTAAATATTTTGAAAAACTAAAAACAGGCAATTTTTTCAATGTTAAATAATTCCATAGACACCAATGGCAAAACCAAACTGTAAAATGATTCCTTTAGATAATTGTGCGTAGAATTGGAAACGAATATCTAAAAAGTCATGGCACACCTGGTTTTTGAGATATAAGCCAACTTGTTTTTTTTTTTTTAATGGCAACCATAGTTGGCTATGGGTTCATTAAAGAGCTTATTTTTTTTCTGATTTCAGAAATGTATGAGTTGTCATATATATTT
This sequence comes from Elmis aenea, assembly GCA_947652605.1. Lineage (NCBI taxonomy): Eukaryota > Metazoa > Arthropoda > Insecta > Coleoptera > Elmidae > Elmis > Elmis aenea. Next base: position 23,825,205 of record OX393581.1, on the reverse strand, counting down.
TTATTACTTTACTTAAAATTCGGCAAAACCCAAAATTATTACTAAATTCGATAACATGGTACATTTGATTTAAATCAAAAAAATCTGATTTTAATCAAATAAATCGATTTTTAAAATATTTTTTTTAAATCATGATTTTTATCCGCCCTGCACTGCCATAATTATAAAAATACACAAAAGAAAAATGTATGACTTGCAAGCATTAAAATAAAATAAATGTTTTTTCTAAATCTTTAGTCTAAAATTTTGAACATTTGAACATTTGAACATAGTTCGTAGACGCAACAAAAATGTTCTAAATCTCATTTGAGAATACTAAACACAAGGCAATATCAATCTTCAATCCAAGAACCAACACCGAAAGAAGCATTGAACAATCTTCAGTAACATAATGATAAGAAAAATAATTTTTCACAACTTTTTAATTACTTTAGACCGTAAAAACTTGTGATGTTATTTAAATACACGTTTTTTTCTTGAAAGATCTTATACATGATACGACTACTTCTGTCTCTTTATCACATAAACTCTTTCAACTAATGAAGTAACTTCTTTCTATTTGTGGAACTACGGTAATTTAAATATACTGTAAGAAGCTTTAACTATTTTTAAAGTGAAATATTCTACAGAATAAATCATTAACTCTTGAATATTTCAAAAGATATGTGTTATTTCATGAAAATATTACTAATACTTAACATGCAGTAAAAACATAATAAAAACAATTTCATTTATTTCAAATTTTTGGAAGCCATAAAAGGTAAATTGCATAAAATCTTAAGACAAACTTTTAGTAAATAATAATCAGAATTACAAACTACCAACAATATCAAAATATATTTTTGCCAAAACGTGATACAATAAATATTTGAATCTGTGCATTTCACTGCATTTTATATTAGTAAGTATTTCCTCCATTATATTACAAATTAGAAACAAAAATTTCTCATTAAAAATATCAAGAATGTAATTATTCCCACTTATTTATTTTATGTAATACTAGAACTATAAATTGCTTATTAAACACGAAAACAAAAATAAAAAATAAAAGGTGACATTTAACTTTGTGATAAAATATTTCACAATTTAACTTTGCTAATTAATTGTTTTGCTACATATTTTTTAAAGAAAAATATTTTATTTGGTTTTATAAATCTTATGGGGTTCGTTTTAGATTAATAAAAATTTTAATAACAAAGGAATTAAAACATTAAACATAATCTTTTTAATCCTTTAGTAATGTAATACGAACAAAATGTTAAACATCACTTGTCGTTTCCAAAAGTTGCTTAGTAAACGATAATGCAACAATTAATTTAATATGGTCTTGGCCATACCTTAACAAGTGACATTATTTTATTTAATCGCAATGTTTGCTTAACTAACGTTGCAATAATTATTTACAAATATTTTGATTACTCAAGGCTTTCAAATACTTGCCAACATAAAAACAAAACCTAACGGGAACTATTGAATGTACGTTCATTATTTTAAGAAAAAAATAAGGTCACAAAAATAATTGGCCTAAACAATGGAGATGGGCGTTTAAAAATTAGCACAAAGATAGGTAAATAAATTTAAATTAGTGTTAAATCAACACATTGCAGTATATTTCTATTTATCATTGGTTTAGGTAGTGAATTCCACTTTTTAAACACATTTATCGCACTGTTACACTTTTTTTAAATCGATACGTCCACGATATCTGTTTAACAATCATAGTATGCTAAATAAAGACTTGATAAGACAGAGATGTAAAGTTTAAAACCAAGCCGTTTGATATAAAAAATTAATAAATATATAAATCTGCATTGAAAATTAGAAAAGTGAACAAAAAAACCTATTAAAACATTTTAAAAATGTTCTATACTCCTAGACTAAATGACGACGTTAATTTGTGGTATGTAATATTTAATTAACTGACTGCGAATAGGTTTAAGGTTTCATACAACGGCCTTAACTTTGACCAGCAAAAGATGTAATATGATCTTACGAAACAGATCATGGTGAATATTTTACTGTATGCCCTTCAATAAAATAAACCTTTGAACTGGTAATGCTTGATTCTAAAATTTATATTTTTTGTATATCGACTGATTAAAATTTCCACAACATACGTGAATTTGTTAATTAAAGCCCTTTAGAAGCATTTGAACTTGTCATGCCTTGCTTAATTTAATTTAATGCAACTTTTAAAAACTAATGAAAAAGTAATGAAATGGAATAGTTCTTACCACTTCCCTTGTTCAAAACAATCAAAAATAACGACAATATCTTTAACACATACATGGTGAACACCACTACTTTACTACTGCAGTCTTATAAGATGTTCAGTTAACGTCTGGGGCCCAAATAAGAACTAAACACCCTTGTCTGGAATATGTTTCCAGTAATGACCTGCCTTTTCAGTAACTTAAGTGACATTCACGCCTGCAAACTATAAAACTCGCTCTAAGCACGATTTATTGACAATTTATAAACATTGTACTAACAAAAAATAAATAAACACCGATTAATATTTTAGTGCGATGAACCTGACAAAATTAATACCTACCTGAAATATTTCATGCAATTAAGAGCAAATTCGAAAATTTTAAATTTAGTTAAGCGTAATAAATAATTAAGTAAAAATAAGGAATGTGATCGATGCATTTTAGTAAAAGAACTAATATAACACAAAAGCTCGTATTGACATTTCGTTAATTTGTTTATTTTATAAACGCTTAGGATTATCTAAACAATGCAAAGCGAACGCAGTGAAATTGCGGTGACCTTTTTATTTTAAATTTGCATCACGTTGCAAGGTAAATTTATTAACACTTATCGCTAATGTGTCTTATCGTCATCAACAAAATTAAGAGACAATTTGATTACTAAACACTCTTCTAAAATTATACGAATATAGACCACTAATAATTACAAAAGCTTTTATTTAAACTAAAATCAAAGAACGTTAATAATTTTTCGAACAATTCTTTAATTTTTGTTGTTCCTTTGTCCGATGTCTACCATAAAAACTCTATAAAATTGTACTGCTCCTTTTTATACAAAAAAATGTTTATTGCATTTTACTGCATTAATATAAATATAAAAAGCCCAATCAATGTGTTCAAATGTGTATTAGCTTTAAAATCAAAAGATGTAAAATATAATTAGACAGAATAATATTTTTTTTGTATATATTTTGCTGCCAAAGAAATCATACTTTAGAAAAATGTTTCAATAACAATTTGCATTAGTTAGTTTTAGTAAAACATCGTTTGTCTTGAAAATATATCATTCTATATCTAAATTATTAAACACTTAATATGAAATTTAAAAAAAATAATTTATTCAGTTTTTTATTTTAAATTTTGTGTAAATTGAATAAATATTGCACAAAAGTTATCTCAGCTTTTTACAATCTATGGTAATAATTATATCCAAGTATTACGTAACAAGAATTAAAAAAACTGCCCAACTATTCTAGAGATATTTAAAAATTGAAAATGTTAGGCGTATCTTTTTATAATACCTATACGTATTAGGGTTTCTCATATTTGACCATTTTGCTTGTCCCGGGATTCCGGGAAGAAATCGGCCTTTGTCCCGGGATTTCCCGGGATCCCGAGATGTAATAAATTATGTGAATATTTTTAAATAAATAACCCAAAAAAATAAGGGAGCGGTTTATTACTTAAAAACAACTCCAAGTCATATATGTAATACATTTTGCTCCATGATTATTACAAATAATTTAATAACATTGGTGAGAGAAACATACATTTGGGAATTATAACCTTTCTATTGCTATTTCATATTTATGAATACAATAATATAATTTTTACAATGAATTTTTGTAATGTGATTTAAGAAAACACAGGTGATCAAATTGTCTTGAGAGGATCTAGCAGCAAAGAAACATCGTTATTATCAATAAAATTTCATTTATAAGCTATTTTGCTTTGAATTATCAGGGTACACAAAAATAAAACTGTAAAAGTATTTTGAAGATATTAACTTTGTAATGGAGACCGGGCTTCTTTGCGCCATACTAAAAGAGAAAAATTATTTTGAAGTTTTTCCATAATGTACTGTTAGTAAAGACATTTTAAGCATAAAATTCTGATAAGTTATGATAGTATTACAAAGATCCTAGCACAACATAAACGAAAACAACACTTTTTTAAAATCCCGGGAATTCCCGGGACAAAAAGCTTTCCCGGGAAACATAAAATAGCTTAAAATGGACCGGGATCCCGGGAAAGAAACCCTAAATTACGTATCTAGTAATTTCAGTTTAATATATTTTCAGAACTTTCCAATTTTTTATTGAAAATAATGATTAAGTTGTTTAAGTAATTAATAATAAACAGGGCCGGTCATCTAAATGTCGGGGCCCTGGTGAATAAATATTGCTAAAGAATTACGTTTCTCTTGAGACATTGTATGATTGTATATCTGAGGTATGTTTTAAATAATTTTAATACTAGACGAGCGTTCTGCATGTCCACAGTGACCAGAAGTGTTAAATAAATTCCAAGTGCAATATAAATCTTGGGGAAAACTGTATAATAAATATTTTTTTGGATAAATTAAAGCAGATTAGTGGTTAGATTTTAAATGAGGATTTTTATTCCATTATATTTAATATTAAAAAAGTTCTTTTGTAACTTCTTTCTTATTTAGAACATCCAAATTTTTTTTGTAAAGTTTATTTACATATTTTTCACAGTTCACGCGAGCAAGTTTCTTTATCAAAAAATCATCAATATTTTATGATTTTGTAAAATTTAAGGAACCTAAATCGTTCGTCTATTTGAGAAATCAAGGTGTCGAGCAGAGGGCATAAAACAAAAAAAATCTAATAATTTGCTACAGCGTCATCTAAAGTTTCGCCAGTACCTATCTCATTAAAAAAAGGTTTTTATTTTACATATACGATGGGTAGGAATTTTTGCACTTTCACCTAGTCCCTAATCCTTAAAACATTTTTTACTTTCTCAATGATTTTTGGAATCCAATATTTTTAAATGTTAAAGTACTTGTTGCTCCGACTTCATAAGTAAAAAAGCTGATTCTAATGCCATGTCTTTGAAGCTAATAATTTATTATTATCCTCTTGTGTATATTTTGTTTTAATTTCTTATTTTCGCTTTCCATTTCAAAAACGATATTATGGCATGTACAATTTGAACTGTTTCTGCCCTTTTTATCCACTGTTTTAAACAACTGTTACATTTCTCATTAGTTTTTAATTTTTATTTTGAATGTTTTCATTTCAGTACAACTAATAAATTATTTATTTATCGATTGCCATTTTGGGGCTCTCTACGACGGGGGCCCGGGTGCATTGCACCCACTGCACCCCCCCCCCCCACATGACCGGCCCTGATAATAACACTTAAAATAATATCGATTAACTTTTCTCTTAATATTTAAAAATTATTTACGTTATTTATTGTTCGTTCAGATTAATCAAGATGTTTTTTGTGTCTAATGTGTACCTAAACAAGATGTACCACTAGGAATTTTTCAGCTCTGTAGTTTTACATTTTAAGAGATAGGGCTTAGGTGTTTACTAAAAAATATTTAAAAGGCCGCAAGTTCTTTTAAAATAAATTACTAAGAATAAATAATAAAAATTTAATACGATTGGGACTGTAATTCCATTTTTATTGTTCACAATAATTTACAGCTCATTTGAGTATCGTTACCAGTTTTGCCTAAATGCATGTATTGTAACAATAATTACAGGGAATTGCCTTATATTTTACCGTGAAATTAGCAGCTATTCGTTTATATCCACATAATTAGTGGTTTGTGGACCAGCAATCTAGCAAAGCCACGCGAACAAATACGTGCGTATGGGTAATACAAACGAACCCTGTTAGATTCAATTATATTGACATCTGACTGACATTGGTTGTGTATGAAACTATGGGACAGGATAGGGTTGCTCGCATTCAATAAACTACTAATTGCTGTAAATCAGACTTTGTGAAATTGAATTTTATAGCGGGTGGTTTCAATGATTATTTAATGCAGCTGCCGATTTTTGCTTTGTAACGTTCGATCGTAACGGCTGGATCCATTTAATTCGAAACGTCTGCAAACAAAATTAATAGTTTAAGAATCAGGGATCAAGATGAATACAATCGGATTTAAAACAAAAAGTTCATTAGAAATAAATATTACACGTTTGTTTTTTTTTTATTTACAAGCAAATCTTTACGATGCGGTATGGACAGCATTCAAAAAAAAAAAAACTATTTTTACACGGTAAGCCACGACGGACGCCACGGAGTTTTATGGCGAAACGACATATATTCTCCAACTTTTGTCTCAGTTAGATTACGTAAGTCAATAAGGGCCACATTTAAAAAAAAAATTCAAACATACAGGGTGCTCCAAAAAGGAGTGGCATATCAAAGTTAGGGGAGACCGGTATCAATTGTAACAAAAATTTAATTTTAATCGATTTTTTTTTTCGTTTATTGGAACCACACAAGCCCTCTGAAAAAAATACTGTGGCAATGTCTTTTGTTTAGGGCTTATGCTGACATCTTTATATTTTGCAAAAAAAATTAACCTTTTATATTAAAAAAATATTTTTATACGTACCTCAAATTGTTACTAATGACACCGTACTGGTGTCAAATGTAACATTTGTAGTGTCAATTGTAACATCAATTTCAACAGTTGTAACGTAAATTTAGTAAAATATTTAGACGCTAAAGAAAGAAATTTATTAATATAAATTGTTGAGAACAATAAAACAATGTCATTTATAAAAACAATGTAAATAATAAACAAAAACTTATTAGTTTTAATTCGAATTATGGATAAGAATAAAAAACAAATAAAACTAAGAAAACAAACATAACTTCTAATAAATTAGCCAAAATATTCTGAGGCCAAATTGTTGATAACAAATAACAACAAATTAAATAAAGACAACGAAAAATACTTGTAAACAGAAATTAGTCGGAATATTCTGAGTCACAATTCTTGCAAACAAATAAAACATTATTGTTTGCACAGGAAGAGTGGGCCCATCCCTTGCATTGCCTACACTGAAGCCAGTCTTCCTTACTTTGGCTGTAAGCACCACAGCAAACTAGACATATAGTATCTTCTTCCTCTTCAGAAGAAGATTCTTTTCTCGCCTTCTTTAAAGTTGTTTTGGTTTTCTTCTTAATCAAAACCTGTTTTTTTACAGATGCCGCTTTTCTTTTGTTGTACCGCAGCTCTATAGGTAATAGTTTTTTCGGGTGTATCTGTAAGCACAGCTGTTTTTCCTTTAACCCTCCCTGATGTTTTCGGTTTCGTAAAATCCGCCTTAGGAAAAGGACGAATCTGCTCAGGTGTGCGTTTTAAAGGAGCTGTAGGCCACGTTAAAATGCCGGGAACTAACGGAGGCGATGGTGTAGATCAGGGATGGGGAACCCTTTTACTATGAAAGGCCACTTCTCAATTCGGAATTTGTAACCAGGCCGCACATTATTATTCTCCCCCCCCTCCCGATTTTACATAAATACAAAAATTGAAAATTGTGCACAGAATGTTAATTTCCCAAATTGTTGCAAAGCAAAGAAACCATATTCTTTTTTACAGAAATAACATAATACTGCAGCTCCCAGTCTTTATTAAAATTTCTTTTTTCCTACTTCAGCGTTCTGTTAAGCCTTTGACATTATGACACGCACATGAATGAAAACATAAACAACTGATTCACATAATAACGCGTACACCAGGGGTGTCAAACTAGCGGCCCGCGGGCCGCATGCGGCCCGCAACGAATATTTTTGCGGTCCGGCCAATATATCGGCACAAAATAATATATAATATAATAACAAACCGACGCAGAATAAAAATAAGATAGGTAGAATTCGCTTAACGTTTTCTTAATTATGCTCTTTTGCTATTATTAAACTAATTTTTTTTTTGCGGCCCACCTAAAGTTAAACCTTGTTTGTATGGCCCAAGTTAGCCATTGAGTTTGACACCCCTGGCGTACACTGTCTTTGAACTCGGACAGTTCTGTCTGTCTATCGCACGCATGCGTTTTTGTCCCAACGATGATACTCGGACTTAAAATAAACACATTCATATAATAGCGCGTACATTGTCTTTAAACTTGGACTCCTTTCCGAATCCGAAGGTAAATTGGTTTTAAGCTTTAATGTTTGGGCAGTATTTATGTTATGATTCAGCTACATTAGATTGTCAGAGAGCAAACTGTAAAATAAAACCGACAAAACGAATTATAAAAAATATGAAATCGGTAAAAAGGCCGCACAAAAAACTTCAAAAGGCCGCATGCGGCCTTAAGGCCGCAGGTTCCCCACCCCTGGTGTAGATAAAGCTCTCGATGTGCTTGGTAAAGGTTCAGCAACATGAGTTTCCACTGAGATGCTAGGTGAAGGTTCATCCATTTGAACTTCCAGTGGTCTATCAGTAACACTGCAAGGAGCGAATTCATCGGGAGTGAAAACATTGCGATTGAAAGGCCATATTCCGGAACATCTGAATCCTGAACTTATATTTTTTGGAGTAACTGCGAGGGGCAAAGCTTCTCGTACTAATCCTGGTATATCGTACACTGTCATTCGTTTTCCTAGATGCATTTTCATCCACTGGTCACATTCAGTATAAAAAAAAAATTTGAATGGCCCGAAAACACCCCGATCCAGTGGCTGTAACTTGTGTGACGTATGTGGCGGAAATGATAGCAATGTTATATAATTGGACCTGCAGAACTCTATCACGGGTATAAACAGATGAGAGCTGTGATTGTCCAGGATAAGTAGAACTCTGTTTTCTGCACTTGGTTTAGCGTACTTTGCAAAATGTTTCACAAAAATCAAGAAATCTTCTTCCTGCATCCAACCACTTTTGTTTCCGGTTCCAATACATTGTTGTGGACCGTCTCTTACAAAATGTTCATGGTACCGTTTCAAAGGGAACACAAACATAGGAGGTATGGTATTTCCAAGTGCATTCACTGCCAAACATATTGTTACCAAAGTTCCCCGCTCCTGAGAAGTTATTGCTCCAACCTGTTTGATCCCCTTTTTAGCAATAACTTTGTTAGGTTTTTGAACAGTTGTGCAGCCAGTTTCATCCACATTGTAGATGTTATTAGGTTGAAACTCAAATCTTTCCAATACATTTGCTAGATTGTCAAAAAATTTATTGACATTCTCCTCATTAAAAATTCATTGCCCGGCCAAGACTAGTTGATTCAGGAGTCTGTATTGATAATTTGGGGTTTCGTTTGAGAAATACTGTCAACCAGTCTGCACTCGCTGTTTCGGCGGTGTCCCATGTCCCAGGGTAATTACAGTGATTCTGTTTTGCAAACTGGTAGGCTAATGTTCGCAGATTTTTAGGTGAAAGTCCATAATAGAGTTTAGCAGCGCTCTCGCAGTAATCACATAGTTCTTTTTCTTGTTGTTTTGTAAATACTCTATTATGAGGATTGTATCCCATTTTTGGGACCATATTTTTTCTTAAAGTTTTAACAAAACGTTGCAGAGTTACATGGCACATCCCATGTTCTCGTGCTGTTTCTCTTATTGTGGCATTTTCATTTATTATTTTATCTGCAGCCTCATGGAATAAGGCCTGAGGAATCTCCCCTCGGTGTGTTTTTCTATGGCGAGGTTTCACCATTTTGCTACATAGCTGCAAAGACATAAGGGCGTTACAGACACATTTATCTCGTAAATGTTGAAGCCAGGTGTCAAATGTAACATGTTACAATTGACACCTTGAAAAGTGTTACAATCGCCACCAAGTGCTTGTTCTTCATTGTTTATTAACTGTAACCGTCTAAATATCAAAATAACTACAAACAAATTTTTGGTTATCTTATTAAAAAGCATGCTTATTTCAATGACACTATCAATTGGAACGCAAAAACAAACATAAATTGATCATTAATGAAATAAGTTGAAGCAAATTACTTATGTTAGAGGACCAAAAATTTTTCACCCCCTGTACTCACGGTCGCTTTGATGTAAACACATGACACCTCGCACAGTTATTTATAGTAGATCACAGTACACTACTTTACCACGATACAACTTATGTTTTTACCAAAAAAGTGGTGCTGTTATTTTGACTGTTACATTTGACCCTTGTTACAATTGATACCGGTCTCCCCTATACTTTTTCTTATGGAACGCCCTGTACATTTTTATATTTTTAAGTTCTTCTTCAAATTTACTTCACATAATGTAAAAGTTTGTATGGGTCTAAAGTCAACCGTTTTCGTGAAAATTCATTTTCATGAAAATGCAGTACTTTCAAAAATGTTCAACGTTTAAAAACTTTGAAGAGTATGAAGAAATTCGCTTGGAGATTGGATTGACAATAGATTATGTAACACTTTGCACTAGCAACATTTTTAAAATATTATACAGGGCGTTTTTTACGCTTGGTTAAACTTGTGAAACTTAAAACATCGATAACTTAACTACAATACCCTATATTTTTTTACACAGTTCTATAGACAATTTAATTGTCCTTCGAAAATATAAAGCCGGTTTTATACCCAAAATTGATACTTTTCGAGACATCGCGATGTTATTATTAATTATTAGGGCAAAGTAAATTTTCAAGTAGGCTATGATGGTAGTCAGCGGTAATTTTGAAACAATTGATAAAAAGAAAGAAAGTTGTAATTTTATCTTTTGCCTTTGCTTTTTTGTCATTTTTTTACATCGAAGATGTAGTTTAACCATTCTTATTTTTAAATCGAGGTTTCTTATCAGGACCACAATATTTTTCATATACTTAATGGAGTTTGATCGTTTTCCAAATCCTAAAAGCCGATTGATAATGTATTAAGTACGCGAAAAGGACGTTGATTAAGAAAATAGATACTGACCTGTCTAATTTTTAACTTTAAAAAAACGTTGCGTTGGAACCGTTTTCGGTAGAACCTGGTGTCGTATGTAAATATATAAAAAATTGGTTTACAAGATTTAGTAATTGTCTTATCATACTGGTCCAATGAATAAATGCATAAATAATGTTAATAAACCTCGATTTAAAAATAAGAGTGGTTAAACTACATCTTCATTATAAAAAAATGCGTAGGCAAAAGATAAAATTATAACTTTCTTGGTTTTTTCTTTCAATTGTTTTAAATTACCGCTGTCTACATTCATAGCCTACTTGAAAATATTACTTTGCCCTAATAATTAACAATAAAATCGCGATATCTCGAAAAATATCAATTTTAAGTATAAATAAAACATGGTTAATGTTTTCGAAGGACAATTAAATTTTCTATATGACTGTGTAAAAAAACAAAAGGTGTTGTATTTAAAAAAAACATGAGTTATCGATGTTTAAAGTTTCACAAGTGTGACCAAGCGTAAAAAACGCCCTGTATAATATTTTTTAAATGTAGGTAGTGCAAAGTGTTACATAATCTATTGTCAATCTAATCTCTTTGCGAATTTCTTCAGACTTCAAAGTTTTTAAATGTTGAAAATTTTTGAAAGACTGTATTTTCATGAAAATGTAATTTTCACGAAAACGATTGACTTTAGACCCACATAACCTTATACATTTTTTGAAGTAAATTTGAAGAAGAAATTAAAAATATAAAAATATATAGGGTGTTACATAAGAAAAAGTATAACTTTGATATGCCACTCTTTTTTGGAACATCTTGTATGTTTGAAAATATTTTTAGAATGTAACCCTTATTGACTTACATAATCTAACTGCGACAGAAGTTGGGGAATATATGCCGTTTCGCCATAAAACTCCGTGGCGTCCGTCGTGACTTACCCTGTATTTTAGAGTTTACTAACAAATATTAGATGGTAAGTTAGTAGGGTTTTTTTTCACAAATAATTGACCGGGGTAACCTGCGTTTATATCTCAATTAGTAAAATACTTGAGTTACATTAAGTCAATAATAAATTATAAGTATTTAGTTATTATTTACATCATCAAATCAAACTATTGACAAATTTAAACTGTGATGTACGTTTTTAATAGTGGAATCAGGTGAAAGCAGCTTATCGGTCACTACGTGACGTCACCGACTCACCACATAAGCGCCCCTGCACACGAGCGTCAACTTGACGCGCGATATCCTGCGATAAATGTTTGCGCGTCTTAGCTTTACATTAAACTATATTGGCGACTGCACACGTGCGGTAAATAGACGCGCGAAGGTACGAACTGACGCGCGAGAATTTATAGACGCGCGAGATCTGCCACATCGCGCGTCAAAGGATAGGCTGGTGCATGTCAAACTGAACTATGAGCCGCGGCGAGCGAGAAATTGACGCCGCCGTGTGCAGGGTCCAGCGATAACACCCGCGCGTCACGAAATGTATCGCGCGTCAACTTGACGCTCGTGTGCAGGGGCGCTAAATGTTATAGCAATAGCAATTTTGTAGTGTACGTGTCTTGCGTATCTCTCGGTATACGAATTTTTAAATCTTTTAATACTATTAATTTATTTATTTGTGATCTCGTACAATAATCCTAATAACTGTAAGTGAATATTTATACTTTATTATAATCTAATTAAAACTCATTTATTGCAAAGTGACATGAGGCCATGGCTATGGCCTCATTCTTTTTTCAATTCATCAATAAAAAATACAAAAACTTGTTGGGAATTCCTCGTTAAAAGTGAGTCATCGATGACGCCTTAAATTTCCAAGTTAGAGAATGTGATTCACAGCTTTGTAGTGTGGGTTGTGTTCGTATAGGCGCAGAACAACGTCTTTACGGTGCTAGAAATAACAATTTTGCTGCAGTGTGCAATACAATCGTGAAAGTAGATAATGTAGCTGTACTTGTGGCTTACGTTACAGTCGCCTATAACAAATATAACGTAATGCGTGAACTGTATAAATTTTTAATGAATTGTAAGAGATCGTTACGCGCAACGCTATTAATAAGAATTTTTCCTGCTTAGTGAAAGTTTCTTAAACAATACCGTCATTGAATTAATAAAAAAAAATATCTAACGCAATAAACTGTATACAATTAATAATTAAACTAAAAGTTTGTAGTGTATAATTCAAAGCTCATTACATTTAAAATTATACTTTTATTTTTGAACTGCTATTGTTTGTAAAAACAGTATTAATTCTGCGTAAAAGGTACACTAAACGCAATTAAACAAAGAAAATATATCTGGCAAATGACATTGCAAAAGGCAACATATTTTTGATTCGATTTTCGTTCTCAATTTCCATACAAGTAGCGCCGTCAAGTGAGTATCAAGTGAACTAGGACAAAGACGTAAATTCTCGGAGTTGGACGTGTGTGAGAAGCATGAATTAAAAACGTCAAATATGGTGTAATTGTGTAGTTTTAATGAACGTGTTTAGTTTCACAGTGTACGGAAAATGTATGTGAATGTGTATAAGTAGTAGCAATGTCTTTAAGACTTACAAGAACTTCCAAACGTATTTGGTCAACAAGCTAAATTTTATTCCGTACTTTCAAGATGGCTGGAATTTGAAGGACCTCTTTGTCCCTTATGTCAGTATGAAAGTGGAGCGGTTAGAGGGAGATCAAGAGATTGAAAGGTACAATTATGTTAAGTTTAAGAAAAATATTAAAACCATAACTAACGGAGATGCTGTCCATATTTAAACATAAGCCGACATTTTGGTAGCTAGGTCGCCTCCCAAAGTCGGCCAGCACTCCGCGAAACCTACCCGTTGGCCGTGTAGCCTCGTCGTGTTGACGTGTTGTATTGCGTTATTACGCCTTATAGGTACATTTTATAGGCAATCCTTTAATGCCCATGTTAATACAATAATAAAGTTAATACGTAAGTACATCAACAAACCAAAACCAGCGTCTAATGGATTTAATGCAGACGTCATAGTTCGAAAGTAGCTGGCTGGTGGCTGCTGTTTGTGTATAGTACATTAATTAAACATAAACAATACGAAATTTTGTTGCATTGTTTGTTTAATGTAACCCAAAAACAATAAATTACCTGTTATAAGCAATGTAATTCATTATTTCAACTACGAAGATTTAATTAATTTGCAGTTAAATGTTTGAAGTAATAGTAGGTTGTTTGCTGCCAAATTATAACCTTAAGTATCAATTTTGTTTATCCAAAAATTGTAAAGGATTCAGTTTATGAGACTCAATGTGAATTAAATTAAACTATTGTGTAGGAGCTTGCCGTAAAAAGAATTTATTTGAGAACATTGAGTACCTATATCCATTAGGTAGTCCTTTAATTGTGAATTTAATACTGAGATTTATTTTGTTTCAAATATCCCTATAAGAAGCTAAAATTTTATTATATATTTATATATAGGTATCATCAAATATTGCATTATAAATAGCATTTTGCCAATAAATGTAACTACTGCTTAAAAAGAAATAACTTACACTTTCTCGAAACATTTATTTTGGTAAAATGAAGGTACAATTAAATTTTATGATTGGTTGTATATTTTATTGGGCTCAGTAAATAGCATGAATGATACCACCGTAAAGTTGAAACAATGTATCTAGAATCCAGTGTTTCATGTATTTTTTTATTGCAATTAATTTATTAATGCATTTGTATTTGTTTCAAATAACAATATGTATAATCTCCGTTAATATTTAACATGTACTTTAAAATTATAAACTTATATACGATAAGTGAGTACAGCTTTACTTTAAAATTATAAACTTATATACGATAAGTGAGTACAGCTTCTATAACCTTAAGGATTTTTTGAAATAGCAACTCCTTTGCTTTTAGTGAAGAAGAAAATGCAATGGTTTTGCAGATTAAGAGCCTCTGACTTACTTGATCAACAAATATAAAAACTGGTAAAATTTCACCATGTGTAGAAGCTTACCTTGACATAACAAAGAAAACAGGTCAACTTTCAATAATTAAATAAAAACAATATTTTGATACAAAGTATTTGATTGCATTCAAAACACTTGAAAATGCAAACCTTTAAATCTGTATAGATTATTTTAATTTGTGCTTGTAACATCCATCTCCAGTTAAAGATGTGTGGCAAAGTCCTGTTTTGTTAATAAATCTAATTTTATTAATTGTAGCTAACCAGCTTTCCAAATGGTGTTAATCCCCTTTGCAAATATGGTTTTAGAGATATTTCGTTAACTTGAAGATGTACCTTATATCAGTACTAAAGTTGGATGAAACAATTAAAGAGAAAAATGTTTTTAACTTATTTGCTAGAATACAGATGATCATCAACTGTTTGCTGTACTGTCCACATTTCGAATTTTATCTTAACATCCTTTTTAAAATTTAAACAGTGTGGTGATCTTTGTATTTTTTAATGTTTTACCATGGACACCCATGAAAAACAACTAAATATTGATAAAGTTGTGCAATATGGAAGCAGTTGCTCTATTGTTTATAAATGAGTTATAAATTCAGTTGTTTTACTCAAGACGTGACTAATTTAAATGATTAATATCACTTAATTAAGTTAAGAAAGTTAATTTGAAACCTCTACCAAAGATATTGAATTTGAAATTGCCACAGTGCTTAATTATTGTAGTTAAAGGCCTCTACTCACCTACCAATTTGTCGGTACAACCGACCGACCATTCCGATAAATTGTTTAATGTGCAGTCTGTCACCCGACCAACCCGACAGTTGGACAAGTTGGAACGGTCGGGTGGCCAGACCATCCAACAAGCCAACCGCCCCACCACTTTCCTCTAGATGAGGACTAGTAAACCGAAAATTTAACGCTATTTATAAATTTGTTATCCACAAAATGGCATCAGAGCCAAAATAATAAAAAAAAAATTGATGGTTATGCTGTGTTGGTTGGACTGGTCGGGAGGTGTGTAGACAACACCCAACACGGAGTTCCCGACGGTCGGCTCCGACAAGTTGGATAATGAGTAGAGGCCTTAAAGAACGCTTTGTTTTTATGAAATCATAAAATGAAAGAGTTTGGTGGGGTTAAGTTCAGGGATCATACAGGCCATGTATGATTTTTAATTCATCGGTTTCTGAAATTAAATTTAATAATTTAAATTTTCCACCAGCTCAGAATCATGGGCATATCTTCAGTATTATATAATAGGCAGTTAAAGAATCTTCCAATTTCATCAGTTCATTTGAATCAATTTGATTAATGTTGACCCTGCCTTGTTTTTTAGTTAACAAATTTTGTTGTGTTTAGAAGTTAGTTGGAACAGATTACAGTCGATTAATTTAGTCTGATTACCAAAAATAATGAAACCTAATAATATTTTTAATTTTAATGCTGACTTACAAGAGTGTTTGGGTTTGCTAGCTATTGGCATAAATATTTCACCTGCTAATGAAAATGTTTGTATTGTATTGCAGTCGATACACTCGCGCAAGGACTATATAAATTTTAATAATTGTGGACATCGACTTTGCTAAATGTTTTTTGTTTAATCAATTAAGATTCATTTTAATAATTTTAATGCATGTCATTTATCTGTCAAAATATGAACTTCCTTTAAAAAAGTAAACAGAATTTGCAATAATTGTTGACCCATTTAAATGACCTTGTATTTCTTACAGTTGAAAATTTGTCCATGGTGAACTTAAAAGTTCTAACACACTGTATTTGTTCCTAGAGTTTAATGGCTTTCACCGGGTGCACATGTAAAACATTTATATTAAGCTAATTTAATAAATATTCGTGTTTTTCAACTTTATAATGTTAGTATACTTGTATGTTGTGAATATTGTGAAACGTAAATTTAGTTTTCATTCATTAAAAAGTGTTTTTGGATAACATATGCATAAAATTTACATTAACTGCACATCAAAATTTATAAATTTATTCGTGGCAGTTTTAAATTTAAGAAGTAATACTTATTCTTTGCAAGGTATAATTTCCTATCATAGTTTTGCCCTACAAAAGTAAATGTCAGTATTAATAGTTACAAAGTAGCAAGTGTCTGACCTCAATACTAAATTAAAATTGAACTTGTCCAACATTATTATATGTCATTAAAACAGACTGATTAAAACTACATAGTAGCACATTGTCATAGTAACATATTCAGGGGGACATTGTTATCCAATATCCCCCTTAAGGATGTTACAGTTAATTATTTTGCTGTTTGCTTCTAGTTAAATTATAAAAATTTGTGTCTAAAATCCCCGTTGTTGCTAAGTATGTTGCAATGAATATTGTTTAATATTTGGCATGTTCATCCTACACACTTCCAGCTCTGGGTTGGATCGTATTCACAACATATTAATTACTCTGTGCAATTGAAAACTATTAAATTATACGTTACGATCTATTGCATACTTTTGCACAATAAGAGTACTGACATATCCATTTGTAGATTTTTATATAAACGGATGCGCAAAAGTTTGAAAACAGACAAATATCTAAAACGTCATTAAAGATACTGCAATGAAATTTTGTATCTAAGCGTTATCGTATTTTTCGGATTCGATGAACATACCGAGGTTGCAATACGACTTCCGGTTCAACCAGAAACAGACTCAAACTTTGAAATTTAATATAGACAACCTGTATATTTTTATATTTTTGGATTCCTCTTAAAATGTCGCTGACAATTTTTTAACAGAAGTTAAATGACATTCAATTGTGGATACAAATAGTAAATTTGCATTCCTATCGTATCTGAACAACTGTTACTACTTCTTCTTAAATCTGCTTTTTTTTATTCGTAGTGCTTCATTAATTAAATATTATTAGGTAACTGTAAGGTTGCCGAACCTAGCAAGTTCAAAACCGGATTATGAACTAAATATACATGCACATCAGCTAAAGCTGTTAAATTTAATTAAGCCCTTATTTTAAAACTCCTATTTCGAATTTGTTTAACAATTGTGGAATATTAAATTAATTTTAACTAGTTTTGGGGTGGTTTTGTGATAAATTATTTGTTTGCAGGGAATGCGTGACATGTTCATCCAGTCCCAACAATTGGGCACAAGTAGCAGCAGCGGGGCGGTGCAACCTAAGAAACGTAAAGCAGAACATTATAATAACGAATTATTTCTACAACAGCAAGAACCAGCTTATTCAGTGAACACTTCAAGCCAGACTGACTTAAATCATGTTAGTCCTATTAGTCAGCAAACATTTATACGTGCGTCGACTATCAAATTGCTAGATTCGTATCAACGCTGCGGCCAGAAGGTATTAATGTTTATTTGCTAATGACAACAAAATTTCTCTAGGATTTACTGGCATGACTCTCAGAGTAGGCTTTATGCATGATATTTTCAAAACCAAAATCTCGTAGAAATGCTACAATAAATTCATGTTAAACAGAGAAGCTAAAACATATTTGCATTTACCCCAATGCATGCAGTTTTTATTGATTTTTCAGAAAACTACTCTAGTAATATATATTTAACATAATTTGAACAATTTTTTTAAATACATTTTAGGCATATTATTTTAATCTTTTAACAGTTTTAGCTAGAAAGTAGTATTTTATAATATTTTATTAAACATTGGAGTTTAGAAATATTTAGTTGCTATTTGCAACTACTTTACATTAGAGTTACCCAAAAATCGTGGTAAATTTAATCAGTTCACCAATGCTCATTTTACGTTAAAACACTGACTAAAAATTTACTTATCAAGCTACTTGTGTGTACTATTCGAATAAACTTTTTGCTGCTATGCTGTAATTTGAGATGTATTAGTATTAACATTATATGCTTGAATGGTTGCATGTGGTCGACAAGTAAAAGAAAATGAGTCAAATTGTGATAAGATTCAGTGCAAAATATGAGTTAATTTATAATGTGCACGTGGTAAATATACTAGAAATAAAAATTGTAATTTGATATGAATAAAGACAATACAAGATATTAAACAAAAATTTAAAAAGTTTGAGAAATCGTACTCTACACTTGAATTGAAATTCAGTAACAGTTGATATAAAATTGATTTATTCGCATATGGTAGTCAATATTTATTAATAATTAATGAAATATGATACGTGGTTTATTGCAAACTAAAAACTAGCAATTGAATGAAAAATTTATAGTTCTTATCAATAATTTTTGTGTTGTCAGCAAACTTTAAAAGTTTATTGAATAATTTTTGTTTACCATGCATTCACAATATCGAAAGTGCAACTCATAATGTATTCTCCACTTTAATGCCAAATTTACATTGGTATAGTAGCTAAAGCAAATTACTAAATCAAGTAGCTAAAGCAAGTCGCCAATCAAGTAGCAAAACTTGTCAGAATTTTGGTTTAGTGAGTTTTTACACAATATATACGTGGTCTACACCCAATTTAGTGAAATTGCATTATGCCGAATTTACATTGGTATAGTAGCTAATGCAAGATACTAAATCAAGTAAGGGAATTTAGGTATTTGCAACGTGTAGACAGTTTCGTTTAGTAATTGCCCAAGTAAAGAATTTAGTGACTTTTTGAGTAAAGTAAATAGAAATCATTACTATTTACTTGAAGACGATATTCCATTTTTTGTCGATTACTAAAAAATTACATTAAATTGGGTGTAGACCACGTATTTATTGTGTAAACACTCACTAAACCAAAATTTTGAAAATGTTTGCTACTTGATTTAGTATTAGCTATTATACCAAAGTAAATTCGGCACTGAGTTGACTAGTAATTAATGCATTTTTAAAAACTTATGTTAAATAATTTTTGTTACTGATATATGTTATTTTTGTGCAGCGTAAAGCTTGGTCGCGGGAGGGTAATGGTGATAGCGAAGAGGCTCTTACCAACACAGGAAACAACAGTGCAGCCACCACGACGGCCCACAGTAAAGTTACAGCGGCCCCTGGGGCCAATCCCCAGCCGCAAGGTTAGTGTCATAAATTTATAATTTTAGTAACAATTCCTTTTCCGAATACCCAATATTAATATGTCTTCTGATGGTGCCAGTCATGGTACTTTTTAAAGAAAAGTTGTGATTATTAGAAGTCACGTTTTGCTATTAGGTTTTTGTCAATACTAATTTAACCCTTTGCCTGTCCACGTATTTTACGTATTAACTAGCCGTACGCGCATTTGAAATCGCTAAAAAAGTCGATACAAATTAACCGATAAAAAAGCTTATGAATTAAGAAACTTAGCGGGAAAAAGTTTGAAAAACCTCCTTGCAGAAGATGCAATGGATGCTATTCAAAAGTCATCAAATCGGAAAATCGTAAAGAAGCTGTTATAAAAAATCAAAACCAGTTTTTACAGAATGCGTTCAGTGTCAGCTATTTGTTTTACATTTTTTCAATGACTATTACAAAAATAATAAAACAAATACATGAATTTTTATTGAGTTAAAGGTTTAATATTATAATATTAGAAATATTAGTTATACAATAAGTAAGGTAATGCCTTAGAGAAATAAATTTATGTATTTATCCGTTTTTTATGTTTTTCGTAACTTCACATATGTAATGCAAAGTGTGTTGTTGTAAGACATACAAACTAGAGGCTTAGGTCAAAACTAATCAATTTTCAGACGTTTATCGAAAAAATTTATTGTTTAAATAATGTGCATCACATGTGATGCACAAAGCGTCCAGAACATGCCTTGTGTGTATCACCTGTGATGCACAGAAAAGGTAAAGGATTAATAGTTATTGATTTTGTCACTAATTTAATCTCAATGTCTTGGCTGCGAATTAGGAACCAATGTCAAAAAATTATTGTGAAATACTACTACATCACATCATCTTGCTGCAATCACAGCTTTTTCTTTAAATCCTTTTTTCCAAGTATCCTTTTCATTTACTTTAAAAGATTAATTCTCCCTTTTCCACTATGGATTTTTAACAATGTTTAAATTGCTATTATATTTTTGTTTAATAGATGCTTCAACTGTAAAACAAAAACATGCAAAAAGAATGCGTATCATATTTTATTTCTATAAAAATCTATGGAGGAAACATTGTGGAAAAACCATTGATACTTAACTAACCAAACTGATGTTTGCCAGAGATTTTAATAATGGTATAGTTTACCTTTTTTTAAAAATTGTATTACATAAACCATACAGAAGACAACATTAGCAAAAAATGTATAGTACTGCATCAGAATCATAAGTTTATGAAAATATCAACTTTTGAATCACTTTCCAAGGGTCATTTAGTCTTGGTTGTGTATCGATAAACAAATGCATACATTTTTGTTTACATTTGAACATGTTGAATGCCACATATTAATTATTGGATTGTCATGTTGTTAATTTTATAATTCAAAGTAGAATAAGTCTTAGCACCATGCTTATATCAGTTTTGCTGAAACATGGAATTTGAAAACATCTGCATGTATTTAGCTCTTTTGGGTCATGTAATAACATGTATATATAATACACCCTATAAAGTAAGGGACCCACGTTCTTGCGCTTTTATGGCAGTCAACATATTAATTATTAACTACATAAAATAATTAGGTTTATAGAAATTAAATTTAGTGTTATCAAACACTAATACGTCATTTACGTCTTTTAATCATAATGTGTAAAAAAAAGTGTTATCTAGTTGGTTTAACATGTGTACCAAAATGAGCTAA
The DNA here is from genome assembly GCA_947652605.1 of Elmis aenea. Classification (NCBI taxonomy): domain Eukaryota; kingdom Metazoa; phylum Arthropoda; class Insecta; order Coleoptera; family Elmidae; genus Elmis; species Elmis aenea. The sequence continues at coordinate 23,803,698 of OX393581.1, read as the reverse complement.
AAATTGTTTGCTGAAGCTTAACAAAAATATAATCTGTGGCAAACACAGTGTGTAAATGTGTTCTCTGTAAACATGGTGTGAAAAACATGTTTGCAGCACCACACAGTTTTATTTTGTATTACACCTTTTTGCTACGAAACTACAGATATTACATGTAAAAAACTCCTCATTACTTTTTGTTAATTTTTTAATTTAAAAATACCACCATTGTGTATTAAGCACCTTGTTAGCAGATTGTTATTGCAAATATTTTTTGTTTTATTTATTTAATAATTGTTCATACTTTTCATTATTTTGTGCCGATGCTGTTTGTAGAGGCTTAATGCATCGAGACTGTTATAAGCTATTTACAGCTTTATATGATATCAACAAGTTTCCATGTAATAAATGGACCAAAATTCTGTATTATTATATGATGTGTCATAAATTTATTAACTTGAGTTGATAGTATTTGTACAGGGGTTAAATTTAGGTGAGACTTATAATTATAATATATTCATTTTTTGACTAGACATTTGGGAGTGTACGTTATTGATGGGTTTTACCATAAAATTACAAACTGATTGTTCAATTCTGGTATCTGTGTAAGGTTAAATTACTCCCAAATATCATTATTTCAATTACAGTAAATTGATTTAAAAGTCTTGCTTATGTTATTTTAGTATGCTATACAAATTTTTAGGAAATACATTAAAGTTAAATATACTCTTTGTTGATTTTCATAAGTTTGAATATGATCAAAATATGAGTAAAGTTGTTATTTTAAAGACCTTTAATTATTAAAAAATAGTTGATTTGTAATCCAACCAAGGTGATCCATTTAAAGTAATAATTACATATTCATGTGCGAAAACAAACACCTGACAGTGTCAAAAATAGTTAAAAGGTATGCAGCCAATAACCAAACAACTTTTGTTTCAAACTATCTAAGATCTGCACTAATGGTGGGGCTTTCATCAAATACTTAATCTACAGTGAGATATATACCAATATCAAATTCAGTACCAGTAACTATAAGTTTTTACTTCTTTAAATGATAATACATGGTAATGGTTCAATTTTTATCAAAGAAATTATGTTGAATATTTGCACAAATTAAAATGCAAAACAAAAAATACACAATGGTGGTTTTATATGGTGTCGTATTGACACCAATAATTTTGTCATATACAATAATGTCATACCGAGGTACTACATGTGGTGTGATGTGGTGTGCGTGGCAGAATGGACGGAGGGTGAGAGTGAGAGGGTATTTGAAGCAGGCTCGGGCAGCGGTGCAGATGGGGACTACCAACTGGTCCAGCATGAGGTACTATACTCCATGACCAACCAATATGAGGTGCTGGAGTTCCTTGGACGCGGCACCTTCGGACAAGTAGTCAAGTGCTGGAAGAAAGGCACCAACGAAATTGTCGCCATCAAAATATTGAAGAATCATCCTTCTTACGCAAGACAGGTATGTTCATGTATTTAAAATAATTAAATAAACCCCATAGATCCAGTATATCCATAAGAAACTTAATAAGCAAATAAAAAAACTTGTCACCAATCAGTTATATGCAGTCCATGACATAAAAAAAGTTGAATATTTTTAGAAAATAATTAAAAAGATATTAAGAAATAATGCCAAAATTTAGTTGCTCACATTGCACAACAAAAAAATCACATTTTCGATTTAGCCATAAAATGTAAAAAAATCAAGGAAAATAAAAATATTTTTCCGTTTTGTTAACGATTCCAGTTGTACTAAAATATGGAAACACATTTTAAAATCAACTCAAAATTCTGCAAATTTTGTTGCTCTTATAGTTGTTAAGATGTCCATGGTGGTGCAAGATATTTTGAACAGATGACAAAATACATCAAAATATTCTGTAACAAATATATATACATAATTATGTATAATATATTCTAAAAATTTAATCGTATGGCACTGACAAGTTATCAGTTTTTAAAGTTACCCAAGTCAAAAGTGCATTATTTTACTCATCAATGAAGGAAGCTTAAAAATGTGCAGAATTAAATTATGTTGACTTTGCACTGGTTCAGCTTTATAAATTAAACCTGTTATTGATCCATTCCGTAAGTTGTTCTTATTAAAATAGTACTTAATGTTTCCAGTATTGCAATAATATTGGATTATGTTGTATGCAAAGTAATGTCTTGCAGGGTCAAATAGAAGTTAGTATCCTATCACGACTGAGTCAAGAAAATGCAGACGAATTCAATTTTGTACGTGCATACGAGTGCTTTCAGCACAAGAACCACACATGTCTTGTGTTCGAAATGCTTGAACAGAATTTATATGATTTTCTCAAACAGAACAAATTTAGTCCCTTACCACTGAAATACATCAGGCCCATTCTGCAACAAGTGCTTACTGCGTTGCTCAAACTTAAGGTGAGTAAATGATCGAAATGTTTTCAAGTTTCAACAGTTTGCAACTGTATTGGAATGTTTTTCAAACACAATTAATGCACTTAAGTTTTTATTATTATTTTGAATCCTAAATTGCAAGTATTTTCCAAATAATATAAGCCACCTAACGTGAGTCGATGTTTGATCATTTCACTCTCGTATGTAAATGTTGTTTTTTAATAGGTTTTTTAACAAGTTTCATGAACAATAAAACATAAATAGCTATATGAACAAAATAATAAAGTGGAAGTTACACAAATACCTAGATTTTCTAACCAGACAGAGGAAACAGGTGGTCTTTATATCTTATCATATCCTTGTAAATAACTTTGTTTTTAACCTTGGGTAATTTTTCACCACTATTACGGCTAGATTTATTGTAGTAATTATCAAAAATTTATTTAAATACTAATCATTACAAGCTCTTGAATTGAATTTAGGATATGATAACAGACTGTCTAAAAATGCATCAGACATATCACGAGATCTATAAAAGAGTGTAATTAGATAATTTTGTAAAGTATCTAGAACAATAAATGTTTAAAATAATATTCAATTAATATCAGTAGAAGATATTGAACAAAATTTTTTTATACTAAGGTTCATAAGAAGGTGACTAGAATGATGTGGCGCTTGTAATGGATGATCGTCTTTTTAACTAAATAGTTCTGTCTAATAAATAGCTTAAAATTAAAAAACAACCTCTTGTATTGTATTTCTGTAAAAAAAAAAATGATTGTTTATATTAAGGTTTTCTTGTGTTTCATACATCAATATCGAAAACGTTTATTAAAAATATGTCTTAAAATAATAAGCAAACGACAGAATTCCAAAATAAAAAGTTAAAAGAGAACTGACAGTATTTGTTTCATATGTTTTAATTTTACAGCTCATTTAATAGGTTTAAATATTGTCCAGCACTTTTTTTTTAGCTGTCTGTGTAAAAAAAAATATATACTTAATGCTTTAATTTTATTTGGTTGTAATTAGTTTTTGATTTTGGTTTTTTAGTATCAAATACAAATTTTATTAACACTACTTTAATCCATTTTCAGCAACTGGGCCTCATACATGCAGATTTAAAGCCTGAAAACATAATGCTAGTAGACCCAGTACGACAACCTTACCGAGTCAAAGTCATTGATTTTGGAAGTGCAAGCCATGTCAGTAAGGCTGTATGTAATACCTATTTACAGTCACGTTATTATCGTGCTCCCGAAATTATACTGGGCTTACCGTTTTGTGAAGCCATCGACATGTGGTCTTTGGGATGTGTGGTTGCAGAACTGTTTCTCGGATGGCCACTTTACCCTGGATCTTCGGAATATGACCAAATTCGATATATTAGTCAAACACAAGGTAATTAATCACTTAATTATCATTTTTAAATACTAAAAGCTTGTGTATGTATCTGAATTAGTTGTCTACCGGTGCCAAGTGCCTATCTGTTCCTAATATGTTGACTGAAAGACAAGTGATACCAGTCCGAGTTAACTCTTATTGGGCAAGCAGTGTCTTAAATTTTTTTGAACAAATAGCAAATGATCATTGCAGATCACCATATAATGCATTTTTATTAGAAAGTAAACTACAGCTGAACAAGCTTTGCTGTTAGAAAGATGATAAAACTTGTAGATTTTCAGTTGAATTAGGTGTTACTAATAATGTAGATTTTCAGTTGAATTAGGTGTTACTAATAATTAAAAAATAATTTAATTACCTCATCTTTGTAGCATGGTAACTTTTCGCTATGTTGTTATTCCCAGTGTCTATGGTCATTCATTTTGAACTTTAGTGTAGTATAGGGTGGTCCAAATTCGATGGGATTGCATGGGTATCTCGGTTAATATTCAAGATAGAGAAACGGTTAAATTACCAAAAATGTGCAATTTTTTGAGACAAACTCAGAACCGTTTTCAAAAATATTCTATCATTTCCTGTTTTTGAGTTATTGAATAAAAAGTGTTTTTTTGTCATATTAATAATGTGTCATATCTCCGATATTGTTGTAAATATCGAAAATATTTATGGAGATAATTTTTAGGTATTTTTATGTTTAATTTGATTACACTAAAAAAAAAAAAATTACACTCGCCGTTAAAAAGTTATGACACAAACTTACCTTTTCTTAAATGGGATCGATAGTTTGCTATGACCTATTTAATTTCCTTATTTTTTTCTTATTCCAAATATATAAGGGTTGATGTATTTATTTTTAATAATACCCAAGTTACAAAGGTTTTTTAGTTTTTTTTTTTTTTTAAGAAAATCATAGTAGGCTGTGAAAACAAAAAAAAAAACAAGGTGTAAAACCTTATAAAACTCATGGTACAAGTTACCAAGTTTTTAAATCTGTTGTTGAGATAAACATCAAAAATTTTTGAACATAAGAAAAACAGCAATATACTACATTACTGCTAATTCCGACTATATCGTTGTTTTCTTATTTTCATATATTTATAAAACAACAAATTACAAAACCTTGGTAACTTGTACCACATGAGTTTTATAAGGTTTTACACCTTCTTTTTTTTTTTTTTTCACAGCCTACTATGATTTTCTTTTAAAAAAAACAACTAAAAAACCTTCGTAACTTGGGTATTATTAAAAATAAATACATCAACCCTTATATATTTGGAATGAGAAAAACATAAGGAATTTAAATAGGTCATAGCCAACTATCGCTCCTATTTAAAAAAAGGTTAGTTTGTGTCATGAGTTTTTAACGGCGAGTGTAAATTATTTTTATATAGTATAATCAAATTAAACATAAAAATATCTAAAAATAATCTTCATAAATATTTTCGATATTTACAACAATAACGGAGATATGACACATTATTAATATGACAAAAAAACACTTTTTATTCAATAACTCGAAAACCGGAAATGAAAGAATATTTTTGAAAACAGTTCTGAGTTTGTCTCAAAAAACTGCACATTTTTGGTAATTTAACCGTTTCTCCATCTTTAATCGAGATACCCGTGCAATCCCATCGAATTTGGACCACCCTGTACATGCTAAATTTTAATCAGATTCATGATTGTTTTCATTATATTAATAAAACAAAATATGTGTGTTTCAGGTTTACCAACAGAGCATATGCTTAACAATGCATCCAAAACTACAAAGTTCTTTTATCGTGATATGGACAGCACATATCCTTTCTGGAGATTAAAAACTCCTGAAGAGCATGAAGCCGAAACCGGTATCAAATCAAAGGAGGCCCGAAAATATATTTTTAATTGTTTAGACGATATTGGACAGGTCAATGTGCCTACGGACTTGGAAGGGGGACAACTGCTTGCAGAAAAAGTCGATCGAAAGGAATTTATAGATCTTCTAAAACGCATGCTTACGATGGATCAGGTAAATTTTTTTAAATCATTATTTTTACTAATTATTTCATTTATTCATCCAACCTTTTTGATACCGAGATAATGATTGTATCATTTGTAATTTATTGTTAAATAGGAAAGACGAACAACTCCCGGAGAAGCATTAAACCATCCGTTTGTCCGATTAGCTCATCTTGTCGATTATGCTCATTGCAATAACGTTAAAGCGAGTGTCCAAATGATGGAGGTACGTATTATAAAATGATTTTAGTAAAAAATCACTTAATTAGCAATGATTTAATCGTGCTGGCGATAACTTGCCATTTAACCAAGTTAATATACGCCGTGAAGTCGACTTCTGTTCATATTTTATTTTTTATTTTGTATTATGATTGTTGTAATAATGAACCTGTAATAAATAATTGTTGTAATCTTTAAGGTGTGTCGTCGTAGTACCGATTACAATAATACAACAACAGCAACTCATCATCAGCCACCTCAACAGGCTCCATCATTGGTAGCCAATTTCGTCCCAAGTTCAAACGGAAATGTTACTTTCACCATCAACAATCAGCTAACAAATCAAGTGCAGCGACTTGTTCGAGAACGATCTGGTTATGATAATCTAGTAAGTATATTTAGAAATATTCTCGCAAGAAAATTTACAGAAGTAGTACACGTGGCGATGTTCTTCGTAAAATTCTAAGTCGAAAAGCTTAATACAAAAATGTTGTACCAATGTTGAGGCCATAGGAAGCATGGTACAACATTTTTGTATCAAGATTTTCGACTTAGAATTTTACGAAAAACGTCGTCACGTGTAGCGCTTCCACCAATTTATACACACCCTGTATATGTATAACGAATATATACAACAAAAGTCACCGAAATAATCTCACAAATCTTACATTTTTGCAGAGGGCTTTATTTTCAGTTCAGCTTTTTCTTAATAAAAGGATATTTTTCGCTATATTTGTCGGAAAATTTGCTCTTCCTCTTCGTCATTTTGGACAGGCCGAGTGTCCTGAGAGTTGTTAAGCCGGGTCCAGATTTGCGAGTAAAAGTGGGAGCCGAACCTAGCGTAATCCATCATTTTAGCGAGCCTGCTAAATACCAACACTTGGCTGACTGCGGTTTTGTTGCACTCGCGAACCTGTGGTCGTATTAAACTATTAAGCGGCAGGCTCGCTGAAATGGTGCGCTGCGCTATGTTCGGTTCCCACTTTAGCTCGCAAATCTGGACCCGGCTTTAGGTGTGAACATGTGAGCATGGAGCTGGGCGTAAAAATACCAAACAAGGTCGAGACACGCCGAAGGTGGCCGCTACCGTTTTGACAACGCCAAACAATTGGTTAGAATCGAAAAAGCGATAAACCGGGATATTTGAACGTCCCGAAAGATCTAGCCGGGATGCCGAGACTTGAGACTCAAAATCGGGACAATCCCGATTAATCGGGCCACCAGGCAACCCTAAATTTAACTGACATACTCTAAAGATAAGCGAGATACCCATGCTTAGCCTCGAAAAACGGGACACCCTGTATACTACATACATAATTTTTACTCATAAAAATTAATTGATTTGGCACAAACGATTTAGACTTTATTATTGTAAAAAAAATTATACGTCGAATTTATAATGTAAATAAATAAAATGTAATAACATAAACTTACCCAATTTGCATAAATGGCGGCAGTAGGCGGGAGATGTAAAGCTCTGTGATGTTTTTAAATATATATTTTCTGTAGTTCAACATAGATGGCGCAAATTTTCAAATATTACGCGTGAAACTGTTTAATATTAGTATACTACACTGTAGATGGCGCTACTATATGAAAACTATGACTAATATCGCTTTATATGGTACGTATCATATCTGTTAAATATGCGGTAAGGTGTTAAATAACATACGACCTATTGCAGTCACCCCATGACGATATGTATTTCATAATTTTATCAATTGTTTCAGTATCAGATTTATAACGGACGTTCCGTTGGGAGACAATATGCAAGCAGCAGAGCTGATCCATTTCAGCATCAACTGGTGTCGAGTATATTGTGTCCCGCAGGCTACCAAGGAATGGGTGGTTCTCCGGCTAAGCATGTTACTGTAGTCCAACAACCTCCTCTCCAAATACAACCTCCAATTTTAAGTCAACAAGGCCAGCAGCAGTATGTTCCTGTTAGTGTTGTGGAACCCAGCGGACGACAGATGCTACTTACGGTATGTATTTATTTTACTTTTTGTGACTTTTTAATATTCTCGAGTTATTTAAAAGCAGCATATTTTGTAATCAAATTTTAATAAAATTGTTACTTCATTGACAGAATGCAGTTCAGACATCATGGCCAGCTAACAGGCAAATGGCGATAGTACCATCTTGGCAACAAATTCCACCGCAACATGCCGCCATTCAACAACCGCTGCTGTCAGATGCTGATTGGGGCAGACCACTTATAGTCGATTCCTCTGCGATATTACAAGAACAAAGGCCTGTTTTTCCTATGGATATGGCAGCCGAAGTTTATAATCCCACCATTGTAGAACACACGGGTGGATCTTGGACATCGAGTAAACGCAGTTCGAAAAACCATCATAATCACATGCAACAGAATGGTTCTCACCATTCGCATCACCATTTAATGGTAAGTTTAATTTAAAAATGCATTGAACCGTATAAATATAGTACTATGAATTTTTAATAAATTTTTAAATTCTTTTTACTGTAATTAATACGCTCAAGTTTGAAATAGTGGCCTATTTTCGATGCCCATACAGGGTATCTCGGTTATTATCAGAGATAGAAAAAAACTAAGTACGTAGTTTTGATTTATTTTTTCGAGGGAAATTCATTGCCGTAAACAGATTTTTGATATCTTTTTTAATTTTCGAAATATAGCCAAAAACAGATTTTTGGCAATTTTAAAAATGTTAAATATCTCGTTTAAATGAAAAGATAGAAAAAAACTTTAAAGACATTTTTGGCTTGGCTTTTTGTCCTTAATAAGATAGCGATGTTCAATTGTTTTTTACTCATATATTACACCTAACTTTCATATTTTAAATGGCAACCATAAGCAAATTATATATTTTTTAAAAACGCAAAAAGTAAGCTTTCGATTTATGTCAAAGCCAACTATGGTTGCCATATAATATAAGAAAGTTAAGTGTAATAAGTCAATATTCGTATGACCAAAAAAAATTGAACATCGCTATCTTATAAAGGACAAAAAACCATGCGAAAAATGTCTTTAAAGTCTTTTTCTATGTTTTCGTTTAAGCGAGATATTTAATGTTTTTGAAAAGCGCTAAAAATGGTGTTGGCTATATTTCAAGTATTAAAAAAGATATCAACAATGTTAAATATCTTGCTTAAAGGAAAACATAGAAAATAAACTTTTAAGACATTTTTGGCATGGTTTTTTGTCCTCAATAAGATAGCGATGTTAAATATTTTTTTTTACTCATACAAATATGGATATACATATTGATTTTTTGATTTTTTTTTCTTGCAACTTTGGAGGTCTCTAACTTTGAAAGGAAGCATTTTCGGATAACAAAATATTTGACAAATGGTCATCATTTTCACTCAGGAATATGCACCTACTTTTTGGCGGTGTATAATTGGGACACCCTGTATTTTACCTAACTTTCTTATTTTAAATGGCAACCATAGTTGGCTTTGACATGAATCGGAAGCTTATTTTTTCAAAAAATATATAATTTGCTTATGGTTGCCATTTAAAATAAGAAAGTTGGGTGTAATATATCAATATTCGTATGAGTAAAAAAAAAATTAACATCGCTATCTTATTAAGGATTAAAAACCATGCCAAAAATGTCTTTAAAGTTTTTTTCTATCTTTTTATTTAAACGATATATTTAACATTTTTGAGAAGTGTCTAAAATCTATTTTTGGCTATATTTCGAAAATTAAAAAAGATATCAAAAATCTGTTTACGGCAATGCATTTCTCTCGAAAAAAGAACTCGAGACTACGTAATTAGTTTTTTTCTATCTCTGATAATAACCGAGATAACCTGTATGGGCATCGAAAATAGGCCACCCTGTACTTATCGTAACTTACAGCGTAACACATTATTAGATCACAACAATTTGTATTTATTTATAGGTTCCAACACACCATCGGTCGCAGCATGATAAAAAAGAACAGACTCAACTAAGTCCAGTGAAAAAGAGAGTTAAGGAAAGCACACCACCTTCGGAACATCATAATCATAATGGATATAATTCAAGAAGAAACCATAGTCCGAATGGTAGCGGTCATTGGCAGCACACGACACAGTCACAGGTAATTTATAATGTTTTAATATTTTTTTAAAAAAACTAGTTTTTTGATTTGGCAGTATGAAAAATGATATTATGTTGAAAAAGAGTTTTATGAACATATTGTTTTGGGTAAAGTCTTATTTTTCAATAATATTAAATATTATTTTATAAAAGTTCTCTTTTTGAATTTTGATGTTTTTATGAAATGAAAATCATTTTGCTTTTTAATTATTTTGTCTGCATGTCCTTCAGGTATTAATTACTTTAAGTCTAGTTAAGATAAAGAAGATTTGTGTTTTTAAATGTTTACAACTTGAATTAATTCCAGGGTAAACATATGCAGTCATATAATCATAGTAATGAACATTCGGCACCGAACAACCGTCAACATACGATAATGATTAATGATACACCATCGCCTGCCGTTTCTGTCATCACAATATCCGACAGTGAAGATGACGTCTCTCCTGGAAACAAGAATGGTTCGAAACATAATACACAGAACAGTTCATCGGGAACTCAACGTAAAAATGTAATCAGTTGTGTTAGTGTCGGAGACAGCGACAATGAAGAACAGCGCAGTCCACCAAAGGTGAGTCACGTTTTTTTTTGTGTACATTTTTCTTATGTCATCAATGTGTATTACACACTTTGAGATCTTTTTACACCCTAAAATAGTTACACAGAAGTTCTTGGCACTTTCTTCTGTTATGACTTAGTGTTAAAAATATATTAGTTTCTTTAAATGTAGGCTGAGTTTTTGTTGTTTTAAAACAAAAGTTACCTGAGGGCATTTTTACTTTGCTGTTTTATTAATATGGGTGTTGTACAGCCATGCTTTTAATATGTTGTAAAGTGTCTTAATCAGGGTTGGCCTGATTTAAATCAGGTAATTTTTTTTAACTAAAATGATTTAAATCAAACTTTATTTATTTTCACGATTCAACGTCACACGTCACATATAAATTAAATGCACGTTTTACTTCCACCCACTTAAACAACCGCTAGTAAAATACACCGGAGATATTGCATATTGGCTTCTCATAAGTCGGGGAGAAAAAAAGTCGTTACAGGAATGTTCTTGTTAGAAACGCATTCCGGTAGATTTACTTTGTAAATTTTCACAGTAATTTTTAATTTTAGGGTCAAAATCTACAACGTCATTCAAAAGGTTTGCAACAGCTGAAAAAGCTTTTTATTATCGATTTTTAAAAAAAAATCTGGTCTTGATAAAAGTTGCATGACCTAAAACCTAAAACTAATTTTAAGATGAAAAAAATTCAAGGCGGCGTAGGCACATTTTCTTTTTACGTGCATTCTGTGTTGAAACTATAAGTTGGAAAAAGACAAAAATTAGGTTTGTCTTTGTCACCGACGCCAAAAGTCTTCTTTTTTCTTGACCCAAAAATCTTATGCAGGTAGATTTGGGTAAGTTGGGTTCGCGCGGTTTTTGCGTGTGATTTTTGTAACAAAAAATGGATTTTTTTTGAGGTGCTGATAGAGAACAGCCTAATTGTTGTATTAATTACAGAAGCAACATAAAAAAAGGTTAGCCTCTACCGCCACGACATTGTCGCATGCATAAACCCAGGAATTTAATGTAACGTTCAAGGGGTTAATAATATTCGCAAAAGTAAAATGCCCTTATTTTAAGACTTACAAAAATAATTCATGGGAAAAAATTGTTTACAAATCAAAAATATGACTTAATACGAAATTTGACGTTACAATTTCATTTTCGAATTTTATAGTAATTTCAACATTTTAAAAGTTTGCAACTAATAAAAAAGTTTTTTATTATTGATTTCCTGGAAAATTTTATTCTTGAGAAAAGTTGATGCATGGCCTAAAACTATTTGAAGGTAATAAAAGTTCTATAAAAATTCAAACGACACTAGCTTTTAGAGATTTTAGAAATATTCGCAAGATTAAAATGCCCTTATTTTAAGTTGGATTTTTTTTGTAGCTCTTAAAATAAGACCACTTGACTCTTGTGAATGTTTCTGAAATCACTAAAATCTAGTGTCGTATGAATTTTTATGAAATTTTTTCCATCTTATGGTGCCTTTCCACGTGAGAGTAAACTACTCTCGATAGCAGCGTCGCCAAGGATACAGCCCCTGAGAGTAACTCGCGATTGGCTGTATCCTTGGCGACGCTGCTATCGAGAGTAGTTTACTCTCACGTGAACACGCACCATTAAAATTAGTTTTAGGTCATGCACTAACTTTTATCAAGAATAAAAGTTTCTGAGAAATTTTTAGTAAAAAACTTTTTCATTTTTTGCAAACTTTTTGAATTACACTCTACAGGGTGTCCCAGATTATATTTCCAGCATGGGGATCTCGCTTATTATAAGAGATACAGGTTTGCTTAAATTAGATGAATTATTCCTTAGTATGAGAGGAACCACAATCAATTTTTAAAAGTACAAAATTCCTCGTGCTTCAGATGTTATAGCAAAAAATATGAAAATGTCCAATTTCTTTTTTCTCTCATAACTTTTTTGTCTTAATTGTTACAATAATTTTATTTGTACTTTCTTAAGGTACTTTTTAATGGAGAATGTAACTGTTGTTTTAGATTTTTTTTAACACCTACCATTTTCGAGATATCCCTAATTTCATTTTTTCTTATAGGCTGCGAAGTTGGCTATGAAATAGTTAAATGTGCTTTTTTTTTCTATATGCTATATCTATTTTATCTATTTTTATAAATAAGCCACAAAATGAGGAAAAATCGTATTTTACCCATCACTTATCAAGCTATCTATGAAAAGAAAAACAAAAAACAACTAATTAAATGTCAAATGACAGTTACTATTTGTCTGCGGTATCATTTATTAGAATTTCATATTATTGTTGTGTATTTCGATAGTCTTTGTAGTAATTGTTATAATGATGGCTACATTTAAAAATAGCGAAAAATTTGACATCTTAAGATGCTACATTTTTTACCTTAAAAACTGTGTAGAAGCTGAGCGAATATACTTAGAGCTATATCCCAGGAAAAGGCAACGAAGGGTGCGTAATTACAGAAATTTGGAAATAAATTTAAATGAAGATGGTTTTTTCGAGAAACCAACCAAAACTCCAAAACAGATCAATAATTACTTAGAATTATCTATTTTACACAGTTTCTATTGCAAAGAATGTAGCGTTTCAACATTTAAAATTTTTAATTAGTTGTAAATGTGCACATAATTATGATAACAAATTTGCTACAAAGACTACCAAATTACAAAACAATACTATAAAATTCTAATAAGTGATACCGCACAAATAGTAACTATCATTTGACATTTAATTAGTTGTTTTTTGTTTTGATTTCCATAGATAGCTTGATAAGTGATAAGTAAAATACGATTTTTCTACATTTTGTAACTTATTTATAAAAATAGATATAGCAAGTAATATCTCATTTAAAAGAGAGAAAAAAGCACATTTAACTATTCCATAGCCAACTTCGCAGCCCATAAGAAAAAATGAAATTAGGGGTAATATCTCATAAATGGTAGGTGTTAAAAAAAAATCTCAAACATCAGTTACATTCCCCATTAAAAAGTACCTTAAGAAAGTACAAATAAAATTATTGTAACAATTAAGACAAAAAGTTATGAGAGAAAAAATAAATTCGACATTTTCATATTTTTTGCTATAACATCTGAAGCACGAGGAATTTTGTGCATTTAAAAATTGATTGTGGCTCCTCTCATACTTGGGAATAATTCATCTAATTTAAGCAAACCTGTATCTCTTATAATAAGCGAGATCCCTATGCTGGAAATATAATCTGGGACACCCTGTATAGTAGATATAATGTAGTGTGAAAAATGAATAAATTAGTTGTAAAAAGGGTAAACATTCCAGTTTCTTATAAAAAAATAAAAAATTCGCAATTTTTTTGATTTTTTAAATTTTTTAAAATTAAAATCAAATTTTGCCCAACCATGGTCTTAATCGTTTTATTGCCTTTTGTTAAACCTGTTTATTAATTTTAGTCCAATTTCAATAGCAAAGAAGATCTTTTTAGTGTAAAATTACAACTGAAACTAGGGGTTTTACTACATTTATTGTATATTTTTACACAGGTTCAGTTACAACAAAACAACCAACAGTCATACCAACATCAAGTAATAAAACACGAACCGGCACAACAACAGACAAACCATTACGCATCACAATCCCAGAAAAAACGGTTACTAGCCAAAGCACAGTCTGAGTGCATGTTAAACGTACCGACAAAACAAGAACCAGGTATAGAATATCACCAACACCATCATCGGTCAAATGATTATCTGTTACCACAACAGTCTCACATACATTCGGGTTCACATTGTAGCTCGGCGTGTAAAGAACCGGTGCAAACGTACCAATACATTAACGCCGGATCAGCGAACCATATGACTGGCCAAGAACAACACCTTGTTTATTCGACAAATGATAAACGAGTGTCGTGGGCTCCACCAGCTGCCCATGCACCAAATTCACATGGAAATCACAGGAGACATTCTGCAGTACCCGTCGTGAATTTAAGAGATTATAATATATCGACGCAAGGTCATAAAGAGTATATACAACCACCTGCCGCTCATACGACAAGAGATGCATTGGCTATTGCACGTGAACAGCACTTATTGGCACCTGGGAAGACGTGGGGACCTCCACAGGCAATCCATCATCAAGGCTATAGGTAAGTCAGATATTTTTAAATTGTTTGGCCGATTTTTAAAATCATGTTGAGATTGTTAATCTCGTGATAAAATTTAATTAAGTGGAGATAGATATTTGTTTTTGTGCAAAAATGTAGCATACTTACATGACTGGTGGCTGACACATATAGGATTATGATTCCCATGCAAAAAGGGCCACACAGAGCGGGTTTGAGTCATATTATAATCCCCATGCAAAAAGGACCACACAGAGTGGGTTTGAGTCTTATTAAAAAAAAAATATTTAAAGTTTTCTGATTTTACGTAAGATGTAAGAAATAATCGACAAATATTACTGAGAAAAACAAATATACAGGTGATTGATTGAGACCGGGACTTAAAAATATATGTAGAATGAAAAAGGGTATGGATCTGAAATTTTGGTTATGACCATAATGGCATCTGATCTGTTTATTGAAAATATTTTCAAGATGGAGACACTTCCGGATATATCGGAAGTTGACGTCTACTTTCTTATTTCAAATACAATTGTCTGTTTTTTATTGCATTTTTGGATTCAAAACGTTATTGTAGAGGGACTTTTATTAGCATTTCCTATACCTAAGTGCAGTAATTTTTTAGATATTTGGACATTTTTGAAAATTTTTTGATTTTCATCGTGATGCTTAATATTATCTATTTTTGAAGAAAAAACGCTTAAAGTTAGGCCATGCCTGGAAGAAACCTTGGAGTACATCCTGGAATTTTTGCAATCGATGCATTACTTACAGGGTGTCCAAAATTTAATTTTCTTTTAATACAACTTCAGACCACTATTACTCGTTTTTTTCAAATACAATGCCCAAACTTTTTTTTCATTTTCTAATGCAAAATTACATTCTGCATCAATCTGTATTAGCGTTTCCTATACCTATCTGCAACAATTTTCGAGTTATTAAGAATTTTTGATAAAGAGAAATTGCAACATTTTTAAATAGTAAGCCTTGGAAGTTACAACAAATGCCAATATTAATAACTGTAAACCACTTTTATTGCGTTTGTCAAATGAGGATATCTCTCACTGAACACACGGCAAGTTCTTTCTATAATCTTGTGACATTCTTCATGAACCACTTTTATTGCATTTGTCTGAAGTACCCATAAAAATGGAAAATCAAGAGTATTCAAACATGAGTATTTTGAACTTATTTTATATTCATGAAGAATGTCACAAGATTATAGAAAGAACTTGCCGTGTGTTCAGTGAGAGATATCCTCATTTGACAAACGCAATAAAAGTGGTTTACAGTTATTAATATTGGCATTTGTTGTAACTTCCAAGGCTTACTATTTAAAAATGTTGCAATTTCTCTTAACTTTATCAAAAATTCTTAATAACTCGAAAATTGTTGCAGATAGGTATAGGAAACGCTAATACAGATTGATGCAGAATGTAATTTTGCATAAGAAAATGAAAAAAAAGTTTGGGCATTGTATTTGAAAAAAAACGAGTTTTAGTGGTCTGAAGTTGTATTAAAAGAAAATTAAATTTTGGACACCCTGTAAGTAATGCATCGATTGCAAAAATTCCAGGATGTACTCCAAGGTTTCTTCCAGGCATGGTCTAAATTTAAGCGTTTTTTCTTCAAAAATAGATAATATTAAGCATCACAATGAAAATCAAACAATTTTCAAAAAAGTCCAAATATCTAAAAAATTACTGCACTTAGGTATAGGAAATGCTAATAAAAGTCCCTCTACAATAACGTTTTGAATCCAAAAATGCAATAAAAAATAGACCATTGTATTTGAAATATCGAAAATATTTTCAATAAACAGATCAGATGCCATTATGGTCATAACCAAAATTTCAGATCCATACCCTTTTTCATTTTTCATATATTTTTAAGTCCCGGTCTCAATTAATCACCCTGTATATATGTAGCATAGTTGCTGCCAGAGTACGCTTCCAGACCATAAGCCTCCATCTGGTTGGTTCGGCATGCAAACAAAAACACTGGCTTCGAACTGCTTAGAAACATGTCAAACTATAAATATGGAAACTACTTTTTTTATGTTTTTCCAATCATTTTACAAACATGAATCTTTGCAATCGTTTTAGTGTATAAAATAGCCCACATGTCATAAATTATAGTTTTATTTATTGCTACTGAACTTTTTTGTTGATAATAAATAAAACCATTGCTTTATTATGTGTAAATTCTGTGTATTGCATGACAATATAATTTAACGTAACATTAAATTGTTTATTGAATCGTAGAAATTACTAACAATAATTATTTTTCAGTAATTCAAATATAAGTGTGTGTGATGTTGGTGCGTATTGTTGATTTCTTATACGTATTCATGGTCAATAATAGTAATAGTAGATTACATTACAAAGTGATATTTATAAAATAAAAAAAAACTAAAAATAAATCAAGTCGTTTAGTTTAATACGAAAAGTTTTTGCACGTGTATGTTGAATTTAATAATATGCTGTGAAATGCTCAAGTCTTACTTTTGAACTAAGAACCCCTTTACCAATTTCACTTGTTTAATAACTTATTTCGATATGCACATATTAATCCAAGTAAATATCACTTTACTTTATCTCATGCATGAGTTATCTTTGTAGACACAGCGGTACACATTTGTCACCTCAGCCATTAGCTGGTGCTCCGAGACTGTCTCCTCAGCACCCTCTAGCTGCAGCGGGACAGCCTTTATATCATCAGACAGAGCTGTACCGTCGACCTGCTGTGTACGTAACCACTACTCAACCCGCATATTTACCTGCCACTCACCAGGTGGCTCCAGCAGGGTAAGTACTAGAAACATTGAAGTAAAAAAAATATCTATTGTTACATGAGGTAACGCAAAACAACAAATATTTGGAACCGAACTAACAAACAAAATAATATAAAGAAAATCAATCGCTTTTATATTAAGTAGGACATTGATTAGGACTGCACAGGCTTGAAATTTTTAATTACCTTATCGTAGGCGTAATATTTTAGGTAAAATTTAATGATAATGACACGAGTCCAATTAAATAATTTTTAGCTTAGATGTTTTTTTTTTTATAACAAATTTAAAATAAATATTACCATCAAATTTTAACAGTGTAGGTGCTTTAAATCTTAGTTGGTGCGTTAATTGTGATAAAGTATGTAATATCCTCAAAATTAGTTTATTGAATGAGTTCTTTTAAATTTGCATGCGAATTACTTATTGTATTTTTTTTTTAACCCAGTTTTGCCCTTGATCGGCTGAATGTGTTTCATAGGTAGTCTTCAAGTAATAGTACTACAAAATGGGAAGTATATGAAATAAGACAATGTTTATGTTTAGTGAGTGAATGATTTTTTCCGGTTGTAATTTTGGTAGGCTTGAAGTGTTGATTATGTAACAATGTTTTTTTTAACAGTGTACCTTTAAAATTTGTTGCTGTTGCAAATCAATGGTCGCATTCAGCGGACGTAGCATAAATAAATACTGCTCCGCTACCGATACCGATACGCTCCCAACGTATTTTGGCGTGAACAATTTTGATAGAACATATTAACTACCACACAGCCGTAGAGCAAATAGACAATTGTGTAGTTGAGATTGTAGGTTGGTTATCTTGTGAAAGATCATTTATTTTATTTTATTAAACGAATTTTTTGATAACGGTATAAATATTAATGAAATTGAACAATAGAACTAGAATTCGCAATAATTTATTTATCTCTTCTTGTAAAAAAATTACTTTAAATGGAACAATATCAACAATATTTACTTTTAACGAGTTGCAATAAAATATTTTCTTGAATCATTTAGAACTTGTAATCAGAACATGAACCCTGCAATTGGATTTTTGAATTTTACTTGCATTTTGTAACAAAAAAAATGTCCTTACACAAGTACAAACTTACTATTTACAACAAAATAAATATGCAGTAGAATTTGTACCTATATTAATAATTTTTTTTTTAGTTATACTTAATTTTCAAGTGTTTTCTTTTTTATAATATAAACAAAACTGTAACGTTATAAATGACAAAACAAACTTTTGCCAATATTTCAACCGCACCTCAACTTTTTATCACTATAAAAGACTTATGGTAATTTGTAACTTATAAGATAAGCATAAATAATTCGACTTTATTGATTTCTTGTTGTTTTTCTATCATATTCAATGCGATTCCAAAAAAATTCATGCCATATTTCATTTATATTTTTACCTATCAAATCAGCTACACTTTGAATAATTTTTGAACATGAAAAATGCATTAAACAATTTATCATTAAGTAACATAACATTGTTGTTTGTTTTTATCTAAAAACTTTCTTAATAACTGATTTTTTTCTTCTTGCATTATTACTTTTTTCAATTGATATTCTTTTATCCATATTTAAAACACAAAATAAGATATAAAATAAAGTAACGTTAGTTCAAACACACATGTAGCTCACTGTTCGCTCCGTAAGTAGCGGATCCAAAATGTGCTCCCAAACATTGCAACCACTACTCAACTGTTGTGAAAGTAGCGGTTGTTACAAGGAAATGTTTTCGGAGCAGTTACATCTGCTGAATTCGACCAATGATACCATTGTTTAATCGCATAAAGGTGCAAACAAATGATTATCACGTCACCTCACCTCACGTTTACATCAAATATGCGAGAGCCAGTTTAACTATTAATTTTAATTGCTTAGAAACACACTATTGTCACCAACTGCATCTGACGTGATATGACATTATGTACTCTCCTCACGCAAGCATTTTCTATATTTTCTTCAACTTTCGAAGAACTATTCGAACTGCAGCACTGCATATTCTTTTCAAAACTGACTTTTAAAGCATATCACTTAATTTGACATGACAGTAGTGTGTTTCTAAAGAGTATTTCACGCATTTAGGTGCCTCCTGATAGCAGGTGACGTGACGTGATAATAATGTGTTTGCACCTTTATGCTTGTTAATATGATATTGATGTTGATATTGATTTATAGACGAGCCCTGCCCCCTCCTGCCCATCATTCAAGTGCTCGACCGGTATTGGCAAACCACCCGAGTCACCCGCTACCAGCGCATTTACAGTTTCCTTCACACGCTCAAGTCGCTGCTGCTTCATACGGGTTCGCACCTCTTAGTCCTGCCAAGACTCACCAATATCAAGCAAGTTTATGGTTTGCCGAATAAACTACTGTTTATCACTACGTGATTACAACCTAAAACTTCTGCCTCGACTGTTCTGCCACCTTAAGATAAGTAACGAATGGAAAAATTTTTTACTATTACAATTAGACCTAGTTTTTTAAAGTAAAAGTAGTGTTTGCGATACAATTGTTTGATAGTTAATAAATGCTCGGCGAATCGTGGATCCGTACTGGAAAATTAAATTTTTTAAATTGCTCATTTGTGTTACTTAAAAAATTTTAATGTACATACGGTTAATTGGGAGGTCTAATTTATTTATGTTGATTATAACATTGTAGGTAATTCACGTGTAACTTAGTTATTATGAAAATATTTACCCGATACAGGTTTTGTGAGTCTGTATATTTATGTTCCTCTGTATTTTAAAGTATAATTCATTTAATTGCAATTTTATTTCAATTTTTAATATTTGTATTAATGCATAGGTTAAACTTGAGCATTTATTCAACTGTTTCTATGATTTTATCACAAACTTTGGGTACAACGTTATGTACTCTACACATGAATATATCCCATTATAACAGTGCAGTGTTCGCACATACTTTTGAAAAGTTTTAATACTAGTAGGGTTAGTTTTTGTGCAATGTCTTTCTACTACTCTAGAATAAGTTTTGTTTTAATTTATGTGCAAGTAAATTGGATGAATAACAACAGTTTCAAGTTTGTTTTAAGTGTGTTTATCTCTGGTAACTGCTTGTTCAAGTGATAAATACAAGTAATCTTATTTATTTTTAAGGTTACTCAATTTAATTTATGGAAGATCCATGTTTTGTGTAAATATTTTAAAATAAACTGTTAATGTACAGTGTGTATATGTTACACGTTTTATTGATAATTTTTCAAAGGAGTTGTGGCTAACAAATAGTGTGATATACAAGAGAGAACTGCTGTAACAATTTTTGTATATTTTAATTTAGTGTAATTTTCATTGTAAGTTATGAAATGTTGTCATTTATTTTAGTGAGTATCATCATTTAAAGTTGCACATGCTCCATATTATTTATGAAGAAAAAAAAATGAGAATTTGGCTTTTTAGTACTTTGTGCTTTATTTACTGCACAATTATATATTTTAAAATATATATATTATCATTTCAAAAAAGATGTATGCGTAGTGTATGTTTCACTTAAAAGTTTTCATTATTAGCAGTACTTAAGTGAATACAATGTAGGACTCATCTGAAAGACATTATTTTTGTACAACTTCTGTAATGCTTGCTGCAGCTTTCTTCAAACGGTCCAGTATTAAACATTCTCTTTTCTGTCCTAGTTCCACTTATTTATATAATTTAACGACTTATTAAAGGTTAAGAAACATACGGAAATACAAACAAAAGAAATACACTTAATAAACTTAAAATGTACACCATTTTTACAGATTATTTCCTTACACAAATGAAAATCACTTATCCAAGATGTTTCTCTGCTTGTTTTAATATATCCCTGTACAAGTATATAGCAATTATGCTGTTTTTTCAATTGAAATTTTTTTAGGTTTAATAATAAAACGCATAAGTGTACACAAACATGAATCACTTATATCAAACATTTTAACGTCTGTTTAAATTTTTGAGTATAGATTTTAAAACAGCACATTGTATCATGAGGATAATTTAAAGCCTAATTATTTTGAATAAGCTTTATTTACAAATATTGCGACGTGTAATACGGAATTTTTTTTGTTTTCACTGCAAAATACATGTAATTTGAACTTTTTTGTATATACACTACTATTGCAACTTTTATAGTGTTAAAAAAGTCAAAAGCCATTTCATTTGTAGGTAATCATCATTTTAGTATGTAGGTTTTTTTTTTTCTGTAGCTATCGTGTATCTTACCTTTGCTGCCAGCGTATTTAATTATTAAACATCACAAGTGCATTTTAGTCATATTTATAACGTAGTAGCTTCTTGTAGTATTCCTGTTTTTAATTTTAAGTATCATAATATCATAATTCTTTGTAGATTTGGTGAATTGCATTTTAATTTTATGTTAATCGTTATGTATTTTGCATTATATCGTTCACTGTTGTTTTAAAGTTAAGGCGATATCTAACACAGTTAAGATTTTAAACTTGTGCAGATGCAGGGTTAATCTTGACAGAATTGCATCCGTTTATTTCTTGTTTGCGTGTATAATTTTTATGTATTCAAATTTTGCAGTTGTATACTATATTGTTACAATTTGTAGGTGTGTAGCTAGCTACTAGCATAAATAAAGCTTGAACATGTACTGAATTAAAATATATTATACGTAACCATTTATTTTGTATATAAAAATGTAATTTAACTGATAATGCCAAGTGACAAAACTTGTGTTGGTGTTTTTAATAAAGAAATATAGAATAGTTACGTAAAATATATTTGCTACAAGCCGTGTAAAGTGTAAAGATAATTGACGTGCCTGCTAGTTTTGACTCTCCGTTTTAACTCTGTGTTTGACGTTTAACTGCACTTTGAAGTGTAGAGTTAGCTGTGTAAATGTCCTAAAAACAGAACATGAACGTCAATAGAGTTACGGAAATAGTTGTGATATTTAAAATGATCATTTTAACATGTATATAATGTATTTGCCTACTGAGAGAATTTTAAAAGTATACGACGTCACCACAAACAGCACTTGTATGGAACAATAATGTAGTAAAATGTGGCGTTGTGTATTTTTAAAATTCTACCTTATAATGTTTTATGTAGAGTAGAATGTACAATACCTATCACTCTAAATATTAGAGTTGAATCGATGGTAATTGTACAAATAAATAATATTTTTGGATTGTATAGCTTAGTCGGGTAATAATTATTCGGGTGTTTGAGTAGATTAATCGTTTCTTATGCATGTTTGATGTATAGGTGTTTCAACATTATGTTAAGGTTCCTTTATTCTTCTACGCTTTTAAAACAATCATCAAATTAATTTGTTTTTAAGTCCGTGTGGTTTTCAGGGATGTTAATTAATTTAATAACATTTTTTATGCCGACAAGCAAAATATAATTTCAGTTAAAAAAAAAAATGCTTCTACGATTTTAATGTCGGAGATTTTTAAGCCTTAATCAGAACAATATTTAACAGCTCTTATAACTTCCAATTAGTGCACCAAAGATCTTTTTGCCTCTTAGTTCGTGCTCAAAATTATCTAATGTAGAGTTGCACAGGGTGTCCATTTATAGAAAAACAGCGAATTAGTGTTGTAAATATTAGAATTTCTAATTAGATATCATAAATTTTTTGAGGCATCGAACATTTTTTGCTTTTAGTTTTCATGATTTTGCTTAAGACTGGCCTATGTATATAATTATTTTGCAAAAGAAATTCGCAGTATTATAAACTACAATAATTTCAGCTTTAAGTTATTTCTGTTTTTACTTTTTGTATATATTGCTTTTCGTCTGACCTCTATAGAGTATAATTTTGTTACGATTTGGAAACATTATAATGTGTTTTTGCAAAAAGGATTCTGAAATAGTTATCATTTTTATTTTGGTAATTTATGCTTACATAATAATTATTTTGTTAATTCGTGTTCATTAATTTTATCCATCAAATATCAGAATGTCAGCACAATAAAAATTGTATCCGAGTACCTCAAATAATTTACTCTCATTAATATCGATCTCTCTAACTGAAAATTTATGATGCTTTGTTTCATTGTGTTCTGTTTTCTTTGCGATGCATCGTTTGTATATATATATAATATATATTGGATGTTGGGTTGGATTCAATTAACTACTTTAGTTACCACATATTTATATAAATATTGTCGCTTTAGCAAAATGTTAACGTTTATGTACTATTATTATATTCTGTTAGTTACGAGCCTAATGAAACTATGATATATCAATAGACTCAATTTTAAGAAACTTCCAGTCTGAAACTAAAATATAAATATTAAAAGATTTTAACTGTAAAAGGCTGCAACACAGAATAATATTAGTATATTGTAGAGTGGACCAGATATTCAGTATGTATTTCGATCAATTAAAAAGTTACAATCAGTGACGTAATTAATATTTGTATAAAGTAGATTTTCTTGAAGCTGATCGTATTTTGCATACTTGTCGCTGGCCTGCATTTGGTAGGTTTATTATAATCTTAGGGTGTACTCAAGACTGGTGTATTTGACGTCAATAGATAATGTAGAGGTGTATGCACCACTTAATTGGTGATAGGCTATAGTAGTGATATAATGTATTTGCATACTAACGTAACCATTCTTTTTTTATATGGAATGTCGGTATTGATTTTGTGGTTTACCTTGTATAAATCTTATTTTTGCTTTACTTAGTGGATTTCCACCGTATGCTTGGTTAATATCTTTTTATAATTAATTGGAGACAGACAAAAACATCAATAGATTAAATTATTACTTAATAAAAATACAGCTTACCATAGGACTGATTTGCTGTTCAGTTGAATTATAAAACTTTCTCATAAAAACAACAGTTTTCAAATTCTAAATAAATTTTAGCAAAATCGAGAATAAAACAACTGATCCAATTTTAGCTTTTAAACATTTTTGTAATGATCATAAAACTATTTAATTGCAAGTATTATTATCAAAAATTGTCCAAAAACGTTAAAATTCTTTTTAAATGAATATGTTATTGTACGTTCAGTTTGTAATGTGATTAATTTGTACATTTGTAATTTGAATTATAAATGTAAAAAACCATTTCCTTTTACATTAGAATAGTCGCTTAACGTATTAGATTGCTGGTTTTAATTTCTCAAAACAATCATACTGAAATTCAAAATTGTTTGTAAAAATTTGATTCCAAAATTAATAGTTTTCAGTTTGAAACAACAATTAATGTAGCTTTTTTCAATATGAAATTGTTTATTGATATTTTTGTCTGTATGTTTTACAATGTAAAAGTTTTGTTGAATATCTTTACAATTGATACAGTTTTCCTATGTCGATAAATCAAAAAAATAGATTAACGCTGACTGCTTAATACGATTGGTCCATAAATATTTAATTGAAAACCGATTTGTGAAAATTTGTTAGGTCATAACTGTCTAATATTATATTTTATAAGTATTGGTGATTTTGTATATTTATTAACTTAAGAGTACAAAAAAATATGGCAAAATGGTTACATACTTATTAAAAATTACTAAAATTTTAACACTGCTGTTTTTTATATATATCCACAAATCAAATAAACATTATAGTGTCAGTCGAGTGTAGCTATTTCATATAAAAAATGTGCTAGCATTAAAAAAGATGTATTTCCTCAATCTGTCACATATATTCATGAACAATGTTTACATTTAGACAATCCAGGTATACCCGTAGAAATGTTTACCAAAAAAGGTGCTAAAATAAATGCATTTTCTAAACTACTTTAGAATTAACATTTTGAAACATGTATGTGAAACTCAACAGATAGCCAATTTTGATTAGAAAATGTATTTATTGGCTCTCTGTTTCTTAAAATCTTGTGGCTTAAATCAAGTTAAATATACTTGAAGTTAGAATAGTAGTTGAAAGCATTTAAATAATTGTAAATTTACAAATCCATAAAGTAGTCAACATATTAGCAAAGTTGGTCCTTACAAACTCAACACTTTTAATAGGTATTGATTGTATACTGCTAATGTGTTAAAAGCCAAACAGAAAATGCAATGACATATCATAATATTTTAATATTAATTGGTTATTTAAATTGGCAGAAAATTTTACTGATCCACAATTGAAGCACCTTTATACCTTATAATTATTTAAAACAACAAACTTGTGGTATATCTTGTGATTAATTTTAGTAAACTTGTATGTCTAAAATAACATTAGCAGGGTACATAAGCGTAGCGCTTAGTCTATGCAATTAGTCATTACGTCCAAATATTCTGAATTCCCACTTTGGTTTAAAGTAGTAAACTTTATCACTTTGTTCGTTTAAATTTTTCTTCAAGAAGATTAAAGTTGGGGTATTTCAAAAAAAGTAAATTCATTCTTAAAATGTTGGTAATGTGTTAATATCTTTATTTTATTGAAAATGTTTATTCTTTATTCAGTCAAACTTTCTTTTTCCATACTTAAAAGTACATGTATTGATAAAACAAATAATTTGTGATGTACACATTCATTTACATAATAGTGTCTTGTTTAAAAATAAAAAACTACCCACTTTGCGCACGTACTTTCCTATTAATATTTTCAATGCAGTATAAATTATTGGTTAATTTAGTGCGTCTTTTTATACGCAAAAATAAAGTGTTTTGGGTATTCAGAAACCTTGTTTTAAAATTTGACTGCACTTAAGGACTGCATAGCATAACCTGCCATAACCAAGCTAGTTGGACCAAGTTTAATCTAATTACGTTTACTACATATTCGTACAATATAATGTTAACACTGGATGTTTTCATTCTTTATAATAATGACTGTTAATGTGATTTGGCCTCAAACCATTTGTATTTTAATGTAATAAGGGATAACTGCATGTAATATAGGATTATGATTGTAAAGCTTTGCATAGATTTTGAAATATTTTAGTAATGGTTTTCATTCTCTTAATATATAAATTAAATGTTGCCTTTTTGTCAGAAATGGTACCTATATATGTAGTGAGTCGTCGCAGATAGAAATAGTCATTTATGGAAATATTGTAGCCTGTAGCCACTACATGTACCTTTGGTATCAAATAAATAGTCATCCTTGACATACTGATGTTTAATTTTCTGTAATAAATTTATTCCCCAATAAAATATTGCTATTGCCCAGTAAAGTTGTAAATTGTGTACATTTCATAATTTTTAAATAATTTGCCCTGGCCAATAAAAAAAAAAAACGTTGAAAACCAAGTTTTATGAAAATGCTTTCTTCGAGTGGCTTTAGTTCAAATGTCCCGCGTTTTTATAATATATACAAGTATAATGTTTTGTTGATAGATGGCGCTGGCGTAAATTATTAACCTTTTATTTTTAATGATTTTTTCGTATATCATTTTCATATAAACTTTAAACCATTGAACAATATTTTTGATTACCTCTTAAAATTAATAAATCGTTATCAAAAATTTTTACGTTAAAAACATTTTGGCGAGATTCCAAATTCAAATAGTAGACGATGCTCAAATTTAGTTAGCTATGGTATCTCTTAGTGATAATTTTATTGTTTTTTTGTATTCAAAATAGTTATGCCTATTCGTCGCAGATTCACCTTAAAAGTGATTAGATCGTATCCTTTTCTACTTTTGTAATTGGTCACGAATTTCCCGCGCGTAGCGTCGAGAGGCTCGTCGATCCGCTAACGAGGCATCGACCGTTGCCTGCTCGCAAGGGAGTGGTAGCCATCGCCACCAATACACAACCAGGTTTGTGCATAGTGCGTCGCGACCATTGGTCTACAATTTGTCGACCAATCATTGGGAAAGTGCCGTCGAAAATATCCAATGTAAGTCCACAAATTATCAAACATCTTCAGTGCATGTTACGGGGGATGAACCGGCAAAATACAATTATTACTGTTGACTTATAAATTTATTTAGCAATTCAATGACGTTACATGGTGCTACGTTCAGCTTTCTATTCAGTAATGGCGTACATGGCCAACCAAGGTTTCTAAAATTGTTAACTTCATAGCACTGATAATAATTTTTCTCGGAAGGCTTCACAGGCAAAAAATTGTTAAGCAAACGAAGAAAGTCATTACCGCCTGTGAAATTCTACTGATATTTTAGGGTTGTGGTTGCACGTAACAAGGATAATGTATTAAAAGGGTTATACGTGTCGACTTGTAAAACGTTGGTTTTGTTGTAATCCTAACCTATATTAGGGCTGTTCTATAGTCTTTGCAATACGATTTCGTTAAAAGCTGCAGGCAGTACCACTGTGACATTTAAATTAATACAATATGACACCTTATTTAATATACACTGATGGCCAACTACAGTGGTAACTAATAGTTTATTGGTTGACAATATTATCAATTATTTCCACACTGTCTACTTATTATTTTTTTTTACTGTGGTAGTTAAATGCTTTTATGCTAAACATTAAATGTTTAAAAATTTTATCATGTACTTACGAGATATTCAATGAGTAACACACTTAAAAGAAGACTATCTCGCTAATCTGTCCATAGAAGCATACACAACAAATGCTAGATGTGCCAGCCTGCAGACCTGCACATTATGTCTTAAAATTTCATCGCAGATAATTTTCAGTGCCTGAGAATCCAGTTTCTGTTTTTGACTTCTTTATTTTTAGCTAGTCTAGTTTTAATGCCTCTTGTCCAAAAAAGTCTAAAAATAGGTCGATACAGTACCTATTATTCTATGGTACCAATGTAGGCCATTTAACAGCTGATTTGTGTTGAGTCTTCAAACGCTGAATTTGCAAACACAGAGTACAGAGAGCTATTAAATAACTTCAATTATTTGTTTAGATTAATTTGTTTTATTTGCCAGTTTTTTTAAATTAAACATCAGAGTTCCAGGTTTCATGGCAATATTTCCACCAAACTCAAACATTCTCTTTGTATATCATCATTAATGTTAATAAGTTAGTAATTTTTTCGATTTCAAATAGGGGACCCAAAACCATTAGCTTTAGATCACTGCCTGTGAGTCTCTTCATAATGGTTCCCTATAATCTTCAGCAAAGCATGCATGAGGCAAGGTTTATTTAATGAGCACTACCAGTAGCAATGAACCTTTGGAAACTTAATAAGTATTAGTTCAGTGAAATAACTGCCAGCAGGATAGAAAACTTACAATACTTTCAGCAGCCCTTTTTTCACCTCAGCACCACATTCCTAACACTGGACTTTTTGATCGATGTTACCAAACGCACGATATTACAGCTAAATATTTCTCAGTATAATAAGATTTAAATAATCATTTTTCTACAAAAAAAATTTAACCTCTAAACCGTTATTACATTGCTCAGACTTTTATATTTTTGAGAAAAAAATATTTGGTTTATGTTTATAGTATTAATACAACTAAGTGAATTTTAGAAATCTTTATCTAAAAGAGACAAATAAAATGGACCAACTTGCAGTTGTTTTACTTTGACCATTATTGTTTTTAAATATTTATATCAAAATCCAAAATATTTAACAAATTTAATTACTTTCTATAGAACATTGGCCACCATAAAATGTTTTTAACAATGGCAACCGAACATCAGTATTCTAAAACAAAGAACATTATGAAATCCTATTTTTCACCAGAAATAGTATACTTATGCATTTTATAATATTGAAATATATAACATTGTTTTCTTGATCCAACCCACAATTTCTGCTCAATAAGTTACTCAGTAGCAAAGTGAGCTAATTTGCCATTATTAAAATCATTTCAATGTAACACATATTCATACAATGTAAACACATACAATTTTACTGCTTGAAACCTAATTTAATATATGCTTACCAGATCTTTTATGTACATTTTAAATGTAATATTTATACAATTAAAATAAGATTTAGTTTCTGTTGTATAGTAGCTCTAAAATTCATAATCAAACTTGACCAATATACACGTAGAACAATATATTGCATTTACAGACGAGAAGATCATGGAGCAATTGACCACAGCAGATGGTCAAGTGGTCATGCAAGCCGTTCAAGGGGTGGGCCCCCAACAAGTGCAAGTAATGCAGATGAACACAACAGGACAAGTGATTCAAGGGGCCAATGGACAGCAGATTATGGTGCACACTGTACCACAGAATGGACAAATTCAAGTGGGTCCAGGGGGCCAAGGATTACAGCAAATACAAGTTGTTCCAGTTTCTAGTTTACAAGCAGCTGGAGCACAAGGACAAATTTTGTTGCAACAACCACAACAGGCACAACTTGTACAAACTGCCGATGGACAAACTTTTATTTATCAACCTGTTACGATTGACAATGCAACTTTGCAGCAAGCTCAACCTACAGGTAAGTAAATATAAAATCAAAGTCATAACATAATAGCAGTTGTGTATCAAAAGTGACCCTACAAACACCATTGCGGTAACAATAATACCACATATTTTAAACATTAATGACTGACCCAAAAAATGTATATTTAAAGACTTTGAGCATTACAATTATTAATTTTGTTTCTATAGTACTGAATATAAATGGAAATCTTGTTCAACTTACGAGTGCACCACAAACAGCTACAAATGTGACAACATCACAGCCCACTGTAACTTCACCAACGACCCCAACAGTTGTCCCTCAAGCTACTCTCACCACAGGAGCACCGAATATAGCTATGGCTAACGGCAATATAGTCATGGTGAGCAACACCGCAGATGTACGTAACATTAACACAAGTTATTATAAACACAGATGATAAACACTTATTGTATTGTGTCAAGAATTGGAAAAAGCTTCTATGAATTACATTTTTTTGAGACAATGCGAATTACTTTTAAGTTTAAATTACTGTTATTGGTTCTGTAATAGTACATTGCATAATAAGAGTTGTAAGAAGCAAATTACGCACGAATGGAAAAGTTGCGCACCTAGCACGAATGCGTAATTGCTTTACAACTCGTGTTATGTAACTTACTTTTTCTACGATCACATCATACATAATGATTTTAGCAATTTTTTGGCTAATAGTAAACACACTTGTATATACACTGTTAACTGTCAAGTTTGATGTGTCTACTTTGACATTTCTAGACCAGTGTGCTTTTTGCTTACCGTGCTTAAGGACTCACTATACATGCAGGTTGGGTTTGACAAGAGTGTACTTTGATCATTTCTTTAAAAAAATGTGCTTTTTGCTTACCGTGCACAAAAACCTTAGATCAAAAAACCCACTTACTATGCATGCAGTAATAGTCATTTACAATAGTGGTCGTAGAAAAAACAACTTCTTTTATTATTTTTGTATTGTTAACAGTACCTACATGAATTTTAAGTGTAAACATATTATAAATTTGTTAAAGATGGTACCTAATGCTGGTGGTGTGACACAGTTCCAAAGAGTTCCATTACCAGGCACAGAATTTTTAGAAGAGGAACCACTGTATGTAAATGCCAAGCAATATCGAAGAATACTTAAGAGAAGACAAGCACGAGCTAAACTTGAAGCAGAAGGAAAAATACCCAAAGAACGCCCTGTAAGTTTTATTGCTGTTTATTTATTACCTATTCTTTGCAAGATTTCATTTAATAATGCTTGTTTTACGTTGCTATATTTTTTAATTAATATTAATTGTTGGATATTGTATTGGATTTAGAATTTTTACTTGTTACTGACTTTTTTCAAATTTCTTCATTTAATTTTTTTTATTAAGTTTTTAAAATATGTGCAGATTTTGTGTATGAATGTGATTTAAATTTGTAGGTGCCCTATAGTACTGTGTAATTTTAATCAAAATTTGAAACAATTTGGATCAAATAACTGAATAAAAATTTGATTTTATGTATCAAAACTAGTTTTCCAAAAGATTTTTTTTTCATCAAAACAATAGAATTGGCTTCATTCATAAATAATTTTAAATTTTTGGGATCATCTTCCTAAACTAAAATGAAAGAGAGAGTTAGTTTTTAAAAGGTTTTTGAAAAATGTATTTGATTTATACCGGGTGATTCAGTTTGACTGTCGCACCCCTATAACTTTTTAATTATTGAAAATAACCCAACAAACCTTATATTTTTGGAAACGGCGACAAATTGTCTATTAAGTGATGTGCATTTGTTATCTCTACGATGACGTATGTCAAATCCGCGATAGGCAACTGTTTTTTTAAAAATTACATAATATACATGTTTTTGTTGATTCGGATAGAGAATTTAATTCTGAATCTGACCATGTATTAAAAAAGTATGCATACATAAGAAAATTTTCGAGAAAAATCAGTTCAAAGTTTATTCAAATTATAGCAAACAGTCTATTTAACAAAACAAAAAACAATCAAATCTTAAAAATTATACTATAACTATCAATGAAAATGTATTAAAAATTTTTGAATAAAAATAAAAACAAATAATAAACGTTGACATACAAAATTAGACTCTAAAAAAAGCAGTTACAAATAGAGAACAACTGTGTTTGGAAGTCAAATTTTTTATGTCGACGTTTATTATTTGTTTTTATTTTTATTAAAAATTAATTTTTAACACATTTTCATTGATAGTTATAGCATAATTTTTCAGATTCGATCGTTTTTTGTTATGTTAAATAGACTGTTTGCTATAATTTGAATAAACTTTGAACAGATTTTTCTCGAAAATTTTCTTCAGTAAGCATACTTTTTTAATACATTGTCAGATTCAGAATTAAATTCTCTATCCGAATCAACAAAAACATGTATACTAATGTAATTTTAAAAAAAAACAGTTGCTTATCGCGGATTTGACATATGTCATCGTAGAGATAACAAATGCACATCACTTAATAGAGAACTTGTCGCCGTTTCCAAAAATATAAGGTTTGTTGGGGTTATTTTCAATAATTAAAAAGTTATAGGGGTGCGACAGTCAAACTGAATCACCCTGTATACCAACAAAGCCAGCTATCAAATAGTAACTAGAAAAATTACATTGTTTAAGCTGGAAATAGCACATCAGAGTTTTGTATATTTTCTATGTTTTAGAAATATCTTCACGAATCTAGGCACAGACATGCGATGAACCGAATTAGAGGCGAAGGAGGAAGATTTCATTCAGGATCAGTCAAAAAGAGAAAGTAAGTTAAAAATATAAATCATAAAGTAATATCATTATGCTCTCCTTAACAGTTTATAAGTGTGTATAATTAAATCATTTGCTAAAATTAATTATCATTTCAGACAAGAACAAGAGAGAAATATGCAGCAAGCGCAGCAGAGGACCATAGGAGTTTCCTTTAATAATCCCTTAGTAGACAGTGCCATCATAATAGAGGTAAGTGTTTATGTCAGGGATGAAATAACGTTTAAATGGTTAGGTCATTGTATAAAGTTATTTATTAGGAGTATTTGTTTTCGTTGCATAACATTAAAAAAATTAATCGTTATCTACCACCGCCATTTTTGAAGAAAAAACGCTTAAATTTAGACCATGCCTAGAAGAAACCTTGGAGTACATCCTGGAATTTTTGCAATCGATGCATTACTTACAGGGTGTCCAAAATTTAATTTTCTTTTAATACAACTTCAGACCACTAAAACTGTTTTTTTTTTTAACACAATGCCAATTTTTTTAAATTTTCTAATGCAAAATTTAATTTTGCATCAATCTGTATTAGCGTTTCCTACACCTATCTGCAATAATTTTGGAGTTATTAACCCCTTCACAGCCAGACCGAAAATGGTAGTCGCTGAAAAATCGTGTGATTTCACGAAAAAATGAACTTTTTCAAATCCGTTTTTTTTTGCTATTTTCTTACTAAGCATACTAGCCCTCACTTAAATATTTAAAAGAAAACGCCAATAAAGTCATGTGGGAGGGCCTTTGCATGTTGACAAAAAATTGTATAATTTTGTTTAATTTTACTTTAGAATAAACCACTGAATGACTAATAATGTTGGTGACGAAAGACAAGTATAAACCAATCAGATTGAAGTATCATGGGTCACGTGCAATCAACAAACACCAAAAGTGCATAAACCAGCCCAAAATCATGAGCCACCGTATTACTGGAGAAAATAAAACAAATAATTTTGTTGCCACATATGGCAACCTGGTTTGTAGGACCGCATTTAGCATGTTGCCACTGTTGGCAACATGGACGTGAAGGGGTTAAGAATTTTTGGTAAAGTTAAGAGATTCTTGATTTTCCATTTTCATCGATACCTACTTCAAACAAATGATAAAAATGGTTGACAATTATTATTATTGGCATTTATTGTCATTTCCAAGCTTGCTATTCAAAAATGTTGCATTTTCTCTTAACTTTATCAAAAATTCTTAATAACTCGAAAATTATTGCAGTTAGGTATAGGAAATGCTAATACCTACAGATTGATGCAGAATTTAATTTTGAATTAGAATATTTAAAAAATTTTGCATTGTATTTGAAAAAAACTAGTTTTAGCGGTCTAAAGTTGTATTAAATTTTGGTATCCCTGTAAGAAATGCATCGATTGCAAAAATTCCAGTATGAACTCCTAAATTTTTTCTATGCATAATCTCAATTTTAGCGTTTTCGCTTCAAAACTGGCGGTGGTAGATAATTTTAAGCAGGGCTGCGGAGTCGGTAAAAAAAAAGTCGACTCCGACTCTGACTCCTGATAATTTTAGTAGTTCGACTCCGACTCCGACAAAATTAAATACTAAGACATTTTATGATGTGTAATATAAGAAAAAAAAAAGAAATATAAAAAAATTATTTAAAATTTGAGCTTAAATTTTGCGGCAAAGGGCCATCTCGCAATTTTTTGTTGTACCTGGAGTCGGAGTCGGTACATTTTTTCCGATTCCGACTCCGACTCCACTGACCAGAAATTCCTTCTAAACTCCGACTCCACAGCCCTGATTTTAAGCATCACGATGAAAGTCAAAAAATTTACAAAAAAGTCCAAAAATCTAAAAAACGACTGCACTTAGGTATAGGAAATGCTAATAAAAGTCCCTCTAAAATAACGTGTTAAATCCAAAAATGCAATAAAAAATAGACCATTGTGTTTGAAATAAGAAAGTAGACGTCAACTTCCGGTATTTCCGGAAGTGTCATCTTGAAAATATTTTCATTAAACAGATCATATGTCATTATGGTCATAACCAAAATTTCAGATCAATACTCTTTTTCATTCTTCATATATTTCTAATGCACGGCCCCAATCAATCACCCTGTATAACGTTATAAAAATAAATATAATTTGTAGCTCTCAAATTATATTTATATAGTACAAAATTACCTTAAGATGTTTTATTTTGGTTTTCATATTTGAAATACAAAGTAATTTTTTTTAAATTAAAATTTAATAAATAAAAAATAACGCAACAAAATAACCTTTCTGAAACGTTATTGGTTATAATAACATTATATAACGTTATTAAAATATCGTTACGTTATTGTGTTAGAAATTATAGTTGAATCGTTATTATAACATTATAACGTTATCGGGTATCGTTCCGTTACTTTTTTCATCTCTGGTTTAAGTATAAATTTAACATTCGACAGATTAGAGAAAGGTTCTAAATAAATACAGGGTTCTCGTTTTTCGAGGGCCACTAAGGGGATCTCGTAAACGGTAATAGTTACGACTTCGGTTAAATTAGGGCAAAGTTGTATATTCAGGTGCTTAATAATTTGAAGCAAACAGAACTTATCTAGCTCTATTAGCTTTTGAGATATAGGGAAAAAAGTAAAAAAATGGATTTTTGTTTTTTGCCCGTAACTTTTTCATGGCCACTTTTTGCAAGGAATCAGAATCCCCAATTATATTTTCCGTGCGACGTTTCGTTTTTTTAAAACCATCATCAGGTCAATTTTTTCTTATGGACGCTATATCTGCTTTTAACGCCAATTTGTAGAGCTTTTTTTTCTGAATTCGATAATGTATAACAGTTGGCACTTTTTTGAAACAATTGTTGTTAAAAATGGCAAAAACAAATATTTTATTTAAAACATCCCAATCGGCATGGTAAATAATTGTCTTTGTTGCTCTTTCCTTGGAAGCACGTAAGTAAACCGCATGAAATTACTATTAAAGGGATTTAATTTAAAAAATAGGTAATAAATATGTGAGGAATGCATTATAATTGTTCAAGCAAATATTTTTAGAACATTTTCTTTGGTTAAGTAATGAATTTCTCTAAAATGTGTATTTAATCCTTATTTGGCATACAATTATTTGTAACAAAATTTTCGTAATCAAATAATATAAGTGTTCATAGTGTACAAAAAACGTCCAGAAATCTGTTTACGCTTTTTGCTTATTAGAAGTCATTAACGCAGATAAAAGGCATAACTGGATATTTTTTGTTACAAATAATTGTATGCCAAATAAGGATTAAATACACATTTTAGAGAAATTTATTACTTAACCGAAGAAAATATCCTTAAAATATTTGCTAATAAGTGAACAATGTTAATGCGTTTCTAATATATTTATTAATACCTATTTTTTTTATTAAATCCCTTAAATAGTAATTTCATGCGGTTTACTTTCGTGCTTCCAAGGAAAAAGGAACAAAGACAATTATTTACCATGCCGATTTGTTTTAAATAAAATATTTGTTTTTGCCATTTTTAACAACAATTGTTTCAAAAAAGTCCCAAGTAAATACATTATCGAATTCAGAAAAAAATGCTCTACAAATTGGCGTTAAAAGCAGATATAGCGTCCATAAGAAAAAATTGACCTGATGATGGTTTTAAAAAAACGAAACGTCGCACGGAAAATATAATTGGGGATTCTGATTCCTTGCAAAAAGTGGCCATGAAAAAGTTACGGGCAAAAAACAAAAATCCATTTTTTTACTTTTTTCCCTATATCTCAAAAGCTAAAAGAGCTAGATAAGTTCTGTTTGCTTCAAATTATTAAGCACCTGAATATACAACTTTGCCCTAATTTAACCGAAGTCGTAACTCTTACCGTTTACGAGATCCCCTTAGTGGCCCTTGAAAAACGAGAACCCTGTATAAACTCTTGATATTAAATGTAGTACCTACCTACCTACCTACCTAAGAGCAATCGTATTTTACATATTATTATAACATAAATTTGTTTAATATCATTATTTTTGGGGTATTTCTGTATTTTTCAAGATTAATTGATCTTTTTTTTTTTTTAGCCTGTTGGAGTGCCTGTCATGTCAGACTCGATTTCAGGTGACCCACTGTCTATAGGAGACAGTAATTAGCGATTAATATTGTAAATAATTTATGTTTTTGGTAATTTGGAATTTATTCCAATATTTTATAAATTGTTAAAGATACTATTGTATATATAGCATTGTTTTATAGCATAGTTTATTAATATTTAGATACTGTATATACTGTATTTATGTTTTCTATTCTTAAATTCTTTGTTATACATATCTTTGACCTTTTTAGCAAAGCAAAAAGATATCATTTTTTATTATGAGTAAGCTATGAAATGGATTATTACAATTTTGTTTTTAGCATCTTGCTATTTTCTGATGCATGCTACGACTATACAACATAATTATTTTGATGTAGTTTGATGGTAATTGAACAAAAGTACCTGCCTTTTTCATTATTTGTTTCTGTTTTGTGATATAACATCTTTATTCTTTTAAAAATATTTTTTACAACTATAAATAACTAACATTTGACTTACAAATGGTAACTTTAAGACATTTAAATTGCGTATTTAGTTGTAAGTCAACTTAAGCACAGGAGTCAGCAACGTTAATCACTTTGTGACTTGCGAATGTATTTGATGTGACTGATCTAAAGTTTGTACTGGCTGTTTTTTTCTTGATTTTGTAATGTTTTTCACATTGTTTACAAACCTTACTGTTCTATAGTACAAAATTCGACTTTTGGTGAAAAAAGTTGCTGACCACTTACTTGAAGTAAAATTTAATAGTCATCCTTAACACTAAGCAAATTTTTATGCTTATACATTTTTAGGTAGATGAATTCAATTTGAAAATGAGTAACATATAACAATACAATAGACAGTCATATTGTACAAGGTAATCAAAATCAATGAAATTATGAGAACATTTGCTTATTATTACAGATATAGAATCGGTTGTGCAATTGTTCTGAATTTGTCTCAAAAAAATTTATCAATTATTAATCTTTTCTAATAAACAAAGTACCCATACTATTCATTGAATATTACCTGTTCCTGTTACACAACAATTGTAATTAATTTTTAGAAACTGATTTTACATTTTATCACCAATTGGTTATTTGAAATTTATTAAATCCGAAACTCATTATTTTAATTAAGGTTATATTTATTAGATAGTTTAATTGTGAATGGGAGAACTATTTTGTAATAATGATATTAACAATTATACAAACCCGAAATCATCATAGCCTATTCACCTTTTTCAACATTTTTACTTGGAAACTGTAAAAGTTTTGTACAAACACAAATATATTATTTATAACAGTACTATAAAATTTAATTAATGGCTTGTAGACCCGTTTCCTGTGTTATCTTGAAAAAAAACGAAAAACTTCAGTTTAAAATTTTGACTATAACTTTTTTATTGTCGACAGTAGAGATTTGGAATTTGATATTCTTAATAAAGTTAAAAGCCTTGGCCATACATTTTTTAATTTTTCCTGAAAAATGGGAAAAGTGCAGTCTATTTATTTCTTTAAAATTAAAGAATGCAATGGCTTCAAATTTCTTGTACTCGTCCTAATTAAAGATTATTAGCCCTCAAATAATGTATACTACAATTTTTTATTTTCCGTGATAAATGGGAAAAGTGTAAAGACTTTATACAGGGTGTCCCAGATTACATTTCCAGCATGAGGATCTCACTTATTATAGGAGATACAGGTTTGCATAAATTAGATGAATTATTCCTTAGTATGAGAGGAACCACAATCAATTTTTAAAAGTAGAAAATTCCTCGTGCTTCAGATGTTATAGCAAAAAATATGAAAATGTAGAATTTCTTTTTTCTCATAACTTTTTTGTCTTAATCATTAAATCAATTTTATTTGTAACTTCTGAAGGTACTTTTTTTTGTAGAATGTAAGTATTATCTTAGATTTTTTTATCGCTTCATTTTTTGAGATATAATTCGAATAAAATCGATTTTCTTAAAATAAAAGCAAACTTAGTATACACGTTATTTATGGACAAATTAAGGATTATTAGCCCTTAAATAATATATTTAATTTTTCGTGAAAAATGGAAAAAGTGCAAAGGCTATAGGCTAAAGTCTTCTCAAAACTCATGAAGACATATTTTTTTTGCATTATTATTTATATGGGTCAAATTTAAATAACCCGCCTTTTTATTTCAACTGCGTTTGGTGATCTCTTCTTTTTCCACACACGTCAAATAATGGTTATTGACACGTCACTATCGGGTATGCCTTCGTGTACTGGGACGTACTGACGTAAACGTGACGTGAACATTTCATTTACAGTTTGTTGTAGAGTGCTGTACAGTAGCTAAAGTTAATAACTGCAACAGTAAGAAATACCTAAAGAAATTAGTAAGTTATTGATATTTAAATTTGTTTGAATTTATGAGACGACAGTAGTAAATTCGATTAACCATTGTAAATAGGTTAATTTTGTTTTTATTGCAGAAAAATGGACCAAATCACGAAATTTGTTGAACCAGGTCGACAGTTCGCAAAAGATTCTCTTAGATTAGTTAAACGGTGCACAAAGCCAGATAGAAGAGGTAAGTGTATAAAGTAGATCATAATTACTTAGTTTTTGGTTTTCTGTTACATATGGTACTACACACTATACATACTTGTATAAATTGTAATTTTTCACATAGAGCTAAGCAGATGTACATGATTTTGGCATAAGATTTTTTGTTGTAATTGTAAACACGGTTAATGTCGAATTATATAACGATGTTAGACATGAGAAAGTGTACAAATGCTGTTGAATTTGTTTTTAAACTTCTAACTTGTATTTAGTGCTATGTTAGAAATGTATCCAATATTGATTGCTGTGAATTTTTATATTTCGGGTTATGTAGATATAAATGTCGTTAACATCTGGCAGTGCTTACTTTGAGTATAGTTATGAGTAAAATTATGAACGAAAATATTTTATGATGATAGTTTATCGCAAAGTAATTGCCCAATCGAAGACAATTTTTAACTGCTCTGTCATGTGTCAACAATATTTTTTATGACATACATTTATTGACTTAACTCTGTTCTAAAAGTAAGTTACAATTTTATTCATGGACCTGGTGTCTTCTCGAAATAATTCACAATTAGGCATTCTATAGAGCTCCAACTCTTCGGGTTTAAATAAGTAACAAACTGTATTTTACTAGTTTCATTTTAAAGATTAGCTTTTACATGAATCTTTTTATTTGCTTTTGAAAATGTATATTAAGTAGCCATCTAACTATAATTTTTTTTTCAGAATTTCAAAAGATTGCCATCGCGACTGCCATTGGATTTTGCATTATGGGCTTCATAGGATTTTTCGTAAAGTTGATTCATATACCAATAAATAACATTATTGTTGGCTCTTAAATGTTTCATACTCATTTCATCATTTCCGTTGTTATTTAATTACCTACGATATAATTATTGTATCATTTAACGAATTCCATTAAATTTTTACAAAATATAATGTTGTTGTCTGTAATAAATGAATAAAGAAAAATGATCTGATAAGGGAAAAGTTAATGATTCTAAAAATATAGAATCTAGAGAAATTTAATTCTTTAAATATTCAATAAATAATTCGGTTTTGTAGAGAAAAATAAAATTTTAAAAAAATTCTGAACAAAACCGTTGATGGTTTTTTTCGATTCTAAAAATAATGAAGTATAATTTTGAAAACCTCATTTTAGACTAAATGTGAATTCTAATTTTAATTTAGTTTAATGTTGATTTTTTTTTATAGTATTGTAGATCTATTTCCTAAACAATAGTTTTTAATGTCAATATACAGTGTGTTTCGCTTATTGATAAGTGTTTTATGTATGTTCTTTTTATTTACATTATAAGTAGTACGAAGAAAGTATTGTGATTTAGAAAATTTTAGAATTCGAGATTACCAAGTAAAAAGTACCTTGATTTAAAGAAAATGGTATAGAATTGAACAACTTTTTTCAATTCTTAATTTCTTAACAGTACAACAGTCAAACCTGTATTTGATGAGTTAAAAGCTGGGACGCTATTTTTTTGTAATGCTAAAAGAATTAGAGAAGGTGGAACTAAACTAAGTAAGATATATATGATGGTTTTGACAAGATTTATTTAAAATAAATGGTTTCAATTTATAAACAATTTTAAGGCACAATATAACATTCAGGTATTTTTACCCGTTTTAAAATATAGGTAACAAGTGCTCAAATTTTACTTAACATAACAGCAACAAAATTTGCCCAATGGAAATATACACTGCAAAGAAAGCAAAAAATTAAAAGCATAGGTAATATAAGATGAACAATTTATACTTAAAAAACTTGGGGTTTTTCTTATTGGTTAAAAACAGATCAACATATAATTATAAGCAAACCTTCGTTTTTTTTTTAAATGTTGCTTAGCGTTAGCACCGTTTTGATAATGAAATAAGTATTTTTCAGTTTTATACAAAAATAGAAAATGATTTTATACAATTAA
The DNA here is from genome assembly GCA_947652605.1 of Elmis aenea. Lineage (NCBI taxonomy): Eukaryota > Metazoa > Arthropoda > Insecta > Coleoptera > Elmidae > Elmis > Elmis aenea. The sequence goes on along the minus strand of OX393581.1, from coordinate 23,762,639 downwards.
GAAGAAATGGCACACTTAGATTTTACAAATGAAAAAGTATATAATACAAAGAGTAATTTTTGAAAGTTCGCTGCTCAAGCAGATATCACAATATCATTAAGTTGTCTTTTTGTATTTTAAAAGTGCAAACACATGCCAGTTTATTGCTACTATTTAACAATAAGGCACTGTTAAATTATCAACACTATTTAATAAACAGAACAAAAAGTTACTAGCGGTTTAATAAGTGCATATAAAGGGCAGGGCCGCCCTTAGGTATGGGCCTGCGCCCGAGGCCCCGCGCTACCAGGGGCCCCGCTCTACCAGGGATCCGCATTTTGAGACGAAATCGATAAAATTTTACCTCTACTCCTGTATTTTATTCACTTTTTTATAGCAGGACTTTAACAGTCGATACAAAAACTTATTTTAAAGCGAATATTCCAGATCAACATGGGTCCATAAATGCTTCATTTTAAAGATACAGGGTGTTGAAATTTTCGAAAAAATATCGATAATTGTTAACCGTTTCTCAACCAGTAGATATATTTAAACCAAATTTGGTATACAGACAGCACCACCTTACAGGTTTGGTGAGAATATCAAGCCCCACAAGCAATCACTGGCGGAGTTGTGGGGGTTCAGTTTTATTAAATCTTATAAAAAAACTAGTACGGCCCTGTTCAAAATAAACTCGAACTGGTTTTTGGGTAGAGCATTTTATTCTAAACAAAAAGTGTCTCCTGACTTTTCTTCGTATCTGCTACCGTTTGGCGCGAAATTGGATTTATTTCTATATTCTCGCGAAAAATTTGCTCGTAAATTCGGTCTAAAAATATCGCTAATCGAAATAAAGAAGTAATTACCGATTTTTACAGTTTTTAATAACAGAACCTGCTAATAATGAAGGAAGAAGTTCCACTAAATCAACGCTTGATGATCCACATTTTGAACATTTACTCTGCAATTTGCAATTTTCTGCTTTTCGCGATATTTTTAGATCGAACTTTTATAAGCAAATTTTTCACGAGAATAGTGAAATAGATCTAATTTCGCGCCAAACGGTGACAAATACGAAGAAAAGTAGAGACACTTTTGGTTTAAAATAAAATGCTCTACCCAAAAACCTGTTCGAGTTTGATTTTGAACAGAGTCGTACTAGTTTTTTACAAAATTTATTATTGTGAGGCTTGACATTCTCATCGAATGCGGTAACCTGTAAGGTGGTACTGTATACTAAATTTGGTTTAAATATATCTACTGGTTGGGAAACGGTTAAAAATTATCGTTATTTTTTTCAAAAATTTCAACACCCTGTATCTTTAAAATGAAGCGTTTTTGGACCCATGTTGATACGGAATATTCCTTTTAAAATGAGTTTTTGTATCGACTGTTAAAGTTTTGCTACAAAGAAGTGGACCACCCTGTATAACAAAACCATTCTCCTTTAGCATGAAGGTTTTATGACACCTTTGAATTATACCAAAAATAATGTAAAAATTGTCGCCCAGGGCCCCGCAACTTCTAAGGGCGGCGCTGATAAAGGGGATGAGTTTAAGCAAACAATCTTAAAGCAAATTTACACCAAATAAAATTGCTTAAGAAATTAAAATCTTCAAAAATATGAACACACAACTTAAACAATTAAATATAAAACAATAGATCTATACGAAATTTATAAAAATTGTAAATTTAAAATCTTTGACATAATATGGGAAGAGAGGTACATAAGTAGTTTATAACTACGTATATATATTTACAGAGTGCACCAAATAATTATACAAGGGCAACCATTGGAATCTACGGAATGGTATAACAAATACCAAGTCAGCTAAATTAGGCAAAATGTTTTTAGTTACCTTCTCAGCAATACTTTCATTATTATTTAAAAATTCAGAAATGAAAAACTTTAGACTGAGAGAAACGATAAAGTTGCTTTTTTTAAATAGAAATCATAGTTGCATTTAATATTTATAAGCAGTACAGGATGATCTATTTCTCGGTTATTATCAGAGATAGAACAAACTAAGAACGTGGACTCGATTTCTTTTTTCGAGAGAAATTTATTGCCGTAAACAGATTTTTGATATCTTTTTTAATTTTCAAAGTATAGCCAAAAACCGATTTTTTGGCAATCTTCAAAAATGTTACATATCTCGCTTGAATGAAAAGATTTTTAAAAAAATGTAGAAAAGTGTTTGCCATGGTTTTTTGTCCTTAATAAGAGCGATATTCATCTTTTTCTTACTCATATAAATTAATATTGATATATTACACCTAACTTTCTTATTGTAAATAGCAAATAACATATTTTTGAAAAGCACAAAACAGAAGCTTTTGATTAATGTCAAAGCCAACTATGGTTGCATTTAAAATAAGAAAGTTAAGTGTAATATATCGATATTTATATGAGTAAAAAAAAATGAATATTGCTATCTTATTAAGGACAAAAAGCCATTCAAAAAATGTTTTTAAAGTTTTTCTCTATCTTTTCGTTTAAACGAGATACTTAACATTTTTGAAAATTGCCAAAAATCTGTTTTTGGCTATATTTCGAAAATCAAAAAAGATATCAAAAATCTGTTTACGGTAATGAATTCCTCTCGAAAAAAGAAATTAAGACTACGTACTTAGTTTTTTTTATCTCTGATAATAATCGAGAGATACCCTGCATGGGCATCGAAAATAGGCCACCCTGTACTGCTCTTACCTACATCACCTTTGTTTCATAACTTTATTTTAAAACAAAAGATCAAAATAAAGAGAATATACATTCTTTGAGGATGTCAAAGTCAAGTATATATAAAAAAATAAAACTTTATCATTTATGTTAGAAAGTAACAAACAATATTTAATTGTAGTCGCTTTACTCCATACACAAATATTTACATTTTTTTGATCAAAACTGCTATTGAGTTATATAAGAATTAAAAAATAGGCAATTTTTTGTTTGGGTTCACATCTAGTGGGCAAATAATTAGTTTAAAAAAGTGAAGTATTGTTAATTAGCTTTTGAAGATGAAAACATTTTGTCTAATCTGTTACTATTTACAAGATTCTGTTGTTGCTCTTGTATTTAGAGCACTCTTCATTATGTAAGTAAATAGAAAAATACATAACATTTAAAAACAATATTAAGAATGTAACACACGATAGACAATATTCATATTAAAATAGGTAAAAATTTGGCAGTAATAATATACAAAAGTGAATATAAACAACGTAAAGAAATACTATTCCTATCTGGAATGCTAAATATATTGTGCACCAATTAGTTAACAATATAAACCATTACAATAATAACGCTGGTACATTGTCAGATCTGGTAACAAATGAGGTTTTAATAAAAAAATAAGTGCATAACATTTATGCCATACACCCGTTATCCATTCCTGCGTTGCCATAGTTCTGGCTAGTGCCATTGTAGTTATGGCACTGCTGGTTGTTGTAGTGGTACGTGGTAATCGAGTGTGTTGGATTGTCAAGATTGGTCAGTTGTGGTTCATATGAATCTACAGGAGCTTCTACCACAATATTCGGTGGTTTATCGTACGCAATGGCGGAACGGTTGTAAGTCATATCATTACTTAAACTAGAACTTGTTAGACGATTATATAAGGTATCGATATTTTGGATCTTGAAATTTGTGTTATGGGGCGTCGAACGACTGTAGGAATGGTTTAATTCAATCACTGACGTTGACAAAGAAGACATTGGTGGTAGACGGTTCAGCAAAGAGTCTCTTGTTGCTGGCTGTATATTCTTTGTACACTGTGGTCGATGCATCGACAGCATTTCGAATAGCTGACGACGTTGGTTTTGAAGTTCCTGCACTTGCGATTTGTAATCGATATTTTGTGCTTCAAGTATTTCAGATTCATGGACTAGGTTGGCGGTTCTTTCTCGCTTCTTTAAACGACATTTTGTTGCCGCTATTTTATTGCGTTCACGTCTTCTTCTTCGCCTTTCTTCATCTTCCACAGTTAACTGCAAAAAAATTATAAATATCAGAAAAATGCACATTTTATATTTTAATGCTTATTGTTAGTAATAATAATTTTAGTATGTATTTTACTTTTAACAAAACTATACTATTCCACACTGGTAGCATATAACTATTTTACCCTATATGTTGTAGTCCAAATTCCAAGTATTGCAATACTTGATGAAAATCTGATTTAGGTTTCCTTGTTATTTTTTGAGATACATTCATTTGTGTTATTAGACATGCAATTAGTTTCCAAAATCGTGAAAAATTTAATTTTCGCCTACAGCAAAAAAGTGAAAACTATTGCCATACATTTAGTAACACAGACGAACTGATCTCAAAAAAGTTGCCCCAGAGACATAGATCAGATTTTCCCTAACCATTTAGTTACTGAGATACCCTACCGATAAATACTTCGAATTTGGATAATAATTGCATAGGAGCATAGGCTAAGGGTAGCGTTTCTCAACTAGCTTGGGGTTCCCCGAGAAATCGGTAATGGTTCCGCGAAAAATAGTGATGAATAAGCTGATCCAGCATTTTTCAACCTGTGTGCCGTAGCACACTAGTTTGCCGCGAAAAATAAAATCATAAATAAATTTATTTTTATGTATGTGCAACTTACATCAGAAATGCAATTTTTTTAACTTAACATTTTAGCCGATTTTTTTCTCTACAGCTCTACAGCTTCCTTTAATCAACTTCGAGTGCCTCACTGTAAGGTTGAAATTGTAAATCAACCTAATTTTTCAATGGAAATATATTATACAGTGTCCAAAAGGTATGGAATATGCTATATATCTCAGTAAATATCCACTTTAGGGAAAAATGTTTTGAATAAAAGTTGTTTGGTACTTGATTTTCCACCATAAGACAAAATTTAAATTTTTTTTTTCGAATAACAAAAGCGCAATGAAAAACAATTGAATAATTTTAAATGACAAGGTACCCCTATATTATACTCATTTGATAGAGAATTTTTTTCTCTTTTCAATGATGCAAAACTTTAGTACTCTTACTTAAGCAATTTTTTGAGAAAAACGCAAAAATTATTTTAATTGATCAGTATTTATTTCTAACAAAAACATCATAAGAACTAAAATTTTTTGACGAAATCTACAATAAGTGTTCAAACTGTGAACCATTTACAGCTTGGCAATGATAAACTCGGTTTTCAAACCCGTTTATAACATTCCCAACCATTTCAGGTGTAATTTCTCTAATACAATCTTTTAAATTTTCGATATTCTCCGGCCTCTTAGCATGAACTTAAATTTAAAGGTGACCCCATCATTGAAAAGAGAAAAAAATCCTCTATCAAATGAGTATAATATAGGGGTACCTTGCCATTTAAAAAATTCAATTGCGCTTTTGTTATTCGCAAAAAATATATTTAAATTTTGTCTTATGGTGGAAAACTAAGTACCAAACAAATTTTATTCAAAACATTTTTTCCTTAAGTGGATATTTACTGAGATATATTACCTTTTGGACACACTGTATGTTGTCAACGTATTGAAATCATAAAAGCAAACCAGTAAACATTATTCCTACAGTCTACCTTTTTGTGTCTTTTATTGAATTTCAGGCTATACGCAGACACGTATCAATGCTAAATTTCAAACCGTTTTCGCGACCTCTAAACATTGGCCAAACGACCTGAAATTTTACACGCAGGGGTTTTTCTATAGGTAGAACATAATTGGGGGGTGACCCATAAACATTAAAAAAAAAATTAATAGCTTTTAAGGACCACTAATAATACCAATAAGGACCACTATAAATAATATACATTATAAATTTTACGTACGGCTTCTCTGAGACACGAATATTATTTCAAGGGTTCCGCAAGGATAAATCGGTTGAGAAACGCTGCTATAGGGTGCATCAAATGGATGCTCAAAGCAATTAAATTTATTCATAAAGACTATCGAAAAAATAATTTACCAATAAAAATTATTAATAGGTGAACTTGGGTAATAAATATTTAACTTTTTATAAAATTGATTTCCAATTAATAATTTTTTTAAATCTGATTAATTATGTAAGCCACAATTCAAGGCTAAGGTTATTAAAATATCAACAGTTCTTCAGTGGTTACATAATTTTTGATACATCAATTCGTGCATTTACTAAAACATTTTGTTATTAGCTGGATTATTGAGTGAAAACATCTGTAAAATAAAATTTTACTGAAGTGTTTATTTTTGCTATTGTATTGTTAATTTTGCAATTAAACATTGTCTGTATTTATCGGCATACATTATTGTGGCACACCCATGACTTCAAATAATAAACGATAAAAATGAAGTTTATTAAATTTTTTCAGTGGCATAGAAAATCTTTTTCCGTTAGGCAATTTTTTATTCGTTATATGTTTGTAATCTATCTGTTTGTTTTTGGACAATTTGAATTGATTTATAAACCACTTCTTTATGCATAAAATAAAATCTCTTGACCTTTTATAAATAATAAAAGGCAATATTGAAGTTTAAATAAATGTTTGCTTTTGAGACAAAATCGTTTCTTGTTTAAGGTTACGTTCTGTTTTGTTAGCATTAAACAAATAGTGATTTTTTACATAGCAGCAAATGCTGTTAGATCAAGTATGTCATAATTAAAAAGTTGAGCTACTTGGTGCTACAAAAAAAAATAGAAAATCGTATGGCCAATTAAAATATCTAAAAAAATAATATATGATCAATTAAGAGAACTATAAAATTTAATCTGGCGGTGATTAAACGATTAGCTTCAGCTGTTTAATCAAAGCAGATTTTTATTTAACAAGGGAAGTACCCAAATAGTGACTAGCCGATTTTTCACAGATTTGCACAAACAAATAAGACAAACAATAATAAATTTCCTTGATTTCAAAAGCTGCTTACGGGTACCGGAACCGCGTTGTCGCCGTAGGGATTGTAATACCGGTAAACCGGTTTACCGGTAAATCGCAAAAAATGCTCTTCTAATTTTACCGGTAATTTGCCAGTTTTTTACCGGTAATTCCGGTAATTTTACAATATCTTTCTAATCATGATAAAAATCTAAATCAAATAATCGAAAAAAAAATGACGTATTTTCAAAGAGAAAAAATAAGGGGAAATCATACAAATGGCATATGATTGTTTACTCACTACACGACTGGGGATTGTAATAAATCGCAAAAAATGCTCTTTAAATTTAACCGGTAATTTGCCAGTTTTTTACCGGTAATTCCGGTAATTTTACAATATCTTTCTAATCATGATAAAAATCTAAATCAAATTATCGAAAAAAAATTTACTTATTTTCAAAGAGAAAAAATAAGGGGAAAGCATACAAATGGCATATGATTGTTTGATTGTTTACTCACTACTCGACCAACAAGTGTAGTAGAATCCAAAAAAGCTTTTTCCGCGGCTGGATTATTTTGTACAAAAATTAGGTCGCAATTAGGAGACGATAGTTAAGATAAATTATATTTTCTACGTGGTTATTTTTTAAGAAAAGTTTAAAATAAAAAATATTGTTAATAGTTTGACAACATAGGTATATTATGTTAAATCATTTTATATTTTATGTTCAGAATAGTTTTATTTTCATGTGTTTTTTGTAATACTGGATTATATTTTTTGTAAAATTGTTATTTTATATATTATATATTGTCATTTTATATTGTCATTTTATATTGTGTTATATTAATATTACATAAAAATATATTAGATACGTTAATGGCTGTTAACTAATATATTGTATGAAACTAATTGGGATAGTTTAGGCTTCAACTATCTCAATAAATAAATGTATATAAATATATTTATTTTTAATATGGTTTTCGGAGTTTATTCGGGTAATATTTAAATTGTCTCGACGTTTCGGCAAGCTCTCACCATAGGGGAGACGCGGATAAACTCCGAAAACTACATTAAAAATGTTAGTAACCGCAAAAAATCTAAAAAGAAACAATATAATATAAATATACATAATAATATGATTTACCGGTAAATTACCGGTAAATCGGGTTTGATTGACAGTTTTACCAAATTACCGGTAATTCAAAAAGTCGGTAAATTTACAATCCCTAGTCGCCGCGTAAACGTCAAAATGAATTACACCCGTCAATTCTACCCAATATGAACATAAACAAACCATGGTAACCACCAAAATAAATTGTACTGTATTGGAATATTTAATGGTGCATGTTTACTTATTTTATTTTTTACTCAAAAACGGTAGGTTTTACGAGAAAAACTAAGGAATAAAAGAGTTTCTAAATAAATCAAGCTTAAAAAAAAATTTTAATCACAAAACTTCAACCCACCAAAAAGTTCTGATTAAAAAACAGGGGTCACACTTTTCAGCCTCCTGTGAAGGTGGGAGATGATTGAAAATATTACTATGGGAAACCTTTTAATAAGTACAAAACATCTACCAAATTGCATTCCCCTACATTTATCAAATTTGATAAATAAAATAAAAATCTAATTTTACCGCTTCCCTTTAAAGGGGTGTAACTCCGAAAGGAGACGTCTAGGGAAAAATTATTTAAGAAACACCCAGTATTATAACAAATATATATATGCTAAAAAAAAAAATTTCAACCGGTTTCGGTACTCGTAAGCAATTGTTGAAATTGCGGAAATTTATTATTTTGTCTAATTTGTTTGTTCGAATTTGTGTAAAAATCGGCGAGTCACTATCAGGATATTTCCCTTGTAAGTATTGGATAAAGAAAACTTAGTTAGCTATACTGAAAGAGACACTTTTAGTAAATACTTATGTGATATAAACCTGCATAAAAATTATATTTAAACAAAACAAAAAAAGAATATATGATCTACCGCCACCATCGCGTTGATCCGTTATTCGTTCGTTGGTAATAAAAGTTGTGACCGTGAACAATAATATGCAGGTGCCAATAAAATACTGCATACAAAATGTAATACACTTACAAAAGCTTTATTCACAGCTAGCGTTCGTTTTAATTGTTAAGTTGCACACTGCAACGCCATTAAATGGTCGACTAAATTTGTTACAGTAAGCGACAAAGTCAAAAGATACACGATTTGAAATTCTGTATGGATTCACAAAGTTTTCGTGAATAACAAACAGGTATTCAAAATACAGGATTTCGCGTTGAATATCTAATTAGATCTAAAATATACGACCTTGGAGCTTCACTAAAAAATAATTCGTAGCCCACTGAATATTTCATTGGTGATAAATTGTACTTGTTTAAAATCTGCAACGAGTCGCAACCTACACATTATTTATTTTATTTGCCATTCCGTGTCCCGTTAGATTGACGACTCCGGATACCCTACCCAAAACTACACAGACATAAACACAATATTGTTCATTTTAAATTTAGGTTGTAAGTTACAGTAAGTATACTTCAGCACAAACAACAACAAAAAAAAACTGCCATCAAGGGCCATAATTATGTTTAAAATAATCTGGTGCAGTTCTAAAATACGCACTTCCTGTTAAAATTTAAAGTTTATAGTTATTGGAACAATTCTATCGGTATTTCAATTACAAAAAGTACTTTTTATCTCTTTATTCTCAGAATCAATTTTTTTTTGATCATGTTTTTTAAGTCTATGAAGTTGGCACCCACTTTTTTGGTACTAAAGCTGCTTGAATCAGATAGATAGTAAATACCTCGTTAGTACCCGTAACAAACAATTTTTTACCACCTTTCATAATACAACAAAAACAAAATTGGCCAATTTTACATTAATACCCCACTATTTTAAAATTTTATTTTTTAAGTGTTAAATCGTTAGTACCAGCCTTAACTTAAGCTTGAAAATCAATGGTACCAGTAACAACCATTTTATTTATTCCTAAATACATACATTTTTTTAGGCTAAAACTATCATAATTTTTGGGTGATGTAAAGTAGGTACATAGAGATAAATATACATGTACATAAGGAAAGGTCTTTGGGTTGGCGCGTATTTGATTAGTCCCAGCAAATTAAAATAGTTTTACCTTGAAAAATGTGTTTGTTTAGGAACAAACAAATTTTGTACTTTCTGGTCAAATCAAATCAAATGTGATCAATATTTTTATACATATTTTACTAATCATTTTAATGTAGGTTGCCCTATTGTGTTTTGTTATTTAATTGAAGTCTTTTGTAATTTGATTAACTCTCAATATTTCACGCGCATATCTTCATTTGATAACCGCTCCTGTAATGTGTTCAGCGTTTTACATAATTTGTTTGGCAATATCGTCCTCTACATGGCGATTTATGAGTGTAGGCTGCACTAACTAGCTACTATATTGTTTGCTTCATTGTAATTTACTGTTTTACATTACCTTATAATCAACACATGCACATATAAACAAAAAGCAACTACAGTACATTGATATTTCATTACATACACATTTACAACAATGCTTTTGTAATGGTAATGACTTTCGAGTGCTAGATAATATTTAAAATAAAAAATCAAGTTTGAATTAAAAAATTATCACAACGGACAACGTACATACGAGTATGTGTTTATCAAATATTCCCAATGATAATAATGAGACCGTGACTTAAGATGACTATTATTTGCAGAAAAAAAAAATCAAGGTTAGGATTTTTAATATTTCAAAAATTAAATGACCAAATCCTGGGAAAAATTTAAGGAAAAACAAAAAAAGGTTCGATAAGAAATGAAAAACGGAGAATAACCGAAACAACAAAAGACCAAAGACAATTAAGATGGCTGGGACATATACTTAGGGTTGGATAATTACAGATTGATGAAGTAAGTTTATTAAGGAAGAGAAGTATGGAATAAATTGGGGAAGGTGGAGAAGAATGTAAAAGGAAGAATTAAAGACAGTTGCAGAGTTAAATGGCAAGAAATGAGGAAGTTAGTAGAAAATAGATTTGTATGAATTTTACTATATTAACAAGTGGCTGAAAAACATTTTTGTGAATTTTAATTGACATTTAGATTACTTTAATCGGCTTTGAAGGTTAAAGAATCGTTTTTTTAACAGAAAGACAATTTTTTTAAATGGAACGGTGCTGGTACATGCAGTTATATAAATAGAGTATTTTCTGACGAATTGAAGAATAACAAAATCAGTAACTTGGAAGGCTGCTTCAAAGGCTTGATGTAGGTATTATAAAAACTTATTAAGATATCCTGTTAATCGCAGTACACTGTGCCTAAGTGCAACAAAACAGATTATTGTTCTTTTTTGAAAAGTCTTTGAAGCAGTTTTCCAATTCCAACGTAAGTATAAGTTATTGGTAGTTAAATTCGTAAGAAAAAACTTTATTTGACCCTCCACTGCCCGCGCTATGAGGGATTCCCTCACTTTTTTTTCTTTTGAGTGCAGCAACCGCCCGAGTGCAGTTGTGATCTTAAGCATCTAGGAATGTAATCTATGCTATTTTTGAAGTGGTTAATGGGATATTTCAGAAAGTTGAATAAGGTTTTTAAGGTACACCTGACAATGTTTCTAGGCGAGTTGCTGCGGGGTGAGCGAATCCCTCGTAGCGCGGCCAACGACGCGACTGTGACGTTACGTTTGAGTGTAGTATAACGACGGCATACAAGCCAGCTCCAATTTTTGTCGAAATTTTTATTCTATTAGGTTCTTAACCACGCTGTCTATAATTCTGTAAAAGCAATAACTCCTAAATTACATACAGACTCAATACATCTCATACAAAAACCAGCTAACTTCATGCATAATATGTACATTACCGCGCAATTAAAAAAATTTGCCAGCTCTACCAACACCGTATTAGGTCGAGCTGCAAAGATATTTCTTTTGGCGACATTTGTAAATGTCTCTTTTCATGTGTGAACACGAACAAAATGTGTACTGGATGTTGGAACAATGAAGACTCCAATTAGCTATTAGCAACTTTAACAGTACATTTTTTTGGTTTTTAAATACATTTTTAAATAATTGTATGTTCTTTTTGTGTTTACTTTGTAATTAAATATATTTAAACAATATTAAACGACTTTTAATACGGCGTTACAAATGCCAACGCGGGTAATGGAGGGTTAAATAACCGCATTTACCAACACCTGTCAAAAAACCGATTCTTCAATCTTCAAAGTCGACTAAAATAACCTAAATATTGATTAAAATTTACAAAAACGTTTGTGTACTTGTTGACATAACCGTTCCATTTAAAAAAATTGACTTTTTGTCAAAAAAAAAAACGATTCTTTAACCGTCAAAGCCAATTAAAGCACACTTACTAAAAAAATAAATTTTTGTTCAAAAACTATTTGAAGTTATGAAAATAACCAAAACGGTTCTGCTGTCTCTTTCCATAAATGTAAAAATATACAGGGTGTTCATTTGAAATAACAAAGTTAGGGTCATTTCCGGCAAAACCGGAAGTAAAAAAAATTGTGACATATGTTAGAATAATCCGGTTATTTACACATATCCTACGACTCAAATTTCAATCATCTAAAATCCACACTGAAGAAAAAAAGGGGTGTACCAGAACTCAGTTACACCCGCTATTAATAAAAATTATTGATGTCCAGCAATTATGACAACAAAGTACGTACACTTACGGAATTGCTTCTAAACTACCTTTTTTTTGTGGATTATTTTAATTGTAGATGATTCAGTAAAACACGAATAAATCAATAACATACGTAAATCTTTTTCTATTCATAAAACAATAAGTACAAAACGACATTACATATTACAAAAACATTATTATACGCTTTGCTATGCTGTCCTCATCAGATAATTTTAGGCAATAATCCATAAATCAAGCTTTAAAAGTATATAGCCGAACATTATTTATTACTGTAGCATGCTATAAGCACAGATTAGAACAACAAATAATAAAAATTAATTATATACTCGCGGTTTGTATTCATAATCAATAATTAAATTAACGGTAACTTAAGTTTCATTGTGTTAAAATTAGTTATTGTATGAGTTAAATCGAGGTAAAACCACCATTGACTACAACTTCTTATAATAATACATAAACCTTCAGATATTTGATTTCAAAAGTAATTTAAATAATGTTGCAGAACGGTCGAAAGTTGAATTGCGATGAGGATGTTAAAAATTTAAAAACAGTAAGTTATGAGGAATTCAGTGATCTGTAACGCGTTTGAAAATTTGAAAACATGTTACAAAATTACTAGATTGAACAGATAATGCGATTGTTTAGCGAAACGTTTGATGACAATACATTTATGAGTGACTTTCAAGAAAAATCGGCGGGTTAGTTTATCATATATTTCACATTTTTAAAGCATAATTATTTAACGAATTTTTGAATTAAAGTCAGCCGATTAAAGCTGAAATTCGGATAAACGCACTAAAATATAAACAATATGTACGTAAATAATTCGGAAAATATAAATAATTAATTTTGTTAAAATTACAGTTTATCTAGATAATACACGAGCGTTAAGTACCTGGACAGTTTAAATTTACAATATATCTTCTTATAAAACGCTCACATTTATTATCAAAAATATAACTGTGTAACTGAAAAATTTTAAAATCGAAACATGTACGACCCCAAATAAATTATAGGACACTAAAATTATCATTCAAGATTTAAAAGGTACATTAAAATAATAAGACATTTTTAAAAATCGCTTGACTTATAATATTACCAATTCAAAACTGTTCTTACTTGATTAACTTTAGTAAAGTTTTAACTGCTTTAAGACACGAACACCATTATTTCAAAGACATGGTTTTTTGGAAATCGTTTAAAACTATTTCGTTATTTTTTATTGATTCATAAAAAAAATTAAAATAATTTATCTACCTAATAGTTTTATATTTATATTTTTAATTGCTCGTTTGTGTTAGAAAACCACTTGTTCAAGTTTATCGACCATTTTTTATGGGTTATACAAAAAGTAAAATATGATAACACTTTGTGGAACATAAACTAGCCATAATTTTCAGAACTGCATTACGATAATAATTTTACTACATTTTTATCATAGTTTTTACGTAAAATGCGCTTTAGTAAAAATAAAAACTGAAACTAAAGTTTTAATTTAAAAAACAACTTCATAGGTAATTTTTGGCTCATTTACAACTGATAATACAAAAAACAGTAAATTATTAAAGTTTTTTATGTTCCATTTTTATAATAACAGTGTAAAAGGATGCGCGAAGTGAAAAAACAACAATTTGTAAGCAAAAAAATACGAAATATGTTGTCCATTAGATTTTTAACACGTCCGCTATTAACTTGCACACTTTGTTAGTTACCAACTACTATTTTAATTTGATGTTACAAATTTTGTAAATGTTTATAATAGCGTCATATTTACATTCCTCGTCTTAAGGCATTTCGTATTATTTAGTGCATATTTGTTTAACAAGAATATTTCGAATGCTGTTAGAAGTACATCAACTTTGTATGCAAAATAGACTAGACATTTTGAGAATCTAATGTAATGTAATTATAAGATTATAACAAATTGGATTTAATTTGTACTAAATTAAAAGTTTTCTTGTTTTAGGAGGTCTTTGATACACGCCGTTTGACTGCAAGTTATGTTTTTTAAGAAACGTAATTACGACGTATGTATACAAAAAATTAAAGTACATGTTTTCATCATATTTGTTTTATTGCACAATTTTAGTCAAAAATTTGAAAAATTCTTATATTACGTAGAATAATTATGTTGCTTTGCTATAATTATTATAGGTACATATGTGACGTGTAATGTGAGATGAATAATAATAAAGTCAAAATGTAAGTTTATCGTCAATTAAAATAGAAGTCGTTTTTTAGGATTAAATTAAGATTATTTTAATATTGGTATAAAAAATTAATGAAAAATTAAAAAAAAATGTTTTAAAAAGATTTTGAAAGACTGTTTTCATTAATTAATAAAAGACTCTGTAAATAGATTTTGTATGCAAGTGGCTATTAATTAAGTGAAAATTTTAATTAATGATTAAATATAACGACGCCTCACCATGGGCTAATAAAAAACGAAGGCTATTTAATTTTACCAAGCAATCGATAGCAAAAAAATCAAAGACGTTACTTATTTGCATGTATAGGTATTAAAGTTGATATTGCCAAATTTAGGTACAGTTTAGACTCTAAACTCTTAAATTCAGATCACTTCAGAGATTTACACCAAGAAGAAAAAAGGCTATAACCAGTGGCGTACGCAGAAAAATATTTCAGGGGAGGGTTATTGTTTTAATTTGCAAAAATAACACTCACTAATTTCAAACGGGGCATGGTAATGGTAAAATTAGAAAATGATCTATGGGGGCTAGACACAAAAAGTCAGTCGCAAGAAAAAGTTGCGGAAGGTCCAGGGGGGCAGCAGCCCCCCGGGTAACAGCACCATAGGCAATTTTTTTTAAATTGTTAAGGTCAAACGTACCCAAAAATAGCATTTATGAGTGAAATATACAAACATAATATATTTTTTATGTATGGAAAAGTAGTCGCGCAATTTTGAAATTCGGTAATTATAATTTTAGTTCTTTAAACTTTCGGGGGGGATTTATCCCCCTAATCCCCCCCCCTTGCATACGTCACTGGTTATAAATTTCGCATAAATACATAAATTTAAACTTCAAATTTATAGTGTAAAGTGTAAGAATTTTTGAAATTAAAGTAAACTATGGGATTCTGTATTTTTAGATATCGGACACGTTAAAGCATATTAGTTTTAATGTATTCAAAAATCCGACAAAATCGTCCGAGTGTAGATGCATACCCTCCGGAAATAACGTAGTATTAGGTTAGTTAAAGAATACTTTTTCTTTTATATAAAAAAAAAATGGATCGGCTTAATTTGTTCTGCAGGTGCGCTTATCCACTGGAATCAGCGATCAGTCTTAAATTTGAGATTGCATGTTACGGCCGATATAGATACACGTGTAAGAGTTAATTTTTAAATGTCTTAAGAGATTGGGATTGGCAAAATTCATCTGGGTGTCGGAGCTTGCCTTCTGATGTTAGCGATTCGCCCAAAATTTGTGAATACCTGTTGTCAGAAGCGTCGAGAGGGAAGGCGCGATGGGGTAAAATTCCCCGGGCCCGAGATTCACAGGGGTCCGCACATTATTCCAACATTTGTTTTTTAGTAAGTAAATTTTAAATAATTTATGTACTTGGGGCTACGTAAAATTGTTCCCCGGGCCCAGAGACGTCTTTCGTCGCCCCAGCCTGTTGTGTGTGATATCAGACGTTAGAGAATTTATTTTCGAATGTATTTAAATATAAAATCTGTCGGGTGTAGGGGGTTGTTCATTGAGATCCGAGATAAGCTCAAAATAATATTATTAAAAGTAGAAAATCGGTATGCGTGTATAAATACTTACTCCGTTTTCCATCTTTTCGTCCGATTCTGATTCAGATTTTTTGATCCTCTTGCAGTTGTCAAGATCGAGAAGATCTTCAGAGTCGCCGTTATATTTTCGTTTCTGTTCGATCGAAAGTTTGAGTCCGGCTTTAATGAGTTGCGAGCATGTGTGTTGGATGCTTGGGGGTGCGTTGGTGGGTGATTCCAACTGACTGCAGCTCGAACTATTCGAGTCGTTGGATAAAGAAGTGAGCGGACCGATGCGGGTCTTGGGAGCATCATTGCCAAAGGAGTAGTTATCTAATGGATTGGTCATGGCTATCAGAGAATTTAATATCTCCGGAGTTCTAGGTGTTGTACAAGCGTTTTCCACTGCCAACAGGCTGTTGACGGCCGATGTGGCCAGGTTTACATTTAAGTTATACATAATATCACGTCTGTTTTATAAACTAAATCACAATACGACAGCGAGTTGCACTCGCGCACTTTAATATTAGTATCAACGTTTTTGTTAAAGAGTACAGTTTATTTTGGTGCTCTGGTAATTTGGTAACTGTCAGCCCCAAATCATCTATATGGATTTTCTGAGCTGTGGTTATTTGAATCCAGTGTCCAAGGTGAATGCAATCTGAAAATTAAAAGAAAAATTACAATTAAAACCAGTCGTATTATAAATAACTTAATGAAATATCCCTATTTCTCAAAAACAACTTAAGAATCAACGTCACAGAAATCTTTATTGCAAGGACAAAAAAAACTAGGTTTTCATATTTTTGCCAAAATGTGGATCTTCAGGTTTGAATAAAAAACTAAATAATTAATTTAAAACGAATTCTCATAACAAGAAATGGCAACAGATTGGTATACATATTTGCATTCATTATCGAGTGCTTTTAAGTATTTGTACCTCAAAAATAGTCAACTAATTTAAGGATCGTAAGCTGCTTATTCGCCCACTTCAAATAAGTCAAAGATGTGGTCGTTGTTTTTTATAAATCATAATTTATCAGCGGTTCTGAACGTGTTTCGATGTACCCCTTGGCCCCACTGTGTAGCGTCATGTACCCTTGTCAACTGGTTATTTCAAAAGAACTATATAACATACAGTGTAAAAAATATTTATTGCAAAGATAGTTGATTCTTACTTTTCACCAATTATTTATTCTGGGCTTTGTATGTGACACGTACCCCCTGTAGGAGCTTTACGTACTCCTTGGGGGTCCATGTACCCCTGTTTCAGAACCTCTGATTTAAAGCAACATATAAGCAAATAAAAACAAAAAAGTGTCATAAATAATTAAGTACAACATAGTTTGTTTTAACAATTATCTGGTCAAATAAATCAACATCGTGAGTTGTAATTAATCAGATGTGACTGTAATCGTTGTATTTTACTAAATTAATATTGTTTATACTGACACCCCGCCCGAGATCAATTATTTTATTTTACTTCAATTTTATTTCATTTACTTTTAATTGAATAACATTGCAACAAATGCTGATGCATCAGTTACTAAAACATGTAACACTTCAAAGGGGCCAAGTCATGAGGATTTCAACTTTAGTAAAACACATTCACGTTAAGATTACGGTCATAACTTGGGTCCTACAACGCCAGAATTTGGGTTTCGTCAATCAACAAACTATTTGTTGATAAAATTGTACAGCACAAGTAGAACAAACTACTCGCACAAATATGTGTTTATAGGAAAGAAAGACAAAGATGCAACTACAATAAAAAAGAGCTAGCAACAGGGAATCTAAAATCTTGGGACATTCGCACAGGGATAGGGAAGAACCAACCACCGAGAAATGTACAGCCAGTCGAAAAATTAAGGAGTTTGTTGTTAAAATTGTTGTGTTTTATTTGTTTCTTACTGTGTACTAATTGCTCAAGACCTGTGTACTACGTAAAACAACGTTTGAGGGTCCAACCACTTTATAAAGACTATCACGAACCAAATTTATCAACAATATACATAAGAGTAATAAGTAGGTACTCTTCCCAAACAGTGCGGTCGGTCACAATACATAAAAAATTAATGGTTCAAAAAGGTACTGCATAAGTTTTCAAATGTGTTTTTTTTAAAACTTCATACCAATAAAATTAGCAGTCCAAAAAAGATACCTTATTTTTTATGTTTTTGCTAGTAAACATAACAAAAATTATGAATGTAACAAAAACATTAAATAAAAAATTATAATCTGTATACAATTAGGATTGAAAGAATTTTTTGTTTATTTATGTATGTGTGTTCTAGTTTTCCTAACAAGAGTTTTGTTCGAACACTTTAAATGTGTCACGATATAACTTTTATCGTCTTTAGTAATCCGATACATCTGAGATAGGCGTTTTGTAAGTTATTAAAGCACATGTTATACTTAAAGTTTAACGGACCAGCAATATTCAGTTTATATATTTTCTTTATGCTTTGCAACGAACTGGACAGAAAGTTGAAATTATTTATAGATTTATTATTGGTTTACAAAAATGGCTCACGGTGATGTTTGCAAAAGATAGATCTTAAAATACAACACAACATGTGGTTGATTTCGTCTCTTTATCTCCAAAATACAGCTGCAACCGAAATAAAAAATAATATCACAGTAATCAGTAGCGCAGCGAAAGAATTATGGAAACGTTACAACCAATCGACAAAATTGAGAGCTGAAAATATATCAACAATATTCTCACTTGAAACATTAAACAACTAGATTACTTATTTTAGTTTAAGGCTAGTTTTTATGTAAATAAATACGAAGACAAATGGAGTAGATTTAGTACATGGACACTAATAAAGTCTCACCAGATTTTTTTGATTTGAATACTGTGTAGGGGAGACCGGAGATAAAAGTAACACGGGTAGGTTGTAACAGTGCCTATAGTTTCTTTAATTTTTGTTACATGACGCCCCAAGCGCTTGAGCAATGTTCATTTACATCCATCCATCCACCTTCCTACCTACATTGCTAGTTTTCATCTGTTATAGGGGTTAAGTTTTTGCCAGCCAGTCACTATTTTTCGCCTAAATGTTAATGCGTTGTGTTACAGGTCTAGTGACTTTTAGGCGATTTCTAAAAGAGGAACACAAAAGTACCTAGATTATTACCTATGTTCTAATTTTTGTTGGCTATTGGTGGATGCAATACAATTTGGCGTTGGAATCGTGGTTAATTGGGAATTCCCTCCAGTTTGTTTTGTGTACACTTGGGGTCAAAAGTAACAATGTTACAACCAACTTCAATCAATGTTTTCACTTGCAAATGTTCACTCTTACCACATAATTGGTGGTTTTCTTCGTAGACGAGAACATACAAAACTTGTCGGATTAATTTTCCAATTTGTTGTATTTTTTTGTTTCACATTTGTGAATATTGATAATCTTCACTTATCATATTCTATGGTAACAAAGTTTTTTATTTTATTTTTCCATTTTGCTAATGTGTATTTTGGAATCAAATATTAATTTTGTTAATGAATACTAATATATTTACCCACTACTTATGAGCTGTGTAAATTATTTTGCCGTTACAACTTACCCCGATCATTGTTACTTTTAGCCCCAACGTTGAGGTTGGAAGTAACAGCTGTCTTACTACAGAAAAAAATGTTTTCTCACATATGCTTTACGAAACGCATGAAATAAACATCTTGGACGGAAGACAAATGTCCAATCTATCATTAAATCAATTTGCATGTAAAAAACTTGTTATACTTTATGAGAAATTAAATAAAAACAAAAAAATGTTACTTTCATCTCCGGTCTCCCCTACTAACAAATATCTGTCTAAATAGTTTTTAACTTTTTCCTTAGATTGAAATAATTGAATAATTGAAAATATAATTAGGTACTTTTTTTCTACGCCACTGATATATTTAAACAGCATAGCGCGTTTATGCAGCAAGGCGTCCTCGATCAAGCTGGATAGATGGATGAGTATTTCGAAATACAAAGAACGCTTCTACATTCTATAAAAAAAACACTATCATTTATCAATACACCGAAACCTATTTACAATGCAAATGTTTTAAAACGTGCCTTTTTACTACTTTATGGTCTATTGTGGTAAAAATTGCACGGCCAGTTAACCGGATGTGGTCATTAAGTTAACCAAATGGTATTTCTGACTGTTACACGCTTTAAATTAATTTGTGTCGAGACATTTTATTAGCCTAATTTTAATTGTCTTTGTATAGCAAACATGTTTTTGTGTTTTCATGACAATTGTCGTTCGTTCGAACGATGTTTTTAAACGTCTTGTGGTGGCACCGAGCTGAACTGAGCACTTTCGTGTTTGCTAATTTTAGTTCTGTAATTATATGCCTGGAAACTCGATAGAAACATAATAAATCTTAGCACAGCGTTTTTATAAAATTTTCGGAGCGTTTTATATGAACCCGATTCATACAGGGTGTGTAAAAAGTCCGGCTGTAGTCAAACATTTCCAGATAAGATTTTAAACGAGGCAGCCTTTGAAAGGTCTTCATTAAAGCTATCAATAAAAGATAACAGGGCCGGCGCAAGAGTAACTGACGCTCCCAGGCAAAAAAAAACATTAGGCGCCCCTAAATATTATCGCGTAGTATGTTTTTGTGGATTCACCCAAACGTCAAGCAGCAAATGAACGAACAAATTTTAACGCGGGTAAATTCCCAAAATCAATATCACGTTTATAAACTTTTAAATATTTTTTTAATACATTTTTAAATACATATATTCATATGTATATGTATATGATTACTCCTAATATTTGTGTAGATAGAAAATTTGACGTCTACAATGCAAACATTAAAAAACATGAATTTTTTGCTTTTTTGCTTTGGCGAAATTTTAAATTAATTTATCTATATCGATTGTTGATGCAATTTCATACTCTACAAATATATTGTTCCTAGACCAATGAGTCTGTTCCTTATACATCTAGTGCGATCTACGGTTTTATAAGTTTTAATTTTAAAAAACTCCTTTCTGGGCTTGCTACCGATACTGGCAATGCCGCAAAAATTTAGGAACGATAAACACATTTGGAAAACTATTTTCTAAATAATTTTTACCTCTATCTAAAAAGACATTTAGATAATAAAAAAGGATATTTGTAATTCACTACATAAATAGGTACGTTCCGTCAATATCTCTCGAAATACCATGTTTTAAGTAATTTTAATGTCAAAAAAATTTTAGGCCGTTTTGCTGAAACCATTTTTTTTGTAATTTAATTACATAAGTATTTGAAAAAAAAAAACGTAGACTTTACTAATTTTAAATAAACAATTACATTATCAATAACAAAAAAAATTAAAGTCTACCGAAAATTTTTGTTTAAAATCTATTATGATTTCATCCTCTGCTTCATACACAAACTGTTTTTTTCCAAGTCGAAGTCTTTCTTGTTCAAAATTAGGCATTACACTTTAGACCTCAGCAGTGTTTTCAGTACCTGTTAACCTTTTTTCAAATTCATCATTTCGCTTTTTTTATGGGTAAGGCTGGCGCCCCTAGGCAATTGCCTAGGTTCGTCCTATCGTAAAACCGGCCCTGAAAGATTAAAAGACGTTTTTGGCGGATACAGGGGAATTATAAATGGAATACTCTGCATATAATAATTAAAAACACGTAACAAAGCCTGACACTTTCAAATCTGTATAATTTAAACTAATATATCGTAATTATGTCATTGTGTAATTATTGCAAAAATAAACAAAATTACAGGAAATAATTTCGTTCGTATAATTTACAGTGTACAAAATTTTGTGATGTTGAAATTTAGGTTTATAGTTTCCAAATTATAATGGAAGTGTTACAAAGTTCAAAACGCCCCGTATTAATAATTTAGCTTTAGAATTGGACAACACTTTTGCCTATTCAAATAAATAACGACACAATAATTTTAACAACTCATTTAATTGTCTGTTTCGGTCAGGTCAGGTTTTTAAATAAATTAATTGAGTTTATAAGCATACTCTTTAGCTATAACAAACCTCATAAATAATTAACTTAAAATAATTAGATTTCTTCAATAATTATGTTTTAAAATGTAAACTTGATGTCATTATAATTATAAATGCCCTGTACAAGTCAATTTTTTTTATAAATTCCATGTAGATAGCTTGGGCAAAAACCTCCAGCATGGCCCCTCGTTCAAAATTTTATCTTCATTCGCAACGGAGATATTTGACCGTTACCGGGCTAACCGAAATTTTTATATGGACTGTATGAATTAAATTTAATATTATATTTCTGAGAAGTAATTATTGTTCTAGAATTCTGTACATATATCGAGGCGGAAATCCATAGGTATTGTAATGGGTTTGAAACAAATACAGTAGCAAGTACATTTATTCATCATCACAAGCGGAAGATGTTTATTTGCTTATTATTTGACGAATTTAATTTAAATTATTTCTAATGTCTTACGCCAACGCCAATGTAATTATATGTTATGCCTTAAGTTAAGCCTAGTTTTAGGCTGCACCGCCACGGTTACGATAAATTAGTCTGTTCTAAAAATAAATTTAGTTGTAATAATAAATACAAACAACAAAGTTTCGTGCTAGAAGAAAAATTATGACACGTTTATAAAGAAAATACAAGTAAGTTTAAAATAAGTAATTAATCAATTTTTCTAAGAAAAATTAAAATATTGGGCTTCAGAGCTAGCCCTAAAATTATAGTGTACGGCGTGCAAAAATCTCCAATTAAAAAAGAACGGGTCGCGTAGTTGACTGGATCGACTTAAATTTGAAGCAGGGATGGCAATTACAACAAATTTAATTCGCGACTTTTTATATTTAGGTACAATAAAACTACTTATCAATCTTTTGTTTAGTCATCAAATCGATTTAACTTAGCATGCTATATATTTATAGGTATCCTAAATCAAATGGCAAAATAAACTCACATGAAATACACTTTAGGTACCTATGTTGTTTAACTTAGTACACATGAAAATGTTAAACAAAATTCTACACGTCTTAAATATAATAAATTAATAAAAATTACTTTCGAGGTAAATGCATTATGTTTTATTTGCATAGATAAGAAAAGTTCTAATAACCTACGAATGGTCATTTCTTAAAACAATACAATTTTTAACGTACTTGATAGTAATTGAAAATAAGTAGAATATTTCACGGTCTCATGAACATTTAAGTGTTAACGATTATGCTTTTTACGTTGTTTGTGGTTTTAAACAAATACGAGTAAATTAATACCATTTTCGCTTTAATCTTTTTATTGTATGACATGTACAAGCAATCGTAACTTGAGCGCAATTTATGCTTTTTTTAAAGTGAGAAATTAAGTTTAACGTTAATATTAAACGTAGTATGTAATATTTCAGTTACATAAAATAAAATAAATTATTTCGATTGTTTTGTATTATCACAGCAAATTAAAATGCAGTTTGTACATGTCGGGCCAGCAATGGTATTTAATTATAACAAATTAGATTACTTAGAAGTCGATGATGTTGATATATTATAGTTTATAGTTATTTTTAAATATTGGTTTTCAAGACTATTGATATATTCCACAGAGTAAAAACGTCACAATTGCAACTTTTGCTGACGATACAGCCATCTTGGCAATTGGTAATGACAATATAGAAACAGCTGCTAAACTTCAAGAAGCATGTAACAAAGTAACCGATTGGACTAAGAGGTGGAGAGTAAGAATCAACGAGAGTAAATCAGCATATATTGACTTTACTTACAAGCAAAATGAACAATTTCCGATATCAATAAAAAATGCCAATATTCCACATTGCGATACAGCAAAATACTTGGGAATGAATCTGGATATTCGTCTTCTTCGATGGAAAGAACATATAAAGAAAAAAAGAAAAGAACTTGACCTTCCTTAAATACAAAAAATGTACTTTCTGATTGGAAGAAAATCACAATTGTTTGTGCATAATAAATCACTACTATACAAACAAATCCTTAAGCCAGTCTCGACTTATGGGGTTCAGCCCTGGGGATGTGCAGCCAAAAGCAATTTAGATAAGATACAGGTATTTCAAAATAGAGTGCTCCGAGGTATTTTCGATGCTCCATGGTACTATCGGAATGACCACCTACACAGAGATCTGAAGATTCCAACCGTCAGAGAAGAAATCACAAAGTTTGTAGAAAAGCACGAGGGAAGACTTCACTCCCATGGCAACACCGAGGTGCTGCAGCTCCTAGATAATGCTGGTTTGAAAAAAAGGCTCAAGACGATCAAACCTTTTGAACTGGTGTAGTGTGTATCGCGATACAGTGCTAAAGCCGAGCATAGTGCGTAATACGACAAACTTGTGTTTATGTTAGAAACCAAGAAACACTAATGGGGACATCTTGGAAAAATACCTAGTCTTGAAGAATTTTAGAATAAAATTGTAGGTTAGTCTCTCTAGACTAGTAACAATATTTAAATATAAAAAAAAAAATCAAATCTTCGTACTATCAGCTGACGAAGTCGTTTGAAAAAAAATTAAACCATTGTTTTATTCTATTAAATATTAAACTGAAAAGTTCAGATTATATATTGCTATTTTATGATATTGTGATACCAATAAATATCGATAAAATTTCAATATCAATATTCAATTTCTTTTTACACCTGCTACTACGCCCTGGACACAATATTGATATTCAAAGTTACAAAGTCTCTAGATGGTTTTTTAATGCGTGTTTGAAACTTATCAAAGTCATCGTTTACTTAAAAAAAATAGTGATTAAAGCAAACTTACATAAAACAATAGTTTCAAAACAGCGTGAAAGTTGCACATATTCTTTAAATGTTTAAATGAGTAACTTTTAATTGCAAAAAAATAACAGCAAAAGTGAGTCGAAGATGCAGCAACCTCTTCCAGCACCTGCGAATCTTGACCTACGCTTTATTAACATATCTATTCACACCGGATGGCAAGAAGCGTAACTTAAAAAAGAAGTGGAAGGTGGCAACATGACATTCGAAACGGGAGAAGCAAGAAACCAATAACCATCTATTTCATAAATAACAATAACAATAAATTAAATAAATATACTGCTGCTTGAACACTATTCAAATGATGATTAATAGTAAACAGTTGGGTAAGAAAGTGCAACACAAGCAGTTAAAAGTATAAATTTATGTCGATTCTTTAGATATCTTGTACATCTTTTAAAAATAATCATTAAAACAAACAAATTTATATGCATTAAATTTCTCTTATTTGTTCGTAAACCTTTCCATTCCCGTTCTAAATGAAAATTCTTTAAAGTATAAAAGGATCGGTGTCAATTTAGCAACTGAAATACGTTATAATCGACTTTAATGTAAGAAATATGTTCAAATAGCTAACCCAATGAGAGTAAAATATTTTATTACAACGCTTAACACGCATACTGGAACGTATATTAATAAATACCCGCGCCACATGCGGGCGGGTAGCATTAGAATTACATTTTATGAGCTTAATTTCAGGCAAAACCGACCTCAATGTACTACACTGTAGTAACTACTAACTACAGCGTTGCGTTCTCTCTAACCGCTAATTCATTGGGTACACACATCACGAATTCGGACAAAAAGAAAGGACCCGGTCCTTGAATTAAACGCATATATTATAAAGTTGCAATTTTTAATCGAGTGTTAAGACGACGCTGAGAAAATATTTTGATTTATATCCATTTATTAGAGATATAATACAAGTCTAATAATTAATTATTACGTTTAGGTGGTCAAGGTTTTTATAAATCGTGATTTAAAATTTTATGCGATGTTTTGAGAGATGGGGCCCCGTTAGGGCGTCCTGCATGTACAGGTGGGTTGCATTTTTATATCGGTACCGGTTTTAGCTGTTATTTTTATTGGTATAATCAAATAACCGTATATCATATACAAAAAAATACCCATTAATTTTCGAGTAAATGTTTTAAACTGTTTTGTTTTGATTATTGCCAGAAATCAACATTGATATGATGCTTTAAGCACGGTCGAGTCTAGACGTTCAGCAATAGTTCCAAAACAATGGAGCAAGGACAGTTTATCACTTTATATTCCATAGTAACTATGTACTACATGAACACAAAAAAATATACATGGCGCATATTAATACAAATTTTTAAACTTTGTGCTAAATAACAATCATAGATTGACTTCTAAGTCGGCCACAAATTAAGTTTTTCAAACTTCAATGCCTACCAGCTATCAGAATCTATCAGGCCCTAATGTTTTAAAGTTATACCTAAATTAAATTGGTAAAAGTGCATTTACAGGGTGGTCCAAATTCGATGGAATTACATGGGTATCTCGCTTAATAGTCAATATAGAGAAACGGTTGAATTACCAAAAATGTGCAGTTTTTTGAGACAAACTCAGAACCGTTTTCAAAAATATTCTATCATTTTCGGTTTTTGAAGCGAAAAACTGTTTTTATTTGTTATATTTATAATGCGTCATATCTCTGTTATTGTAGTAAACAACGAAAAAGTTTATAAAGATTATTTTTAGAAATTTTTATGTAGATTTTGATAGTACTAAAAAAAATTTTACGCTCGCCGTTAAAGAGTTATGACACAAACTCACCTTTTTTTTTTTTTAAATAGAAGCTATAGTTGGCTATGACCTATTTAAATTCCTTATTTTTTTCTCATAAAAATATATCAGGGTTAATGCATTTATTTTAATAATACGCAAGTTACAAAATTTTTTTAATTTTTTTTTAAATGAGAAACCAAAAATAGGCCGGAAAACAAAAAAAAAACAAGAAAAACCGTAAATGATAGAACATATTTGAGAACTGTTCTGAGTTTGCCCCAAAAAACTGCACAGTTTTGGTAACTTAACCGTTTCTTTATCTTGACTATTAAGCGAGATACCCATGTAATCCCATCGAATTTGGCCCACCCTGTACACTAAAAGGACATCAAAAATGTTTGGTTTAATTTTTAGTAAACCTCTTCTACATCTGTTGAGTTCTAAATACCAACATGATTTAACAATGCTCAACACTTCGCGTTTTTTTTTTAGAAAGAATTCCAAGAATCTGCCACCATACGTTTTTCTAAACCATCTGTAATATATGAGAATTTGGATGTGACAGATTTATACTATTTTAGGGACGCATATAACACGGTAGTATTTTTTAAAACTACGTATAACATCTTATATATTTAATGCTGTGTTGTGATAAATTGTTAAAAACTTAAAAAACATAACAATTTGTTCTTACTTTTCATTTAACGAAATATTTAAATATAAAACTTGTAACAAATAATTGTTCTCACTAAAGAATTTTCTGTGAAATAAAACGAACCGTGTAATTGCAGGTTTGTTTAAATTTTTATAATAATAATAATAATGTAATTTATTTGGCGATTTGCTAATTTTGTTTACATTTTATAACTTACGTACTTACATAAATATATAAAAATTAAAACTTTTCCTTGATATACTGCAGTTACATCTAAACCTTACAATATTAGTTTCATTGTTAAGTTGACTTGTTAGATCGTTAGTCCTTTATAAAATAGAGAATTTTAAGTGTAATTTCGTGTCCCGAATGGCAATTTAAAGTTTTTACAGTTTCTAGTCGAATAATTATGAATATCAGAATTTTGGGTTGTATATTTTAACAAAGAATTTGGAAGCAGGTTATTTATAATCTTGAAAATGAAAGTAATCATATTAAAAATTATCCTTTGTTTAATACTAAGCCACTGTAGGGTATCTAGCAGTAGAGTAATTTTGGTGTATCTGGAACAGTGTAAAAAAAAAGTCATAGCTTTATTTTATAATTTTTAAAGCCGGTCTAAATCATTAGTTTCGAAATGGGGTGCTATGATACGTTTATATATTAAAATTTTAGTAAGGACTGGAAGTTTACTGCTTAATCTACCAAGAATTTTGTAGCAATCTACAAAACTATCCAGCGATTATATTACTTCCTTCGCATTGAAAATTTACACAATGCAAATTTAAAATTTGCATTTATTTTATTGTCTATGTAGTGCACTTATCGCTAACAACAAAGCACTTAAAACGAATTACTATCAGCGAAATATGCGTTGAATGTTTAAATAATAAACTTTAAACGTAACTATTATGGTGTTAAGCCATTACAGTAAAAATGTTTATTTTGAACGTAAAAAATATGCACCAGGCATTAAGAAACATTGTAATCTATACAATACGTGTTTGTCAAGAAAGTGGCCTTAGTTTTATCATTCTGATTACTTATTCGATTTTAACCAAATTTAAGTAATATGTCAACGACAATTACTTTAGATATTTAGTGCACACATGATTATATTATACAGAGTGTCCCAGTTATCGTAAACGGTAGATATACAGAGTTGGTTAAATAAGTTAAAATGATCTATGATTTGAGAGCAACTATTCCATAAAAAAATCTTGAAAAAGTTAATAGTTTTTACGCTATTCATATTATATAAATCGGTTCTATAGCGTCTGTCGGCGCTGTCCGATCCCCAGACTGTTCCGCCACCCCTTCCTATCCTGCTATACTGGTCCACTTGCAGATTTCTTTCACTCATAGCTCTCTATATGCCATCGTTTTATGTCTTCCTGGGTCTGCCTCGTTTTCTCCTTTCAGGAGGGATCCAATCCAGCGTTACTTTTGGCATTCGATGGTCTGCCATTCTTCTTACCAGGGCTGCGGAGTCGGAAAAAAAAGTCGACTCCGACTCCGACTCCGACTCCTGATAATTTTAGTGGACCGACTCCGACTCCGACTCCGACCAAATTAAATACTAAGACATTTTATGGTGTGTAATATAGCAAAAAAAATAACAAACATAAAAAAATTATTTAAAAATTAAGTTTAAACTTTGCGGCAAAGGACCATCTCGCAATTTTTTGTTGTACTCAGAGTCGGAGTCAGAGTCGGTACATTTTTTCCGACTCCGACTCCGACTCCACTGACCAGAAATTTCTCCTAAACTCCGACTCCGACTCCGACTCCGACTCCACAGCTCTGCTTCTTACATGTCCGTACCAAATTAATTATCGTCTTTCTGCCTCTTATATTATAGTTTCCCTCAGTCCAATTAGATCTTTAACTGTTGCGTTTGGTACCCTAGTCTAGAGAAAGAGATTCTACATGATTTTCTTGGGGCATCCATCTCCAGAGCTTCCAGCCTTGTTTTATCTGCTTCTGTCCACCTCCGCTTCATACAATACTACTAATAACTGTGTTGTAGGTATTAAAATTAAACCGCAGTTTTTTCTCTCTTGTTGTTTATAAATCTTAAAACATTTATACACAAATTCACAAATTTCGATTGCTTTCGTTGATTTAATTAAAAATGACAACGTAAACAAAACCGTCAAAATAAATCCGCAATAAAATTAAAATGCTTAATACGTGGTATATAATATCTTATCAAAACATGTTTGTGAAATAAAAGAGGATAAACTAAGTGAAAATCCTAAAAAATTGAATATAAAATAGCACGAAAATTTATGACCAGCAGATAAATAAAACGAAAAAGACAAATTACGAATATTAAATCTGGCAACCGTGAAAATCCAATTTCGTGATTTACCTTGAAATTTTGATGTCACTAAATTGTAAACATCTACATTTTTAGACGGTATTCATAAGACATATTTTGTGTTTGAACAAATCAACAAGTACTTTTTGTCTTTGAATAATCGAATTCGTGGTTATGTTTAGAATACATTATTTATAAATCTGTATTGTGTTTTTGTAACACTAACACCTACAGGTATCAAAATCAAGTTTCTATTTAATTTTTGATGTGTTTTACAACTATATCGTCTTTAAATTTGTACAACTGAAATCTAATAACTTTGATCCATTTGTATTTTATATTTAAACACAACCATAAGCTATTTTAAAACGTTTAAGTATAGTATATTTCGATTTATTTATTAATAGCAATTTTAGGAACAACTTTACTTTAACTGACTTTGTTAGAAGTTGAAGTTACGTGGGCTAATAAAACTAGACTTGCTGAACTTAAATACGTAAAAATTATTTGGCTCTCAATTAGCGTAAAAATTTATTATGTAAGTTCCGTTTAACAGATTAGGTTAAGTTATCGGCAATCCCGAAGAGAAGCTCATCACGGTGTGTTCACAAGTGGCGCAAACGTAAGCATCAAAGAAATACCGTTTGTTTTCTTGAAAATATTAAAATCAGAGTGTATATGTCCTTTCTCACGGCCGTCATTCATTTTGCCGGTAAAAGAGGGTCAGGTTAGAGGTCTGTAAAAGCTTTTTTTTAAAGCAATAAACATTTAACTTTACATATGTTGTCTGCTTACTTAATTATCTAATTAATTAAAGGCTAAAAAAATAAATTAATGGTCCTCATAATTGAAATTTTAGTTTCAACTGAAACTGATCTGATCCTTATAGATCTAAATGAGCTAAGAAAAGTGGCAAGAAACTCAGAACGTAATTCAAAACGTCAAAAAATGACAGTTGTGAAACTTGGGTATGTTATAAGATTTATGTTATTTTTAGCTTATTTTAAGGCAAAATCAATACAAATACAGTTTTATATATGCCTTAAAATCATATTTTTACAAATACATTTTAGCTATCCTAACATGACAAAATTCGATTTAAATAACTTAACCTTATCTGTCAAACGGAACTTTAATAATTAATTTTTACGCTAATTAATTGAGAGCGCCAAATAATTTAACATATTTGAGTTCAGCAAGTCTAGTTTTATTAGCCACACAATTTTATCAATTTCCGACAAAGTCCGTTAAAGTAGAGTTAAGCCAAATTACCTAATATACCATTATAACTTTATATACAATTTTTTTTTCCAAAAAATATTGAAAATTTGTTGATACTTATATTTTTATAAGATAAATTTGATTATGCAACCAAGTAATTTAAAGGAAAAACTTACTAACGCATCTACACCGTCGCATTTAAATCTGTTCGTTACTCCCATTTCGAAAAACGTTGGTTTAAGCTAGGGGTCGCAAACTCAAATGTTACTACGAGCCAGTAATTTACATGTGTTAGTAACACGGGCCGTATTGAGGTGAGGAGCATTTTTTTTTTTTTTAGCTCATAGCCTCAGTGCCACGCGAGCTGTATTCAAAAGTGAGGACCTTTTTTTTGGTTACGAGCCTCTTTGTCACGAGCCTCTTTTTTTCAGTATTTTAGTAATAGTAGCGACGGAATATATTCCATACTTGAGGTCGCGGGCCGAATATAGAGGTAGAGCCTTCGCGTCGGATCAGGTCCGCGGGCCGCCAGTTTGCGACCTCTGGTTTAAGCGGTGTGTTATAAATTTGATAACTTGGACTAAACAATAGGGGAAAACCAGTGGCGTAGGAAAAAAAGTTTATATTGACAGAACGGGTAATAATATTCTCCATTTAAATATGACAGCTACAGTTTTTACTGACAAAAAGATTTGCAAAGCTTTTTGTTTAAAAGAATTAGCTCCATAAAAACAATTAAGTGAGGTTACCTTAAAGCACTTCCTTTATTAATATGCATACATATGTAAATATTGTTCACACACGAAATGACAAAACAACCTGAACGCACAGAAAACGAAAAACTGATAACTGATTTTTACGAAAAGATGCAAATTAAAACGAAAATCTACTAATTGCACACGAAATGACAGGTCAACCTGAACGTCGCAGAAAACGTCAATAATACTACGCCACTGATATTCTAGTTTGACACTGAGATACCAAAAAAAAGTGTTCCATCAACTGCAAAAAGTAAACTATTTTCCATCGCCGCCGACCTTATACCATACGTCGTTGTATGCGCCTTAAGACGACGCTCTGCTACATGTAGGGTTGCCAACTCTATAAAATCCCAAAAAAGGACACTTCTCACCAGAGCCCCCGCCTCCACCCCCCAGTCCCAAGAAATTTTCTTACCGATTCTCAAAACGTGGAGCAAAAAAAAAACGATAATACATAGTATATTATATTTGTATATAGGTAATATATAATATATAACTATTAAGTTATTCAAATTATAATTAACAGTTTTTATTTTTAAAATTATATTTTCTTTGGTTTTACGCACATTTCAGCAAAGCCGAATCGTTTTTAATTTTTTCTGCAAAATCCAAACATGTTTCGTTTAAATTAAAGTAAATCATAAGCTCACTTTTAATAAGTTTTACAGAACATCGATTTCGGTCGTCACGCCATTTAGCGTTCATTACACTGAAAACCCTTTCACAAAAAGCAGATGTACCAGAAATACATAGCACAAAAGATATTACTTTGAAAATATTTATAAACTTATCACAATTTTTTAAAATAATGTGCTATTTGCTGCTTGTACTTGCACATTCAGAATATAACTTGGAATTTGAAATAGTTTCAAAATTTTTACTTATTACCGCGATCTCTTCAAACAAATCGTTCATATTCAGAGCAAGTCTTTCTTGCAATTTTAAAGTTGTGATTATTTCAACAAAATGTTCATATTTTGGAAATATATTATCAGTTAAGCAAATATGAGACAATTTTCCATTAATAGTGTTTTGGTTAAAATCAATTTTTTTTTCAAATAGTTTACAGAATATATATAAAATAATTTAAAATCTTCTGTTATCTTTACTTTTTGGTTTTTTGTGAAGCTTTTCATAACCGAAAAATTCTTCATCCAATCTTATTTGTAATTTTTGTTTCAAATTCATCATAATATGATGGGAAATTTAAAAGTTCTTTACTAATAATATAACTTAATTATTGTATTAATTTTTGCATTTTTTTCTTTTAACGTTCTTGTTAAACATTTTACTGAAAAAAGGACAAAAGGCGTCCTTTTCATATTTGAAAAAGGACAAGGACATAAGGTGCCTAAAAAAGGACTGTCCTTTTCAAAAAAGGTCAGTTGGCAACCCTAGCTACATGGTACGTTAAAAAACATAATTTCATTAAAAAAATCAAGTTGACCTTCACATGACCCCCTACAGGTCGACCTATCAAGAAACCATCAATATCATATTATATGTCCCTCGATACCAAGCAAATATTGTCTCAAGCCTGTTTTCCTATCATTAGTACCAGCTGAGATATTCAGGTGGTCTGTTTTAAGCGCCTCACTCGGTATATGCTGAATGGTGTAATAAAAAAATTTTGCAGAACATTTTAAAAATGTTATGGCTTTGAATTAATCTGCCAACTCATTGCACTTTAAACACAAAACATTGGCAACTACTATATGATTTTAAAAATTTAGCGTATTCGTCAATTATGAATTATGAATTATGCGGCAGCTGTTTGTAGACACAACCAAAATAAAATTCAACTTTAAACCTTCATGGCTGATTTAAAAACAGTTTTTTTCATGTTAAAAAAATAAATAGTAAAGTCAAACTTCCCGTTTATGTCTGGGATGATATTAAACCACATCCCTCTTAATTTGAGATAAAATGGCTTGGATCTCTTTATTAAAAAAATAAATTAATGTTCTTAATAGGTGTAACTGATCAAAAAGAATATTAAAATGCGAACAAAAAATATATTAACAAATTAATTGTCGACTTCAACAGACAATTATTAATTATTATCACACTTATTGTCGACTATTATCAATCGACATTTTGCCATCAATTAAGCTACGATTATTGAAATAAGAAATATTATCGATGAAGAGACGAAAGTCTCAAAACTAGTCTAGACATCCTTAATGCAACAAATTCATTTTTTACCTCTTATCGTTCTTAAAACAAACTTTTGTATCTTTTTTTATGACGAACTTTATGACTTATGTACTTTATTTCGT
This sequence comes from Elmis aenea, assembly GCA_947652605.1. Classification (NCBI taxonomy): domain Eukaryota; kingdom Metazoa; phylum Arthropoda; class Insecta; order Coleoptera; family Elmidae; genus Elmis; species Elmis aenea. The sequence goes on along the minus strand of OX393581.1, from coordinate 23,728,638 downwards.
ACTTTGATGTTACATGTTAGACCATCATAGATTATTGATATAAATCCCAATTCCGATGGTTTATCAGCTGAAACAATCAACGTATGTCACATTTAAGTATCGCAGATTTAATCGTGGTACTTTGAACCAGGGTGGATAAAAATCGTGATTTTTTTTAAAACATCAAAAAAATCGATTTATTTGATTTAAATCAGATTTTTTTGATTTAAATCAAATGTACCATATTATCGAATTTAGTGACATATTCACATGCTATTTCTGTTTTGTGCTAATATATTTAATAACCAATATATTTCATTCATTGGTGAATTTTTGTTAATATGAAAAATTAAATATAATGATTAAGAATTTTAAAAAAATCAGTGCCAAATGGTGATGCTTAATTAATTATATACAGGGTGAGTCATTAGTGCGGGATCGGTCGATTGTGGCTAAACGGCTTGAGATATGAAGTTGAATCAAATGCTATTTTGTACAGTTTTTTCTAAACAACACAATAAAAATATTTTCAAATATACAGGGTGAGTCACCTTTCTGGAACTAATAGCAACTTTTATATTTCAAATACAACACCCAATTTTTTATTTAATATTTTTGACCGCCTTAATTTTAGCTTTGCATCAATATAAAATAGTACTACAGGTTTTTATACGGCGTTGTAAAAAAAATTAATTTTCTAAATTATTCAAGGTTTTAGTCTTTATTTAAAAAAATCTCCTGAAGTTATTTTGAAGTAGAGTTCTAATTTGGTATGGACATGCAAAAAATTTCTGTGTTCGCTCGATATGAAAAAAATTGAATCACACATACAGGGGTGTTTATAAATAGGTGGCAGCTTCCATGATTTTCAAAAGCTCGTAATTCGATTTTTTCAAATGCAAACCCCTGTATTTATTTATGTCATCGAATTCGTCTTTAAAAGAGCTTCATATTTTGTTAAGTATGTCCTATACCCAAAACTCATACTTTTCGAGATATTCGACATTTTTCTTCAAATCGTTATTGAAGCAATAGAGTGCCGTGGAAATTGAACAAAACTGACTGTTCACTTCGCTAACGTCAAAAACTTGTCATTTATTTTTTAAATTATTGCATTTCCACAATGAATATTACTTTACAAGAGCAAATTGATATGGTTTATTCACCATTTCGTGTATTTAATTACTAATAGTAATACAATTTTGTTTTATTATAAATATTATATTGTCCTCATATAATCTGTGATTTAAATTGATAATTTTTTTAAAAAAATCACTTGATTTAAATCAATGATTTTTTTTTTAAATTACTTGATTTAAATCAATTGATTTAAATCTGCTCAACCCTGCTTTGAACTAAACTTTGCATTTTTATTTATTTTTCTCACTAAAGTTTAATTATCCTAGAAATGCACGTATACAGGGTGACAATAATCTACATGTGTTGTATGGGTAACTTTGTTATTACAAGAGTAACAAAGTCGGTTAAATTAGCAAAGTTGGGCAGAATTTCAAGACGAATTTAATGCCATTTTGACATTTGGTCTACACCTTCAACTTTTTTAAATATTTTGAAAAAACCAAAAACAGACGATTTTTTCAATGGTAAATAATTCCACAGCCACCTATGTTAAAACCAAAGTGTGAATTGATTCCTTTAGATATTTTTACGTAGAATTAGAAAAAAATATTTAAAAAGTCATAGCTCACTCGATTTTCGAGATATAAGCCAAACTTGACTTTTTTTAAATGGCAACCATAGTTGGCTATGGGTTCATTAAATAGCTTATTTTCTTCTGATTTCAAAAATGTATGGGTTGTCATATCTATTTCCATTAGTTTTCTTACAATTTGCAAAAACCGAAATTATTACTAAATAGTATAAGGGTGCCTTGGAATTGGACAAGAATGTCATGTTTTCTTGCTTTATATCTAATCATCAGAAACAATTGAAATTACTAGTAAAATAATTTAATTGAACAATAACAAATAAAATACTTCGTGGCTAATATTAATAAACTACTAACATAATAATTAATGACTAAAATTAAATTAAAAATTATAATAATGCTTCAAAGTGGCCACCATTTTCTTGAACACACAGTTGACACCGTTTTAATATTTCACTTTGCACTTTTAGTAAAGTATTATGTCTGATTTCTGCTACAGCTGCTCTTATGTTGGTTTTCAGGTGATCAACACTATGGGGCTTTTCTTTATAAACTTTATCTTTAATAGTTCCCCATAGAAAAAAAACAAGAGGCGTTAGGTCCGGAGACCTGGGAGGCCATGCAATGGGACCTCTGTTACCTATCCAGTTAGGAAATTTTTCTAATAAATAGTTTGATACTATTTGTGCATTGTGAGCTGGTGCTCCATCATGCTGAAAGTAATTCAAATTTTGAATTAAGTTCAATGGAAGATCGTCCAACATTTCTTCTAATTGATTTTGTAAAAATAACAAATAGCGCTCTGAATTTAAATTTTCCTCATAAAAATAAGGACCGAGTATTTTTGTACCAAGAATGGCACACCAAACATTGATACTAAAAACATGTTGATCACGTCTTTCAACCGTTAAGTGTGGATTTTCCCTCGCCCAGTAAATATGATTTTTTCTATTAAATAATCCATTGTTTGTAAATTTTGCCTCGTCAGTAAATAAAATTGATTGAGAAAAGTGTTCGTGTCTTCGACTTTCTTCTACGAACCATGTAGCATAGTTTAATCTTCTATCCAAATCTGTTGGGTACAACGTATTTCCAATATGATGATGATAAGGATTAAAATTATTTTGTTTTAAAATTATTCTTGCTTGTTCTCTGGATACGTTACACTCAAGTCCGATTTCTCGTACAGATGCAGTTGGTTTAAAAGTATTGTATGCCAAAACAAGTACCTCTGTATCTTCATTAAAATTTATTTTGGCATCTTTTGGTTTAGAAAATGATCCATACTGTTTTAAATTAGCTTCGAGTTTTGCAAACAATCTTTTATCTGGCTGCCTTCTTTCCATGTATGTTAGTAGATATAATTCCGATGCTGCGTTTACATCACGATTACAACTGTAGTAGCAAAATAACATATCATTTTTTTCTTCCCTCGAATAAGCCATATTTTTTATTTTTTTAAACTTTTATCACAATTACTTAACACATTCACATCAGTAATTAGCAGCAAAACAGAACTTAGTTTGACAACTAATTTAAAAAAAACAAAAAACGCTCTCCAGTTCCAAGGCACTCACATACTATTTAGTAATAATTTCGGTTTTTGCAAATTGTAAGAAAACTAATGGAAATAGATATGACAACCCATACATTTTTGAAATCAGAAGAAAATAAGCTATTTAATGAACCCATAGCCAACTATGGTTGCCATTTAAAAAAAGTCAAGTTTGGCTTATATCTCGAAAATCGAGTGAGCTATGACTTTTTAAATATTTTTTTCTAATTCTACGTAAAAATATCTAAAGGAATCAATTCACACTTTGGTTTTAACATAGGTGGCTGTGGAATTATTTACCATTGAAAAAATCGTCTGTTTTTGGTTTTTTCAAAATATTTAAAAAAGTTGAAGGTGTAGACCAAATGTCAAAATGGCATTAAATTCGTCTTGAAATTCTGCCCAACTTTGCTAATTTAACCGACTTTGTTACTCTTGTAATAACAAAGTTACCCATACAACACATGTAGATTATTGTCACCCTGTATAGAGGTAAATTACGTCACGTTATTTAATCTCATAACATTAACTTATTGTACAATTTAAAAATAATGATTGTAAATAAATTGGAATAAAAAAAAAAGTCCCGCTACATTATATAGGTATTACTTTCGACATTTTTTTTGAGCTAAGGAAATATACAGCAGCCTTAAAGTAAAAGTTGGTACTTCTGTATTACTTCAGATCACTATAGTATTTATCTCCTATGATCTACACGAAGAGAGAACGTTTTGTTGGGGCTCAAAGCAATATTCACACCTATTCAGTTTCGAAAAAATATTATATTGATTTACGCCCATATCGATAAGAATATAAAAATATCAGGGTCACACCAACCCAAGCTCGCGGCTTTATTCTGGCACTTAATCAAGTAAAACTCATTATTGCTGCCATTTATTTTACTTACTAAGTGCGTTTAAATATGTTGTTGGCGGACGGTTAAACAACAATTTTATAATTATCGAGGATAGTTTAATTACATATTATTACATATATTTCCTTGTTCCAAGTGTTAACAAGCTGACAAATGAAACGGTATTTATTTGAACTTAAAGAGTAATTGTTAGTATTATTATTATTCAACTTGTTAAGACATCAACATTTAAAAAAAAAGACGTTTTTAGGCTGTTTAAATTAACAGTGTACGTTTGTTGCTCTATGACACTATAAAATTAATAAAGCTATCTTTCTTGTCATTTAAACGAAAACTTTACCAAATATTTGAGACTCAATTCAAAATAACTGAACATTCGACAAAACAATCACTTAACTGCTTCAGTTCTAATTTCTCTTTCATGGGTCTTCGCCAGTAGAAAGATATATTTCCAATTGAAGAAGCAGCACGCAGCTGCGACACTGATAAGGAACTAAAATTGTGGCTAGTTGTACTAAATAAGTAATATTTTAAATAAACACAAAACTATACAGGGTGGTCAGCATAGAATTGGGATCTTGTAGACGGTAGAGCTACAAAGAAGTTTAAATTAGACAAAATGTTCCCCAGCTGAGACCTATTCGGTAATGCTTTTATGTTTAAAAAAAAGTTCCATGGCACGCTAGATAATAAAGAAAAAAACAAAATGGGCATTTTTTTGAATCGTTAATAACTCGGTTATACTTGATGGTACAAAAATATTTTTGGGAAAAACGTTGTAGATTTTTTCACGCACTGTAAAACATTAACATTTATTTGTTTCAATATTGTTTAAACTCTTAGATAGACTACAAACTTACATTTTTTTAAATCGAACCATAGTTGGCTATGACTTCATGAAAAGGTTTTTTTCCCTCTTCTCGATAATATAAGGTTTAATGTATTTACTTTGCTATTTAAGCTCAAAACAAATAAAATTCATCAAAAAGTCCCCATGAAGCTAAAGAGTGCCATGAATTTAAACAATATTTAAAAAAAATAATGTTTTCATTTTACAATGCGTGAAAATCTACAACTTTTCTCCCAAAAATAGTTTTGTACCATCAAATATACCCAAGTTATCAACTATTTAAAAAAATGTCCATTTTGACTTTTATTGATTATCTAGCGTGCATGGAACATTTTTAAAACATTAAAGCATCAATGAATAGGTCTCAGAGAGGAAAACAATTTGCCTAATTTAAACTTCTTTGTAGCTCTTACCGTTTACGAAATCCCAATAGAGGCCCTTCTATGGGGACCGCTTCGTATACAGATTGTATGATTTAAAAAAAGTTCTCATGGGACATATAAAATTAATTCTTTGTAGTTTTTAAGAAAGGCAATAAAGATTTAACCATTTAGTTAGTATTGACAACTATTGTCGAAAATACCTACAGCAATAATAAATGTTAAACCTTGTTACAGTTTTCGTTTCCACGCTACTATAAACTGTTCGGTTGATTTTAAATAGTTTAAGAATATCAAAATGACTTAGAAGGTAAATATTAAATGTTATCGGCAATCAATAAAATCCCACGTTTTGTGTATTAAAAGGTTTATTTTCAATTTTAAATTTCCCAATAAAAATTTATATTCAGATTTTTTACACGATAAGCATTTAATTAAAAACACTTGATGAATTATGTTTTCAAATTTTTATTTAGCCATATAAGGCGCGCGATAACGAGCGCGATAATTAAAAAAATACGGTTTGACACAGCGCTATAAATAGTTTTTTAAGTTAACAACGACAGCGTTTTTTTTCCTTCCCGCTCGCAATTAACTTGGTGTATGTTAAGTGCAGCGCGACAGAATTGGAGCAAAAAAGAAAATAGTTTTTTTCGCTAAAACAATTCGCCTATCCTAACCGCAAATTATAAGTGAAAGCAAACCATATGTGGTGGACACGTTAGACAACACCACATACCTATATTTTATTTAAATATAATATTAAAAAAATTATATGCAGTTAAATAGGCCATCGCCAAATCGTATAAAATCTGCTACATTTTGCTTCAGGCGTGAATAAATATTAAATTATAGTTTAATATATTGAGTTTAATATTTTCGTTTATAAATTTACTAAATGAAATACAAGAAAGAAAATTATGGTTACAGATAAAATGTTAAGCCAGTCAAATTTTATTTGATTTTTACAAATTAAAGGTAAGTATTATGAAGTACTGAAAGTTAAAGGTTAAATGGAAGTCAGTAAAACATTTATCACTTTGTAATTGTTACAAATACTTAATCAAATCAAATTTAAAATTAAAATTAAAAACTCAAAATTTTGAAAAAAAAATTAAAATAATTCAGTGTGAAAATTTTCATGTGCAACTTTTATTACGTCTAATTTAATCTTGTGTAATATAATCCTGACACCTTTCAATGTACCTATATGTAAGAGGCTTTTGACTTGTGGGTAAAAAAAGTATTTTTCAGGGCCAACTCACTATAAAAGTTATTTCTGTTACTAGTCAATTTATTCATTTTTTTCACAAGTAATACATTATTAGGCAGAAAAAAAAAGAAAGGCTACATTTTCTGTCAAATATTTAATTATGGCGTCTATAAGAAAATCAAAAGTTGACTGTTATAAACACCGAATTATTTGAACATATATAGATACACTATTGTTTCACTTCCGGTTTCGCCAGAAATTGCCCTAACTTGTTTCTTTTTTTCTTCAAATAGAACACCCTGTTTATTATTACATTTTTGGAAAGTGGAAGCAATTTTGGATACAACTGCACTATTTTAGTTAATTTTTATAACCTCAATTAGTTTTTGGACGAAAATCTATTTTTTTATTTAGTGTGCCGTGACCTGCATAAATTAAATTTTATGATGTCAACAAGTGTCCAAAAACGTTTTTGTAATTTTAATATAATCCGTTTAATAAAATAGTCCGTTGTTTTGCACATATACCTTACATTTAAAATTTCATTCATCTAAAATCAAAACTAAAGAAGAAAAAAGGGGAATACCAGAACTCAGTTACACCTGGTAAGTTGGCAACTAAAGGTGACATAAAATAATTGTGATAACGCCATATACAAGGATGTTTCTTAAGTATTGCAAAAAATGCATGAGGTGGTTCCTTATCGAAAATTAAGGGCGTCTTTTATATAAAATTATTTCCTTAGACGTCTCCTTTCGGAGTTACACCCCCCTAATGGGGAGCGGTAAAATTAGGTATATTTTTATTTCTCAAATTTGGATACATGTAGGAGAATGATATTTGGTAAATGTTTTATACTTATTAAAAGGTTTCCCATAGTAATATTTTTAACCATTTCCCACCTTCACAGGGGACTGAATAGTGCGATCTCTGTTGGTTTTTTAATCAGAACTTTTTGGTGAGTTTAAATTTTTTTTTAAATCTTAATTTATTTAGAAACTTATTTTATCCCTTAGTTTTTCTCGTAAAACCTACAGTTTTTGAGTAAAAAATAAAATAAGCAAACATGCACCATTAAATATTCCAATATAAAACGATTCAGTTTGGTGGTTACCACGGTTTTTTTATGTTCATTTTGGATAAAATTGACGGGCGTTTTAGCGTTGTCACCGCGTAAACGTCAAAATGAATAAAACCTGTCAATTCTATCCAATATGAACATAAAAAAACCATCGTAACCACCAAACTGAATCGTTTTATATTGGAATATTTAATGGTGCATGTTTACTTATTTTATTTTTTACTCAACAACTGTAAGTTTTACGGAATAAAGTAAGGAGTAAAAAAAATTTTAACTCACCAAAAAGTTCTGATTAAAAACCAACAGGGGTCGCACTTTTCAGCCCCCTGTGAAGGTCGGAGAGGATTTAAAATATTACTATGGGAAATCTTTTAATAAGTATAAAACATTTACCAAATATCATTCTCCTACATTTATCCAAATTTGAGAAGTAAAAAAATACCTAATTTTACAGCTCCCTTCTAGGGGGGTGTAACGTCGAAAGGAGACGTCTAAGGAAAAATTTTTATATAAAAGACCCCCCTTAATTTTCGATAAGGAATCACCTCACGAATTTTTTTGCAATACTTAAGAAACACCCTGTATATGAAATTTTAATGCACAAAAATTTAAACATACCTAATTTTTAAAACTTAAAAAAACGAAATAAATATTGCTTCAATCAAATAAGCCTAGCATGTTTTAAAACATTCTGCTAGATTATGTGTAAGTTTTTTCCAATTTAACCGCATCTCTATCCTTTATATTAAGCGAAATCCACATTGGCCCGAATTAAGTTTTTCAGTAAAATCTGCCTACAACTGCATTAACGAATAATAAAAGACTAAAACGTTCACGACAGGACATTTGTTAAAACAAACACATTAACATTAAAAATAGTTTATAACCGTAATTACTTATAATTGAGAAACATCTAAAAACGTACATCGTTACTTTAATAAATATGCAAATTGCGAGAAACCTTCGTTCAATAAATTAAAAGTCGAATAAATAAAAGCGCGTGTCAATATCATTAATTTACTAAGATTCCTTTGGAATATTTGAAGGATCCACGCGAGTATACAATACCTTGACCGTACTCGCAAAAGCTTTCTACAAATATATGTATGTCATCTGTGTATTGGTGTAGGAGTGCGACGTATTTATACACTTGCACACCTGTTAAAAAGACGTCCCATCTCTCTTAAGCACAATAACTAAATAATAAATAAACACCCACTAGGTAATGCTAATGTGTTTTGATCAGTAGGGTACATTCTTGCTTTAAAAGAGCTTAACAGTTTTGTGTATCTATAGTCCGTCGTGTCTTTTCTGTCTTATTTACATTTATATTAAAAACAGAAATAAGCTCTTTTGTTAAAAAATGGGGCACGGCACTTTTTTTTCTTGCGTTAGTCACACTCTTTAGAAATTGCTTGCATTGTATGTTGTTCTTTGTTTGATTTATTGCCTGCTCGTACTAAATACCGTATTTCCACTAAAACTTAAAATAAATATAAGAGATAAAGACTAGTTTTTTTGACAGCAGTTTTTAGGAAACTCCTTGAAATTTCAATAAGATTAATTAACAAAATTTGATTTATGCATTAAGTGGGCATGTTTATACATAAACACAAACACGGCAATAATTTTTACTTTAATCATAGCGTGTATAAACCTTTTTAGGTGTTAATTTGTCAGATCTCTAATGATGTATGCATAATTGCGAAACAGCGATTGGCGGGTTTAAAATAATTAAACATTCGTTTAAAACAGTAATGATTTATTTATTTTCGTTCACAACACGATACTGATTTACTCAATGTTTTAGAATTGATTTAAATGGAAAACTGTACTACAATTAGCCATCATTAAAAGTTTTATATCGTTTCTTTCAAATCTTCTTATGTGTGCATACGAAGCTGTTGAAGAGTTGCTTTTTTTCTACAAAACGCTGTATGATATAAGTTTATTAATTTTAATTTCATGTTTTATAGTAGTTACGTGACAGAAGAATAGTTTTTGCAATATCAAGAAATGAGAGCTGATGGAAACAAAATTTTAAAAGTTGAAGGTTTTAAGTAACGTACAGGATATACTTTATGGCCGTGCTACTTTTCCACATTACATTTTTATTACTTTTGTACGTTTTCTTTTAGAATACAAAATTAAAAAGGTTTGTCGCAAAGGTAATAAAACGTGTAACATAGTATGACAGTTTTATTGAAACATTAAAGTAATTAAAAAATTACGAAAATATCACTTAGAATTTTAATATACCTACTGTCCATACAGCATGAACGATTATCAATCAACAAAGCTTAAAACATTAAAATAATAATCATATTTACAAGCGTTTGACAACATTTTACACAGCCGAAATGAATTACACATTTGTTGTACAATATTTAACAAAATAAAAATGTTAGTTCGAATGTATCTTAAAAAACTCATCTGATGTATGATATACGAGTAGATATTATTACATAAGTTTTTAATAGATAGTTGCTTATAAAAACAAATTAAAATTCTAGGGCAATAATATGGGTCTTATTATTGATTAGAAATATTTCATACATTTAATTTTTTTAAAAAAATAACTAAAGTTTAAGCTGATTAATAGTAGCAAAATATATTTAAGATATCAGCAACCGTTTTTATGAACCTGGAGCAATCTGAAAAATAACCTTTTTTTTTTGCTGTGACTTGTATACAGGGTTCTCGTTTTTCGCGGGCCACTATGGGGATCTCGTAAACGGTAAGAGTTACGACTTCGGTTAAATTGGGGCAAAGTTGTATATTCAGGTGCTTAATAATTTGATGCAAACAGAACTTATCTAGCTCTTTTAGTTTTTGAGATATAGGGAAAAAAGTAAAAAAGTGGATTTTTGTTTTTTGCCCGTAACTTTTTCATTTGATGTCGAATTTCATTTTTGTAAAAACATCTTAATGGCCACTTTTTGCGAGGAATCAAATTCCCCAATTATATTTTCCGTGCGACGTTTCGTTTTTTTAAAACCATCATCAGGTCAATTTTTTCTTATGGACGCTATATCTGATTTTAACGCCAATTTGTAGAGCTATTTATTCTGAATTCGACAATGTATAACAGTTGGCACTTTTTTGAAACAATTGCTGTTAAAAATGGCAAAAACAAATATTTTATTTAAAACAAATCCTAATCGGCATGGTATACAGGGTGTCCCAGCCAAGACGAATTATTCGATAGCTCTGTTATTAGTGATAATATTAAAAAAAGTTAAATATAAAAGTTGTTTGTAATCATTTACTACATAACCTAAAATTATTTTTAACTATACACAGTGTTTTGTTTTTGCGCTTTGATACCAAACATAGTTTTTTTATATGGAACACCCTGTATATTTTGTAATTTTTGGATGTAAAATTAAATTCTCTTTTAAAAATATTATAGGTTGTTTATGTCTAAAATGAACCGTTTTTGAGTTATTAACGTTTTTTTGAAAATTTTGACAGATGCAGACCTTTATAAAAATATTTATATTTATTAACATAACAACACCAGAGCAATTTACTCTCGTAATTTATTAGACAATAGTGTCGTAGTGATTGTTGATTGGTTAAACTTTTAAAATATTATACAGGGTGTTCGTTTTACTAGGTCCATTTCGCTAAACTGTAAACGCATGTAAGTCATTTTTTTTTAATGGAATACCCTATATATTTTTACATTTTCTTGTAGAAAATTTAATTATCTTCCAAAGTTATTAAGCTTGTTTTATGTCTAAATATAATATTTTTGAAGTTATTTCGTTTCTTATGTTTATTTGCGAGTATTTTACCTAAAATATCGGTAGTAGCCTTTGAAAATTGAAAACAATTTGTATGAACTGTCAACCAAAACACTGAATCGGCAAAATTTTCACTATTATGCCATTAAAAATCCATATTTTTTAAGAGTTGTAGTTCTGATGTTATTTGCTGCCATTTATGCTGTGTATCTACAACTCTTAAAAAATATGGATTTTTAATGGCATAATAGTGAAAATTGTGCCGATTAACTGTTTTGGTTGACAGTTCATACAAATTGTTTTCAATTTTCAAAGGCTACTACCGATATTTTAGGTAAAATACTCGCAAATAAACATAAGAAACGAAATAACTTCAAAAATATTATATTTAGACATAAAACATGCTGAATAACTTTGGAAGATAATTAAATTTTCTACAAGAAAATGTAAAAATATACAGAGTTTTCCATTTAAAAAAAATGAATTACATGCGTTTAAAGTTTAGCGAAATGGACCGAGTAAAACGAACACCCTGTATATTATTTTAAAAGTTTAACTAAACAACAATCACTACGACACTATTGTCTAATAAATTACAAGAGTAAATTGCTCTGGTGTTGTTATGTTAATAAATATAAATATTTTTATAAAGGTCTGCATCTGTCAAAATTTTCAAAAAAACGTTAATAACTCAAAAATTGTTTATTTTAGACATAAACAACCTATAATATTTTTGAAAGAGAATTTAATTTTACATCCAAAAATTACAAAATATACAGGGTGTTCCATATAAAAAAACTATGTCTGGTATCAGAGCGCAAAAACAAAACACTGTGTATAGTTGAAAATAATTTTAGGTTATGTAGTAAATGATAAAAAACAACTTTTATATTTAACTTTTTTTAATATTATTACTAATAACAGAGCTATCGAATAATTCGTCTTGGCTGGGACACCCTGTATAATTGTCTTTGTCATTTTTCCTTGGAAGCAGGTGAGTAAACCGTATGAAATTACTATTAAAGGGATTTAATTAAAAAAATCGGTATTAATAAATATGTTAGGAATGCGTTAACATTGTTCACTTATTAGCAAATATTTTTAGAATATTTTCTTCGGTTAAGTAATAAATGTCTCTAAAATGTGTATTTAATCCCTTATTTGACATACAATTATTTGTAACAAAATTTTCGTAATCAAATAATATAAGTGTTCATAGTTTACAAAAATCGTCTAGAAATCTGTTTACGCTTTTTGCTTATTAGAAGTCATTAACGCAGATAAAAGGCATAACTCGTTATTTTTTGTTACAAATAATTGTATGCCAAATAAGGGATTAAATACACATTTTAGAGAAATGTATTACTTAACCGAAGAAAATATTCTAAAAATATTTGTTAATAAGTGAACAATGTTAATGCATTCCTAACATATTTATTAATAACGATTTTTTTAATTAGTTATTTCATGCGGCACTTACCTGTTTCCAAGGAAAAAGGGACAAAGACAATTATTTACCATGCCGATTAGGATTTGTTTTAAATAAAATATTTGTTTTTGCCACTTGTAACAACAATTGTTTCAAAAAAGTCCCAACTGTTATACATTGTCGAATTCAGAAAAAAATGCTCTACAAATTGGCGTTAAAATCAGATATAGCGTCCATAAGAAAAAATTGACCTGATGATGGTTTTAAAAAAACGAAACGTCTCACGGAAAATATAATTGGGGAATTCGATTCCTTGCAAAAAGTGCCCATGAAAATGTTTTTACAAAAATGAAATTTGACATCAAATGAAAAAGTTACGGGCAAAAAACAAAAATCCACTTTTTTACTTTTTTCCCTATATCTCAAAAACTAAAAGAGCTAGATAAGTTCTGTTTGCATCAAATTATTAAGCACCTGAATATACAACTTTGCACTAATTTAACCGAAGTCGTAACTCTTACCGTTTACGAGATCCCCATAGTGGCCCGCGAAAAACGAGAACCCTGTATAGAGTGTCCTAGATAACATTTTCAGCATGGGAATCTCGTTTATTAAGAGATACAGGTTTGCTTAAATTACATGAATTATTCTTAAGTATGAGAAAATCTATCATCTATTTTTAAAATTCCTCGTTCTTTGGAAGTTATAGCGAAAAAATTGAAAATGTTAATTTTTTTTCTCTCGTAACTTTTTTGTATATGATAAAATCAATTTCATTAGTACTTTCTTGATGTACTTTTTAATGGAGAATGTAACTCCTATTTTAGTTTTTTTTTATCACGTAGCATTTTCGAGATATTACCCCTAACTTCATTTTTTCTTATGATCCGCGAAGTTGGCTATGGAACAGTTAAATATGCTTTTTTGTTATTAGGTTAAGACAAAAAAGTTGCGAGAAAAAAAGAAATTCAACATTTTCATATTTTTTGCTATAACATCTCAAGTACAAGGAATTTTGTATACTTTTAAAAATTGATTGTAGCTCTTGTCATCCTTAGGAACAATTCATCCAATTTAAGCAAACCTGTATCTCTTATAATAAGCGAGATTCCCATGCTGGAAATGTTATTTGGGACACCTTGTATTTACAAAAATTTGATTATTTTAACTTGCTTTGATGTTATTAATTAGCATAAAATTTAGCAATTTTGCTAAATTTAAACTTTTGTTGTATCTCTATTAATGCAAGAGAACGCTATGGATACTTTCGAATTTAAATCAACCTGTGCAGACGTGCCATTTTGACCACTAGATAGTTAATGTCAAGAATTATATATTTGTACCAAGTCTCCAAATTTTTGACTAACTTCAGGTTCGCAAAGAAACGAGCAGCAAGGCTATAATGAGGTTCAAACTCTTTTAGACTGTCTGTAGGATTAAATATTTTAAAATTCGTAATAAAGAAATTGTTCTAGCGGAGAAAATTGTTTCAAGCATTCACAAAAATGTAATTGATCAACAAACATCATAAATTTTTCAGTATTATCTTTTCATTAGATGGAACAAATCCCAATGAACGAAAATCTAAACGTAAATAACCTTAAATATGACTGCAATGAATACCTACTTGGATAGAAACAATAAGACGGATCGAATTTATCATTACAAACGGCCTCCCAAGACACTAATGTGTTTTTGGCTAAAATCGACCTTTCGCTTGTTGTTTAGCAGATTTGATTGACCGAAAAATGATATCCACACTAAGACATCTCGAGAATATTTATTGCAATAATTTATCATGCGTTTGAAACCAAAAACATAATCGGTAATGTATTGCTAATTGCTGTTAATTGAACATGTAAATAAAAAAAAAGTTTAACACACACGGAAGAATCGATGCAGGACGCCAATAAACAGTAATTGGATATTTTTCACGTAGTCGCTTTTGATAACCTTAGTAAATAAAATAAATAAAGGAAATAACACAATGTTGACTGTAAAGACGCCAGTCTCTAAAAGCTTTATTAATTGCTATTAAAAGCTAATTAAACAGCAATCACTTTTTCTTCTAATTTTTTGAGTAAATAACATTATGCTTACCTATTTGAAGTAAAATAATGTTAAAGGGTATTGATCAATCCAAAAATCACATCATTTTTATATTACAAAAAACTTACAAAAATTTGGAAACTAAAATTAAAGCGAATTTGGTAACAGATATGCAGTGTGTCCAAAGGGTATGGAATATGCTATATATCTCAGTAAATATCCATTTTAGGGGAAAATGTTTTGAATAAAAGTTGTTTGGTACTTAGTTTTCCACCATAAGACAAAATTTAAATTTTTTTTTTTTCGAATAACAGAAGCGCAATGAAAAACAATTGAATGTTTTTAAATGACAAGGTACCCCTATATTATACTCATTTGATAGAGAATTTTTTGAGAAAAACGCAAAAACTATTTTAATCTATTAGTATTTATTTCTAACAAAAACATAAGAACTAAATTTTTTTGACGAAATCTACAATAAGTGTTCAAACTGTGAACCATGTACACAGCTTGGCAATGATAAACTCGGTTTTTAAACCCGTTTATAACATTCCCAACCTTTTCAGGTGTAATTTCTCTAATACTATCTTTTAAATTTTCGATATTCTCCGGCCTCTTAGCATAAACTAAATTTTTAAGGTGACCCCATCGTTGAAAAGAGAAAAAAATTATCTCTATTAAATTAGTATAATTTAGGGGTACCTTTACATTAAAAAAATCAATTGTTTTTCATTGCACTTTTGTTATTTGAAAAAAAAATATTTACATTTTGTGCTATGGTGGAAAACTAAGTACCAAACAACTTTTATTCAAAACATTTTCTTCCCCTAAAGTGGATATTTACTGAGATACGGGGTGTCCCCGTTATCACCGCGAATATTTTAAGTGGTGACCTTTTTTTAAGAAAAAATTTCAAGTAAAATTTTTTCCTAAAATCAAATGCTAAGCTGATATTAACACTTACTTGATTTTTTTACACTTCTGCATTTATAAGACTCTGTAGCCAAAAATATCAATTTTATCGTAAAATACCTTAAAGCTTTTTAATAGAGCATGAAATTCTCTACAAAATTAGTTTTATTTATTTTTTGTCTACAGGTAATGGTTTGAGAGTTATAAAGCAGTTTGTACAAAAAAATGTAAAACATTTACAAAATTAAATTGTTTCTTAGACTTTGCAACCACTGTATCTTTAAAACGAAAGGTTGTACAAAAAAACCGACGGCCCATTCCGGATAGCAAATTTTATGGGCTACAACTTTGGTCAAGTGAAATTTTTTGAAAATTAAATCGATTTTCCGGAAAAGCTGAAAATAAGGAACAGAGTGTAAAAACAAAATCAGAGAAATAATGTTTTGTATTTAAAAATGCTTTTAAAGACTGTGCGATTACGTGATTGAAAATGATGGAGGTCATTTTGAACACTTATTGAAGTAATTTTGTGGTTACATGTTAATTTTATTGCGTCTAGATGGATTTGCATTGTTTTGCATTTTATCGTTTTTTTTTTCACCTTTTTCACTATTATAAACATTTCTATGATACATTTAGTTTTATTGAACAACATATTTACCGAAGTTGTAGTCCGTTAAATGCCTTATCCGCAATAGGCATCCGTTTTGCTCTACGACGTTTCGTTAAAAAGATGCGGCGTTTTTAAAAATTTACATAACTTATTTATATACAATTTTACAATTTTTTGTTAAATTTGTTCGTTAGCTCCTTAAAAAAATGATAAGGGGTGGTTTTCTGAAGAATTTCAAACTTCATAAAAAGCTTTGAAACTGATGAGATACATAATTTTATGAATGTTGCCGATGCTATGGCATTTTTAAATACAAAATATCATAATTACCGGCAGTTTTTGTTTTTCGAAAACGATAAAATGCAAAACAATGCAAAATCCATCTGGACGCTCTATTAAAAAGCTTTAAGGTATTTTACGATAAAATTGATATTTTCGGCTACAGAGTCTTATAAATGCAGAAGTGTAAAAAAATCATCAAGTAAGTGTTGATATCAGCTTAGCATTTGATTTTAGGAAAAAATTTTACTTGAAATTTTTTCTTAGAAAAAGGTCCTCTATCACCACTTAAAATATTCGCGGTGATAACGGGGACACCCTGTATATAGCATATTCCATACCTTTTGGACACACTGTATACAAAATATTACACGATTGTTACCAAGTTTTCTTCCTACAGCACCCCTAGTAAATTTGGGTAATTATGGATTTACTTAATCTAAAAATTAAAAAAATAAACAAAGCTAAGTGTTGGGTATATTGAGTTTTATTTGTTTTCGTTTTCAAAATTCTCTTAAAATTTAGGATAATTACCAAATGAGGAAAGGAATAGAAGAATTGGGAATATTTTATTGTGGACATAAACAAAAATTATTTCATTGTTAAAGGATTGTTTTGCTTAATAATCGGTTGCTTGCATTTTTGGTAGTTATTTTTCAACAAAAATAATAATCTTGTGTCATATTCTTCAGCTACGTTGTGGTAAATAAATACTTACTAAATCGTTATTTATATCTTGTGAATCAAAGTTGTTGTGTTAATGAAATTCAACTACACGCAAAAACGATACTATTATTAAAAGTGGAAATTATACAGTTCATCACAATTGATACACGAATGTTGTGGTTTAAAGTACCTGGACAGTTACAGCAATAGTTTTCTTAAAATGTTTTCTATAGACGCTCGAAATACGCCTTTATTTGTTTAAAAAAATATAATCTAATACTGAAACGCTGTACCAAAAATCTAACTCTGTTCGCCTTAGATTTAAAAAATAAGTTTTATCGAGTTTTGACACAAAATATTGCGCGCGAGATAAAATTATTACGAATTTAAAGCTTGTACGGGTTTGGATATTGCCCCACTTAATATAAAAACGTTTAATTTAACTTTAAAAACGGATCCTGTCTCCTGTCAGATCGGTACAAATTTTCTTTTGCATTCCTCCTAAGCTAGAAGTTTTGAACATTTATAAAAAGTGAATAATTAATCAAAGTAATTCTATATCGCATTACAGACGCGAAGATTTATGTTGAAGAGAAACAGCTTTTTGCGTTAAAATATTACTCAATATAGCCCCACTATGTTTGTATCGTCGACTTATAAATTAACACATTAACCAAATAGATTTTCAAGACACGCCATTCTAACAGCTGTAAGCACGAAAATGTATACAAGTACAACCTTCAATAATTTATAAACATCAAGTGGCCATTTAAAAATTGTAGGCGGGGCAAAGATTTAGTTTAACACGTAAAAAACTAATAATTATAATTTACTATAAGTATTATACTTTTACTTGTCACCTTGTACATCAAATGCCCGTTAAGAGACGTTACAAGACCTCATAAACAATTCTGAAGTGTTTGTTACACCCACAAATAAATGAATTAGACGGACATTCATCGTTAACAATCCCAAAAAATTCCTGATCAAATATTATTTTGAAAGTATTGTGTAAATAAAATTGGCATTGGAATAGATATGTAATATATTAATTCGTGGTTTATAAATAACTCTAATGTAAATATCATAGAATGCGTCTATACTTGTTATTTCGAGTTTCCTTATTCCCATTACGGACGAAATTATACAGTGTGGTCGGCCATAAAACTGGAATTTTATTTTGTTTATAACTTAATTACCTACTGATTTGTGTGCATTTTTGATAACCACATCGTAGAATGATTATGCAAGTCGTTATTATTTTGGGCTTATCTTTGGAACTATAGATCAGATTCGTAACAATATTGATTAATAAGAATCGTTAATAAGTAAGAATAACAAAAATTATACTAAGGACCTAAGTACTAGGGACGTTCAAATATAAACAGGAAATTATCAGCTGAACTTTGTTTATTGAATATAATGAAACGACTTACACACTATTTTTCTATGTAGTCCCCTGTCACTGTAATACACTTGTTCCAGCGCCCAGGAAGTTTTTTAATTTCAGACGAATACAAGTCTTTTGGCTGCATGTTGACCCATTTTTTGTACAACGTCAATAATCTGCTCATTAGAATTGAATTTCTTTCCTCCTAAAAATCCTTTAAGCAAACAGAAGGGATGAAAGTCTGATAGTGCTAAATCTGGGCTGTATATGGGGACGAGGTAGGACATCCCACTTCAATTTTCGCAGTGTTTCCATCGTCAAAGCGACAGTGTGAGGGCGAGCATTGTCCTGAAGGAAACAAACTGAATCCTGGAACGAATCACTGGCTTCATTTTCTCTTTTAAAATCATTAAATAGTACAGCAGTGATAGTTCTTTGTTCTGTGAGAAAATCGAGGTAAAGAATTCTTTTTGAATCCCAAAAGAAAGTAGCCATAATTTTCCCAGGTGAAAATGTCGTTTTGGCTTTCCGTTGTGGTGGTGTGCTTGAATGCCGCCATTGCATGCTTGCTCGTTTTGACTCTGGAGTGAAATAGTGCACCCGTTTCATCACAGGTTACTATAGAGTCTAAAAATTTGTCCCCATCCTTTTCAAAATGCTGCAGAAGTTGTGCGTCTGCAACCAATCTTCTTTCTTTGTGTTCAGGCATCAAAAGATGGTGAACCCACCTGGCACTCACCTTGTTAAATTTAAGACGATCTTTAACTAATGTTTCCACACTACCAATACTTATTTTAAGTTTCTTAGTGATTTCTCTGACGGTGATTCTCCGATCGTCCCGAATTGGTGCATCAACGTTAGTCAGCTTGTCTTCATCGGTTGAGGTTCTCGGCCGACGAGCATGTGTTTTATTTTCAACTCTTCCCCAGCCTTCTTTAAAGACTTGCACCAATCACACACTCTAGATTGAGAGCCACTCATCTCTAAACTGATTTTTAAGTATCGAATAAATCTAAGACGGAACGGCCCCATCGTTAGTCAAAAATCTAATGATAATTCGCTGCGCAACACTATTGTGAACCTCATGCTCCGACATGTTTATTTCAACTATCAGGGATGATGGAAAGAGAAACTAGCACTATTATTGACAAGTTCTAACATGTCAGTGTTTGCCCATGATTACGTTGAACTCTTTTACAAGAACAGAGCATGAAAATTCCTGATTATATTTGAACGTCCCTTGTATTATTTTAAAATAAAAATTCAGAGCCAATTTAAAAAAAATAATTAAGTAATAGCTTAATTATACGCCAAACGTTGTAAGTTTTTTTGGACCACTCGGTAAAAATAGTTTTACACGGCAAAAGGAAGGATAAAAGTTATACAAACCATGTAGGACTTGAACTCATTTAAAGCGGAATCTAAAAACATCGTAGGCCGTATTTTATTTATTTATTGCCGTATAACTTAGCCCACTTGCGTATCAAGATCACATTTGCTTAAAAAATAACAAAAAATACAATGTGTATCAATATTGTCTGTAGTGTGTCAACTAAATTTAGTTATTCATGTAAAAAATGTCGAATTTATAACAATGCAATGATTTCCAGAATGATATTTGATATCATTCGATTATTGATCAATTATACAGAAATAACAATAAAAACTGTCAAAATGGAATTATAAGTCGTGATCCGTGACTGTATTGTTCGGGGATGAGATCTTTTTAAAAATTCAAACTAAACTGACGTTTCGTGCACAATTGCAAAGACATCTTCCAGGCACTTGTTTACGCGATGTCAAACTAGTTATGGCATATTTTATATTACATAACAAGAGTTGTAAGAAGCATATTACGCACGAGTGGAAAAGTTGCGCACGGAGCGGCGAGTGCGTATTTCCACAAGTGCGTAGGTAATTGCTTTACACTCGTGTTATGTAGCACACTTTTACTCCGATCACATAATACATACGATTTTACCGTTTTTTTTGGCTTATAGTAAACACACTTGTACGTACGCTGTCAACTGTCAACTTTGACATTTCTAGACAAATGTGCTTTTTGCTTACCGTGCGTAACGTGCGTAAGTACTCTCTTACTATGCATGCAGATGGGTCTGACGTGAGCCTACTTTGATCATTTTTTTTTTTAAACTGTGCTTTTTGTTTACCGTGCATTAAGATCCACTTACTATGCATGCAGGCTGTACAGTAATAGTCATTTGGAATAATCGTCGTAGAAAAAAAAATTACGTCTATCTACTAAAAAATATTACAAACTCTTGTAGATGAATAAAGCAAGTTTACACCACAATAAAAAATGTATTAAGTTACAAATTTCATACTGTAGCGTTGTATACATTTAAATTATTAAAAAAATTTACAATTTTAACGCTTTGACTTCCATCTTTGTTTATTCATGCATTGCAACAATAAAAGCTGCAATTTATGTCAACCAAAAGTTATTCTTGGATAAACACGGCCTTCATAACATGTATTCATCTTTTGTACATTTTTTAATGACGGCAATTAGTTCAAATTTACATTTTAGATTACAATATTTGTGTTTATGAGTGCAGCGTTAGCTGTGCGGGCCATATATAAGCTATCTACAACGAACATTATCTACGAAACATAATTAATGGAATAATAAATAGATAGGAACTTTATTAAAAACAAGAAAACAGAAGCCGCCGAAACATTAACATTATGTGGCAAAAATTAAACGCAAATACTAGTTAACTTTTTTTTGGTGAAATATATAAACACAGTAGTGCTTCCAAGTGGTCGAATGTTTTGATCATTGATACACAATCATGTTCCTATACACTGTTATGCGAATTAGACAGTACCATATTAGACCCAATTTGTGTTACGATAAAGAATAATCTTATCTATTTCATAAAAACGCTACACAGTTTTTCAACACTTTTTACATATTAAAACAGAGATTCTGATGTACGAACAAATTTTATTATCGAAATTATAATACCATTGGTTAAAAAAACTGTTGTATGCTAGAATTAGAACAAAAAATGTTGTTCCATGAAACTTATGATATTTTTTTAAGTATTACCTAATAATGAAAAATAAAAAATAGGTAATGATTTTTGCAATAAAAAGCTTTTAATATTAAAGTCACACATTTAAAAAAAAGTTTTCTTAGGTGTGACTCATCTTTCCGAACTGTTTATTGATGTATCTTCTGAATATTTGCATTACTATTACTTACAAATACATTGTTTTCAAATATACAAAACGTTTATTTATATCTGAATATAATTTGACATTAAAATGTTTTTTTTTTTTATGAAGTAACTTAAAATTTGAACCGCTGGTATTTTATTCTGTCGAAATAACCCTTTCTTATCATCATCATCATCATTAATTGTCCATCTTTCTGGTAGTTTGAGAAGTACTTAACATATATCATTGGTAAGTAAAGTAGTGGTCTGATGGTAAAACACTGTGTTCGATAATGTTTACCATTTAGATGTTAAAGAAATTCAAAAATCTTAATCAAACAGGATCAAAAAAATT
This sequence comes from Elmis aenea, assembly GCA_947652605.1. NCBI lineage: Eukaryota > Metazoa > Arthropoda > Insecta > Coleoptera > Elmidae > Elmis > Elmis aenea. Next base: position 23,706,410 of record OX393581.1, on the reverse strand, counting down.
TTCAAGGATATTTTGGTTCCCACCGGACTATTGAACTTCAGTTTACCTTTTAGTTATTCTTTCAAATACGTTTAATTTAAACTAGGTGAGAAGCCCAGGGATTATCCTGGTTACCTATTTAAGAGTTTATACGAGGTCTGTCTATAAAATAACGGGACTGGTACAAAAAAAGGATATTTATTTACAATATATGGAAAATCTATTGTTTGTCTCCAAAGTATTCCCCATTGGCACTCACACATCGACCCATTCTTATTTTCCACTGGTCGAAGGCGTGTTGCAGTTTATTTTCTGATAACTGTTTTAATAGCTGTGACGTTTTCTTCTTAACACCCTCCACTGATTCAAAACGGGTTCCTTTTAGCACAGATTTTATTTTTTGATAAAGAAAGAAGTCACAGGGTGCTAACTCAGGGCAATAGGGAAGATGTTCCAATGTTGCAATCCGCTTTTCAACCAAAAACTGTCCCAAGGAGAGCGCTGTGTGTGAAGGAGCATCGTCCTGATGCAGAATGAAACAATTTTGCCAGAGTTCTGTGCGTTTTATTTTAACTCTTTCTGTTCAATTTCACCAAAAATATTAAATTCACACGTTGTTCAATTTTAGAGCTCAACATTTTAACGGCAAGCGAGGTGAAATGCAAGCACATTTAACCACGACTGGCAAAACTCTGAGGGTCCGATAGAGCTGAGGTTTGCTCTGCAGGCTCAGCATGTCCAAGGTCACTGTCATTTGACTCTTGTTGTGTTCAAAGGGAGCTAAAAAGCCAGTCCCGTTACTTTATAGACACCTCGTATGCTTCTTTAAATTAATGGTGTTATTTAATTTATCGTTTAAGTATCACAATAAAGTTATCACAAATTTAACAGAAACTTTATACGATGTTTAGACAAGGTGAAACAGAACAACAGTCACTTAATTTCTAAGTTTTTGTATTTGTTATTATAAAACAAAAATTGAGTATATTTGTGTTATGAGAAACATTTGTGAAAGCTCCGTTAAAACAACACAACGTTTGTAAAGTTAATTGTCAAGAGTAGGTCCTTGTGTTATAGTTGGGTGTGGATGTTAGTTTTCTCTCATAAATGTCGTAAAACCGAGCGTTTTATATTCCGACTACGTTTCCTACGCATTCATTTGAAGATGTAGCCAAATTCGGTGCTATTTTTAGACATCGCGAAGTTAATCGCTTCCTACTGTAATTTTCAATTGGTTCATTAGGAGATTAAACCGTATATCGCAAAATTCGCGAAAGATATATGATCGAATTTTGAGGTCAAAACCATATTAACCGATTTTTAATGAAACATTTATATGGGTGGCGGAATTGTTCAAACGATCGCCTACACGTACATAATTTACTAAACTCATTAAAGTGCAGTTTGAATTAAAATAAATTATAAACTAATTAACGTTACTTGAATATTCGCTTAAATTTAAAATTCTTTTAAACAGGATTTTTAAGCATTCGACCTTTTAGTCGCAAATTTTGCAACATAATCCGCGAATTAAAATAAAAAATACAATTAGTCTAATGCAAACACTGGATCGCGTTTCAGTGTTGGCACATATGCAACATCACATGTTGCCAACTGTTATAAAACAACCTACCACATTAATTACATGTTTCTGCTCTAACCCATTTCTATTTATTTTGACACATTTTCAAGTTCACTTCACAACGTTTTATATTTATTCTAATAAACGAACAAGACGTGTTTCCGGTTGTGCAATTTCATGCTGGCCCACCCTGCACACTGAACCATTTATATTCTAGATATACATAGAACAAACAGGCACGAACTTGAAAGGGGCTTGTCCACAACGAACAAATAAATGATAGTTGTGTGCATGTCTTGCTAAATTATTTTAGCAATTTATTTTCGACAAATAAGCTACACAAATTGCGAAAGTACGAGTATATTTAACATGTTGCAAAAAGCTATTATTTATATTTATGGTATTCCTATCATTAATTATGAATATGAATTAGAGTTAAGATTCAATGCAACATGCTATATAAATAAAATGAACAGTACCGATTTTTAGTTGTCCGTCCAGATTTGCATATTTTATTAAAAACTTTCTGATTTTAAAGTTTTTACAAAGTATTAACCTAAAATTCATCTTATTTAAACAACGACATACATCTGAAGAACCTTTCCAAAAAAAAAACAACAACTTATTAATATAAATAACACAACAAATGCATTAAAAATATCCAGATTTTATAATACAAATACGTTTATTTTTTTTAGTTAATATTTCAAAATTATTTTCTATTTTTGTCTTTTCTTTATAAACCTGTTCAAGAAATACAACTAAACTTTATGCAAAGGATTTAGCGCTCATTCTTTCGTTTTTCCCCCTTCTTCTTTAGGATTTTAACCCCTTTGAAAATATTCATCATTTTAAGAAGTTTTCTAGTGAAACTTATTTCGTGATGCTGTTTTGTTTTCTGTCTAATTATTGACGAAAACATAAAGTAATGTTTCTTAAATAAATTTCGTAATAAATTTTAACAACATTGAAAGGTTATTTGTTTTGTTTCTTTTTTTCTAAGAATCATAGGCCGATATACGGATTGTTAAAATCATATGTCAGGGCGTGCCACGAATTATATAAATAACGAAGAAAAATTATTATTTTCACTTTGACGACGCAAGTAACTTATTGGCAATTACAAATGGTTACAATAATACAATATTTTAACCGCGCCTATTTTCTATGTTTTCAACAATATTCTCTCATCCACTTTTTGACTGTACAGGGTGGTCCAAATTCGATGGGATTGCATGGGTATCTCGGTTAATATTTAAGATAGAGAAACGGTTAACGGACCAAAAATGTGCAGTTTTTTGCAGGGACTAAAAACGAAAAAAATTCCGTTCGTTTCTGTTCGGAACGAAAACGAAATATATCGTTTTCGTTCTAACCGAAAAAAATCTTTCTTGGTTTTCGTGAACCGAAATAATAACGGTTAAAACTGGTTTTACAATATTTTTTTTGTCGTCAAAAAATCTATTTTTTTTCTAGTCACCACAACCCTCTATAAATACCATAACAATATTTGCGTCTCAACTAAAATATAAACGATGACGACGGGGTTTGATGCTCACGGATAGCATATTTTAGACTCGCGAACCATCGCCATATTAAATTTACCAAATCGTGAAACACATTAACATTTAACCATTTTATTAAGTTTAGCACCCGTAAGGTGCAAAAACACAACGTGATTAGGTTAAATTAGACACACTATCTTTATCTAAAAATATGAAAATATAGCAAGTGCTGTTTTAAATTTGTTTTAGTACTAAAAATCTATGCATTTGAGTTAAATAAGATCCTGCTGTAATTATTTAAAAAGACAAAAGAATGAATTCAAGTGGATAATTTACTAAATGTTATAAATAAAAAAGATATTAAAAAAAAACTTATATTAACTTGAAATATACTTTAACTTTATAGTTTGTACCAGGGCTGCGAAGTCGGTAAAAAAAAAGTCGACTCCGACTCCGACTTAGACTCCTGATAATTTTAGTAGTTCGACTCCGACTCCGACCCCGACTCCGACAAAATTAAATACCAAGACATTTTATGGTGTGTAATATAAGAAAAAAAAAAGAAATATAAAAAAAATATTTAAAATTTGAGTTTAAATTTTGCCTCAAAGGACCTCCCCACAATTTTTTGTTGTACCCGGAGTCGGAGTCGGAGTCGGAGTCGGTACATTTTTTCCGACTCCGACTCCGACTCCACTGACCAGAAATTCCTCCTAAACTCTTACTCCGACTCCGACTCCGACTCCGACTCCGACTCCGACTCCACAGCCCTGGTTTGTACATACCATACAATATACATTTTCACATTCCGTTGAATCTTACTAGCAACACATCTTCCAATAAATTTTCTTTTACATTAGTCCTTTTCAAAGTAAGAATAAATTTTACTATTATTATGTCTAAACGCAAATAAAACATACACATTGATAATATATATCCAATCAAGTGTATATTCTATATTGATGATCTTAAAAACAAATTAGAAATAGAGAATATCTGTACCGTTAATTGTGTTACACGAAATTGCAAGTATAAACAATAAAGTTGTTAATACATATTCACGTAAATATATCGAGAAAAGTGAAGCTCACTTATTTCAAGTGAGATTTTTTACTGCCTCGTGGAGTCTCCCCAGCACAGAAGGTAAATTCGCGTTTGTGTTTAACAAATAAAATTGAAATAGCGACAAAACCGGTTAGAAACCGGTTTTGGAAAATATTTATTTCGTTTTCGTTCTTGAACGAAAAATAATAATTTCGTTTTCGGTTTCGTTTTCGTTCTTAAAAAAATTTCGGTTAATTTCGTTTAACGTTTTCGTTTTCGTTCCGTTCTCAGTCCCTGGTTTTTTGAGACAAACTCAGAACCGTTGTCAAAAATATTTTATCAATTCCGGTTTTCGAGATATTGAATAAAAAATGTTTTTTTTATCATATTAATGTGTCATATTTCCGTTATTGTTGTAAATATAGAAAATATTCATGGAAATTATTTTTAGATATTTTTATGTTTAATTTGATTATACTAAAATAAAAAAAATTACGCTCGCCGTTAAAAAGTTATGACACAAACTTACCTTTGTCTAAATACAAGCGATAGTTGGCTATGATCTATTTCCTTATTTTTTTCTCATTCCAAATATATAAGGGTTGATGTATTAATTTTTAATAAAATGCAAGTTACGAAGGTTTTTTCTTTTTTTTTAAAAGAAAATCATAGTAGGCTGTGAAAACAAAAAAAAAACAAGGTGTAAAACCTTATAAAACTCATGTGGTACACGTTACCAAGGTTTTTATATTTGTTGATGAGATAAACATAAAAAAATTTGGAACACATAAGATAAACAGCAATATACTACATTACTGCTGATTCCGACTATGGTGTTGTTATCTTATGTTCAAATATTTACAATCTATATCTCAACAACAAAATAAAAAACCTTGGTAACTTGTACCACATCAGTTTTATAAGGTTTTACACCTTGTTTTTTTTTTGTTCACATTTTAATATGATTTTCTCTATTGCTCCCTTTTAAAAAAAGGTAAGTTTGTGTCATAACTTTTGAACAGCGAGCGTTTTTTTTTTTAGTATAATCAAATAAACATAAAAATATCTAAAAATAATTTTAATAAATATTTTCGATATTTACAACAATAACGGAGAAATGACACATTATTAATATACAGAAATTAAACTTTTTATTTAATAAGTCGAAAACCGAAAATGATAGAATATTTTTGAAAACGGCCCTGGTTTGTCTTAAAAAACTGCACATTTTTGGTAATTGAACCGTTTCTTTATCTTAAATATTAACTGAGATACTCATGCAATCCCATCGAATTTGGACCACCCTGTACTATTATACATTAAACTTGTGACATACATATAACATTTAAATCCTTCGACACATTTGTATTTCTTAGCGATATAAATGACATACAAACTTTAGTTCATGTTTATCAATAAATGGCTGATTCTGTTCATCATACAAGCTCAAACACTTTTATAAAATTCTCAAAAAATAGTTTTTTAGCCAAATTTTTATTTTTGTAAAATAAATAATTGATGAGTTTTGATAAAAAAATTTAATCGCTTATGCTTACCGTAATATTATCAAGTCAAATGTTAACTACTTTGATTTTATTATGCTGTCGATCCTTATCGGCACTTTTTTTGGTTGCATATCACATGCCACATTTTCTAAATGTGTTGCACTACAAAAAATATTAAAATATTTTTTACAATAATTAAACTGCACCGATGTACACTAATCACACAAGACATTTGTTTATGTATCTTCATAATCAAATAAATACACAGTTCCACCCGTAGTCTCAATTTTTTAGGTGCCTGTACTTCTACAAATAGTTCTCAGGGTATATTTTACAACGAAAATACCAACCAAATTAATTATATGAAAGACCTAGCGGTTATTGCCTTTTGTGCATTATTAATAATACAGGTCTTAGATTATTTCAAAGCCGTTATTTTATTCTTAGATGTCAGTACAATGTATAATAAACTTAAATTATAGGTGTATTATAGCGTATTGAAAAACGTAAATATACAAATTAATTAAATATTCAATTAAAATTGATATTTAACAATTGTGTTAAGGCTTGAATTTTGTAATATTCTTAAACCGGTAATATAAATTACATAAGAAAAAAAAGACAACCTTTAAGTTATACCAATTCATGTATTTGATTCACAAGGTAAAAAAATAGTTTGCCAATGCATACTCAAATGTTATTAATAAGTTTTTGAATGTACAGATATTATTCACATGTTCATTTTATTAACGTTTACATTTTAAATATAATTTATTTGAAAATATCGTACAAATACTATGATGAGTTTAATAATCGTAAAAAGCGAAATTGAATGTAAATGTTTTTGTTACTTCAACCATTCTACAGAATGTTTCTGTTGAATGTATTTTCAAGCTGTTTAGATTCTAAATGTATAATTCATACGTCAAAACTTATAGACCTTTTCGTACCTACTTTGGTTTTAAAAATCTTTGTCTTCATGTTTTAGCTTCAAACATTGATTTGTTGTTAATTGATATATGATTTTTATTTTTCAAAATTATACTAAATAAAAAAAATCTTAAAATATTTTTCTTTTTTGTACAATATACCATAATGCAATTAAGTGTGTTAAAATAAATTTACTTTACTATGCAATATATATACATATAAAATTTATACATAGTTGTTACTAGTTATAAGGAATGAGATTAATGTATTTTATCTGTAAAATGTACAGGTATATTAACAACGTTTTGACGCAACCTAATGAAAAAATTTAATTGCACATCTAGCACACGAAAATACACTTCAATGTAAAAAACTAACACATAAATCATTAACAAAACCTAAATTAAGTAATTGTATTTCAATGTTACTGTAAATATTTATCTGCAGAATTTTATAAAAATATGTAATCAAATGAAAGAAAGGACATAATTTATGATAATCCAAGAAGTTTTAATTGGTACTTTGATGTGTATAAAAATGTACATAAATAAGCTGTACACCTTCAAATAACACGTGATTCGTAACTTAAAAAACTTTGTCTTTGGTAAATACATCTACATATAATTTGAAATGTGTTTTTTAAATCTATATTCACATTGTACTAATACAATAATACTACATCCTACATCTGTTCGGTATAAATTATATTTAAATGTTAATATTTCGTTCGTAAAGACCAAAGAAAATAAATCTTGTGTAATTTGAGCACAACACATTTAGCATGAAGGAGCATGTTAAAAGAATAGCATTAAATATTTCGTAATCCAGATCACCCAACATCACTCCAACATGTTACAAACGTCTATTAAAGACTGTTTAAAATTAAATTAAAATGGCAATCTATTGATAAAGATTTATTATATTGTTGCAGATGGCAATAAGAATCTAATAATACCATATTAGGGCGATATTTGATTCTTATTAAATAAATTATAAGCTAATAGAGTATAAAAAGACATTTATCATTGTATGATATAAGTAAATACAAATCGAATAAATTTTAATAATATAAAAAGAGGTCAAACGATAAGTGTTACACTAAACATATTCTTTGAATCTCTTTAAAAAAACAAAAACTAAATAAGCTTTGCATTTAACAAAAACCTTATTATAGAACATAGCAATTATTCACTGCAAGTTTCACCAAATTACGAAAACAAATCTTTTAAATCCTGAAGAATTTTTTTCTGTCAAAATTTGAAGAATATTTTAAACTAATCAATCAGTTCAACACTTCATAGACACGTTTCAAATCTAAACTAGCAATTATTTACACTCAGTTCGACCAAATGACTCTAATTTTTGCGAAACAATTGAATTTAAGAAACCACTTTTAGTCACTTCAGATTTTGTGTCGGTCGGTCTTAAATTTAGTGGCATTAATAATGCGAATCCGGAAAGGCGAGTGAAATTCTACAATGAAGATTAGATTAGGTGTACATTGGAGATACTTTTTTTATAAAATAAAAAATGATAGTACTATCTTCACAACAGTTACCACAGATTTTAAGGTAGCAAGAAGCCACAGTGATTCTGATAATCAAATTACCAAAATTCTTTATCTTATGAAAAGATTGTAGAAAATTGTATAATTATTAATTTTAGGTACATAGTTCTTAACATTAATAGCCTAAATTATGTATTACAACGTTCAATTTACTTGAATCAAATCTTAATATAAGTAAAAGTAATAATTTGCATAAGTATTAGGAAAATTGGCACGTAATTATAAATTATCAAAATTATAGAGGTTCAAAATTATAAACGGTCTAAAAAATAATTTTATAGTAGAAAATTACATAAATAATTTCTAGTAATATCTAAACTTGCGTAAATTGTTCAAAAAAAAAATACTCCTATAATTTTACGGTTAAAAAATTAATTAAAAATATCAACAATATACACAATTTAAGTTAACGCTATCAAAGTTTCTAAGCTGTCTTTTAGACAAACTCTGCAATTTAACAGCCAGTTTTGAAAACTATTAAGATTGTGAGTTGTTACCAGCGCTATTTAGCATTAGCAGATTAAAAGCTTAACTAAATACCACATCTATTATACAAAATATAGTCAAAAAATCAATTACATATTGGTTATACTAGTTTCACTTTTAACAAAAATTAATATTAAACGTTTTAATAATTTCAAGCGGTTTTTATGTAATTTAAAATTCACGGTTTATCAAGCAAACATCAAATTAAATGAATTTAAATTAACCAAATTTTGCACGCGTAACAAACATACTTAGTCATTAATGGATTTGCATTATTTAATTTTCACGTAGGTGTTTAGAATTTAAAAAAAGCTTTTCATAATGTGATCTACTATATGAAATACCCGCGAGACATTTTTTTCATACACTCTGAATCACGTAAAATGTAAATGAGATTGGGTCCAGATGTACTGTGGGAGTGGTCCCAATCTGAAGACAAGCTAACTTGATAAAGAAACTAATGTTTTATTCGACATTTAATCCGCATAGTGAGACACTTTATCTTCTTAAAGATATTGATACATAAAAGTTTGTGTTTCTTTAAATATGTAAAATATATATTTTATTTGTACCCGTCAATTGGTAAATTCCTGCAATAGCAGGATATTAAAAACCAATCATTTAAACTAATAATTTGGCGTTCTTGGTATAGTCCAGTGGTCAGAAAATGGTTAGATCTGCACGGTTTTCAAATGGTTTGGATTCGACCCTGGCCTTAGGCGGTGAGATTTTTAGACAAGAGAAACCTTACATGCCTTCTTTGTGATAAAAAAAAAAGCTTTTTCTGATGTGATCATCAATCAGGATTCTTGAGCTCTACCTCCAGCATCGGCGATTAGCCGATTAGTTGGATTTCCAAAAAATAAACTAATTATTTTTATTATTGCTTATTGACATATATTTTTTTATATACCTACTGCCAAAGTGTGTGAAAAGTTATTAAACGAACAATTATTAATTTGTCATTGAATCTGGTTCTTAGGACACTAAACTCCTTTAAAAAGATGCCTAGCAATCCATAGAGTTTCGAGATGTAAAAATATACCTACTTTACTGAATTTATGGAATTTGCACATGATAATTTTTTTCTATGCGATGTTACAATAGGAATATGTAATATAAAAACTAATTTTGCCTCATATTTTTGATATAACATTTTCTTGAAGCATTTCCGTAATATATTTCAAATCTGTATTAATATTTGTCAACTGTTAACATAATTTTGATTTTGTCTCGATATTTGTTACCTAAATCTTTCAACGTGGTTTTTTCAACGTACATGAACAATATTGCGCCATTTAAACAAGGTTTACAAAATTAGTAGAGATTTGTTACAATGTAACCTTTTGATGTTTAATTTATTATCATAAAAATTTACGTCGAAGGCTGATATTTTACGATAAATCAATAAAATCTACCAATGTTTATATGCAACGGCGCCAAACCCTATACATAAATCATACAATTATAATGGTATTAAAATTTTATTGTCGTTGTAAAGTTGGTGGTTGATAAACATGAAGGAAGCACTCGTGTTTTAGCTCTTCAAAAAATTATTAAGGACTCCTTCGATGGATTTAAAAAAGTTTTACCTCAGTTATACAACATGACATAATAACGTATAGATTCCCAAGGTTAGATTAATATCTTATTCTTTATTTAAAGTTATTATTGATTAAAAGCATTAAACTTTTTAAAAAATTCAATTTTTGTACATAAAAACTTTTATTCATATCTTTTTTAAAAATTTTTGAAAGATAATGTTACGGTAAATAATAGTAAGGTAGGTACCTTGCATGTTTAAAAAAAAAAACAAAACAAAACAAGATCGTAGTTACAGCAAATTAATATATATGTGATCTAAATGAAAATGCTATTTAATTTGTGAGATTTTTCACTTTATGTTTAGCAAAAATTTAAGGTTGTTATGAAAATTTACTTTAATTTTACAAAATGCAAATTCATGCTATTCAAAACATATTAAATCCTTAAATTTTAAAAACTTGTTAAAATTATAGAATTCGGTGCAATTTTTGGACCGCCCTGTAAAGATACTTAAAAACTTCAAATCTAAAGTAAAAATGATTGCATAGTTTCCAATTCATTAGGAATTCAGCGGTACCAGGTAGGTATCCTGGGTCTACCACACCCGCTTACAATTTAGCACCTGGCGGTCTCGTTCAAGGTAAGAGACGCATGTTTTTTGTCTATTTTATTGCGAACGAAACAATAGCAATAAAACAAAACAGCAACGCAATAGACATTAATCTATTGTACGTATAAATTAAACATTTACAAGTTGAAATGACTGCTCTTGATAAAAAAAACCGCATGTTCCAGGAAATTGCACAAAATTTTGAAATATATCGTAATCATGTTAGAAATAAAACATCAAAATAAACATGTGTTTGTAGTAATAAAAGTTTTAGCTGAAAAAATGTTTATTTTCGTTAAAGAAAATCATTAATCGCACAGAAATCAAAAGCATAATCATAATAAAATTGGCAAAAGCAATAACTTTGCAAATTTTTTTTTCACCGATATATTTAAGCTGTTTTCTTTAAAAAAAAAAAAAGAAGTTTAATGGGTATAAATAAACAATTTTTTTTTAACCATTTAATTTCAAAATAGGTTCTGTTCTTAGTTTATTAAACAGATAATAAAAACCATAGTTTCCAAATCTACTATTGACGATTATAGTGATTTAACAAGTCTTAATTGTTTTGTGAAATCAAAATTATTTACAAATAAAATGTTCTTTGACTATACTTTTTAGCTGAGCATAATGTTTGTATTGTGTAAAATTTTTTAAACAACTTGTATATTTACAAGACAACGACCTAATTTAAATTTAATTATCTTTTACCAAAAATACAAAGTTTATTCTATCAAATGTTACAACATCAAATAGCTTCAAATTGAACGGAAGTTCACCGTATGGTGTTTTTTCAGGCAGCCTAGTTACAACCGCAAAGTTATGTGAATATGAATTTTTCCTGTTTTTATGCGTTTATTAGTACTTTGTTAATTTAAACGTATTTATTCTTTAGATACATTATGTCCCATTTAACCTTTTTTGTAAGTCTAGTCTTTACATTTGCGGAATCTGTATTCGCGAATTAATGTGTGGCAGACCAAGTTTAAAACGGTCAAAAAAGTAATGACTGTGAATAAGAAAGTGCGAATTCTACATAAATGTCGAGAAAGGCTTAGGTACTTAGGTAGTATATTTGTTATCAATTGAGTTACTGTATTATACATACTTAAGGAGAAAAGGGGCGAAGCGTCAGATTTTTGCGAAATTCTTATTTATCTCGATAATCTTTGTAATTAAATAAATCACTTAAGATTTTCAATACGTAATCGGTGAATTGGGACCATCTTAAAACATAGTACTTAATCAATGAATCTAAAAGCCTTTATATTACAAAGATTGAACGATATAAACATAGTAATTAAAACGGATATAAGTTTGTCAAAAAATAAAACTGGCATCACCTGTGAAGTGTCAAATTAACTTAATTGTTAACGATAATTAGTTTGTAAGGTCATCCCTCCATAAAGCGACTATTTAAGCATTGTTTGATACGATCTAAGCAACGAAGGCTAGAGCTGAACAGGATGACAAGATTCAACTGTTTGAGCATATTTGTATGTGTAAGCTATGGTTATCTACAATTTGTATAAACATTGAAACCGAAAGTTTTGTTATTCGATTTTAAAAGGATTTCATATATTTTACAAAAGTCTAATAATAAAACTGGAAATGCATAAGCTTTGATTCTTAAATGTTTTGGTCTTACTATTAAAATTTTAATTAAAAAATCAATCAAGTAAGTGAAATATTACCACATTTTAAGTCCTAGGTATAATCCTTCGTATGGCTAAGTAATTTTCAAATAATTAATAATTAACACGAATGTTGTTTACGGAATTGTGAATTCGCATATTACATTTATTAAATTGCGACTAACCCAATTTTTGTCTTGTTTGTCTGACTGCAGTTCATCAAAAGTCATAAAATAGGTACACTGTAAGAATGTCTAATATTGATAAATTGTTAAGTAAGCGAATGATCATTTTCTTATAATTTTTTGTAGCTATTTATGACACTTATCAAAATAACCGATTCTGATAACAGTGTGCTTAACATACATAAAATGGAGAACATAAAAATTATTCATAAGCTTTTTCAAAATTACACATTATGTAAAATTAAACTTCAGATGCATCAAGGTTAACATATGTTAAATCGTATACAATTTTTAAGCTGTATCCCGAACAAATATATTCCATTAATTGTTGTTTTATTCAAGATAAACAAGGCAACATTAACAGTTAAAAAGATACTCAGCGGATTACAAAACATTAAAATATGCAAATCTTTCTGTTTGGTGTTGTTTACAAAATGAATATAAACAAAATTGACCAATAAATGTTTTGTGATGTTAATTTAATGTTATATAAAATTAACTTCGCTTTTACACTCGAATTTATGCGTGTATATTGGAGAGTAATCACATAATGTTACGACCAACATTTTATAAAGTGATATAAAGACTGTTATATAACTTAAACAAATTGTTTTTTAATTATTTCACTTGTATCGTGATTTTGCAAGTCAGTACTACGAAGTATACCTACTTTAAAAATCGAACAATAAACGAATTCCGCCTACAAACAGTATTCCTCTACAGTGTAGAATCTACATGATTCCAAACCGGTTACAAAAAAAAAACAAACAAGTCATTAGTTACTTTACTTCAGTAAAAATATGGGCCATATGATTAGCGGGAATAAATTTAGAAGCAAAAAATCCTTCAAGAAGCATATAAATTTCATGCTTACTACGCTCCAATTTTAACGAATAGCAAAACCTGTTAACTCGAATAATTTGGATGGTACTGCAATCAACATAATTACTATAACAATCAAGCAGTGTGAAAAGCAATTTGTATTCCATGTTAAAAAATTCAACCTTGGATGTGTGTAGAGATACTCTTATTATCCTGCGAGGAAAAATTTAGCGAATATATTTAAAAAGCAAGGTATACAAGCTACAAAGAAAATCAACTAATAAATGGGCTAGAAACGAAATAGAAAAATCGAGAAGTCCGTCAATTATATCCGTCTCGATAAATTTCATATTAATAACAGATATTGGGTGGTCTTTAAGAAGAACTTAATTTTATAAAAGCAGTTACAAAGACGTAACGAGTATTACAATTAAATTTTAATTAAAGTCACTAATAGCGTCATTAAATAGTGGATATTAATTACTAAGAAAACATTATGTTTTCAAGGTTGTGGATGCTTTTTTTATACAAAAGCCCTCATCAAATTTACTGTTACACAGGTAAACGCTAAATATATGTGTCCCAAATGTCGAATAACAAGTTTTTTTTTTTATAAAATCCTGGAAACAGGTTTCAAACTGCATCCATTGTGAGTTTTAAACGATTGGTATGGATTATTTTGGTGATGACACTAATCAGTAAACAGCACTGAAAACTTTCGCTAGTAAAGGTACCTACATGCTGTACTAAATCCGGCTTTTCTTTTGTGTCCCACATTTGACAACATTGTTTTTAATAGTAAATATTATTTAAGTTTTGTGCATTTTCATGCTAGTTTAAGAACAGCAAAATCGTATTAAAAAAAACAATTAAAGAATAAAATTCATCTCATTTTAGGTTTGTGATTAATTTAAAGTCACTATTTTAACTTAATTGTTCTTCTTATTGCATTTTCTTTACTTATTTTATTACTGTAACTTGTCTTTTAAGCACAATGTAAAGAAAATTCCTGCTGGATTAGCGTGACAGTTGTGAAATATAATAAGATAAATAAATAGTAGTAACAATAGGGTTGAGTAGGTCTGCAAAATATGCAGTTTTGACTAATTTTAACATTTAAAAATATTTACTGATAATATATGTAAAAGGTTGATATAACTAAAAGGTCAAAAATGAAATATATAATAGGTTAGTTTTCCAAGAAACGAAAATATTTTTCTAATACCTTTGACACAAAATATAAAGACGTAATCATTAGGAATTCACGTTCAGATACTGTAGAGTGTAGTACAACATAATCAATTTTTGCATCAAGATTATACAATGATTGAAGCTTTCTTGTGAATATTTAACTAAAAACCAAGTACTGTACATTTAATTATTTTTCGTAGAAAAGAATTACATTACTCCGTACGAGGTGTTATATTATTACAATATTTATGTTGTTATATTACGCGTATTGCTTAAAAATAAATATTGCATATCTTTTTATAGTATTAATAATTAATTAGCATTATTTCCAATCAATTTATTTTAGTGTTGCTGATTTAATTGCTGAATTATGTTGTCTATTTCTATAAAATGAGTTAATCGATGAAAAATGTAAAATTTTATTATTTGTTTATGCAATTATTTCAAATAAAAAGAGATATGTGTCGAATACGGCATACTTTTAAAAGTCACAAAACTCGTTTGAAATTGAAATAAATCAGTAATCTATATGAATTTGATTGGTTATTTATAAATAAAATAACATGAGCATTACATTAGTACAATGCTGAAAATAACTTTTTATTTATTATTTATAATATTCCCACGAATGGTTAATTATTGTGGAAGTAAAAACGTGTTGTGTGACAGTTATGAAGGCGGGCGAGGCAACTGAGAATAATTTATTACGAGCAAAATTATCAATATTAAAACACAAAAACTATAATAAGTTAATAAATGTTGACTCATATTTCAAGATTACTTTTGAGCATGAACCCAGTTTCCTGCCAAAGGGTACATTACTGTTTTTCCTATATTTTCAGCGACATTTAGGGTGATAAACTGTACAGATTTTCCGATACATGTTTGGATTTTCCGGGATATTAGTATAGATAGAGGGTGGACCAAATTCGAATGTTTTACGAGGTATCTCGGTTACCGTAATAGTTAGCGAAAATCTGATATCGGTCTCTTGGGCTATTTTTTTTTTGAGAAAAGTACGCCTATGTAATCATATTTTTTATATCACTTTCCATTTTGGCACTACAGGCAAAAAATAAAATGTCACCGTTTTTAGAAATGTACTATAACTTCTTTATTTATTTAAATAGAACAAAATGTTTTTAAGGTTTTTTATGTAGATTTTTATGCTTAATTTAAAAACACATTATTTTTTTAACGCCTTTGACTTTCGAGATATAAAGTAAACTTATATTCTTTTAAATAGAAACCCTAGTTGACCATGGCTATATGAAAGAGAATTTTTTTATTTCAAAAATATATAGTTTTGTATATTTGTTCCAAAAAATAACCGAGATGTAGCTAATTTTGTAAAAATTTCCTTATCAAAGTTTGCCATGATTTCGTAAACAAGTGATGTTTGCAATTAATAAACAAGCAAACGTCAAATCCAAGTAAATTCTACAGCAGCCGTTACGTTGTTATCACTTACAATGTAAACTTCTAACATATTAAACTTTTCAAAGTGTTCATCAAATTTAGCCATGTTCACAATACCACAATAAACAAACAGTTACAACAAATATATTAAACTATATATTTTTGAAAAGCTAACAAAATGCTCTTTTATATAAAGTCATGGCCAACTATGGTTTCTATTTTAAAAAATATAAGTTTATTTATATCTTGAAAGTCAAGGTCGCTAAAAAAACTTTAATTTTTTTTTGAATTAAGCATAAAAATCGGCATATAAAACCTTGGTAACATTTTGCTCTATTTTAATTTAAAAAAATAGGCAAATTTCCAAAAATTATGAAATTTCAATTTTTGTTTTATAGTGCCAAAATGGAAAGCGATATAAAAAATCTAATTACACAGGCGCTCTTATCTCAAAAAAAAAATAGCCCCAGAGACCGATATCAGATTTTCGCTATCTATTACGGTAACCCTGTAAAACATTCGAATATTGTCCACCCTGTATGTTCCTGATTTAAAACAAAATAGGTACTTTCTACTATGAAGAAATTTAATGTATTTTAAAAGAATTGAAAGAACGGTCAATCAAAGTTTTACTGACTTCTGCAGAGTTGAAAAAAGTTTGTCAATTGTTGCGATATACTTTCAGATGATAATAGTTCATTATTTGAAACGAAACATCTGCAATTCTTTAGGCGCGACTGCATAAAAGCTAAACCTAGCATTAACCCCTGTATAATATTTTTAAAATGTAGGTGGTACAAAGTGTTAAGTAATCAATCTATTGTCAATCTAATTTCCAAGCGAATTTCTTTAGACTTTTTTAAGTTGCTAAATGTTGAAAATTTTTGAAAGTACTGCATTTTCATGAAAATGCAATTTTCACAAAAACGGTTGACTTTAGACCCATATAACCTTATACATTTTTTGAAGTAAATTTAAAGAGGAATCCAAAAATGTAAAAATATACAGGGTGTTCCATAAGGAAAAGTATAACTTTGATATGCCACTCTTTTGGAGCACCCTGTATGTTTGAAAATATTCTTAAAATGTAGACCTTATTGACTCACATAATCTAACAGCGACAGAAGTTTAAAAATATATACCGTTTCGCCATAAAACTCCGTGGCGTCCGTCGTGACTCACCCTGTATAATGTAATAAAATTGAGAATATATATTTTTTTTATCATAATTCGTATTTTATTTGGAGATCTGATCTTATATTTTAGCTGCCTATGTAGCATTTAAGTTAAAAAATTTACCCAGGCCTGGGTTAAGACTAATATTATAGGATGTTAAAAATTATAATTTGGACGAACCTATACCTACTTAAAACAAAAATTTTTAAAACGCGAACAAAACAAAACAATTAATGTCGATATTTATTTATGAGCCCGATTATTAAATCAACAGAAGTCTAGTGCCAAAGTTGCACCTTCATATTAAAAGATATTAACTGAAGCTTTAGCTTTAGTTACTCCACATTTAAAATGATAACTAATGCGTTTTTTTTTCCGAGGCCAATGATTATTAAAACCTTAATTAAAGGCATTAAAGATAATTAAGCCATTTTAAACGATAGCGCACTTATCATTTGCAGTATCTACACTTTGAAATATGAAACAAAAATTACAAATTATTTCTAAATAATAAGCGCATGCAAAATTTATAATTATAGTCATCTACAGTATATTTACGTAATAACTTAGTTATTTCAAATTACAGCGTGAAAGATAATTAGTGCAACGATTTCACAACGAAAATATCATTTTCCTACGGCTATTACAATATTTTTCCGAATATTGATTGAAACTTGACTGCAGCCAGTTAAATATTCGAGTTGTTACGTAACCTACGCACTAGAACCGGAATAAGACAAGTAAAATATAATAAAAACGGCAATATTTAGTTTTTTATGGGTCGTATAACACATGGACCATTTCCTACAGTTGTTATTTAATTTTGAACCTTGAGACCTCAAGCCTTTTCCTGTCGACATCTATCTTGTCTATTGTTCTAGCCTAATGGCGCTGCGTTTTGAATAGATGCTATTATTTTAAAACAGTTAAAAAATGTTCGTTTCAATGTCATCAATTAAATTTTCTTTACAAGTAACCAAATCGTTGTTTTACGCTGTATTTATGTGGGTTTACCACTAAATAACATTTTGTTTACTGCGCATAAGAGAAAAAGGTAATTATCTTTCTCGTAATATACTGAGCGGTCAACTGTTTGCAGATTTACATGAAGAATAAGCATTTTTATTATCAATCCATTTTTATGTTAATTCAAGGACAGAAGTTGTGATTTTTGTGACCATCACTTATGCATGTCAACATTAACTGAAAATTAAACTAAATATGTGTGCTATAATAAAAAATTGAAAATTGCAGTTTATTAATCTATTAAGCCTAGTCCAGATTGTAAACAAATGTTTCGGAACAGTGTTCATGAACAATGTTCCCGATGTTTCGGAACAGCTCAAATTTGTTTCTAGCTTGTTTCGGAACTTGTTGCGAAACACAAAAGGCCTGTTCCTTGTTTCCCGTTGAAATGGGAAACATTGGAACATTGAACAAGTTTTTTGTCAAACACGGTTCAGTCAAACAGAGTTTTGGTTAGTGATTCTTGGTTATATTTTATACAATGTGGAATCAAGAGAAAACTTTACAACTCATAGAAAAATACCACAGTTCATCTTGTTTGTGGGATGTCACCTGTGGTGACTACAAAAATAGAAATAAAAAAAGGGATGGTTTTTTAAATATTGCGCAAGCATTTGATGTTACCGTTGCCGAAGTCGAAAAAAAAGTCCACATGCCGTTAAGTAAAATAAAAAAATTGGCAGCACAAATTCCTGCAATAGCCTCACTGGACATGATTATCAGTTTAGAAACACCGAAACACTGACTTAAGTCTGGACGCGGACAACGTATACAAATTGTTCCGAAACAATGTTTCGCAACTGTTCAGGCACATGTTCAATATTGTTCCGAAACATTTGTTTACAATCTGGACTAGGCTTTAGAGAGCTCAATATGAAAGAATTTAACAAAAGGGAGTCAAGACCTTCATTTTTCAATTGTTTTAAACTCATAGCACACTAATTTCAACATCTTTAACTATTAATCTAGATTAAATATTACTATCAAAAGAAAAGAAAAATTCTATGCTTCTCATAGCAAAGTTATTTATCAGTAGTATATAACAAGTGCTTTGAAAATTTTTGTTTAATATGCCCGAATGCAAGTTGAGCTGAAAAAAACACGAGTGCACGAAGTGCACTTGTTTTTTTTTTTTTATTCAACTTGCATGAGTGAAGATTTGTCAAATATTATAGATTATTTGCAATGCACGAGTTATATTTTGTCAGAAAATTTCCTTCACCTATCCCTACCTGTCAATTAAATGTATGTTATGTTAAATTTTACAAGTAGTGTCAGAGTGGTGCGTCAGGGGTGTAGTTTAATCTATAGTAAAAATTAAAGCGACGCTACTGGTCGCCGAAATTCCTCAAAAAATTATCAAGCCAAAAAGATTTAATTCCCTCTCCAAATTTATATTTTCGACCAATCACAAACTCAGATTTCTTAGAAAAGACTGATTAACGCATAAAAATCTGTTAATTGCGAAAAGGATATTATCAGTGCATAATTATGTTTATTGGTCGTTTCTAGGAAAAGTTTGTTATTGATCGAAAACGCAAATTTGACAGTAGGATCAACATCTTACAGGGGAATGTAAAATTATTACCGTGTAATAATGCTCGTATTGGTAGTCTCCAGAAGATTTAAGATTAGTGATTAGTGAAAGAAATTTTTAATTTTTTTAAGTTTATTTAAAAATCGAAAATAAAATATAATCTTTTTAAACGACTTGGACATAGCCTGATAAATTTTTTAAACTTCTAATGTAAATATACTACCGATCTAGATGATTTAAAAGCATTCATTTTAAACTTGGTTGTAGTCTGAAATTACCAGTTCATCCTGAGAACTTTAATGTTCGTTAAGGACCGACTGAAATAATTAAAAACGGTATTTTCCATAAAGTAAAAACAATATTAATTAAAACATAATTTATAGTTTAATGTGGAGAGGTCACGATGTACAGAACAAGCGGTAAAACTACAAGAAAAATAGTTACGACTCGCAATTATTAAATCGTAAAATTAGGAGCGTAGGTGGACACAAAAATATGGCAGTTTATTATTGCCAAACTGGCCAGTGTAACTAATTTTGATTAAGTACATTCTGTGATAATAGTTTTGGCTAGAAAAGGGATTTCATTAGGTTAAAGTTATTTAACAGACAAAACCCTGTGTATTCTGCTTATATTCGGCGACTTGTCTTAAAACACCAAACAAATTTTACTACAAAACTGTACAATTTTTGATGAATCTTTCAATAAATTTGGAAAATAAATTTACATTAGTGCAGTTAAAAAAATTTAATTATGAGATGATAATAATAATACAAATTTGTTCCTATAAGTTAACTCGATAAAATGAATTTAACATAAAGTAATTCAACTTAATAAATATATCTTAAAAACACTGTACCAGATTTTAAGCCATCTTTTTCTACAAAGGATCCAATCAGCTTACCTGAAATTTAAAAAATAATAATTAGAGGAAGTATAACTACAAACTACATTAAAAAAATATATTTTGAAATAAAATCTATGACGTTGATCGTTTTACTCAGTTTTAAATAGTATAATGACTAAACGGTTACGATTAAACAATTGTCGCACCTTTTTGTGACGAGAAGACATGTGTGGAATCTCTACGCTGCACATGAGTCATAAAAACATGCATAATTTTAATAACGGTTTAAGTATAAGAGAGAACTATCATCCTTAAAATCTATACACCGTATTCAATTATAAATGGGCCAAAGCGAAGAATTTAAGCAAATGAAACCTCATCGTAAGAGACTAACCGTCTGCATTATAGCTATGAAACCCACAAACTTTACAGAATTTAATAGTTTAACGGGTAACTCAAACATAAAAAAAACTATATATGACATTTAGAAGAACTTAACTGCATCTTACATGTTACAAGCCGACCAAGTATACAATTTCTTTCTTCATTTACCCAATAAATTATCAAGTTTGCAATTCAAACACTGCATTTGCGGTCGAACAATTCTGTTTAATTATTATATAAACCGGAAGTTTTAATAGGTACTTTTATTTCAATCTCAAAACTGCAAATCAAACACATGAATACAAATATTTTGGGGTAAAAACAATAAGTATAATGTAGGTACCTACACTTAGTTTTTTATTTACTTATTTATTATGCAAATCAACATTGTTTGTGCTGGTTTATTAAAATTGCATTTCTAATGCTTTCTTTGTATTTCGAGCAACTTAAAACGTTCAAATTCGCGCGATTTTAAACATTTACATTCCTGAGTCTCTTGGTAAATAACTATTTTCCAATGTGGCCATAAAAATCGTTGAGTTACCACAAAAGTTAATTGTTTTCAGCTGACGAAAAGGTCCGATTTATTTGTACCTATAGAAAGTTTGGTTTTAAAATATCAAAATAAATTACGTGGGAAATCTTTGCAATGCCGTTTATTAAATATTCAAACGGTTTAAAAGTAACAAAATATTTACACTCAACGAAAATTTTGCATGCGTCGATTATAATCATAATAGAAGTGTATTAAATCATATAGATTTAAAAAAAAAATACATATTAAGCAAAACATAGGAATTACAAGTTTTTCCGTAATGATATAAAAAGATAATATCAGATCGTATCGTGCAAGTATTTTAATCAGTATGTCTTAATTCCTACCACTATACAAAAAATGAGACCAAAGAGATTGTAACAACTATAGAGGAATAACATTAATTAATGTACAGAAGAAAACACTGACAAGGGTAATGGAAGGAACATTAAAAGAAAACACACTAGAAGAATTCCAATATGGCTTTAAAAGAGGAAGGAGTACACAAGACCCAGTTTTTATACTAAGACAAACAATTAAAAAGAGCCTAACCAAAAACAAGGAAATACATCTGTTTTATAGACCTGGAAAAAGCATTCGATAGAATTAAAAGAAAAGACGTATGGAGGGGCCCAAGCAAGAAGGGAATAAAATTAGAAACAATCGACATAATAAAAGCGATGTATAAAAACGGTAAATATAGTAAGAGCACAGAATGAAGAATCGGCAGACTTTGAAACAAAAGAGGGCTTAAAACAAGGGTGCCGTGCTCAGTCCACTATTATTCTCAGTAGTTATAGATGGGGTAATCAAGGAAGTAAAACAAAAAATGAGACCGTTCCACATAGGCAACTGGAAAATGGAAAAAATTAACAATTGAGTTAATGTTAGCCGACGACATGGTCATAGTCGCGGAATCTACAACATAACCTAGAAACCCTTAACCAGAAATTGGAAAAAATCAATATGAAAATAAATATAGACAAAACTAAAACTATGATCGTGTCAACTGAGAACAAAGGGCATAACATAACAATATGCAGTATAGGCCGAGTAGGCCCTGGTCTAGGACCCCGCCCATAAGGCCCTGAGGTATATCGATATTGACATTTGCTCGATATTATGAAGGCGAGAAGCTTTTTATTAGCTCGCCAGTTTTTTTAGTAACGTATTTTTTTTGCTCACCACCTTGTACCAGTGGCCCATTCTACTTTTCGGCCTAGGGCTCACGACAACCTTAATCTGGCCCTGATTATATGGGCTTTAAGTTGGAACAGGTAGATAGCTTTAAATATTTAGGCGTAATCATCGAGAATAACGGAGGTATGGACAAGGAATAAGCGAAAGAACAGGAAATTTGGGAACAGTATTTGATAGTTTTAGATCATCACTTTTTGGAAATAGGGAAGGTCCAAAACAAACAAAAGTAGAAGTGGTAAAAAATGTATTATCTCCAGCACTTTTATACGGAAGTGAAACGTGGACACTTACAAACATAAATAGTAGCCGTGTGAATGCAGCAAAAATGAGATTTCTAAGAAAAATTCAAAGAAAAACCAAAAATGATCGAATCGGAATTGAAACATATAGGGAACAAATAAAAATAAAATCAGTTGAAACAAAAATACAAAAAAGGCAGCTGGGATGGTTGGGTCATATTTATAGAATGAAAGGTTTACCAGAAAAGCCTATGAAGCAAGGCCACAGGGAAAAACAAGAGAGGTAGACCGAGAATAACCAGGTAAGACGAAGTTAAAAAAGCAGCAACGGATATGAACATCAAATGGAAAGACATGCAAAAGCTAGCACAAGACAGAAAAACATGAAAAAAGTCAGCACAACACAACTCAACAGTCCTGCACCTGACGGTAGAAAGACTTACGACTAAATAAACAAATGTCTTAATTCATTTCATTTGCACATGAGATTTACGTGCAATATTATATTAATGCAAGTTGTAGGGTGTACTACAGCTTTGCCAGAAATTTTAATAGGATCAGGTGGAAAAGTGATCGAGTCTATTTGATACTGTTGTACGTATTCTACACTAGTTTTCAAAACAAAGCATTCCATCTTAATTACGTTGATGGTTATTGCTTTAATAAATTTCAAAACTGATGCGGGTTTCAAATATTCCACAACAGCCTAATGAGTTTAAGAATTCATAAGGGCTCGTGATGTCCTGACATTTTTGTTTCTCATATTAATCAACAACGACTATGTTTTATTACATTTACTTTAGATTGAAATTAATTACTCTCCCGGTTATAGCTACTAAACACGATTAAACAAATGGAACTGATGATAAAATTTATGACAAAACTTCTAGAACGTGTTGTGTTGCATTCCGTGTATAATTACATCATTTTAATAAATAAAAAGATTTTCATTTATGTAGGATGTGAAATACTATTAATTCTATTAGTGGTGGGTGATTTGTGCTTGCGGTTTATGGCGTCAGGCGGTCTAGCTTAATCCTGATTGCACGAACGATGTGATTACTCAGTCATATCTTAGTTACGTAGAAAACGTCATGATTCAAGTAATTAATTTGTCTTTATCGCACTCGAATCGAACGTCATCTCGCTCTCTCGATCGAGAATGAGGTGAATGTTGCCGCAGGATAAGACCTTGTACGTCACGAATAATTTACTTCAAAATATTTTTCTTTGCTATAAAAATTCTACGTCGATTCTTGTTTTCCATGAAATGCAAACATCGCGCGTTAAAATGCAAAATTAGCGGATCTCATCAAATATTAGTTTATTATGTAAATGAACACAACAATTCTGTTGCCAAGTTAATTGTTATTAGAATATAATTTTCCAAAACAAAATTTTTAATTAGGTTACCAAAACTAGCGTTTCAAAATGCGGTGTGGGAAATTCTGGGGTGTTAAACCCTTTTAGGTAGCCTACATGCCTACAAGATCAAAATTATTTTCATGTTTTTACCAAGACGTTATTTGACTTTTCGAGCAACCACATGATGTGTGATGACATCATGGCAATAAATGGTAATAGAATGTGTTTGCAAAAATGTAAAACGGTGATATGGTTAGATTTAGATATAACTTAAATATACAAAAACTCTATGGGGTTTTTAATAATTATTCAGTGTAAAGTGATCCACAAACAAACAAAAATTAACCTATAATAATACAATCGTTTAGGAATCACAATGTTAAAGGGTGTTTTGGGGCTCTTTTGGCCAATATATTAAAACTTTACTGAGTAAGGCGATTTGTCTGAGTAAAACTATGACGACTAGGGCATCCAAAATTACCGAAGCTTTCTTTTATCGGTAAACGGTAAATATTTTAAGTAAAAACCGGTTAACCGGTAAATTACCGGTAATTTAGTTAAATCGAAAATTTCGTATGGTAGTACTACTACTTATTAGCATGAAATATTTTTAGAGTATGTGCAAAGGGGTAATTAACAATAACCTATTAAGTTTTAATAAGAGTTGAATAAATTTAAAATTCTTTGGTAACATTTTATAAATCAGTGACGTAGAATAATTAAATGTATCAAGACACTAACGATAGTGCAACCTTCTAACTTTTTTTTTAAACAAACTGTTTTTTAACGTTTAGCTTAAAATAGCACACATTTTTATGCATGATAGTAAAATAGTCATGTAGTATTGTTCAAACGACCTAACAGAATTTAAATATTGTGCAAATTTTTCGCATTTCCATTTCAAAAGAACTATTCGATTTAAAATTCTAATACGTATATTAAAAAAATTGCCTTCCATTTACATGAAATGAAGATAATGTTAATGCTCAAGAGGTCGTAGACCAACGTACAACAATAAAAGGCGTGGAAAATACTTATTATGAAAATCACTTAAAGATTACACACTTTCAGGAAGTTAAGTTTTTAGAAATATCCTTCTTGGTACACATTTCTTACAGTTTACACTTTTTGCAAATAACATAACAACGTACCTGCTTAAGTAACAAAGTATTAAAACAAGAAATAAAACGTGCCTACAAGAACCTCTACCAGTAATAACTTTAAACACAATCAAACTACTTGTAAAATAATCAGTTATGGTTAATTTAAAGCAGCAAAACAATATAAATCCTTTACAAAAAATAAACAAAGTAAAACACGTTTAAAATATTTTCAGAACTTAATTTATAAGTAAATTAAATAAGTCTTAAGGAAAGCATATCTAAGTTGTCGATATTTCAAATCTTTCATTTTTCAGGATTTAAAAATCAACAAAGTGTTTAATTTATAACGATAAAACAGAGAGAAACGAATAAATAATTAAAAACGACAAAATTCAAGTATTCAATTTTTTTTTAAATCCTATACTTACAGTTGTGTTTTTATTTAAAAAAAACACACTTGTTACTTTAATGGTGGTAAACTACTTGTTAGTTTTTAATAAGAATATACTAATGCTAAAAAGGTTATTTAAAGACGAGCAATACATTTTCTGCAGTATAGAGGGCTACGTTAAAAAAAAAACAAATACCTCAATCACAAACTATAAATTGACTTTGTTTGCCATTACATAATCGAAAAAGAAATTAATTGCTCAATTCATGGCGAATTATGTTACGCACGGCAAGTTTCGTATGATAATAATATTTTTATTATTAACGAGTAGCTTTGAGACTGGGTTGGTTATACGGGCTTAAAATTTTTTACTTTTTCATTTGAAGTTCGGGAATAGGTGAGTCCTTTTAATATAACAAGTGCATAGAAAATTATCGATAATTTTTGGTTATTATGCCCGAATGCAAGTTGAGCTGAAAAAAACATGAGTGCACGAAGTGCACGAGTGATTTTTTCTGATTCAACTTGCATGAGTGAAGATTTGTCAAAAATTATAAATTATTTGCAATACACGAGTTACCTATATTTTGTCAGAAAATTTTCTTCACCTAACCTACCTGCAAATTAAATGTATCATATGTCAAATTTTACGAGTACTGTCAGAGTGGTGCGTTAGGGGTGTGGTTTAATCTATATTAAAGTACTTAACGCTACTGGTCGCCGAAAATCGTCAAAAAATTATCAAGACTAAAATATTTAATTCCCCCTCCAAACTTATATTTTCGACCAATCAAAACTCAAATTTCTTAGAAACCACCAATAAACGCATAAAAATCTGTTAATTGCGAAAAGGATATTATCAGTGTATGATTATGTTTATTGATCGTTTCTAGAAAATCTGAGTTTGTTATTGACCGAAAACACAAATTTGACAGGAGAATCAACATGTGACAGAGGAATGTAAAATTATGACCGTGTAATAATGCTCCTATTGGTAGTCTCTAGAAGATTTAAGATTAGTGATTGGTTGAAAATACAAATTGGACAGGCGAAGGAAATTTTCTTTAAAATTTGTAGGCATTACTCTACGTGAAACAGTCGCGAAACAGAAATGCCAAAGAAGACAGATCAAGTAGTACGAGGTATAAATTTAAAAACAATTCTCCAGATCTGTTATTAAGTGTATGTATGGTTGATAAACATGACGTATTAAGTGTGACTTTTGTATATTGCAATTAAAAAAATTTGCGTAAAATAATTTATGTCACCATCAACTGGCTTTCTATATTACGAATACACAGAATATCAGAAATGCCATACGAATTGAGCATATTTCAGGATTTCTCTTGTAAGTTGAATATGTTAGCGTGTGTGGTCTTGGAAATAAAAGTGCTTTAGTGCAAATGAAAACTGTTTAAGTAGATTTATATTATCGCAGGAATGTTGCTGATAAAAGTCATATATGTAGATATATGCCTGTATTGTTGTTTATGTATTTTTTTTGCTCCCTTTTAGCTCAACAAACTCCAACTGAATTTTTAAGTTGATACGAGCATAAAAATTCTTGTTATGATTAGGTGCCATGTTGCTTTTTATAAAAAGGCACTAACAATTTTAAAGTTATAATTTTAAGATTGAACAGTATTTAAAATAATTAAGTTCGCAATGGCATTTTATTTACAACTTGAAAGTTAACAATAACTGTCATTAAGTGTATATTTATTGTTATGTATATTTACAGATTATTTTATCGTAACACGTAACAGTTCATATGTATATTTGTACACACATACATATGCGCTTTGAACGATATTTGTGCTTACCTAAACTATTTTTAAAATATATGAGCAAGGAGATTTGTTGAAGCTTAGTTTAGTTAAGTATGTTTGTTACTAAATTTAGCTGAAAATAATGTTTGTTGAGGGTGAATTTTGTAAAGAACAGGATGGTCCAAATTCGATGGGATTACATGGATATCTTGGTTAATATTGAAGATAGAGAAACGGTTAAATTACCAAAAATGTGCAGTTTTTTAAGACAAACTCAGAACCATTTTCAAAAATATTCTATCGTTTCCGGTTTTAGAGTGATTAGAAAAAAAGTTTTTTTTGTTATATAATGTGTCATATCTCCGTTGGGTAACAGGAAACTACTCTACCATTCAAATTTTATATTAGGCCCACGTAATCTGGTGATTGTGTTTGCTATAATAATTAAATATAATGCAAGAATGTATTTCCTGATTAATATTTAGTTATGTGGCGGGTACCTTTAAATTCGAGTGTTCGTTACCTATTTTTTATTATTTGTTTGGTAAGACTAGATTCCTATTCGCGAACTGTATTGATAGCATGACGTAATGACAAGGTCGTGGCCGTGAAACGATAGTAAATTCAAGTGTTTGCACTTCTCATATAAAAAGTAGATCACACGTTGGGGTTTATAAACTGTTCGCCGTACTAAAGTCATTAAAAATTGTGCTGATCTTACTTAAGCGTTAACAACTTGAAAGTTTTAGCATCAAATGTTAAAACAATCAGCTTAATTTCAGTAAGGAATTGAAGCTTAAACATTTAGGATTTTTGCACCTTCATCTAAATTTTAATTGATTTTGAAATCTCAAGTAAATGGTTAAAATCTTTTTGGTATTCTGCGTAAATTTAAAAGCTACTGTATTTCGATAATTTTATAAAATATAACAATACATACATTTAGTAGTGCAATGTTTTAAAGCTTTTCTTTACAAATCATAACGAAAATAGTGGCTTACGATACAATCAATAAAGTTTTATGATTGTAATAAGTTATTTTGTTACAATCATAATAAGACAAGCTGTAAAAACAATCTAATAAATTCCTTATTTAATTGGATCTAACAAGGTACGTTATTGATAGAAGCTAACTTCCGTAATTTCATGTAAAAGTACCTATACATAATAAATCGTTAACTAACAATAGATTTTCCATTTTTATAGAAAAACGTGTTTGTGAAATCACAATCCAATAATAAATGTGTGCATACGGATAATCAACTTCACAATCACTTAACAGAACTGAATGTTTTATTTACTACGGTAAAAATAATCAAAAAGTTGGAAATCTGGAGATTAGAATAGTGAACCAACTAATCTGGGTCGTTCACATTTTGATTTTAAATTTTTTAGATTAAAAATTTAATTTTCACCAAAAAACGTTAGCTTATTTTAAGAATCTACAGCAGGAATCCGTAAAGTGCGGCCCGCACTATTCGTTTTTTTCCTGATACAAATATACACGCTTTTATTCCGAAATTGTGAATATTTTTTAATTTAGAATTTTATTAGTAATTATTTTACACAATAAATGTTGTACTTTATTTAACAATATTCAACAATAATATATAATTTACTACAAAATTTTCGTATTTCTTCTTTATGTTGAATATATTATAAAACAAATGATATTTAAATTTTCTTAATATTAAGACAAAAAAAGTTTCAGTTACTTTAAAATAATACATAAACAAAATGATTAGGTTATTTTGGCACTGCTTGGCCTGCTAAACATTTTTATTCGGTAATTTGGCCCGCCAGTCGAACACTTTGGCAACCCTTGATCTATAAAGACAGTCAGTTGTAAGAAGATTATATATTATTATAAATTTGTACCTACTGTCCAGTTACTTTAAACGTTCGTAGATTTTAGCTTCGTGTATTAATTGATATAAAGTATAATTTTCAAAAATTAATGTTTTAATTATATTTCTGAATTTGTGTGCAATTGCCTAAACTGCACCGTGTTTAACCAAATTTCGGTCTTGATCGGCTGACTATGATTCAATGGATGTTCTAAAATAACTACACTCTAAAAATGCAAGAAGACGAATTACGAAAACGTTTAGGGGACGAATCATTTTCTTTGTTTCGTAAAGTTATATATACAGGATGGTCCACATAGAAGGGCCACTATTGGAATCTCGTAAACGGTAAGAGCTACAAAGAAGTTTAAATAAGACAAATTGTTCCCGTTTCTGGGCCCTATTCCTTAATGCTTTAACGTTTTCAAAAAGTTCGATGGCACACTAGATAATAAACAAAAATCAAAATGGACTTTTTTTTAAATCGTTTATAACTCGGTTACACTTGATGGTACAAAAATATTTTTGGGGGGAGTTGTAGATTTTTTCACGCACTGCAAGACGAAAACATTCATTTGTTTCAATGTTGTTTTAAATTCATGGCACTCTATTCTATAGCTTCATAGGGACTTTTTGATGAATTTTATTTGTTTTGAGCTTAAATATGAAAATAAATACATTAACATTATATTATTAAAAAGAGGAAAAAAGTGCTTTTTTATGTCACAGCTAACGATGGTTTCCATTTAAAAAAATGCAAGTTTTTAAGTTTTCTAAGAATTTAAACAATACTAAAACAAATGAATGTTTTCAAGTTAGAACTCGTGGAAAAATCTATAAGTTTTTCCCCAAAAATATTTTTGTACCATCAAATATATAACCGAGTTATTAGCGATTTAAAAAAATGTCCATGTTGTTATTTGTTAATTATCTAGCGTGGAGCTTTTGCAAAACATTAAAGCATCACTGAATAGGTCTTAAAAAGGAGAACAATTTTTTAATTTAAACTTTTTTAGCTCTTACCGTTTACGAGATACAAATAGTGGCCCTTCTATGTGAGCCACCATGTATATTAATAATTTGTTTAATAGTGTACCTTGACAACTTATTGACAACAAATATTTTGCAAAACAGCTGTACATCTCTAATCTCTTTTACTTAAAATTGGTATGATTTAACTTAAAAAACAGCTGAAAGATGTTTAGTTAAGTGCATCAAATTCGCCTGCCTGTGTGTAATTACTTTAAGACATTGCATTATCACTTTGAAGATAGTTAACGTCTTGTTGGTTTAAAATTCTTGAAACATAATTTTAAAAGCTTTCACTCGCTAAAATGGCAGTCGATTATAGCACAGTCTAAGAACTTCATAAAACCTTTTTATTATGTCGCAAATATAAACAAATAGTAATTGAATGTTAAAAATGCCAGTTTGACAGAAATATTTATGGTGCACTTTTCGGTAACATAATATTTTAAGTTAACAGTTAAAGTCGAGGTGAACCGGTATACGCAACGTTACTTAAACTGCGTAACTCCTTCCCAGTAAACATTAAAAGCACTTGAAAACAAAATCTTCACCAGCCGCAAGATTGCCAAATAAAAACCTTGTTATAACTCTTGAAATTGTTAATCTTAATTCTGAGGAAACACGCAGATATTTTAAAACATTTTAACTAGGCGGTCATGTATGAAGCGCGCGATTGAAGATAAGAATATCTCACATTATTGCAAGCGTATTTACATGTAGAGCACGCCCATTTTCTTTGAAGGCTCGCCGACATATAACTAGCATTTAGACTTATGCCTCATGTGCATACATTTGAATAAGAATAAGCCGCTGATCGGAGTCTTTAATTTAATATTGATTACACGCTAGATATAGACGTCACCGCATACGACACTTTAAACGTTAGTTCAACAGGTGATTCGCATTAAGGACGACAAATTTAGTACGAAATTAGTTATCGAATGCGCGATATTTACGACCAATTTTTAAGGATCGCAAGCTTTAAATTAAGCAAAGACACTGATGTTGTATGAAACATGAGCATGAATAATGTAAATTGAATTTGCTTAAGGTCATTGGAAATAGCGAGCTAATAGTATTTTTAATTTATTGTGTAATATGCAAAAGTAAGCGTATATGAACATTACCTAGAAAATATTAACTTTAAGTTCTATTAAATTTAGGTTCTTTTATATTATGCTTATAAAATGTGAATAAAACATTGAATACACAAAAACTGCGACATATAATTTATGAGCGTTCCAAGAACATTTTAAAACAGAAAATTGGTTAACCACGAAGTTTCTATTAATAATAATATTTATTATTATGATAAGCTTCCAAAATTGGTAAAAGTGACTAGTTAAGAATGAAAAGTTATTGAAACAAATATATCGATAGCAAATTCTGCACTGTTTCAATTTAAACCCACACAAAAATGTTAGAATTTTATACTTGATAGCATTTTTTAAAATTATTTATATTATTCATCATTCAGTGCTCCAAAATTTGAATGGCCAAAGTTTTTTGAAGCTCCAAATCGAATTGAACATAAAAACCAGTAATTATCGTGATAAATGATACAAGAAGATGAACTGCTAATTTACGGATATTGTATTATCCTGTATGATGTATTAATTATTATCCTTATAAGCTAATATAAATTTATCAACTTTTTTAAAGAAATTCTAAATAATAGATATAATTTATTACCCAACAAATTTTCTCTTGAATTACTTATTATTTTGTGCACATTTTTATACTTTTTTATTGAATATACAGGGTGTTTCTAGTATTGCAAAAAAAATTGGGAGGTGATTCCTTATCGAAAATTAAGGGGGGTCTTTCATATAAATTTTTTCCCTAGACGTCTCCTTTCGGAGTTATAACCCCCTAAAGGGGAGCGGTAAAATTAGGTTTTTATTTTATTTCTCAAATTTGGTTATATGTAGGAGAATGATAGTTGGCAGATGTTTTATACTTATTAAAAGTTTCCCACAGTAATATTTTTAATCATTCTCACAGGGGGGTGAAAAGTGCGACCCCTGTTGGTTTTTTTATCAGAACTTTTTGGTGGGTTAAAATTTTGCAATTACAAAATTTTGTTTTGAAAGCTTGGTTTATTTAAAAACTTTTTTTATTCTTTAGTTTTTCTCGTAAACCTACCGTTTTTGTGTAAAAAATAAAATAAGTAAACAAGAGCCATCAAATATTCCAATATAAAACGATTCATTTTGGTGGTTGCCATGGTTCATATTGGGTAGAATTGACAAAGTTATTCATTGTTGACGTTTACTCGGCGACAACGCTATAACGCCCGTCAATCCTACCCAACACGAACATAAACAAACCATGGCAACCACCAAAATGAATCGTTTTATATTGGAATATTTGATGGTTTGTTTTCTTATTTTTTTTTTACTTAAAAGCGGTAGATTTTATGAGAAAAACTAAGGAATAAAAAAAAGTTTCTTAACAAATCAACCTTTCAAAAGCAAAATTGCAAAATTGCAAAATTTTTACTCACCAAAAAGTTTTGATAAATAAACCAACAGGGGTCGCACTTTTCACCCCCCTGTGATTGAAAATATTACTATGAGGAACCTTTTAATAAGTATACAACATCTACCAAATATCATTCTCCTACATATATCCAAATTTGAGAAATAAAATAAAAACCTACTTTTACCGCTCCCCTTTAGGGAGGTGTAACTCCGAAAGGAGACGTCTAAAGTAACAATTTCATATGAGAGACCCCCCCTTAATTTTCGATAAGGAATCAACTCCCGAATGTTTTTGCAATACTTAAGAAGCACCCTGTATAATCAGCTCCGTTTATTTTGTCGAAATGCATCCTATGATACGTCGATCAAAACAAAAATTGTTTTCAATGCTATCTGAGTTTTCTACCAAGTTGTTTTTCAGAGTCGTTTGTGAATTATTTTATCTTGCACTACCTTGTCTGGAGTGTTTTTTTAAGGCATTTTTTGTTGTCAGGTAGTTTAATAGAATGTCTTAAGTACACAAAATAAAAGTAACCTCTTAATTCGTAATTGCGCATTAAGAAATTAACCACAACGTTAACTAAACATAATTGATAGCAAATTTGGAAATACCACCATAAATTCGGTATTTACTTACTTATTTTGCTATTTACACAACTTAACACGATACTTTTTATTTCTCTTTGTAAATAATTTTTTATAATTAACTAAACAAATTAAATTAAACTCTTTGACCTTTACCTACTTTGAGATTATTAAATAAATTTGTTAAAAGCATGTGCTGTACAGAATACAAATGTGCTGTATGTCCAAACATATAGGCCAATGTAAATAATTACAAATTACTGTAAACATTAGCCAATGTATACGATTTACAGAATTATAATTTGCATTAACTAATCAAATGAAATTAAATGCTTAAGTTATTATAAAACTTAACTTTGTTTATTAAAAATGCCAATTTTATGATTTTCGCATGTGCAGTGGCCACCAATTTTATTAGGTCTTAAAACACACTGTTAGAAAACTATTTGTTGAAATACCGTCTTTGCATTAAAATTATGTTAACATTAACAAAATTGCCTTCGTATAAATAAAAAAGAACACAAACGGTACCAAGTGATAGATGTATAGACGAATTATAGCACATATTATATTACTGAATTTAATCTGATGTTTTCACTTGATAACCTCCTGCTCTGTTTCAGCGATGGGTGTGGTTGTTATTACTTCCAACTTAAATATTCTCATAAGGTCTTGCGTGTTGTTAAATATAACATATAACATAATAACCTAAATACCCCATATTAAAAAGGCTTTCTGTAATTTTTCAACAAACTTAACAATGTGATTTGTTAAACGATGTAATATTGTTTAAACCTACTCGTACATTAGACACATCCATTGTGTGGGATGGATTTTTAAAATAAAAACGTATTACGAATTACTTTAAGGCGCCAACGCTTAAAAACAATGATCTATTTCAGTGTTTCTCAAAGTGTGGCCCCGAGCCTTTTCATAGTGTTCAAATATCATCGAAATGTATGTTCCAGGCCAGCAGAAAACAAAAATAGTGTCTACAACATAATTCATTGGGGTCCTCTGTGAGCATTTAATTTTGAAAGGGGTTCTCAGAGTAAAAAGTTTGAGAAACACTGATTTATTTGTTATTGAATGTAATGCACTGACATCTATGTTTATAGAATACGACTTGACCATTAATTAAAATTTAACGTAGCTAAGTAGTGCTCCATATATCTTTTTAAATATATTCATTATTTAATTATAACGAATTGAATTAATTAATACAAACTCCGGCACTTTTATATGGAAGTGAAACGTGGACACTCACAAATAAAAATAGTAGCCGAGTGAATGCAGCTGAAATGAGATTTCTAAGAAAAATCCAACGAAAAACAAAAAAAGACAGAATCAGAAACGAAACATATAGAGAACAATTAAAGATAAAATCAGTTGAAACAAAAATACAGGAAAGGCAGCTGGGATGGTTGGGTCACATTTATAGGATGAAAGAAGAACGGTTAACCAGAAGAGCATATGAAGCAAGAACACAGGGAAAAAACAAAAGAGGTAGACCAAGAAAAACCTGGCACGAGGAAGTTAAAAAAGCAGCAGCGGATAGAAACATCAAATGGAAAGACATAAAAAGGCTAGCACAAGACAGAAAAACATGGATAAAAGTCAGCACAACACAAGTCAACAGTCCTACACCTAACAGTAGAAGGACTCATGACTAAATAAAAATAATAATACAAATTTATGTGCCAGACTACAAGTGAAGGATTGCTTAACTTACAATAATAATTGGAAATGTGTTTAAAATAATTTTTTTATGCAAAAAAAAAAAACGTTATAACTAAAAAATGTCTAGCTCATTAAGTCTTGTTGCACCGGTCTTTGGACACGTTGTACAGGGTGCTCCACATCTGTGGAACACTATAGGAAACTCATTAACATTTGGGATTAGTAGGGGTTCCTTTACCGGTAAACGGTTAACCGGTTTGGCCGGCCAATATGATTACCGAAATTACCGGAAAATGTTCACAACAAATACCGGTAATTTCAGTAATTTACAACCACCTTCTCACAAAGTAACTCACGAGGCAGAAAGAACCTTTTCTTCTGCAGGAGCAATATGTACCAAAATTCGAACAAGTCTGATAGATAAGACATTAAATACGATTTGTCTACTGCGTGCACATTTTACCTAAGTCTCAGAAAAAACTGGATCTGAATATATAAAAAAAAGTGTTTTGCCGAGTCTGTTATAGGCCGTTTACACTTATGGTTTTGCACGTGGGTTTGCCCACTTGGTTTTGCATGTGGTTATGATTGTGTGTGTGAACGCTAAAGCTGGATCCACATCAATAAAAATTTATGTTGTATTTTGTATTTCAAATTCAACACAAACATTTGCGGCGCAAATTTAAATCTGGTTAAGTATTTTACCACGTAAATAGTTATCTTGCGCGTTGAACGGACGAATCCGCTTGTGCACGTTTGTTTATGCAGAACAATGCACTCAAAATCAAGTCCACATTGTTAAGACTGTGCGGCGAAAATCTCTTTGAAGTTGGCTAAAAACCGACAGCACGATGGATAGCGTGCGTTGTTCGTCATGAAATTATTTGCGTGCGTTTCTATGCGGCGCACAGTCCACACCAACAAAAATTGCGACGCACACGAGCAAATTTGTGTCAAATACAACGCACAACGCAAATTTTTATTGTTGTGGATCCAGCTTTAGGCTCGATGCACACGTACGTTTTTTGCCCGTCCGGGCGCTGTGTGGGCGCCCGTCCGGTCCGGACGGGCGAAAAACGTACGTGTGCATCGAGCCTCAAACAAAGCGATTTTATTGACCTTGGTATTGCACAAGTGAATCTAGCACCGCTAGATTCACATACGCGTTCACACACACGGCCATAACCCATGCAAAACCCTAAGTGTAAACGGCCTATTACATTAAGATTTGATTATTGTTTTGTTAATGTATTAAACTTATTTCGTATAAGTTATTGTTAATGATCTCTTTAAAAGAATTTATTACAACTTAAGCTTTAATGTTATTGTTAATTATTATCTCTTTTAATGAATTTTGCTTTGTTTATTAGGAAATAATGTATATGTTTATTATTTTTTTATTAATGTATTAAACTTTTATTAAAACTTGATACGTTATTGTTATTAACCTCCTTGCACATACTATAAAAATATTGCTTGCTAATAAGTAGTTGTACTGTCACACGAAATTTTCAATCTAAATAAATTATTGGTTAACCGGTTTTAACTTAAAATATTTACCGTTTACCGGTTAAAGAAAATTTCGGTAATTTTGGATCCCCTAGTTGGGATACACATTCGATTCGATGAGACAAAATGTTTCTATTTGAGAAAACTACGCGGCTGCTGTGCTTGTATTAATTTTTTAAGCATGGCTTGCTATATGACGACGAAATACTGAGATTAACAGATTTGTTTTATTTTACACATTTTCGTCACCTTTGTTATTAAACTTGCTAGATAGGTACTTTAACAAACTATAAAATATCGACATTCATTTGTTTAAATATTTTACAGATTTTAAGATAAATGACAGTGGTATTTTTTTTTAAACAGGAACCATAGTTGGTTTTGGCGCAACTAAAAAGCGTACTTTTTTCGCTTTTCAAACATATACAGGTTTTTACATATTCATTTTGCGTCAAAATTTAAAAAAAATTTAAAAATTCTCCATAGACCTGATGTGCCATGAAACAAAGGATAATCTGATATTGTTATTTCAATTAAAGATCATATAAAAAATTAAACGAACAGTGCCGTAACTGCTTTATTAGTAGTTCTCAGAACATATTCATCTTTTGAAACATTTAAATTATCTATTCATCAAATTTTATCTCGGAACAATACAGACAACATAAATTGTTTAATATATTGTTTAAATAAGAATACTTACATTAATTATTAAAGAATTAAACAGATTTTAAATTACATCGACTAAACATTATTTTCATTGAGTCAAGATTGACTAAACAAATCAAAAAACAAGATGTACAGGGTGTCCTATTTTCGATGCCCATACAGGGTATCTCGGGTTAATATCAAAGATAGAAAAAAACTAAGTACATAGCCTCGATTTCTTTTTTTGAGAGGAATTCATTGCCGTAAACAGATTTTTGATATCTTTTTTAATTTTCGAAATATAGCCAAAAACCGATTTTTGGCAATTTTCAAAAATGTTAAATATCTCGCTTGAACGAAAAGACAGTGAAAAAAGAAGCTTTCGATTTATATCAAAGCCAACTGTGGTTGCCACTTGAAATAAGAAAAAGGTGTAATATATCGATATTTATCGACATTTTTTGCATGGTTTTTTGTTCTTAATAAGATAGCGATATTAATTTTTTTTACTCATATAAATATCGATATATTACACCCAACTTTTTTATTTTAATCTAGACTACGTACTTAGTTTTTTTTCTATCTCTGATAATAACCGAGATACCCTGTATGGGAATCGAAAATAGGCCACCCTGTACATCTTGTTTTCTGGTTCGTTTAGCCAATCTTGACTCAATTAAAATAATATTTAGTCGATGTATGGGCATCGAAAATAGGCTACCCTGTATAGCATGTAAACAATTAAATTTTAAAACGAAATAATTTATTGCAATCTTGCTTTATAAAGTGTATTAGTTAAATAATGAAAAAAATTCTGCATTCGCAGACAAGTAGTAACAATTACACGTAATTGAGCTCAAAGCCGCCTAATATTAGAAGTAATATCGACGCAATAACAATAAACGTCCTTCCCCATCACGCTAAACACCTCCTGAAGCGCCTGGGGTTACATTCACTAATATTTTATATAAGCAATTTATCATTTAATTTATGGAAGATGTACCTAAGACCTTGTAAAGAGATGGTAAAATTATCAATTTCTATAGTTAGTTGTTTTTATTTTGCTCCATGAACTCATAGATTCATCATACTGTAAGGTCATATTAATTCTAATTACTTATTATTCAGATATAGTGGATTAATATGTATGGATTATGTGGGTGGTAGGTGTAGTTAGTGATCTATTGTAGTATGTTACACATTTCACTGCGTTGTCTGTCAAGGGCTTGCCACCAAATCGAATAAGCTCTAAGAATAGAACTAGATTTTTTCGCTGTAATTATACGTTTGTGTAATATTTAAAATCGTGATTATTACCGAGTTAGATAAAATATTCGTGACGCTATAAATGCTATTAATGCACGGTGGAAAACTAATTTAACACCGTGAATAAAGATTAAGTATACGCTACAGACCAATTGGAGACAGAAGTTTTAAATATGTTGGTCATTACACACGCATACCGAGCAATAATTTCCTTATTACCTGAATAATTTCCATTTCTGAGTCAATATTTGAATATTTACATCCAGCATCGCGTAATTTTAGTTAACAGATCTCAGTTTAACAGGAATTGCAATTTATGGTACACTACAAAAAGTTGTAAACAAACAAAATAAGATTTTCGAAAATTTAGATCGTCAATTGTTTAAATTTTAATCTGGATTTTCAATGGTTTAAATTTCACATTACACTGTCAATTGTTACAAATAACGGTTTTCGTTTTGCAGTAACTTTTTAAATTAACAAATTAAGCAATGTTATTACATAATGGAATACCAGAAAAATGTGCTAATGGCTTTATCGCAGAAAATATATTTGACTAATGAGGATAAAATAATTTACTCTAATGACTTAAAAATTCCTAGAACATTTTGATGTATTAATAAAATTAAGACCGCAAATCTCCTAATTAAGAATAAATGAGACAAATCGCACAAAGGATTCCTGCTCTGTGAAAGTATTAAGAAATCATTTATTTTTTACAGTAAAATTCGTATGCATATAATCATAATTACAGTTTTGATGGCTTAACGTAAGTCCTTTAAAATCAAATGTAATCAAAATTTGCTTTTTAAAAGTTTTTCCGTTTAAATGAAAACAATTGCACTGCTTATGTTTCGATTAATTAGTGGTAAGACTTATTTATTATTATAATTACATATTAACAAAATAGAATGATATTCAGGTCTGTAATTATTCATTTAAACAATGCCAAATATTTAAGTTTAACAAACCATCTTCGGTACAGACCATGACACCAGGAATGTCTTTCATAATTTTCTGCATTTTGAATCTAAATTCCAACTTCTCGCTGTACAAATTGCCCATGTCCATAAAACGACCAAGTTACTTTATTTGTGGCGCGTGAATTGTTTTTATAAGTTACCATCATTATTAAATCGACATTAATTATAACTTTCAGCCTGCTTTGTTTGGGCTTCTCGAATGAACAATCGACACGCAACTTCGTAAAGTACTAGGTATTATATTATATTGTATATAAATTTTAGCGTAAAGTTGTAAATAGTTTTGTTGGTTAACCTTGATTACAAATTTATGTGTAAATATATAAATTACGACGTAATAATATGTAAAAGCAAATTATACATGGAGCTTCATTAAAAGCTGTAAATAAATCCGTTTCTTTTACCATTGTTACAGGCAACTGTCAAAGTTCATCTACGTATTCAAGGCCTACAACTTAATAATTTACTATATTGTAGTAAAATTAGGACAATAGCAGTGATTACAGCAGTAAAACTATTTCGAAATTAATAGCTTCTTATTAGCTACGATTAAATTTCATTTTCTATCATTAAAAAAATATTGAAAATCACCTATACCGCAAGTTAAACAACTGAAATATCTTATGTGGACTAAATAAACAAATGAGTATCATTACGTATGCAAATTTTGTTGAATGTTTTAAATGTTACATTAAGCAACACTTTTTAAAGAAAATTTAAATTCATTTTTATTATTTAACAAAAGAAAAATTCGTTAAATGAAAAAACATGTTAATTAAAAAATCCGCACTAAAATAATAATATAATTAAAAGCCGTGTTACAAAAATTAATGGACTACATAATTTCTACTAAACGTCTACTACGTCTACTACACTTCAAACTAAAAACAGACAGGGTTGGTTAGAAAATGTCCAATATAATAAAAATGTGTAGAGGGTGTTTCACTTTTCCATGGGACACTATTGCTATCCGTAAATAATGAAAATACTAGGTTGGTTAAATGGGAC
Organism: Elmis aenea; assembly: GCA_947652605.1. Lineage (NCBI taxonomy): Eukaryota > Metazoa > Arthropoda > Insecta > Coleoptera > Elmidae > Elmis > Elmis aenea. The sequence goes on along the minus strand of OX393581.1, from coordinate 23,665,796 downwards.
AAAAGTTAGCAATTTAAGAATGCATTTTAAACAAGATCTTGTTTTGTTTAACAATTCCATGGCTTGCGTGATATAACGAAAAAACCGAAATCGATCAAAATTTTTAAAATTAAATTAATATTTTGGCTATTTTTGCGAATACACAAAAACGCCATTATAAAAATGTTTTGCAGATTTTGTTTGCTATAAGATGGCGATAGTCAGAGTTTTATTTATAAATTACCGTGCGAGATATTTGATAAAACAACTTTTTTTTAAATGGCAGTCGTAGTAGGTGATGACTTAGATTTAAAGATTATTTTTTTATCTTCACAATGATATAATATTTTGTATGTCTATTTTCAAAAATAAGCGAAATAACCTAAAAAATCTTTAGATAAAAATCAAGCTAGCCATGGAAGAAAAAACAATAACCGACTTCAATTGTTTTATTTCGACGCTTGCTTGTCTATTATGTCACTCTTTAAACAACGATATTAAAACAAATGTAATGCGAAATTAAATTTAACAGATATGTAATAGCATAATACGAAAGTATTTTACCATCTTCGTGACACAAAATTTTAAGTACAAAAGAACGTTAAAGACGATACGAAATGAAGAATGTTAATAAATCGAATTTTTTTTTATTTAGAACCTACACATAATTTTTTACACAACGGGCAATACATAAAACGGTAAATTTATTTACACTTTTTGATTAAAAAACAACAAAAAAGCAAAATAATTTAAAACTAATACAATCACTACATAATCCAATAGTTTTTTGAACAAACAAAGAGTAGCAGTTTATGTACAAAAATAAATAACTACAAAATTTAATTAAAATGTTCGCGATAAGCTATAAATAACGTGAAACATAAACTTAATCAAATTTTCACACACATATATTGGACACGCAATAACTTAATTTGCTGTATATTATTTTATATTTTGTTCTTACAATAATGACTACACCTAATCGTATTATTTATTATACAACTTGATCCTATCAATTTCGCAATTTTATTTAGTTTTGACGGTCATACAATTGGCCAAAAATTTTCAATGCGTATATTGTGACAATGTATTAAACATCATTAATTTATTTATCCTAAGTAATATTTTATGGGCCACAGCGTTTTAATAAGGTTTAAAAAGATGACATTACATTATAAGCTAGTACGCATTCAGTTTATTTAAAAAATATAGCTTTTATGGGAAAAACATTTTCTAAATAAAAGGAATGTGTGGTGTTTTGAGTTATTATAAAGATTTTCTGGACTTACTAATTATAAAAAAGCAAACTAAAAACTTCTCTCAGTTTCAGTAAAGTGTTCAGATGAAAAAGTTAAAACACAGATGCTTGACGAGTCAAATATGGAGAGCAATTTTGTCCTTGATAAAAACGCCATTACTTGTTTATTTTCTAGAGGCGAAAGTGATGATCGTTATAGGAATGTTTATTTGATTAGAGTGCCAAGAGTTTTTTTAATCCATTTAGTTTTAGGATGTTAATGCAACAGGTTTTGATTTAACTTAAAAAAAAAACAGCAAAAGGAAATGCATACATTTTTAGATTTTAATACTACAAAACTTTTTTTGCTGCCTGCAAATAACATTTTATCAATTTTAACGTAATACGGATACATATAACAAAAGTAGTCAATTACTGCAAATGTATGTATACAATAATAACATTAAAAAAAAATGAACAGTAAAAATATTTCTTTTAACAACTTTACTCACTGGCCATCTAGTACACAAAAATTTAATTACTATACATTTGTTCTGCCACGTAGTAGGTACATAATATTAAAAAAATATGGAGTCTAGGGCATATTATTTAAAATTTTTAGCTGCGTCGTATTTATTAAAGGAGTAGTTTTCATGTAACCAACACAACAATTAATATTTAATAACCGATATGGGCCACAAATTGTAGAATCACTACAAAAAACATTGTTAATTTCTTCTGGAATTATGACTTGCAATTTTTTAAATTATTTAAATCATACGTACTTGCCCTGAATTGCTTAACAAATTAAATGAGGTGATCATTTATAATAATAAACTGATTAAGATTGAAAGATATCCCTCAGGCAGTTTAATGCACTCGAACATTATCTGAATGCAAGAAAATGAAATTGTTTATTTGTTACTTTTACTATACACGGGTACGTGCATTCACATTTATTTTGTAACTTGCCATGTTGCAGTTTCATCTGATAACACAGTTATTATTTTGAGAATACTATAAATACCTAACGAATATCAGTTTACAGAGGTAATTGCACTTTAAGTCGCTACTACACATATCAACAAAAACATAAGCAATTGTGTTCAAGCCAGCTACGACTGCCTTAAAAAAATCACAAAATTTTAAATAATAATTCAATAAAAAGATTAATTGCAAAAAATGTTAATGCAGAACTTAATACTTGTTGTTAAAAAGTGTTTGATAAAAGTTTAAAATATATCATGAAAATTAAAAAAGCTACAAATTTGTTTCGTCTTTAAATAAAATTGAACATGTCACTAGTTTCATACAGCATTAATGATAGGTACTCTACATTCTAATCACAAGTAAGACACCCTAAAGCGGGGTTCAGATGATCTTTATATATTGTCAATACCTCAGTATTGTCAATATTATTGAACGTGTGACGGTATATATTGTCATATTGTCAATATTTCAAATATTGATGGGGTGATTTGATAAAAATCAAAATATTTTTAACATTGACAATAAATATTGACCGTCTGACAGTGATTATTGACAAAACCTCACTTTGCATCGAGACCTACAGTCAACAAGTTAGTATGCGAATCGTTTTTAAAAGTATCAAAATCACACTTTTCCATTAACATAACTAATCATGTTCCACGATAGCTAGTCATACTAAATGAATAGTTACTTGAAAGACGTGCTAGCCATGCGAAAATAATTTTGAAAATCTTTTGGGGTGGTAGTACGAACTTCATTTAACCATTCCTTTGTTCATAATTTTGTTTGGATTTTTACCGATAACCACCATAATAGTAACACAACTTTCTTTTGACACGACATCGTTGACTGCCAAACTTATACTAAATGTATTGTCAATAAATATTGATCGTGTGAGGCAAATGCAGTTTGTCAATATTTATTGATAATATTCTATTGATAATATATATTGATCGTCTGAAGCCCCCTTAACGATTTTAAATAAAACGAAACCACAAACTGAAAATAGATAGATCCGGCAAACCCATTATATTTACGAAGTAAACTTTACTTCGCAAAGCTGAAACGATTCAAGGTTTGTTGGAAGGCAAATGGCAAGCTATAAATCAAGTTTTTATGGCCCATATAACTAAAATTTAACCCAAATCCATCAGGATAATGCAGTCCACAAATTATAGTTGGGGCAAAATATTTTTATATCATTTTAGAATTATATTCATTGTTATTTCAAATATTAACTAAGCTAGACAAGCAAACGTGAACGACTTGTTTGGTCAATACGTCGTAAATTCGCCAGTTTTAGAAAACTGTATTATGTTACTAAACAATTTTGTTAATTAAAACATTTGATCATTTCATTAGCGCCAATCGTTTGGTAACACTAACAATAGTAGAGAAGACCTTAAATGTTTTGAGTAAATTATAAAAGTGTTACAAACGGAAACAGTAAATTCTCAAACGTCAACAAATTTTGGCAATTTGACAAAACCGTGTTACGTAACTCTTACGGAATACAACACATGCTAGCTTGGACCTGCCTCAATGATACTCCTATTATTTAGCTTTTTACCAGGTGACACACTGAAATTGTAGAACGATGTACAGTAACTGCGATTAAAAAAAAAACAATGTTTTGGTTCAATCTCAACCATTGTTTTATTTTGAAATTTTGTTTGAAATAAATATTGTTGCTTACTGATACTGTTGGATTTAAGTCTATTTTAAACCAATACAGTGCAACCTTTAAAAACGCCAAATATTTTATTTTTCAGAAAATCTGTTGTTTCCGATCAATTTTTACGCTGTAAAATACATCTTTACTGGCCTAGGCTGGAAAGTAACTGGTTGCCATGATGATGAGTTGTTTTGTTGATTTGCGCTGTCAACCAAAGCGCCATTATACCACCAAGCGAGTTTTCAGCTGTAGTTTGTTAAGTTATTGTTAAATTATGGATGGTGACGATAGTGATTTTGGTGTCAGTGGCGGACGCAGAAAAAATATTATTGTACGTAACATATCGGTAAAGTGTCTTTACTTGACTCATATGCTTTCGGCACTCGCCTACGGTTCGTCCTAAAACTGTCACTCGTCCAGTAAAGTACCACTTTCTGGTCTTGTTACGTAATTAACTATTAAGGTTTTTTAGTTTTGAATGGATTTTTTTAGAATACCACATAAACTGAATTGAGCCGCTATGGGGATCTTTTTGAACACGAGTAAAACAATTTCGGTTACAAGCGTAAAATGCTACTAAAATAAAACTTCATTTGTAATGAATTTTAAGTGTACCTATCTCAAATTGAATACACAGCTCGACATAAGCAAAAAATATTTAATCTTAATATTCAGTTACATAAATATGAACTTTTCTGTACTACTACGATAATTTCACTAGATAGGTAAAGTTGGCTTTGCATTTTCTTAAAAGCGTTTTGCATGTACTAGGTTTTTTTTGGTGGCATATAATTTGTATTAACAATAAGAAACTCTCCTAAGAATAATTTTCATGCATGATTAACATTTTTCAAATATACGGAAAATTTTTAAACTTCGAGCTTGATAAGTTGTTATCTAAATTAATTTGTGGAAACAATTATTTGTGGCAAAATGTACCTATGTTTATCTGCTAAAACTAACAAAACAAGGCTACTGTTGTTTTTATGATATTTTTTAATTTAAGTTTGAAAACGTAGGTTGGTTTATGGGCAGTGTTTGGATTTACAAAAAATAATTGACGCAGTGAAAAATTTTAAACGGTGAATTTTGACTGTGAACTTGTGTTCTTAAAGAAATAAGTATCTACGTCAATGCAATGCAAACCTTTTACAATTTCAATATTGTTTAAAGTAAGAAATCTAATCGGAATAATTTTGCATTCGTCTCCAAACAACTGGAGTAGAGAAATACCCAAGAAATTGATGTTTCAAAAACTGTAATTACTTTAACAGCCACAACTTAAGCATTTACGAACACTTCGATTGATTTGTTCTCAATTTATTTTGTTTTATTGCCATATCTGCTCAAATGAAACGGCACGAGGCCCGCTCTGCTGTAAAGGACGATGGAGGTTGATTATTTCTGTGCACAAACGATGATTCTTACAGTTAAAATATCTACAAGAGCATAGTTGAAACATCAAAACTCTCCTAAAACAAGACTTTGAAGTCTAAAAATATTATATACCGGGTGTAAATGAAGTGTGGTACACCCCCTTTTTTTTCTTTAGTTTAGATTTTAAATAAATGAAATTTTAGACATATATGTGCAAAAAACCTGGCTTTTTGAGCCATTGCACACATTTGTTTCACTTCCGGTTTCGCCGGAAATGACCCCAACTTTGTTATTTTAAACGGAACACCCTGTATATTTTTACATTTTTGGAAAGAGGAAGCGATTTTGGATACAACTGCACTATTTTGGTTAATTTTTATAACCTCAAATTTTTTTTGAAACAAAATTTAGTTTTCTATTAAGGGTGCCGTGACCTGCATAAATTGATTTTTATTATGTAAAAAATTGTCCAAAAAACGTTTTTGTAAATTTTAAATGATATTTAGGTTACTTTAATCGGCTTTGAAGGTTGCGGAATCGGTTTTTTGACAAAAAGCCATTTTTTTAAATGGAACCATACTGGTACTAGCAGTTATTTAAATTAAGCATCTTCTAAGGGATCCATCGATACCAATAACTTGTGTTTTTATTAAGGGTCTATTTCAAAAATTTCAAATTATTGTGAAGATTTATTAGGATATCCTTTTAATCGCAGTAATCTAATTATGTAAAAATGATTACCAAAATTTTTAGACTTTTTAATTAAATGACTATAGGTAGTAGTTAAACATAAAACAACGATTATTTGTTTTGTTGTAATTATGCACAGTGTACTGCGATTAACAGGATATTAATAAATCTTCACAATAATTTGAAGTTATTGAAGCAGATTCTTAATTAAAATACAAGTTATTGGTATCGATGGATTCGTTAGAAGATACTTGATTTAAATAACCGCTAGTACCAGCATGGTTCCATTTAAAAAAATTGACTTTTTGTCAAAAATCCGATTTCGCAACCTTCAAAGCCGATTAAAGTAACCTAAATGTCATTTAAAATTTACAAAAACGTTTTTTGGACAATTGTTGACATGAAAAAAATCAATTTATGCAGGTCACGGCACCCTTAATAGAAAACTAAATTTTGTTTCAAAAATATTTTGAGGTCATAAAAATTAACCAAAATAGTGCAGTTGTATCCAAAATCGCTTCCTCTTTCCAAAAATGTAAAAATATACTGGGTGTTCCATTTAAAATAACAAAGTTGGGGTCATTTCCGGCGAAACCGGAAGTGAAACAAATGTGTACAATGGCTCAAAAAGCCAGGTTTTTTGCACATATCATAAATCTAAAATTTCATTTATCTAAAATCAAAACTAAAGAAAAAAAAGGGGGTGTACCACATTTCATTTACACCCGGTATGTGTTGTTTTAAATTATATATATACACACTTATTGCCGAGACAAAGCATTTTTTTAAATTCTGTTTTAAGCACGAAACTGAAACTGCAGTACAGTGGCGTAGCAAGAATAGAATAGTGTGGAAGCATCATTAATGGTTCCTTCGAATAGTTTTCGTGTGTTTGCGAGTGCCAATAATTAAAGAACAAGTTGGTGGTGGTTGCATGCTAGGGCCCCCTTGGCTCGTGAAACCCGTGTCCACCGCACCCGAGGCACCTTCGATTCCAAGTGACGAAATATATTGGAAGTAACAAAACAAATAAAAATCATGCTGTTAACGTCCTCAAAAAAACAAAAAGGAACAAAATACGTTCCGTTTAAACTTTTTGAACAGCGCGGTAAAATAAACGTTTTTTTTTGTGTCAATATTTCCTATTTTATTTTCCAACCGCCTTTAGAAAACTACAAATTTTTGTAAATCAAAAGGAACATTTTATTGTTTTATATCAACAGTTTAATGTTTTGGTAAACGATAAACAAATAATCGAATGGAAAACAAAAATATACAGATCCGTATAAGATCACCCTGTATATATTTATATCTAATACAAATAGCATTCCAACGTTTTACATTGCTACATTGTTATTCAAATGAAATAAATATTTATTAACATTTACTAACACATAATTTTCGTTTTTTTGTTGTATAATGATAGGTTAAAATTACTTTTTTAAATATTTTGAAATATACAAAACGTACAATTAACTGAAAGCATATTTTCCGTCGTCGTTAAAATCTCTGTTTCTAAAGTCAGCTGAATAATAAAAAGGGTCATAAAGGTACTAAAGATTTCACGCTTGGTCACTGGAGCGTTTAAAGAAAAATTATACAATTTTTAATTGGTCGCTGTTAAAAGACTTAAATTCAGAATTAAAAGCCTTAAAGTTGAGTTTATTTCGTAATTTTAACAAAAAACACAACAATATTTTACATCCCATTAGAAATTATACTCTATGATTTAAGCATTATGTTTTGTTATGGAGTAGATTTTTTGTGCAAAAAAAATTACAAGAAATAATATTTAAAAAACACGCTTTAATAAAATCTTAAAATAAAATGCATGGATGCAAAATTCACATTTAATTCTTAACATGTGTAAAATGTGCACGTCAGGAATAAATTTCGTTTGTGATATCACAATACAAAACGTAAAATGTTAAGTGTTTTTTTATGATCCATATCATAACATCTAATTCGTGAAAAATAACATAATTTCATGGTATCGTTTCATTAAAATATCTTTGCGAATATGGTCATAATTTTAATTATACAATTGTAAATTTTTATATAGAATGCTATTCGTTAGAAAAATTGCATTTTTTATTTCATTAACTGCGATTTATTAAACAATACCATGATGAATATATTTTCCATATTAAATTTAGCTTTCTGTAAAATACGTATATTGTTGAATTATTGTGTTTTATACTATCGCAACAAGGTTTTGTCTGATTTAATATTTTAATTTATTACGGTGCTAATGCAGAAGTCTACAATTGTTGACAATATATCATACTCGTTCATATATTTTCATAAAAATCATTAAATATAAAGAGATGCATTTTTTAATTTAGCGTAATTGGTTAAGTATTTATATTATTTTTAAATTACGATTTTTTTGTTTTTTATACAGTTTGTTCAGTTTTATTGAAATTCATTTAACCAGAACCAGAACAATATTGAATACGATACATGTACAGAACGAGGTGGTACAATAAATCTGAGGTGGTTGATAATTACATAGTTGTCCGACACCCATTTCGTTTTTTTTTTATTGACCTACATGTGAAAGACAACAATTTTGTTTTTAAAAACAAAACTTAGTGACATTAGTAGCATAAAATTGTTCAGTTGTTTTCTCTAGCTAGACAGCGTTTTTTTCTTTCAATTGGCGCAAACTAAACTTTAACGTACTGTTAGTGTCGCTTAATAAATATAAAATTTTGTTTTATATAGCCAGCTCGATGAATTTCATACTTGATGAGTAAATACGTTTTTAAAAATAACAAATTTTTCTAAAGAAAATTTAACGCCCGTTAGATCATAGATACGATTGTGCCATAAAATCTTAATATATTATAATGATTTATGACATGCGAATCCACCACTAGCAAAATTAATTTGTGATGTTCATTAAACTTAAAAAAGTCTTTAATTTAATAATATAATTCATTTTACAATTAAGTGCTAAGTGCAAGAATTTATTTCCTAAATTACACCAATATTACATGAATAAAATTTGTCTTGAAAATTGTTTATACAGGGTGTGTAAAAATTGGCGGAAGCGCTACACGTGGCGATGTTCTTCGTAAAATTCTAAGTCGAAAATCTTAATACGAAAATGTTGTACCATGATTGCTGTGTCTGCAAGAGGTCCTCAAAGTTTTGACATTTAGTCCTTTAATAAGCGCTATTATTTAATACTTGCAAATGAAAAAGCTGCAATTTGGAATAAAAATAAATTTCGAATAGTATTTTTTCCTAGATATTGTGTTCTTCCTTTCAAAAATTGGTGTTGAAAATATGTAAAATCACTGATTTGAATGAAAATAATACATATGGCAACATTGTCATTAGCTGTCATCTCTGTTTTTCTCGTAATTATTTCTAGTTTGTGTTTTACGATACCCAAAAGTTTGCAGCTATGTTTACGAACTGAAGGCTTTCAGTTCGAACAAAAATTGTAAATACCTAAGTAACAACTGCTGATAAAAAAATGTCCAAACGCAAATCAATGTATGCAATGTTGCCAATTTTGTTTTTCTTTAAATGGTTCCCGAGGCCATAGGAAGAATGGTACAACATTTTTGTATCAAGATTTTCGACTTAGAATTTTACGAAGAACATCGTCACGTGTAGCGCTTCCGCCAATTTATACACACCCTGTATAATGTTTACAACAGATTCGACATTCACAAATTTGGCAATAAACGTGTGTATATGTTTTTATAATATTATAAAATGTATTTATTACGCTATTTGTCTATTTAAAAATTAATTTTACAATAACTGCATGTCCGTGTACCTTACATGGAACATAAAAACATTTCGGCGGTTAAAATAGTAATTCGTTTCCCGCCTTTGAAAACGAGCCCCGAAAAGTTTTGTTTTAACATTTAACTAATTTACATTAATAATACAAAATCAGTTTTTAAACATGCTTTTATACAAATACATCCACTAAAATACATTAGAAATAAACCAAGAACAATTAACACAATTTTATACGAATCATAATTTAAATTTATCATATTTTCACATTCAGTTATTATAAAAAATCCAATTTAAACTAGTTAATAACCCTTTCCGAATAAATTCCGGAAAATTCTGGTTACTATAACAGGAATGATTAAAATTTTCATATTATTGAGCACTTACATTTGTGTGATAACTTTATTAATCATAACTTTCAGCTTTCTACAATAATGTAGATTAAGAAATGTCCTAATCTTAATATCTGATAATACTTTTTAACTGAACAATTACAAAATTATCATCTGCAAATTTGTGTAGCACGTTAATGCTATGATATGAAATTAATGTTGTGTACCAAAAACAATTACGAAAAAATCTTTAAAACTGTAATAACTTTTAAACACATGTGAACTATAAATTAGAAGTGATTTTTATCTTAACATGTTTTAGAATATAAAAACTGTGCAGTACATAACGCTATTAATTAAATTAAAATGCATTCAATGTAAAAAATTCAAAATTATTGCAAGCACGTGAATGGTATTTGTTAAAAACAAAAATGCGCAAAACTGGTGACAAAAGCAAAAATATGTGAATTTTGGATAAATGCAAGGATGCAGGCAGGTGTTCACAATCATGCAGAGATGCAACAAGACAGTTTAAATAAAGCAATGAATGATTTTTGATTAGCATGAGTGTGGGCAGAGGGTAAACAAACATTTACCTCGCGTTTAGCCACCTGCCGCAACCAGGATTCGCACCACTGCTAATAAATTTGCAAGTTTGTCTGTATATGTCACAAAATAAGTGTCGTCCAATGTGTATGGGGCACTTATTCACATGCTCATTGAAAACGCACTCGTTATCAGTTAAATAAACCGTGTTAAGGGTAATAAACATCGCATTAATGCCTTTGACGCTCTTGTGATGCTGCCCGAGTGCCGCGCTAAACTCAAACCTAGTCCACTCCCATGCGCGCTTTTCTTTATATACGAGCTATTTTTAGACCTTGATGTCATGTTTGAAAGTTTTTATTGGTTGAAAGTGTTGTCATGATATCACTACATTGGTTGGAACGTTTAACCAAAGTCACGAATTTTATGATATATGTTACCCGCGAACACGAGTTCTACCGTTACCACACAGGAGAATAAAAACAAATGAATTCAATTTCTTCCTATTTAATCGCGCTTTTAGTTCCAAAATATATTTTAAATTTTTACAATTATTGTATTGTTTATATGTTCGTTCAAATTATAGTAATCAAATTTTAAAACCTAATGTTTTAACATAATATATTAATTTGCTAAGCACGCTTTTGTTTTTTAAACTTATGTGCATAATAAAATCTACATCCGGATACAGCGCTTGATTATTATCGAACGCTATAATCATAAAAATGAATGTATTTTATTATTGGCAAAGAAAACATTTGACTGTACATATATTGTGTTTATTTATCGATTTGGCAGAAAACTATGATAAATAATTAACGTTTATTTGTACAAAGGTTTAATTATTTTATAGCTAATATTTTTCTTACATAAATATTATAAAACCGGTTTTTCGTTACATTCTTGTGAATTTTTAGTATTTATTATGAAAACTGGCTGAGTTGGTAAATTTAGGAATTAAATTTATTAATTTACAACGATTTAAGGACTTTTGTATTTATTAATTGGAAATGTAAAACAATGCACCAATATTTTGCATACAGCTGCGAGTATCTCTAATTTAATTAAATTTTCCGATGAAACTTATTTTATTTTACTTACATTTTGATTAAAGACTACTTGTAGAAATGCTTAAGTTATATTTAAATATACCGCCGGCGGGATTATTTAGGCGTCAATTGAACTAAAATGAATTCCGCCATGTGCTGCCCTCTTCATAAAGCCGCTTGGTATCGACACCTCGCTTACATGTCGTTTGTGTACGGTTTATAAAATTTTAACCAAGTTTGTTCTTGTGCAAGCCAAAAAAATATTCTTTTAAAGTGCAAAAACATTAGTAGAAAATCAGTGGGTTTTAGTAGTTGTAAGTTTATCGGTTGAACTATTTTGCTGTAGCAGCTAGCGAGTGGTGAAATTATAATGACGCACATTATGTGAGCAGCGTTGAACGTTACTGTGATGTTGCTGTGTGCGTTTATGCTCAGAACTATTATTTATTAACACTTGCATTAAATCTAACTATGGATACAGCTCAGTCTGTTACGAAGAGAGGACGTCTACGATCGAAATCCATTTCTCAACGTTTAAATTCACCAACAGATTTGAATGGTGAAAAAAATGCAGAGATGGAAGGAGATAAAGAAGCAGCAGTGGTGGATAAATCTGAAAATCCAACAGACACATCTGCGGAAGAGGTAAAGGCAGATAAATCTAATGAAGATATGCCGGCAGATCAATCCAAAGAGGACGAAAAAGTAGACAAACCGATACAAGGTCGCAAACGAAAAGCTAGTGAATTGAAATCGAATGATTTGTCACTAGAAGAACCACCCCTGAAAGACAAACCAACCCCTGAATCGGAATTAAAAACTGACCAAAAAGGTATATTTTAGCTCTTGTATGTAGTAATAAAACAAACAAAAAAAAAAACTTATGAAATATAACCTCTCTTATTGTTTATGCATCATGTACGACAAACACGTTCTGTTGCTTCTTTTAAGTAACATAATTCTTAGTTATCTCTAGTACATTTGGTTTATATAGTTTTACGATTATGTAAACATATGTAGGTACGTGTTTCTGAAAGTATTGTTGACGATAAATGTTTGGAAGTAGGTTTCACCGTTTACGTAATTATGAATACCAAATTGTAGAATGAAGCTTTTAAGGGTTATACAAATTGCAATTGTAGTAGTGTATTTTTAATCGATAAAATATTTCATAATTAGTGTTTATTACATGGCGATTAACACGAAGTGAGTATATAGCTTGCGACACTTAAGCGCCATCTGTTACATTAAATTATAAAATATGTTGCTTTATGGAGCAAGATATCTTTAAAAATGTTCAAATCTTAACTGCCCGTTACTGATTATGTTTTGTACTAAAATGATAAAAAATATTTTGCTCCTAGAGTATTGTTGTAATGGTAGCATACGGTTTTAGTAGTAAAGTTTAAGGCTACATAAATTAATGTTGCATGAAGCATTCTGAAAAAAGCTTAATTTGGTCCAAGAAACCTTAATGTAATAGAAATAATACATTTTTTATAATCTTTATTGTCAATAACTTCTAATCGTTAGCATTCTTTTAATAAATCTACCAAAAATAATGTATTATGATCTTACTTATGATGTAATTCTGTATTTAAAGTTCATTATTAGCAATACTCTCTTTTGTGCTATACGTGCAAATTGTGTCAAATTATGAAACTAACGTAACTTGAGATGAAAACAGTCGTTAATTACAGTTTTGATTTTAAAAACACTTAAATGATTTTCCAGTATTTTATACTATTTGTTGTAATAAGCACAATTTTTAGTTTCAGGAGAATCTTCTCCAAATGAATCACCATCTGAATCCAGAGAGTCGAGACTTTTACAAAGTCTTAGAAAGGGTAAAAGAGCTCGAATTCCTAATAAAAGATATAGCGACTTGCCATTAGTTTCTGGAGCCAGAGCAAACAGTTCTGATCAAATGATCGAAACAGATCTTCTTACACCAAATTTTGAAAATGGTGAAACTAAAGAAAATATGGAAACTGAGAGTAGTTCGGTTACAGATGTAACCATAAAAGAAGAACCTTTTGAAAATTCCAGCGCATTTAGCAGCCCATCAGTTCCATCAGTTAGGGCAAACAGAACAAGTTTAACAGGTAGTCCTGCTACACCTACCAGTAGGAAGGTAAAATCAGTAGATTTGTCAAATCCAAATTACCTCAAACCATTCAAATATGGTTGGAAACGAGAGTTGGTTTATCGTGCTACTTCCGATGCCAATTTAAGAAGGAACGGTGATGTATATTATTACACGCCTAGTGGTAAAAAGGTGCGCTCAATGCGAGAAGTATCTGAAAATTTGAAAAATAAAGAGCTTACTCTAGACGATTTTGTATTTTGTAAAGAGCCACTAGGATTAGATGATCCTGAAAAAGAAATTATTAGAGAAGCCAAGATCAAAACTACTCCAGGCTTGGCAGCAGCAGTGAAAAAGAATAAAACTCCCAAACAAAGAAAGAGCCCATCTAAAATATCATATCCAATGTCTAGCACTTTACCTTTGTCTTCTGATAACATAGTACCAAAAGCCAAGGGATCTCCACGATCGGATCCTTTTAAGGTTTGTAACTTCTTTACCTTTTTCTGCTCAGATAGTCGGAACTTTTCTTTTATAATTTTGTTTTGCTTCGAATTTTTGTTAAACAAAACTTAATGCTATTATTTGGGACATATTGTGTCAACAAACTTTATACGTTTAAACCAATTCTCAAAAATTCTCGATTTATAGAAACCATATGCTTTCAAATTGTTTTGTTATAATTAATTAAATTCCTTTTTGATATTTTTTTGAGTCTAGCATCAAGGAATTAAAAAAATAATTAATTGCAAAACTAATAAGAGTAGTTTTTCAGAATATAACATTTTAGGAAGATATTTAAATTTTTTTCATATACAGGGTTCTCGTTTTTCGAGGGCCACTATGGGGATCTCGTAAACGGTCAGAGTTACGACTTCGGTTAAATTAGGGCAAAGTTGTATATTCAGGTGCTTAATAATTTTACACAAACAGAACTTATCTAGCTCTTTTAGTTTTTGAGATATAGGGGAAAAAGTAAAAAAGTGGATTTTTGTTTTTTGCCAGCAACTTTTCCATTTGATGTCGAATTTCATTTCTGTTAAAACTTTTTCATGGCCACTTTTTGCAAGAAATCAGAATCCCCAATTATATTTTCCGTGCGACGTTTCGTTTTTTTAAAACCGTCATCAGGTAAATTTTTTCTTATGGATGCTATATCTGATTTTTACGCCAATTTGTAGAGAATTTTTTGAATTTGATAATGTATAACACTTGGCACATTTTTGAAACAATTGTTGTTAAAAATGGCATAACTGGTTATTTTTTGTTACAAATAATTGTATGCCAAATAAGGATTAAATACACATTTTACAGAAATTTATTATTTAACCAAAGAAAATATTAGCTAATAAGTGAACAATGTTAATGCATTCCTAACATATTTATTATTACCTATTTTTTTAATTAAATCCCTTTAATAGTAATTTCATCCAGTTTACTTACTTCAAGGAAAAAGGGACACAGACAATTATTTACCATGCCGATTAGAATTTGTTTTAAATTAAATATTTGTTTTTGCAATTTGTTACAACAATTGGTTTAAAAAAGTCCCAAGTGTTATACATTGTCGAATTCAGAAAAAAATGCTCTACAAATTGGCGTTAAAATCAGATATAGCGTCCATAAGAAAAAATGTACCTGATGGTTTAAAAAAAATGAAACGTCGCACGGAAAATATAACTGGGGATTCTGATTCCTTGCAAAAAGTGGCCATGAAAAAGTTTTTACAGAAGTGAAATTCGACATCAAATGGAAAAGTTTCTGGCAAAAAACCAAAATTCACTTTTTTACTTTTTCCCCTATATCTCAAAAACTAAAAGAGCTAGATAAGTTCTGTTTGTGTCAAATTATTAAGCACCTGAATATACAACTTTTCCCTAATTTAACCGAAGTCGTAACTCTGACCGTTTACGAGATCCCCAGAGTGGCCCTCGAAAAACGAGAACCCTGTATTTGAAATGCTGATGTATTAAATAATAGCTTCATTTTCAGGTAAAAGTTTTGAGATTTAAATTGCTTAATTGATAAGTTGCAAAAAAGAAAGTATTTGGCAGACTGTTTAGTTATATAACAGTACAATGTATTTTAAAATTGAAAAACATTTTATTTAGATTAAGCTACCTGGTCGAACCGGGCGATCTTCTGTTGGTAATAAAGCAAAAGCAGAGAAGAAATCCAAAGAAGGTAATGAGTTGGTTGTAGGAACGTACCCACCCAACTGGTCACCATCTCCTCCAAACAAGAAAAATTTTTACAAAGTCGGAAACAAGTAGGTTGATTTTATTTCATTTATTTGTGTGTAGACCAACGTGAATATTAAACCATGAATCATAAATGACTGAACGGTTGGTATAGGTAAATGATTGGTAAGTGGTAACAGTGTATTGGAACCAGTTTTGTGCTATACCACAATCTGTATCCTTTGTTCCTATCCATTACCGTGCATATTATAGTTTGAGAAGCTCCCCTTACCTCACCGTATTACAGTTTGAGCAATGTGGACACCAAGCCCTGTCGACCGTGTTCTATTCGATGTCAAGGGGTTTCCGGTCTGATCCCCACTCTTCAGTGCCGTGTTTGCCTGTGTTTGTACCATAATGAATGCGTGGGATTAGCTCCACACACTAATATACAAGGCTATGTTTGTAAGGTATGAAATTCACTAAGAAAATTTGCGTTAGGTTTGTGTGGTAAAACATTTTTTTAAATGAAAAATAAAAACAGAATGTCCAAGTGTTACTTGATTGCAGATTATTGATTGTAAATATACACTAGTAATCGTAAGAATTTCGATTATCTCGTTTGGTTTTGGGAATTATTTCATCAAGTTATTTTTATTCTCCAGCAAATTATTGTTATTTATTGTGGTGCAGAATTTATATACAATGACAAATATGTATTCAAAATTTTGGTATATCTTAAAAGTGTGTTATTTAGCTTGTTTTTCAAGTGGCACTGGTATGGTTATTAGTCAAAATCAATTATAAAGGACTGTATTTCTTGTCGTGTAATCATTTAGTACATTTGATGATAATTTTTGGAAAAAATGAGTGTTTTGAAAATTGATCATATTAAACTTCTTCACTTAGCTTTTAAACTCTAAAAATTTTCAGTATTTTGAAAATTTATTTCAACTTATGTGGTGTTATTAAATTATAATTGGTTCATTTAAAATATATTTGCCAAAATACTTTGACATGCTGCTGTATTTATACTGTATGATTTTCTTGGTGTATATAGCTTTTCTAGTTGTAAAATATTGAAAAGAAAGAGATACATTATAAACATTTTGCAATAATTAGAGTAGAATAACAAATATATTAATCATTTGTTATGCTAGGAAATGTTATAGAAAAAAATTGTAGGCAAAGTTAGATACTAACTTTGTTAGTGTTTGATTGTGTTACTATTCTTTACAAATCGTTAGTTAATTTGTAATTGTGAAATTTTCACGGGATTTCAATATTTTAAGGCTTCTTAATGGCCTTTTTAATGTTTTAATTAATTATCATGTAATTATAAAAGTGTTTTGTTGTAGATTGTGTGAAATTAGGCAGTTAAATTGTTGTCTTTAAATATGAACAATCATGGAGTCTGTATAGTATAAAAAATATTTTTATTTCAGTCTTTATTACTAGAATTGTTTAAGTTTTTGTGTTTTTGAAGTCTTTGAACAATTTACTATGTGTTTTATTATGGGATTAAGCACAAATTTCGAACTTAAAATTAATTATTTTATTTTGTTATTAACGAATAATTTATCAGTGTCCTATAGTTCTATACAATTTTTATAATTTTGATTTGATGGAGATTTTTAGATAATTTCATCATGGTTTGCAAATCTTTTTTCAAAATTTAAGATTAAGGCAGATTTAGGTTTTTTCTTTTGTATCTGATACCCAATTAGAAGTTACTATATATTTATCTAAGAGAGGCTATCTTAATTCCAAATATTTCAAAAAAATACTGGCAGTTTTGACAGTTATTAGTCTATTGTCAAAAAACATAGATAAATGTTTAGTTTTATAATGTCCTGTCCACTGAAAGTGTTGTTGGTATACTATTAATATTCTACAGAGTGTTTAATATTGGTAGTTATTTTTAAAATTATTGTTTATGTATTAATCAATGTCATAAGTTACAGGGTCTGTATTTTGTTGGTCAGTTGAGCCATTTGAAAACTTATGTTTTTTAAAATGTTCAAAATGCACTATTTAAAGCTCAAGTTACGATAACTTTTTAATTTATTTAATTAGAGTTTCGGAGGATATTTTATAACGAGTTGATTTTGTTGCATAGTTATAATTTATCTCTTACTGTTCGATGTTGGTATGCTTTCAAGTTTTCGTAGTATTATTTTGCTTATAAGTGTACTTAATGCTGTAATATTAAGTAACAATAGTAGTGTAAACCATTCAATTATGGCACTTACTTCCCAGTGATAGAACAGAAAATAATATAGTTTATGTTCTGCAGAATTGTCAACTGGATCAAGACCCAAATACAGGCTCTGCATCAACAGTTGCTCCTCCTCCACCCCTCACTCCTATTAATACTCTAAAATCTATTTCAACTCAATCCACGGTACTCCCTAAGTTACAACGAATTCCTCGAACAGGGGAATCACCACAGACTTCTTTATGTAAACCCCCGCAGCTTAAAATCACTGTGAAACCAGATGCTGGCAATAAAAATGAATTGCCTAGATTAATACCGCGTCCCGGTGTTTTAACGACAGTACCAAAATTTGTTAAAATGTCTGATAATACTAGTGCACCTACCGCTCAGTCGGAAATGAAAAGCATAGTGGGTTCTGTAACCACATGGTTTCCTTCTAGTTCAACGATACAGGTTAGCCAGGGTAGTAATCAGACTAAAATGACTGACAACTTGCCCTTGCAGCCTCCACGACCCCAGTTTGTAGAATATTTAGGAGATAAGAAATTTTTAATTATACCAAAACACAATATTGTGTCTGTGTCACCAACGGTAGGTGCAGCTGCACCAATATTAAATAAGCATGCTGAAAATATGAGTGACACATCTGGCAATGCTCCGTTAGGCTTTAATGATTCAAACAAGATTGCAGAAGAATGTTCTGCAAACGTTATGAGTGCTTTGGATTCGGCTAGCTTAGGCCCTGATTCTTTAACCAACGAACCGTCGGGTATTGATATTAAAACTGAACCCAAATCACCTACATTCCAAAATTCTCCCATTCCTGATTCCATGCATACATCACTACACCCAACTGACATTTTTGCTGAAAAATGCTATGATGGTAATCAGAAGGAATCTGTGGATGAAACTTCGACTGGATGTGCTGATGAAACTGCAGATAGCTCAGTGTGAGTTTTTTTTTTTGAAAATTGCTATTTAGTATCTGTTCTAATTTGCTTTGTTTTTACAGGCTTGATTACCTTTAAACCTTCCCAGGCCAAAACCACTCCAATACATTATTTTACTACTTATATTATTAGTAATTGTTACTTAAATAAATACATGTTTAGTCAAAACCAGTCTTAACTATCAAACATTATTCGATTGTTTGTTTTTAATGATTTTAATTCTGTTACGTTTATTTACAGGTCGTCGTCTACACCTACCAAGTCCAAACGTATTTCGAGGGCAAGCTTAGCTGCTGCATCAGAAAAATCGAATAAAGAATCCAAACTCGTGGATAGCTACCTGCAAAATTTGGCATTTGGGTATAATACGTTGCTATCTATATTTCAATATTTGAAGGTGCAAGATCTGCTACGAGCCAGTTGTGTTTGTACTATGTGGAGGGATATAGCCAGTCACAGTTCTTTGTGGCAGACTGTGCGCATGAAGAATTCTCAGATTCATAATTTCGACGGCCTCGCAGATGCGCTCCAAAAACATAGCACAGCACATTTAGATTTACGCAAAATGTTGCTGCCAAATAACGGTGATGATATCTGGCCACAGTTCTCAAGAGCTATTAAAAAAGTCGAATCTCTGCGTAAGATCGAGCTGTGCCGATGCCCGGCCACTGTTGTTGAGCAACTTGCTCTCAGTAATCCCAAGCTGGAAGTTATCAACGCAGTTACAATTAAATGCGAAAGTATGAGTTTGGCCCCGCTGGTGTTTCTCAAAGATTTACAGGAACTTCGTTTAAAATCGACCGCTGGATTTAGTCTTACGTCGGATTTAACAGCTTTGTCGGAGTTAAAGCAATTGAGACATCTATCACTAACGTCGATTAAAGATCTAAACAAGTTGAATATCGACGTGATTGCTGATTTGCGAAATCTGGAATCGCTCGACTTGGGAGAGTGCACGGATTTTCCCAAAACGTTTGGCGTTGATATTCTGATACGTCTTCACAAGTTGGAGAAATTGCGTTTGGAAAAGGGACAAGGAAATTGCTACACGTTTGAAATTTTGGATGCCGTCAAGAATATGCCTCATCTTGAACAGCTGGAGCTTGTTAATTTCGATATTAAAAGTGGATTTGATAGAGCGTTGGGTGCATGTACCAACATAAAGAAACTGCTTATAATTCCCACTTATATTTCGCAAAGTGCCACTACTAATCACATGGTTTTGGGCGGTGTTTTGCGATTACAGAGCACCTTATCTCACTTTGTGTGGGGTGTTACTTTGGAACTGTTAAGGGTAACTGAACTGTTTGTTGATCAATGTGAGGACCCTGACAAAAAGGAAAAGAAGGAGAGAAGACCAGTGGGTAATGGTGACAGTATTCCGGTTCTAAAACCTGTGCCACTTCTGAAGGATGGCACACCTATGGCCGATATTCCTCCAGCACAAGATCCACCACAAGTAGAAATATTGCCACTACCTAATTTGCAGAAATTGTTATTGCAAAGTTTACCAACGACTCGAGTTAAAATATTAAAAATTCCTTTCCATGCCACTTGGAGACAAAGTATAACGGATACCGTTAACTGAACGGATGAGTAATATTTGTGCAGCATGGCTAAAAAAAAACTTATTTTGTTCCTTATAATTAGTTTATTTAGCATCAGATTTATGCAATTTACAGTTTTAACTTTGACCAAAACATTTAGAAAACATTGAAAATCTGATGCATAGTCAGGAGAAAGTTTGTGTTAAAAATCGGATGGTAAGTAAAAAAATTATAATGGAAATTAAAATTCTAGTGTTTTTTACCACCTGGTAATGTATATTACTGATATGAAGGCATGAATATTCATATTTACGACACAAAAGATCTTTTTTTTTTTGTTATTTTAGCAGTTTATTTTTCTTAATATTCCCTTCATTTGTATAGTATTTCTAAAGTATGCTGTATAAAACATCGTATTGCTTTAAGTTAGATTAGTAAAGTTGTTGCATGGAAACATGTTTTGTACTTTGTCTCAACAATTTACAATTACTGTAATTTTATAATTCATTTCAATCTTGTTCTCATTCATTGAAATGTGTAATTTTATAATTTGTGTTAGTTAATATGTTTAATTTAAACAAACTCTATTTGTTATGTTACAGTGAATAATAATTAATGGTGTTACTCATAGGCACATGCTATTAGAAGTATTAAGAGTAGAGAGACAGAGTACAGTTTTAAGGAACTGATTTTTATGATGTCATATGTAGTAGATTACTTATTACATTTTCATGAAACTGTTTGCAAGTTTTTTGGTTTATCTCCTAAATTATTGACAATTTTCAATAAAAATTTGCAATGCAATTATTTGTTTTATTTCGAAAACGTACAGATTACATATTAACAGAATAAAAAGTAAAGGTTTACCAGTAACACCAAAATATGGGAAAAAAGAAGTTTTTTTGTTGCAAGTTAGAAGCTAAAAATCATGCAGACTGCCCCAGCTGGCTACTAAGCAGTGTTTTGGAGTTTTAAAAAAATCCTGTAAAAAGTAAAAATTTTGTAAAATTTATTTTGAAATTTTGGCATTACAGCATAATGCAGTGTTTTTCAACCTTTTCAATGTCGTGGCACATTTTTAAGAAAATAAAAGTTCGTGGCACACGATACAAGGGTCCCAGATTACATATCCAGTATGGGCATTTGCTTATTATAAGATATACAGGGTGATTGAAATTCGAGTTTAAGCAGTGGGATCTCGTTTATTATAATAGCTAGAGTATAGGTTTAAATTTGGCAAAGTTGCTAAATTTTGTGCTCAATAATAATCTGAAGAGAAGTTCGAAGTATGTTAAACGGTATCTGAGAAAATTAGGAATAACTGGGAAATACGATTTTTGAAAATCGTCTATAACTCCTTCGGAGTATGAAATATTTCAAATGTGTTAAAACATTGCCGAAGCAACTTTTTAAGCCGAATCGGATGGTGGTCACAAATTTTTCCTAGATCGATTCGTTTTTGTTTATGACAACCAACTTTGTTTTTTCTTATGGACGCAATTTTTGCTATTTACATAATCAAATAGCATTTATTTTTCTGAATCCATTGATGTATCACACATGGTATTTTACTTCTTCTTTCATTGTCAAATTTGAAAAAATACGTTTTTAATAATAACAACTACAAACCAGGTTGGCCGGTCATTGTAGTTTATGTTGTTTCCATGACAACCGATCAACAAACTGAAAGTTTTGAAAGCCTGTTACTTGTCACATTTGTAAATTCGTAAAAATGAACTTTAATAACGAAGAAAAACGTGATATGCTGCCCATAAGAAAAAAATAAAGTTGGTTGTCATAAAACAAAAACAAATCGATCAAGAAAATTTGTGACCACTTCGGCTTAAAAAGTTGCTTGGGCAATTTAAAGTATTTCAAACTCCAAAGGAGTTATAGACGATTTTCCAAAAAGGTATTTTCCAGTTTTTCCTAATTCCGTTTGAGATATTTCCAATTTCTCTTTGGATTGTCAATGAGCATCGAATTATATATATAATTATATTCTAGCAGCTAGAGACGGTCTAGCTATAATAATAAGCGAGATCCCCATGCTTAAACTCGAATTTCAATCACCCTGTATAAGTTGTTTCCGGGTTGGAACCGCGTCGAAGGTTTCTTCATAACCGACGTTTCGTCCTCCTTTATCGGGTTGCAACCCGGAAACAACTTAAATACAACACAACATTATTTTACTTGAAACTCAAAAACTACAATAAAATACAGACGAGGGGGGGCGCAAAAAAATAATATGCCCCGGGCGCCAGTTACCATCGCTACGCCACTGGATACAGGGTGTCCCAGATTACATTTCCAGTATGGGCATTTACTTAATATAAGAGATACAGGTTTGTTTAAATTAGATGAATTATTCCTTAGTATGAGAAAAGCCACAATTAATTTTTAAAAGTATACAATTGCTCGTACAGATATTATAGCAAAAAATATGAAAATGTAGAATTTCTTTTAAATCAAAACTTTTTTGTCTTAATCATTAAATCAACTTTACTTGTACCTTCTGACGGTACTTTTTTTTATGTAGAATGTGACTATTATCTTAGATTTTTTTATCACTTCATTTTTGAGATATTACCCCTAACTTCATTTGTTCTTATGGGCCGTCAAGTTGGCTTTGCAATAGTTCCAAACTTTAATTTTAGGCTAATAATGTACCCCATTTTACCGAAATTTATCGTATAAATTGTTCAAGATTATGTCCTTGTTCTACGCACAGCCGTAGACCTTGTCTGAAAGACTCTAGCTCCCTTTATAACATTTCGGGGGTTATACCATCAAAAGCATCACGAATCCTGTTCTACACATCTTCAGCAGTTGTTGGGGGGTCTTGATACACCTGTTTTATGGGTACCCACAAAAATAAGTCTATAGGGGTAAGATCAGGTGATCTAGGTGGCCAGGAGATTGGTCTACCTCGCCCTATCCATCTATTAGGATATTCTGTGTTCGGCAACTGCATTACTTGCTGTGTTGCTTTTATGGTATAACCCCCGAAATGTTATCAAGAGTGCTAGAGTCTTTGAGACAACATCTACGGCTGTGCGTAGAACATGAACAAGGATATAATTTTAAACAATTTATACGATAAATTTCGGGGAAAAGGGTTACATTATTGGACTAAAATTAAAGTTGGAGCTCTTTTTATTCTTTTGTTTAAAAGTTCTTTGAAAAATTACGACTTACGTCCATGGCCCACTTTAAAATATTTTAATTGCCTTAGTAATACTAATAAAAATCGAAATAGCTCGAAAAATATTAACTTTAGGTATAGGACATGCTTAATAATTTCGAAAGACAATTAAATTCTCTACAAGAAAATGTAAAAACATACAGGGTGTTGCATTTAAGAAAAATGACATCGATGTTTAAAGTTTCACAAGTTTGACCAAGCGTAAAAAACACCCTGTATAATATTTTTAAAATGTAGCTAGCGCAAAGTGTTAATTAATCTATTGTCAATCTAAATTTTAAACGAAATTTTACCGCTTTTTTAAATAACTTTAATGTAAAAAAAATTGAAAGTATCGCTCAAAAATTTCACAAAAATGTAAATTTTACGAAAACGGTTGACTTAAGACCCATATAACCTTATACATTTTTTAAAGTAAATTTTAAGAAGAATCCAAAAATGTAAAAATATACAGGGTGTTCTACTTAAAAAAATTAAATTTTTATATGTGCCGGTCAAACGAAACACCCTGTATATTTGAAAATAATTTTAGGTTATGTAGAAAATAGGGTCGCACAATATTTGTATTAAACATTTTTTGATATTTTCATTAAAAAAAGAGCTATCGAAGAATCTCAGGGTCGTGGTATATGTATTATACCAAGTTAGTTATCACGTTTCATAGCTAACTTAGAATTATATTGACAATATGCGGTTTTTCTTAATTTTCCGAGTTATTTATTTAAATAGATACGACAAGTAATATATCATTAGAAATAGGAAAAAAGGCACATTTCACAATTGCAAAGCCAACTTGTTTAACATGTTTCATGGCTAACTTAGAATAATTAGTAAAATACGGTTTTTCTTGATTTTCAGAGTTAATTATTTAAATAGATACAACAAAAGATATATCGTTAAAAAAAAACGAGCACATTCAACTTTACCAAAGCCAACTTGACCGTTTAACATGTTTTATGGCTAACGTAAAATAATATTAATAAAACACAATTTTTTTTTGATTTTCTAAGTTATGTGCAGTTAGTTATACGGCGTCATTAAAAGTATGCAAAAAATTTTAAAAAAAATTATTTATTTCTCAGAAAATTTTATACTTGATGAAAGTTGGTGCATGGTGTAAAGCTAATATTAAGATCAAAAAAAGTTCAATAAAAAGTCAGGGGACACTAGGTTTTAGCGATTTTTGAAATATTCGCATTAATCATTATTTTACAGAGCTTTGAAATAGTTTAATTCACTGATGTTTTAAAATTCATGGTATCAGATAACAGATGAACTGACTCCATAAAAACTCATCTTAAAACCAATCACTTGTAAATTTTTGTCAATATACTGCACCAACCATGTAGGTGAATTTATGTTCCATATTCCGTTAAAGGACTTAAGTAATAACTAACGGTTAAGTTAAACGAGCGGTAACAAGAATGGCGTCGTAGTGGTAAACTAAATAGAATAGGAACTCAATTAAAATTTAAAATTAATCTTTTTAGCTTTTGCCACCTCAAAATCTTTTAAAAATTGTGGAATTTCTGTTTACTTTTTCTTATACATATTATATGTATATTTATGAATATGCCTCCAAGAATATGAAATTACTAAATATCTTTGATTTGAATTGCAAAAAATTAAGTCGACACAAATTATTTTATAGCGTTGTTATTGGAGTAGATACAAAAAAAATGTATACAAAAGTTGTTTGGCAACATAAGCTGCATAATCCAAAATTATTTTCAAATATACTGAGTGTTTAATTTATGCGGAACAATATGCAGATAGTTATTTTAAACACAACATTTCATATATTCTTAAGTTTTCTTGTTGATAATTTATTAGTCTTTAAAAAACATAAAACACATCCTTAGTCTAAAATTAATATTTCTTGGGTTATAAAATATTTTAAAAATCTATTTCTTAACGAATTAATAGTCGAAAGACTTGAAAATAGTCTTAACATTATGATAAGAGGTCTTTTGATACAACGATAAATTTTTAATGATGTTTATTTATATTAATATATCTGAAGGGCCTATTAACCCTTTGCAGTCCAATTAATTTTCGCAAAATTCTATTAATTAATTTTGCGAAATTACAACTGAGTAATTAATTTCTTTTTGGCAGCGACATCTACTGATAACAGTCCCTTATACATACAGCTACAGGTTTCTAGTTTTAAAATTAAAATGAGCGGCAGTTATAATGACGTCAGCCAACCTTGAAACGCAGGCGTTAAAATATGTCGGCGACCACGACCCGCCGTTGGACCGCAAAGGGTTCTGCTTGAGCACAGGACCATTCAGTTCTTGCTACGCCACTGTATTTATATAAAAATGCATTCATAAAGAAGTAAATTATTGTATTGGTGGTTGTAAAAAGATCGCTGCCACCTGATAGAACTAAGTTATTGCTTCGTCTGGTGGTGGACTTCCACATAAGATTGACGTCGTGGTGATGATCGTGATGAGAAGAAATACAGCCAAAAGTAGGCGATCAAGAACTAGTGAAGTTTGTTTCCATTCCAGTTCTGTCAGTTCACGTCGATCTTGTTCTGCAAGACGTTGTTCGTTCCGGTCGATACTGGCGTGAACTTTGTGCAGAATTCGTATTATTTGATTTTCAAAAGCATCTGCTCCATGGAATAGCGTGAAACAATAATACGTAACATCAACAATATTAAATGACATACATGATCTGTAGTAATGACTAATACGTACAATGACAAAGACATCCGACACCGAATGGGCTAAAAGATTTTATTTAAACTTAAACAAATTAGGTCTCTGTTAAATTGTTTGTACAAATGTGTGTGAAAAAAAAATGATAGACCCAAACTTTTAATTTTTCATGTATTGAATTAAAAATATAAATACTGTTTTGGCGTGGTCCTTTGTGATGTAATCACTTTTGTGGAAGATGGTTGATCTAGGCCTGTGCAAACTGCGGCCCCTCTTACATTTTTATGCGGCCCGTGGACCAGTAGTTGAATATTACAAGCACTGCTGTTTTTAAGGAGTATAACATTAAGTATCATTACATGTCAAAAAGTGCTAAAAAATATATGATAAATTACCAGGTGATTTAAGAAGAGAAAGAATAATGGAAATGAAAGAATCTTAGCAGGACAACGAAACTTATTCAAAACAAGACCCCACAACGATAGCAAGTTATGAAATTTTTAATATTTCAGCTAAACATCTGAATTCATTCTCTGGTTGGAGTTTAATAAAAGAATGTATTAAAATGGCTGTGAATTTAATTTTCCGTGAAAAAAGTTTTTTTCTAATATTATTTTATTAACATTTACTGTGGCAAGATAAATTGATGAAATGTCAGAAAACGTAATTTCAACACAAATATACTGCTAATAACTTTTTAAGTTATTCCCTTTGTCTTGATAAATCAACGGATGTATCCTACCTAATACTGCTCAACTTGTAATTTTTTTTCGTGGAGTAGATATAAAGTTTTATGTTACTGAAGAATTATTAGGTTTGGTAAGGATGAAAGGCACTACAACAGCTGAGAATCTCTATTTTGTTTAATATCATTTAAAAGATAATTGATGTAAGTTTTATTTTGCTGATTTATATGATATTATAAAGACCCGACATTTTAAAATTTAAAAAGCACACGAATTGTGTTGTGTGAATTAATGTATTTTTATGTTAACATTGCCCAACAAGTAAACCAAGAAATATTTTACGTTTACCTATGTCGCTGTTTCGATGTCTAGGGACAAATCTTGGAGATTGTTGAGTTTGTTGCAAACAGTATCCATCTTCTTGGGGTAATTTATCAGCCCAAGGCCATGGGCAATCTAATCTATTTCCGGTTTGAGGATTTATCTCCTGCAAAAATATGTGAACATAATTGATTGTTTCATGAACATATATTTAAGGAGTGATAATATTGGATTTTTTACAAATACACGTAATACCTTCATGCATTCAAATACTAAAAATTCGTTTTCATTAATAGTTATTTATGTATCAAGGCCAAAAAGTGCAACTTTTTCGGCCGCGTCTGGTTTGCAAGGCAAGGCCGGAAAAGTACGTTTTGGCCGAGGTGCGTATTACATTTTTTGTGCGATCGAATTAAAAACAATTTAAATTTTTAGTAATTTTCAAAATTATAGGTTAGAAACTAAGTGACATTCTGTCACTGACAGATGACGGCGATGTACTGCATTACCGGCCCTCTCCTTAGCAACGGCCGTAAAAGTTACTTTTTCGGCCGTTGCTAAGGGTAACGGCTGAAAAGTAACTTTTACGGCCGTTGCTAAGGATAGGGCCGGTAATGCAGTACTTTATGGTTGCTAACGCGTCCGTCAAACAGCTGTTTCTAGTACGATCGCACAAAAAATACATTTTATATTTATGTTATTAAAAATCAAAATATGATTTTATTTTCTTTCACAACCGATGTTGGGTAATTTGTTTAAACTATTTACAAAATTTTACGCTATTGAGAATCATTTAAAATTTTATAAAGTAAATAATTCGTATTTTTTCTGTGTCCGTCCAGAAAATCAGTTGTGTCTAATCAATTTTTAGGCTGAAAGATACATCTTTACTGGCCTAGGCCAGAAATTAACTTGTCATGGTAATGAGTTGTCTTTACCGGCCTAGGTCGGAAAGTAGCTGGTTGCCATGGTGATGAGTTGTTTTGTTGATTTGCGCCGTCAAACAAGCGTCATTATACCACCAAGCGAGTTTTCACCTGTAGTTTGTTAAGTTATTGTTTAATTATGGATGGTGACGATAGTGATTGTGGTGTCAGTGGCTGACGCAGAAAATATATTGTACGTAACATACCTGTAAAGTGTCTTTACCGGACTCGTATGCTTTCAGGACTCGCCTACGGTTCGTCCCAAAACTGTCACTCGTCCAGTAAAGTATCACTTTCCGGTCTTGTTACGTAAATAACTATAATTTGCGTGCGATGAAAATAAGAAATTTCATAAAGAAAAAAATGTCAAATTGCTTCATCAAAATAACGCGTTTATTTAATATTTCCTCTACTTAAATTTTATAAAACCGTCAAGTGGCGCTCGACATAAGCTAAAATAAATGACTGCCGGGCAGAATGATGCGTAATTATTTTACAAAATTATGTCAAGTTATTGCGATTTCAAATTAGTAACGGAACAAGCAATATTTGAACTTCTCTGCCAGTGTCAACGCAGGTGCATAATAATTGAATTGAATTTTGTCGTGGCAACCATTTGTACGCACGACTTATTTCAGATTTTTGATACTTAATTTTACAGAAATATTTGAACGAATGCGTAAATAAGAAACACGATGTGTAGCGTTTTTTTTTACTTTCTAGGTTTATTTTTAAAAAAATACACCGTGAACGAACAATGTAGCTTAAATAGTACTTAAAATTTTAATGAGGGAGTAATAAATAGCGATTTTTTAACCGAAAGAGAGGCATCCGTTAGTTGAGTTTCTTTTTATCTCACACGGTTACCGAGATTTCCATTTTCTTCGTGTTAAAGCATATACCTTGTATATTTATATACAGTATTTGCCAATAGAACTTATAGATTAACATTTGGTAAACAATTAATTCTATGTCGTTATTCGTTAATTACTTTCATTATACGCAAAATATGGAAGGAGCACAGAGAAAACGTTTGGTAAAATGATTAAAATCTATTCACCAGTTCAATTGTTTTACTTAATGTGAAATCTCTATACCATCCCTTTATAATCTCTCACAGAGATTACATAATATTCTTAATGTTTGCCTACATTAAAACTTAATATGCAATCTAAGAAGTTCGTAGAACCAACAACCAACTACTTACTTGGTATTCATAGCGCAAAATTGGTGATTTGACTTCTAAATGCGACCGGATAATTAATTTGGAAAATGTTTATAAGAAAACTGTTTTACTTTTAATACTAACCTTTATTCTACCAATATTTGTGTTCAAAATTTTGCCATTTTTCAGTTTACTGTAATTTTCTTTAAAAATTGGCAACACTGCACTGGTTGGATTTTTAAACGCCATTCGATTGCTTGTTAATTCTGCCCAACTTAACTAATTGACCCATATCTTCAAGTTTTATGATAACCAAATTACCCAAACAACTGTCACCCTGTATACCTACTTATTATCTACGTTTAAGTTGTAAAAGGCGTCATAATTTTTTACGAATTGTTTAACACAACTATAACTTAAATCAAAACTTAAACCAGGTTATTATTCTTCGTTAGAATATCAGATTGTAGCTGTCAACTTTTTACAAAGCGTTTGCTTTTCCCTCTGTTATTTTAAATTAAATTGTAACATTCAGGACTTATGAAGTGGTTTTCTAAACCGGGAAGGTCACGATATGTTGTCGCTAGAATTTGATTAAGGCTGTGTTTATTGCATCAAGAACATCAAAACTAAATGTTTTGCAGATTTATACGTGCCACTGGCCATTTCCTTCGGAAAAATAGGGCAAAAACTGAAAATCAGGATAATAAAAGTAATTTTTGCGATCGCGTTGGCCATAAACCGTCCGAGACAAAATCTAAATTTTTCTATTTACCAATGCGCGCATCCTTTGCAAGTAAAATGGTGCAAAGTTTTTGAAAAAATCTTAAACGGTTCCGGAGAAAAACGCGAAAAACGAGACCTTTGTGAAAACGGTTTTCCCTATGTTAAACGCCTATGCAACTTGCCGAGATATGGTTATACAGATATACGACAACTTCTCAAATCATAGCGCTTATGCAGGGGTTTAGTTTTTGACGTTTTTCTCCGGAATCGTTCGAGATTTTTCAAAAACTTTGCACCATTTTACTTGCAAAGCATGCGTGCATTGATAAATAAAAAAATACAGATTTCGTCCCTGACGGTTTCATGGCCAACGCGATCGCAAAAATGACCTTTTTGAACCAATTTTTCAGTTTTTTCCCTATTTTTCCGAAGGAAATGGCCAGTGGCACGTATAACTCTGGAAAACATTTAGTTTTGATGTCCTTGATGCAATAAACACAGCCTTAATCAAATTCTAGCGACAACGTATCGTGACCCTCTCTTGCAAGTACAATGATCTAAATACAATAATCTGGATAAATTTCTCTATTATTTTGCAAAGATGTAGCCAGAAAATTATTTACAAACTGGAGAGCTAATGCTAATAAGCACATCTTTAACAAGGCAAGTGCTTAAAAGTCAGTTATTTTAAGACGTTTTAGTTTAATTTATGAGTAAAGACAAAAATGATAATCGAGTGGTTTTTGTTTGAAGGCGTTTTGGTTTTAGTACTTCACATATATCGCATCCCTTTGTATTTAGGTTTCTTATTACGAAAAACTACAAAGCTTATGCAGAAACAAGATCATTAAAATTTTCCAGTCTTATAAGTCCACAATCTTCGTTACAAGATTTACAAAAAACTTCATCTAGTACGGTACCTTGAACTTCAACATCTACTAAGATACTTACATGTGGCTATCGTTCCTGCAAAATTAATTAACTTTATTTTACCGAGCTTATTTCATTCGTTTTTGATAAAACGACGCCACTAGAGTAATAATCTGAGACAAATCTACATATCAAGTTCAGCAATTAAGAAACAGTTCGTGTAGCAAAGCAATAAACACCAATATGCATGGTGTATAGTTCATTATATGATACTACTACAAAAGCATGAGGATCTAGAAAATCTAGAAACGGAGATGGGAGGATGGTTAAATTAGCAAAGAAGTATGTTTTATAACTTATTAAACCATATGTAACGGGTGTGTGTTTTGACATGAACAATTTATGACTGTTACATTTCTCGATATCTTTCTATTGTACTTTTGTTAATAACCCAAGTATTTTCCATGACAATGCGATCCAAATCAAAACACTCTGTTTATCTCACTGATTTATAAACTTTGAAAATCATTGCATTCATCATAAAATTCGTCAATTCATTGCATGAAAATAGATTACGACGCTCAAAAGATATAAAAAACTTGACCATCGCATCTCAAAAGCTAAACAAACTGTGATTATTTAAGTGCATATTTTTTTAACTGATGACCAAATTTTAGATTTCTACATTTTATAAAAAAAAGTTTCAGTTAGAATATTTTAGGAACCGGTGACATAATGCATATTTTCAGTTTATATTGTTACTATTACTAACCACACCTCTTTGCTATGTTAAAACCATCTTTTTAACTCTAATAGTTTTCAAGATCCTAATGTTCTTAATGTTGAAGCGTTGTACAGGGTGGGCAAATTTCGATGTTTTAATAGGGAATCTCGGTAACTATAAGAGGTATAAAAAAACCGACCGCGCATCCTCGATCTCTTTTTTCGAGAAAAAGTTAATGGTGAAAACTAAAATTTGTTATCGTCTTTTGTTTTCGAGTTATCGCCGATAACTCGATTTTTCGACTTTTTGTTTTATGACTATATTTCGCTTGTTTATGAAAATAAACAAAAATAATTTTGACGTTCTACAGGCACTTTTTTGATAAGAATCCAGTGGCGTAGACAATTTTTCAAAAAAAAAAAACGAAATTCGAGTTGTGACATAAAGTTGTATTTTTTTAACTAGAACCCATAGTTGGCTATGACTTATTTAAATTCCTTATTTTTTTGTCATTCCAAATATATAAGGGTTTATTTATTTATTTTCAATAAAACGAAAGTTACGAAGGTTTTTTAGTTTTTTTTTTTAAACAAAATTATAGTAGGCTGTGAAAACAAAAACAAAACAAGGTGTAGAAACCTTTTTAAACTTATTTGGTACAAGTTACGAAGGTTTTGTAATTTGTTGTTGTGTTCCGGTTTCGGTTATGTTGAAAATGCCGGTTAATTTCGGTTTTCGGTTCGCTTCCGGTTCGACTCTCTGGTCAGGGTGGTCCAAATTCGATGGGCTTACTTGGGTATCTCGCTTAATAGTCAAGATAGAGAAACACTTAAAATATCGACAATGTGCAGGTTTTTGAGACAAACTTAAAACCGTTTTCAAAAATATTCTATTATTTCCGGTTTTCGAGTTATTGAATAAAAAGTGTTTTTTTGTCATATTAATAATGTGTCATATCTCCGTAATTGTTGTAAATAATGCAAGAATTTGTAAAGATTATTTTTAGATATTTTTATGTAAAATTCGATGATGCTAAGAATTTTTTTTTCGCTTGCTGTTAAAAAGTTACAAAACAATTTTTTTTAAATGAAAGCATTAGTTGGCTATGACCTATTTAAATTTCTTTTTTTTTCTCATTCTTAATATTCAAGGGCTGATTTAGTTATTTTGAATAATACGCTAGTTTCGAAGGTTTTTTAGTTTTTTTTAAAAATAGTTATTTATGTATCAAGGCCGAAAAAGTACGTTTTGGCCGAGGTGCATATTACATTTTTTGTGCGATCGAATTAAAAACAATTTAAATTTTTAGTAATTTTCAAAATTATAGGTTAGAAACTACGTGACATTCTGTCACTGACAGATGACGGCGTATGTACTGCATTACCGGCCGTCTCCTTAGCAACGGCCGTAAAAGTTACTTTTTCGGCCGTTGCTAAGGGTAAAGGCCTGAACAGTAACTTTTACGGCCGTTGCTAAGGAGAGGGCCGGTAATGCAGTACATCGCCGTCATCTGTCAGTGACAGAATGTCACGTAGCTTCTAACCTATAATTTTGAAAATTACTAAAAATTTAAATTGTTTTTAATTCGATCGCACAAAAAATGTAATATGCACCTCG
Organism: Elmis aenea; assembly: GCA_947652605.1. Lineage (NCBI taxonomy): Eukaryota > Metazoa > Arthropoda > Insecta > Coleoptera > Elmidae > Elmis > Elmis aenea. Next base: position 23,632,266 of record OX393581.1, on the reverse strand, counting down.
GCCAAAACGTACTTTTTGGCCTTGATACATAAATAACTATTATATGTATGGAAAAGCAGTCTGTCGCGCAATTTTGAAATGCGGTAATTATAATTTTAGTTCTTTTAAAATTTTCGGGGGGGCTTATCCCCCTATTACCCCCCTTGCATACGCCACTGGCACGAAAAATGAAATTTCATCATTTTCAAACATTAACTATAACTTCTTTATTTATTGAAATAGAACAAAATGTTATAAAGGTATATTATACAGATTTCATGCTTAATTTTAAATAAAATAAAAAAAACCTTGACTTTCTAGATAGGAAGTAATCTTATATTTTTCGAATGGAAACCCTAGTTGGCTATGACTTTATACGAAATAGCGTTTGTTAGCTTTTCAAAAATATATAGTTTTATAAATGTGTTGCTATAAATAACCGAGATGTGGCTAATTTTGTGAAAATTTTTACTATCAAAGTTTGCCATGATTTCGTAAAAAAGTGATTTTTGCAATTAATATACAAGTAAACGTCATATCATAGCAAATTTTTAAAATTCCAAGCAAATCCGTGGGTTCTTTTTCATTTTATAACTGTTGATTGTGGTATTGTAAACATGACTAAATTTGACCACTGAAAAGTTTAATATTTTAGAAATCCATATTGTAAGTGCTAACTAAAATGGTAGGATTTGCTTGGAAATGACATTTAGTTGTTTTTCAATTGCGAACATCACCTGTTTACGGAACCATGGCAAACTTTGATCGTAAAATTTTTAACAAAATTAGCCATATCTCGTTTATTTTTTGCAGCAAATATATAAAACTATAAAATTGTTGTAAAGCTTAAAAAACGCCTTTTCTTATATAATCATGGCCAACTAGGGTTTTTATTTAAAAATATATGTTTACTTTATATTTCGAAAGTCAATGTCGCTAAAAAAAATTAATTAACGTTTTAAATTAAGCATTGAAATGTTGATAAAAAACCTATACAACATTTTGTTCTATTTTAGTAAATAAAGCAAATTTTCATAACTGATCAAATTTCATTTTTCGTCTATAGCGCCCAAGTAGAAAGCGATATAAAAAATCTGATTATATAGGCGTTCTTTTCTTTAAAAAAATATCGCAAGACACTGATATGAGATTCTCGCTAATTATTATAATATAAGTTTACTAACAAGGTAATTTATTCTTCAAGCTTTTACGGTCGTTGTTTATGTTACAATATTCGTTTTCGGATTGTGAACCGTGTTTTGTTTTTAAGAGAATTTTTTTACTGTCAACAATGAGCCCACGAAATTTATTATTTTATTTTATTGCGAGAAAATTTACTTCATATTATTTCATGGTTCATTTATACAGGGTGTGTAAAAATTGGCGGAAGCGCTACACGTGGCGATGTTCTTCGTAAAATTCTAAGTCGAAAATCTTAATACGAAAATGTTGTACCATGCTTGCTGTGTCTGCAAGAGGTCCTCAAAGTTTTGACATTTAGTCCTTTAATGAGCGTTATTATTTAATACTTGCAAATGAAAAAGCTGCGATTTGGAATAAAAATAAATTTCGAATAGTATTTTTTCCTAGATATTGTGTTCTTCCTTTCAAAAATTGGTGTTGAAAATATGTAAATCACTGATTTGAATGAAAATAATACATATGGCAACATTGTCATTAGCTGTCATCTCTTTTTTTCTCGTAATTATTTCTAGTTTGTGTTTTACGATACCCAAAAGTTTGCAGCTGTGTTTACGAACTGAAGGCTTTCAGTACGAAAAAAAATTGTAAATACCTAAGTAAAAATTGCTGATAAAAAAATGTCCAAACGCAAATCAATGTATGCAATGTTGCCAAATTTTTGTTTCTTTAAATGGTTCCTGAGGCCATAGGTAGAATGGTACAACATTTTTGTATCAAGATTTTCCACTTAAAATTTTACGAAGAACATCGTCACGTGTAGCGCTTCCGCCAATTTATACACACCCTGTATATGAAAAATGTTTGTATTCTTGTGGTTGTTCGCTTGAATCAATTTTAACCGTCAGTATAGCGGCATTCATTAATAACAGTTTAAATCCGTAAACGATCAGATTTTAACTTTTTTTGATAAATGGAATTCGGCAAAAATAAATGAAAATATTACTTACCTGTATCTCAGAACCTCGATGACGAGTGTTTGGGCTTTCAAATCGCATAAATACAACTCGTGACAGTCGGTCTAATACAATATTTCGAATAATTTTGGGTACAGCTGCCCCACGAACTCCCCGATGATAGATGTTCAGAGTTACCACAGATAATCCGGATGCAAACGAAACAAGGCAAATGCTGACCCCATAGTATAAACCTAAAATAAAATCACTGTTAGGTGTATTTATTTTTAGATAATGATTAATAATGTAGAAGATGTTTGAGCTAATTTCCTAAACAAATGAGATTATTAATATGGATAACTTAGTAAATATATCACACGTATTTATGAGCCTCCATAATTCCTGAGTATCAATAATTAACAGTTTTATTCCAATGTTAGGGCGAATTTTAGTTTTGCTTTGTTTAATTTATATCCCGCGCAATTTAAGGTGGAAGCATTTAGTTTAAGTTGAATACAAATGAGTCTCAAAAGGTACTGGCTCTTTGCAATTATGTCTTTCTAATCATCCTTTGATGCGTAACGAGTTCTTTTAAGCTAATACGATTTTGTTATACAAATTAGTGTTCTTTGTGTTCTTAGCAATTTAATTTTGTTATAAGCTTGATCGATGAACTCTTACAGCAATTATACAGAAAAATAAAGAACCGGTGCCGGTTTATTCTTTATTTTATTCAGTTTTCAATAATAAAACAAACATATATAGCTTAAAATATTCGTTTCAATTCATGATAAATGATTCCAATTCTCTAACAAAAACGCAATATAAAAACAAGAGTGTCGAAGTTTTTTTGGAAAAGACATCAATTTAAATATACAGTAGCTATAGAATTTCCAGTATCTATTAAAAAATAAATCGAAAACAGTGAAACTTGATGTTCCAAACAAACTAGTAGTAAGTGCGATTAATGGTAGAAAAGTAATTTTTTGCTCGTACTGGTGGACGAATCCAATTCTTTTATTGCAACAAAGCATATTTATTGGTTGCAGTGTTTACTAGTTATGGAAGCGAACAACGAAAAACATTGATTTTTTAAGAAATGTGTCCGCTAAAAATATTCTTTCGTATAATTAATATTTATATGAAAGTCAATTTTGGCAATTTTGTGGTTTTTGTTCAAAAATAATATTACAATTAAAGGGAATAAGAGTTCTGAATTATATTATTTGTTATAAGATACAAGACGATGCTTTAATATAATTATAATGTTTTAATTACAATGTTTTTCGGGTATGTAACTTTGTTACTTTAAATAGAACATCTCATACCAACATTTTTGTCCCTATAAAACTATTATTCCTTTAATATGTCTCTGGGAGTATTAATTTTTTCTACAGATTTCATCTGCTTGACGAAATCCGACATTTTAAATTAATTGCACACTTTATACTCTTGTCGTTTAAAATGTTCGCCTGAGCTCATTTTGTGCTTGAATAATTGATTGAAATTTTGTGCACTATATCACATTACATGAGGTATTACCCTATCAATACCATTAAGTTACAGTACCTACTAATCTTGATAAATGAATACAGTTTAAGTCAAATAAAACCTGTTAATTATGTAATAACACAGGCCAGCGATAAGAAAACTTTTTTAACGATTTTGCCTGATTCTTATGTTTTTGGGTGTGCAGAGTCCGAAAATAATAATAAAAAAGTCGTATCACCCACCATTTTTTAAAATTTGAATATACGGAATGTGAGAAATTCATTTTTTTATCTAATACACAGACCGACATGATTTTTGTTGTTTTGAAATTGATTGGTGTTATTTATTAATTCGGTGGCTCTGATTACGAATCTGCTCTTAGTTTTCTGATATCACATCAGGTTTTCACACAATTTTTTTTTAATAAATTGGATCAGCCACACCACCTGTGCAGGTACGACGCGACGTCTTGTAGACCCGAGCATATTGGTCCGAAGGCTAGCCACTTATTACCTGATGGCCCGCTTTCCCGGATTTGTAGTAGAAATCAGTCAAAATACAATAACAGTAGTATTATTAACCCTTTAAATATGTATGTATTATGCAAATAGTATTTTGTTTAAATATTTTTAAAAATAAACTACTATATTTTTTGTTTTTTGAAGACACGTTAATCTGTTTTTCCATTTTCCTGAAAAACTTGGTGTGATAGCGAAAATCTGTGTGTGCCATTGAATTCAGAGAATTTTATTTATATAGGAAAAGCAATTTTAATATAAATTATAAAAATAGTTTTAAAATAATTTTTTTTTTAGACTTACTAATCTTTTTTTTCATTTTGCTGAAAAACTTGATAAGATAGCGAAAAACTGCGTGTGCCATTAAATTCAGAGCATGTTACTTATATCAGAACAACAATTTTAGTATAAATTATACAAACAGTTTTTTGTTTAAATAGTTTTAAAATTAAATTTTATTGTTTGAAAACTTATTAATCTGTTTTTCCATTTTCCTGAAAAACTTGGTGTGATAGCGAAAATCTGTGTGTGCCATTGATTTCAGAGAATTTTATTTATATAGGAAAAGCAATTCTGATATAAATTATAAAAATAGTTTTAAAATAATTTTGTTTTAGACTTATTAATCTTTTTTTTTTCATTTTGCTGAAAAACTTGATAAGATAGCGAAAAACTGCGTGTTCCATTGAATTCAGAGCATGTAATTTATATAAGAACAGTTATCAAAATTTAAAAAAACGTTCACAAAGTTCAGAAATGTCGGCCTGTGTAATTATAAGGGAATAATGCAATTTATATAAAAGCTATTATTTTTGAGACGTTTAACGACGACAATTTACGTAAAAACAATTAGGGGGTAATTTATGGATAAAAATCAAATTTTAAATGTAAGTTTCTGATTGCATTTTTTATTTTACACCTGACATTTATGAAGGTAATTGCAAGTAAACTTTAGCAATTGTTAAATTGCTATTAACATAACTTTTTCCTAATTCTCTGATTTAATCATCAATTTTATGGGATCAATCAAAGGTTCAAATTCGGAAATTACGGTTTGTGATCCAGGTGTGTCCTAATGTCAGCACTTACATCAATTTGTAAAGTCATTAAAAGGGTAACAACAATTATCAGTTTGTGACTAAAGTTTAATTAATGCAATTCATCAAAGCAAACCAGACAAAATAAGTAAAGCAATAAATTTGAAGAAATATTGTACATTGAGATTTAGCGTGAAAATCGGATGATTAGATTGACTTTTTGTTGAGAAATAACTAATTAAATTAAATTTATGACATTAACTTATCCAATAAAATTCAAGATGTCGCGTTCATTTAGTTGTTTGTTCCTTCCAAGATATTTCTGGTCCTTATGTTATAAATTAAGCAAATCAGTCGTTTCCCATTCCAACAAACCCTTATTTGATATTAATAAGAAATTGTGATCATTTACGTGAAAAGCTGTTCGGTTCATGCTGATTGCAATTAAGCCACTTATATACCTATAGAGTAAACAAAATAACGTCACTGCCATAAGGATATAAAACTGTAACAGATAAACGGTTAGTTAAATAAGATAAAATGTGCATATGTGCACCTGTCGGAGGATATAATAATAACCCCCCTTTTTGTTTCTCATCTTTAAAAAAATTTAAAAACCTTTGTAGCTTGCGTATTATTGAAAATAAATACATCAACCCTTATATATTTGAAAAGGGAAAAAAAAGGAATTTAAATAAGTCATAGCCAACTATACAGGGTGTCCCAAATTCGAGTAAATGCATGGGGATCTCGCATATCTTAAGAGCTACGAGGTCGGTTAAATTAGGGCAAAGTTGCGAAATTAGATGCTCATCAAATATCTGCAAACAAAATGTTCATTGCTGTCTTAGTTCAAAAGTTATTCAAGAAAAACTGAAAAAAATGTTTTTGTTTTTTTTCTCCTATTTTCTACATTTTTTAAGATATCGACAATCTGTAAGCACTTCTCTATGGCTACTTTTTACGCTTTATATTTTGAGATAACATAGAATTTCCAACAACGTTTCGTCTCTTCAGAACCATCATCAACTTCATTTTTTTAAATACGGCGAAAAATTTGTAATCTTATAGTCGGATAGCATTTTGTCTTCTGATTACAATGATATATGACACTTAATATCTAAAATGATATTTTACCACAAAATTTTGAGAAAAACTCATATTTTGTCCAATTTTTAAATCAAAGAATCTTATACAAACAAAAAAAAAACAATTCTTTTGTTGTTGTTCTGTTTAAACTGTCACTTTGACATTAATATGATCGTGATTAATTGTATAATTTGCAACCAGCTAGAAATTCTTAGATATTTGAGCTTTTGTTCGCAATTTTTATTTTTACTATGTTCTGGTAGTACATTTTTAATTAATTAATTTATTCGCTATGCCTTCGTGTATTGCGGAGTATTGTTAAAATAATTTTCGTCAACATGGAAAATAAAAGGTGTTACAAATATGATATTGTAATTGACTTTAATGAAGTATTAAATAAACTGTTGAAAATTAAAAAGCATGCCATGAGAAAACAAAATTTTGAGTATATTATGGCTTTTCTCGAATTGTTTAAAAAGTGTCGATTGTCATATTTAATTTAAAAAAAGCACAAATTCGAAGAATTTGTAGCAGGTTGCAAATCATACAATTAATCACGATCATATTACTGTCAAAGTGACAGTTTCAACAGACAACAAAAAATTGTTATGTTTTTTATTTTGCTTTTTTTTGTACAAGATCATTTGATTCAAAAACTGAACAAAATGAGTTTTTCTCAAATTTTTGTGGTAAAATATCATTTTAGATATAAAGTGTCATATATCATTAAAATCAGAAGACAAAATGCTATCCGACTATGAGATTAAAATTTTTTCGCCGTATTTAAAAAAATGAAGTTGATGATGGTTCTGAAGAGACGAAACCTTGTTGGAAATTCTTTGTTATATCAAAATATACAGCGTAAGAAGTTGCTGTGGAGAAGTGCTTCCAGATTGTCGATATCTTAAAAAATGTAGGATATAGGACAAAAAAACGAAAATCAATTTTTTCAGTTTTTCTTGAATAACTTTTGAACTAAGACAGCTATGAATTTTTTTTTTGCAGATATTTGATAAACATCTCATTTCTCAACTTTGCCCTAATTTAACCGACCTCGTAGCTCGTAAGATAAGCGAGATCCCCATGCATTTACTCGAATTTGGGACACCCTGTATAGCTTTCATTTAAAAAAAGGTGAGTTTGTGCCATAACTTTTTAACGGCGACCGTAATTTTTTTTTTAAGTAGGTATTATCAAAATCTACATAAAAATATATAAAAATAATCTTTATAAACTTTTTCGATATTTAAAACAATAAGGGAGATATGACACATTACAAATCTTACAAAAAAACAGTTTTTCTTTAATAACTCAAAAACCGGAAATGATAGAATATTTTTAAAAACGGTTCTCAGTTTGTCTCAAAAACTGCACATTTTTGATAATTTAACCGTTTCTCTATCTTGACTATTGAGCGAGATACCAACGTATCCCATCGAATTTGGATCACCCTGTACCTATCCTTCAACTCATTCTAAATCAATCAACATTAAAAAGACTTTAAATAAAAAAGTTGTTTAAGATTATAAACCACAATTATTTTTGACCATATTGAGGATTTGGTTTATGCGTATCAAAACGTTACTTTTTATTCAAATATATACAGGGTGATTGAAATTCGAGATTAAGTTGTTTTTGAAAGACTATGACTCTCTTTGATAAAATAATAATGAATCTATTACGATAACAAGTAACGGACTTTCAAAACTTTTAGTTTGTTGATTGGTTGTCATGGAAACAACATAAACTACAACGACCGGCCTACCTGATTTATAATTGTTATTGTTTTGAACCCTTTTTTTAAATTTGACAATCAATAAAGAAGTAAAAAACCATGTATGTAACATCAATGAATTCAGAAAAATAAATGCTATTTGATTATGTAAATAGCAAAACTTGCGCGCATAAGAAAAATCTCAACTTGGTTACCATAAAACAGAAACGAATCGATCTAGGGAACATTTGTGATCCCCATCCGATTCGACTTAAAAAGTTGCTTCGGCAATGTTTTTACCCTTTTGAAATATCATCTACTCCAAAGGAGTTATAGACGATTTTCAAAAATCGTTTTTTCCGGTTTTTCCTAATTTTCTCGGATACCGTTTGAGACATTTACAATTTCTCTTCGGATTATTAATGAGCAGATAATTTACCAACTATGCCAAATTTACACCTATGCTCTAGCCGTCTAGCTATTATAATAAGCGAGATCTCCATGCTTAAACTCAAATTTCAATCACCCTATGTTGTCAGTTGTATATTTTTTATTTTCTTGATACAAAATAAAATTTCCCTTCGAAAACGTTTTGTATTTTACCTTAAGTAAAACAAATATATTGGAAGTTTTATCAAGAAGAGTCAGTCTTTCAAAAACTTTGATTAATATAATTTTGTAATATAATAAAACTGTAATACTTTGCACAATAGCGTAATGCCATGGCTTAAGTTTAGAATAAATATTGCAACAGCTTTCTAAGCAAAAAGGTAAAGGATAAAAACCAATCCTGTTTTTTACGATATGTACATAAAAAAATGCTCACTAATCAAAGGTGTTTTCTCGGTCGGTGGCAGCGTTTCCCTAATGGTCATAAGGAAAACAGTCATCGAAAGCAGGGCACTAATTCCTAGTGTGACTTTCTCTCCTGATTCTGACGGTACGTAAAATACAAGCAAAGCTGAAACATTAATTTTAAGAAAATAAATTGAAATAAGAATATTATTAAAATCTTACCTATTCCATTAATTAATATGCAAGGAAGAATAAGATTAAAAACGTAAAATAAAGGCCGTCTTCGAAGTTTGATAGTATAGGTGATGTCTGGATATGGCTCCGGGCAACACGAGTAAAATTCTACGTGCTTCGTTGCAGAAAAACTCACCAAGTCGAATTCCCCGTTCGCTTGGTAGTTACTAACGTCACCTTCTTCTGTCTGTTTCGCAAGTTCTACCTGAAAGTTTAATAAGACAATCTAATTAATTAATTTAAAACCTGCTTTTAAATTTTAACGGGAAGCTTAAATTTTGCGAGGGTTGAATAATTTGATTTACGTTAGCGGTTAAAACTTGAATAACGGCAAAATATTATGTTTTGCGAATCGGAGGTGGAAAATAGATTGAAAACCAAATAAACAGAACAGTGTGTAAAGGTTATTAACCAGTGAGATGATTTAGAAATATGTTTGAATGGAACGTTTTTACTTTTAGATTGAATTTTCAGCAGGTGGTCGTTAAATATCACAGATGTTAAGATTGAGGAAAACTTATTTTCTAATGCGTTTTATATATGATTTAAATGTTAAAAATTATGTTTTTTAAGTCATAAAGTTGATGTCATGTTTGGTTAAACAGTCAATAAGTATGCTTTGCGCTTGACTAATCGGCATCAGAATCTATTTTTTTATGGTACTAAATAGACTTTCAATATTACGTGTTGGGTGGGGACCTATCATGTCCACAGCGCCCCAACTTTAATTTGAATTTGTAGCCTAACGAAACAGCGCAATCAAAACTTTTATCAGCACAGTATGGCACAAGGCTAACATAACATTATAGGTTTAAAAAAGGGAAAATTTTAAATGTGGGGGCCCAGGACATGGACCTCAACAATTTGCTAAGGGCAGCATACTGAATTTATGTATGTATTTATACGATTTAATTAACTCGTATTACCAATGAGTATAACAGAACATCGTTTATTTTTTAACTAAAAAATTTAAATATGACAATTTTAATGTAAACATTGAGCCTGTTTATCGATTCGCATGCATCTTTATCTGATTTTATCCAGGTAGTAGCGATGCGAAGAATATTTTTAATACGATATTATGAACATTTTTACTTTAATATTAATTCATCCCGTAAAACTGGTTTGCACTCACTTTAACAGGTGCCGTTTTGTTTTTCTCATTTTGACTCATCTACTGATGAAGTTATTTGACTTTACACTTACTCTAATGACTTTAAATTGTATTAACATCCTTCCTATGTTAAGACGTAATTGAAATGGTTTCAAAAGGTGTACTTTAGAAAATGTGTGTGCTTGTGTTGACTGCGATATTAGGTTAAGGAAATATGCTCCCAAACATTAAGCTTTAAAAACTTTTTCAAGTTTTCCTCTAACAAGAAGTTTGTTGTGCGTGTACACTGTACACATTAAAAGTGTTTGCGAGTCTGGAAATCGTTGATGAGATGTGATAAATCCTGGAAATTCTAAAATTAGGTTGTAATTGGGTGTTTGTTGAAGTTTGATGTGAAAACACTTTGCACTTTTATAAATTATGTTTTGCATTAGCAGCATAAAAAGCAAGAAAGTTCAAAATTAATAAAGTTGTAGTGTTAAAATGTTTTATAAAGTTGGTTTCTCCTGTTGTTTGATTAGGTTAAATAAACGAAAAGTTGCTGGTTTTCAAAACAGGTTTATTCTTTACAAAATTCTTTTTTTAAAAAAGATCCTACATGTTTCGCCGATTTTTCTTTATCGGCATCCTCAGGGATGTTTTTTTAAAAATGATGAAAATGTTTACTAATGTTAAAATAATATGTTGAAATTGTTAAAAATTGAATTAATCTGTTGATTTTAAAAAGCGGTGAAAGGAAAAACTTGAACTATTTTTATATTGTATTCGAAGATTAGCATAGGTATTACGAATTTAAAAACATATTAAAAATTGTCATTACAATATTTTTAGACGATACATTTAGACGATACTTTTAGACGATTCAAATTTGACGGCACAAACACTTTAAAATGTAGTAACTGTTAAATGTTTTAGTTACATATAACTAATGTTTTTTCAGTCGTAGAAACATTTTTAGATTGATTCATCGATAGGTCTGTACTTATCTCAAAGCGGGTCCTCGGTTAAAAGAAAGAAAAAAAAAAAAAAAACAGTCATCGTTGTACGAAACTCCATTGTAAGATAAAAATATCTTCATAATATTCTTATATTTATTACTTATTCTAAACTTAAATTACGTTAGCAATCCCAGCTTATATATTATAATATTCTTCATTCTATGTTAAGTAACATTTTAATAATTCTTTGAAGTCGTCTACTTTCAAGAGAGTTTTATTTAAACACGCGAGGAAATCTGTTGAAATATATGAGAATAAAAAATTGATTAACAATTTGATGGTAAAGGACAACTTTATACTTTATTTAAGTATTCACGATTTTTCATTTTATTTTTTAAATCCAACATATATGAAGATAAAACACAAATGTTTTATTAAAGATCGCAATATTAATCTGAAAATTCCCTTCACCTGTCAAATTTGCGTTTTCAACCAATCACTAATCTTAAATCTTTTAGAGACTACCAATAGGAGCAATATTACACGGTAATAATTTTACATTCCTCTGCCAGGAGTTGATCCTCCTGTCAAATTTGCGTTTTCGACCAATAACAAACTCAGATTTCCTTTAAACGGCCAATAAACAAAATCATACACTGATAATTTACTTTTGGCTTTTAACAGATTTTCATGCGTTTATTGGTCGTTTCTAAGAAATCTGAGTTTTTGATTGGTGGAAAATATAAATTTGGAGAGGGAATAAGGTATTTTGGTCTTGATAATTTTTTGACAGAAGTCGGCGACCAATAACGTTACTTTAATATAGATTAAACCACACCCCTGACACACCACTCTGACAATACTTGTAAAATTTGACATAACAGATTATGTATGTACAATGTACCTAAATACTATTTGGTTCATTAATTTATTAAAATATAATTCTTGAATTAAAAATTAGTTATAAATGATCTATTAATAATAACAATCGCAGTAAGTAGTAGGTATACTTTAATTTATCTAAATTAAACAACATTTTAATTTGACAGATAGGTTAGGTGAAGTAAATTTTCTGACAAAATATAACTCGTGCATTGCAAATAATCTATATTTTTTGACAAATCTTCACTCATGCAAGTTGAAGCAGCTCAACTTGCATTCGGGCATATTTACCAAAAATTATCGATAATTTTCAATGCACTTGTTATATTACTACTGAAAATTTTAATTTCACCATAAACATTAATAATGTAATTTCTAACTAACAATTTTAAAGTACTAATAAACTATGTAGGATCATTTATTTGCACATAATATTGTTTAATACAAATTTTACACATTTCCAAAGACAACTTAACGTTTGTAAGTGATAACTTTTTAAAAGTTATAATTTGTAGACAGTTTCAAATGTATCAATGTAAAAAATATAAATATGTATGTGCGCGTATTTATTTATGCTTTTTTATGGATTAAGAACAAACCGATTTTTTTTTTATTCAAGTAAAATAAACATGTGTTTTTTTTCGTTTAAACACAAATAATAACAGAAAAGAATAATTCGATTCCTTGTTATTTTTAAAACAAACTGTTGTGGTATTTTTTATTGACATGCGATTGGCAAATAAATGAGTTAGGCCTGCTTCGATTCCTAATGACTGTTATTAATAACTATGGGTGTTATAAATCGTCCAATCTTAGCTATTATTAAAAGAGGGCAATATTTTTTTGGGTTTTCCATCACTTTCGTTTAATTGGTAGCAGTGGCCAAGGATCCCTAGATATATCATTGTTTTCCATTAAATGACCGTCTATACGCATTTATACAGAATGATTCAATAACAAATACAAAATTTTAATTAAAACTCAGATGACACTAGATTTTAGCGATTTTAGAAGTATTTACTAGAGTAAAGTGCTCTTATTTTCAGAGTTACAAACTTTTATCAGGAATGCAATTTCATTTGTTGCACAAATATTTGAACATAAGATAAACTACAATAAAACTACAATACTGCAGATTCCGACTTTATCGTTGTTTCCTTATTTTTATATATTTATAATGTTTATCGCAACAAAAAATTTCAAAACCATCGTAACTTGTACCAAATGAGTTTTAAAAGGTTCTACACCTAGTTTTGTTTTTGTTTTCACAGCCTACCATATTTTTTTTTTTAAAGAAAACTAAAAAACCTTCGTAACTTGCGTATTATTGAAAATAAATACATCAACCCTTATATATTTGGAATGACAAAAAATAAGGAATTTAAATAAGGCATAGTCAACTATGGGTTTCATTTAAAAAAATACAACTTTATGTCGAATTTCGTTTTTTTTTTTTAATTGTCTATGCCACTGCATTTCTATCAAAAAAGTGCCTGTAGAACGTCAAAATTATTTTTGTTTACTTTCATAAACAAGTGAGATAAGGTCATAAAACGAAAAGTCGAAAAATCGAGTTATCGGCGATAACTCGAAAACAAAACACGATAATCAATATTAGTTTTCACCATTAACTTTTTCTCGAAAGAAGAGATCGAGGATGCGCGGTCCGTTTTTTGATACCTCTTATAGTTACCGAGATTCCCTATGAAAACATCGAAATTTGCCCACCCTGTACTTAAAAAATCCGGTTTTTTTGCACATATCATATGTCTAAAATTCCATTAATCTAAAATCAAAACTAAAGAAAAAAGGGGATGTACCACACTGTGTTTACACCCGGTATGTATATGTGCTATACCTAATCCTTTTTCATTTGGCATTAAAAGCATAAACAATATTAACTAAAAAAAAAGCTTTGGAAGTCACGTCTCGACCACTAACTACACTCCAATTATTTTTATTTCATTGAGTTAGGGTGGCTTTCGAAAAAACTAAATCCGATAATCTCACTGACTACTTTATGAAGCCGTTGGTATGGCCGTAAAGAGCTTTTTAATTAGTAACTGGAACCCAAATTGAAATCCTGATTCGCATATACATATGTTCAAACGACGTAATCTGCATATACAAAAATAAAAATAAAAAACTTTAATTATCTAGTAATTATATTCTTTAAAGCAATTTTTATGCTCACTAATGGTAAAGATATAAAATTTTACAACCTTAAGTCTAAGTTATAAAATTTGGATATGAAAAATTGTCAGATTTGCTACGATATTGATATGATATTAACAAAAGCCTTATTATTAAATTCTGAAGCACCTTGTATTAACTACTTAAAAATGCATAATATTGAACCAAGACATCGTTGTTTCATTTTAACCAATTAAATCGGTAAGTTCTGATAAATTAATCCCAAATTTAATTACGGAAATTACAATTTGATTTGTTGTATAACTTAATTATTTTACTATAAACATATGTCTTTCAAAAATAAAAATGATGTAATAAAAATTTACAAGCAATAAAATGGCTACATACATTTGATTTTTTATTGTGACATCTCTAGTTTAAAAACAATATGTACTAGCAGGGCATGAAACCGGTTTAAAAAACCGGTTAACCGTTATTTTTTGTCAGAAAAAGTGATTTTTAACCAAAACCGAAACCGTTATTTTAAAAGGCAAAAAAAACGGTAACCTTTAACCAAAATAATAAAAAACCGGTTTTTTTAACGTCTTTTTTTTAATAAAAATTACGATGAAAAATACAAAATCTGTAGTAAATGCGATTAGTTTACCAAAAGTCATTACTGAACTCTTGATTGTACATTTATTATAAAATTATAAATAAATAATATCCTTTCATACTTTGCATTCCTGATCCAAATAATTTTAAAAACCGGTTAATTTAACCGGTTTTGTCTAAACCGGTTTTTTGCGAATAAAACCGGTTTTTCAACAAAAACCGTTATAAAAATAAAGTTCTCGATTTCGGTTAACCGTTAACCAAAATTTTTTTCGGTTTCGAGCCCTGTGTACTAGTCGAAAACGATTGACCAAACTAGCTCTCAAAGTGTTTCATTTCCATTTACTTTTAAATGTTGTTAATTTAGTTTCTGTTAGTATTTGAAGAGTTTTGTACGTTTGTTGTTTTTAATATAGTATAAATAACCTAGTGCATTGAAAAGTATCGAAAATAATTTTTAAGAAGAATTTAATGCAATATTGATAAGTGTTGAATACGTTCTGACACTCTGTCCTGTTTTTCAAATAATTTTTTGCTAACCATTCTTCGCTTGCTTGATATAACAAAGCTAAACTTTGTAAGTAGTCAATATTAAGAAAATTTATGTTTAAAATAATCTTTGCTCGTTATAATGTCTAACAAAAATTGATTTTATATAATAATTTTTTGCCGTGATGAAGTCGACATTAAAGGACCTGTTAGCCACTAAATTGTATTTCTTTTCTTTCTATAACATCTTAAGCATTTTAATATGCTAGTAGTAGGGCGAAAATAATTATTTGTCAGTTTTATTGATTTTACTTCCAATTTAAATTTAAAAATATTTATTTTCATTTGTTATCTATAAAAGTACGTTCAATATTGATCCTGCTTTAGAAGTAAAACTTTTAAGTTTGGAAACAAGTTTTATTTTTCTTGGAGACAACGCACATATAACATTATAGAGTTTACTCGCAAAAAACTTTATAGGTGAACTTTTAAATACAAAAGGAAACGTTAAAAAACTATGTTGAATACTTAATTTTATCCTGTATATAAAAAAATCTGAACTTAAGTCTGAATCTAATGGCTTATACTTGATAGTTTTAAATAACAGTTCACATTTACATTCAAATAACCTACAGCAAAAAATGTGTTAGCCTCCATCTCCATAACAACTTGTACAAAGATTAGGTAAAAATGTTAACTTTATTAATAATTGCGACATTAAAACAATAATGGAGATATGAAGCATTATTAGTTATGCAGTTTGATGGAACATTTTTAAAGCATTTTTTAAAATATTTTCAGTAGTAATATAACAAGTGCATTGAAGATTATCGATAATTTTTGATAAATATGCAAGTCGAGCTGAAAAAAAAACACGTGCACGAAGTGCACGAGTGATTTTTTCTGATTCAACTTGCATGAGTGAAGATTTGTCAAAAATTATAGATTATTTGCAATGCACCAGTTATATTGTGTCAGAAAATTTCCTTCACCTAACCTACCTGTCAAATTAAATGTACGTTATGTCAAATTTTACAAGTACTGTCAGAGTGGTGCGTCAGGGGTCTATATTTAAGTAACGCACTGGTCGCCGAAATTCGTCAAAAAATTATCAAGACCAAAATATTTAATTTCCTCTCCAAATTTATATTTTCGACCAATCACAAACTCAAATTTCTTAGAGACGACCAATAAACGCATGAAAATCTGTTAATTGCGAAAAGGATATTATCAGTGTATAATTTTGTTTATTGGTCTTTTCCTGGAAATCTGACTTTGTTATTGGTCAAAAACGCAAATTTGACAGAAGGATCAACGTCAGGGGAATGTAAAATTATTATCGTGTAATAATGCTTCTATTGGTAGTCTACAGAAGATTTAAGATTAGTGATTGGTTGAAAACCCAAATTTGACAGGTGAAGGAAATTTTCTACAAAACTGATATGCTTATTTACTACTCCTTTTATCATATAATATTACTAACTGATTATTTACAATAAACAATTTTAATTGAATATTATTATTATTGGAAATACTTATAAGGTTTGTTAATCTGCAATTCAAATTCCAATTCAATTACAAAGCTCAATATTCAGATGAGATATTTTCATTAACTGCAACTAATGCATCGGCTACATAGTTCAAGTCGAATACTACGGTTAGACCCAATCATATTTAGTGTCTTTATTGTAATACACAAACTCTGCGAAAAGCAATTAAATTAATCCAACCTATATATTGCAAATTGTGTCAAAATCAGGGCTTCGAACCGGAACTGAACCGAAAACCGGAAAAACTGTTATTTTTGTCGGAACGAAAACCGGAACTGAACCGAAAAAAAATATCGGTTTATTACGGTTCGGTACATGTTCAACAAACTCGCGCGTTTTGTTTATATGTATATATGTTTCGTTTAATAAATTATATTATGTTATCATATGTTATATAATTCTATTTCCAATTATTATATCTTATTATTGTACCAAATAAAAACATTTAAAAAATATAAAAAGTAATCACTCATATTTTTGATTTCTAAACAATTTTTCCCACTATTTTTTTTTGTAAGTCTTATAATAGGGGCACTTTACTTTTGCGAATATTTTTTAAATCGTTAAAATCTAGTATCATATAAAAATATGTTCATCTTTAAAATTAGTTTTAGGTCAGGCATCAAGTTTTATCAAGAATAAAATTTTATGAGAAATCGATAATAAAAAACTTTTCCAATTGTTGCAGACTTTTTGAATGAGGCTGTAGACCCTAAAATTAAAAATCATTGTGAAAATTTACAAAGTGAATCTACCGGAATGCATCTGTAACAAGAAAATTCTTGTAGAGACTATTTCTCCCCGATCCATAAGAAGCCAATAGGCAATATTTCCGGCGTGTTTTACTAGCGGGTGGAAGTAAAACGTGCATTAGATTTACATGTGACGTTAAATCGTGAAAAAAATAAAGTTTCATTTAAATCATGATTTAATTTAAAAAATCAGCTAATCTAAATCGTGATTTAAATCAGGCAAATCCTGGCTTCGGGTATCTCTAACATTTTCAGAAAATATAAAGACCATCCCAAAACACTCGTTTTTTTTTTTATAAAGTTTGCAAGGTTATAGTCTAAAACTTTTTTAAATTGTTTAAAATTTACGGTTTTTGTTTTAAACGTTCATTTAATTAATACACGCTTTCATGATAGGCAGTAGTAAAACATACTTTTGTATTTTGTTGTTTACAATAATAATTAAATTACCCTGCAGCTTTTATAAACACAAACAATATACGAAAACAAAAGTAAAACATCGCCTATTGAACATATTCTATAATAGCATATTACTGTATAAACTGTATAGAAATGTAAAAACGATAATGGGGAAATTAAAAAAAAAATAAAACTACAGTTTTTGTTTATTTTCCGAGGTAATCAATCATTAACAGTTTTATTAAAACATTCATTTATTTACATTTACTTTTGTATTTTTGAATACTGCAAAATATTCATTTACATAAGCTAATTTAAGTACCTAGCTAATTTAATTAGTAATAGACGCCATCAATAAAATACGGTATTTAGTATTTGAGAACGTTTCTTACATCAATTATGTTTATGAAAAGCTTAATTTTAAGGTTTTTTTTTGTGGAATCTGTCAGAATAATCAATCATTTATGGCTCCATTCTCCATTGCAGGTACAATCTGTTCCTCTTAAGCTATGTTAAAACATTCTTTTAAAAACTAGTTGACAAAGGAGGACATAAAACCGGTTTAAAAAACCGGTTACCAGTTATTTTTTGTCCTTAAAAGTGATTATTAAGCGAAAACGAAACCATTATTTTTAATGGCAAAAAAACGGTAAGCTTTAACCAAAATAATTAAAAACCGTTTTTTTGACATACAATTTTAATAAAAATTACTTTAGAAAAATGCAATATTTGTATTAAATGCGATTAGTTTACCAAAGTCATTACTGAACGCTTGATTGTACATATATTATAAAATTATAAATAGATAACATCTTTTCATACTTTGCATTCCTAATCTAAATAATGTCAAAAACCAGGTTTTCAACCGGTTTATAAGTTTAACCTTTTTTTTTTTTTTTAACTCAAAACCGTTTTCTTACGAACAAAATCGTTATAAAAATTAAGTTCTCGATTTCGGTTGGTAACCGTTAACCAATTTTGTTTTCGGTTTCGAGCCTTCCAAGTAGCACAATAATATTGGCCAAATGTTGTTACGCGGGCCCAATATTGGCAACATTCAGCCAATATAGGCTTTTTCTAGTTTTTTAATGAATCACCAATATCAGACAACTCAATACTCAATGTTAATATGTTATTAGTCCAATATGTTTATATTGTTTGATGATAATTTCCAGTTTATTTTTATTGGATAGACATAAACAAAATATATTTACCCTATATTGTCTGGCAATATTTAGCCAATATAGGCTTAAGTTTTTTAATGAACAGCCAATATCGGAAAACTCAATGTTAATATGTTATTGGTCCAATATATTTATATTGTTTTGTAGTAGATTATAAGTTTAAAATTTGAATTTAGCGCTCCAGAATGTAGATGGAGTTAGTGTATAGCGTATGTTAGGTTACCGTTGGCGGAATTGTATTGTAATTGGCAGAATGAGAGTGCGAATAAATGTTGTTACTGTTACCGCTCGTTTTATGTTTGCCATCTTAGAAAGTTTAGAATAATTTATGTGGATTTATGTGAGCCATCACCACAGTGTTCAGAAAAGGGACCAAAAACTGTTGAATGATTAATTTATAGTGTTGGATTTACAGGTTATTTTATAGTATTTAAATTAAAACATTCGCACTGTAAACGTAAAACACATGTTTTACCACGTGTTTTCAATTTTAAAAATGAGTGAACACGAAGCATTAGCATGTCGGTTGAGATCAGTCAGTGATTATGTGAGTCCCTACAAAATGACATTAACAATATATATCAATGGAGCATGAAAAATAAGTTGCACTTTAACATTGCTAAATGCTCGGTGGTATCATATCACAGGAAGCATAGTCCAATAATGTTTCAGTATACAATGAAAGACATTTTGATGGGAAGGAAAACGAAAATTAACGATTTAGGAGTTATGTTTGACCCAAAATTAAATTTTGCTGAACATATACGTAAAAGTACAGAGGCAGCACTTAGATCATTGGGGTTCGTATTGCGGAACACTATTCACTTTAAACATGTTAGCTCTTTTTATTTTCTGTACAATTGTTTTGTGAGAAGCAAATTGGAATATGCTTCTGTCATATGGAATCCTTTTTATGAAATCTATATAAAACAAATAGAAGCCGTTCAAAAACGGTTCGTACGTTATATAATTTTTAAACAGACTGGTCTTTATCCATATTTAACATCTTATAAAACTATGTTCAGTGAATTGCAGCTTATATCCCTTGAGCGAAGATGGTGTTTGCTGGATCACGTGTATATTTTCAAAATCGTTAATCACAAAGTCTATGTCACTATAGATCTATTAAATAAAATTTCCTTTTTAGTGCCTCGATCAAACAGCCGTTGGGCTAGTACATTTTATTTAAACCAACCTCGTAATAATTTGCTTCAGGTGTCACCTTTGTACAGAATGTGTATGGTGGCAAATATTTTTTCAGACATTGATATTTTTTATAATTGTAGTGTTTCAACTTTCAAAAACAAAGCTTTACTGATTTTACGTGCACCAGTTCAATATGATTTATTTTTGTATTAATTAATGCACATAAATTTATTTGTAATATTTTTTTAATGTTTTGGCTGTTAATTGATTTTTCTTAATGCACACATTTATAGTACCTATAATGTTACATTTATTATTACGTATACTATATTATTGTATATCGCCCTATGATTGGGGTTTACCCATGTTGGGTGTAATTTAATAAATAAATAAATAAATAAATAATAGCCAATGCAGTAAAAGCTATGATAGTTAGTGAGAATGCTAGAATGAAATCAAAAAAGTGGCGGCTTTTATACCAAATTTTGATGGAAGTCCTGAGACGGACATCGATATGTGGTTTAGTCGGATATCAATAGTGAAAAACACTTATCAGGTGAAAGGAAGATATTACCATGCTCCTAGTTGTTGTTGGGAAACTGTCAGATTAGTCTTGAAGAATTACAGTTATGTGAGTTATGGCATGAAATTGTCGGCCAAATACAGACTTGTAAGAAAATTATGCTTGGTTTTCTGTAATTTTTTTATATTTTTAGTTTGAATAAACCATTTATACAGCCATATTGGACTGTTATTGGATATTAACATTTCTAAACCATAAAAACATATGAAGAAGATTTATGCATGTATAACATTGTACCAATCAGGGTGAATAATATTGGTTGAATATATTTTTAATTGTGTATAGTATACATTTCACCAATATCGATACGGTATATTAATCTAATATTATTTAATAATATAGATCCTTTATAAAAAAATGTTTTAGGATTAATATTAATTTAAAATGTTTCACCAATATTAAAAAATGTTGACATCTCTATATTTTCCCAGTATTGTATGTTAATTTTTAGCCAATGTTGGCCCACTATTTTGTGCTACTGGGGCTGTGAAAAAGTCAAGAAAGTTTAATGTAAATAAAATTTCATTGTGCACCTAAAAACTGTCTTCGTCAGGTTTGTTCAAAAATTTCGTCTAATCGCATTACATTTCTTTTTATATTCTTTCGAGGCACGTAAAAATATACTTTTTCTTTGCTGATTTAACCATTTTTCTAACTCTAGCAGATTCCGAAATCTTTGTACCTATTGAAACATACATTGTACATTATAGTTTGTATATTGATGATATTTCATATTTTTAAGTCGTTGTTCATATAGTAGCATTTGAAACACTTTGTGGTGGTAAATTAATATTACCTGCATTTTATTCTTCATCATTTGCTCTACACGTACAGTATAGTGATGACAATTGGAAAAAATGTAAGTAGATGAGCAGATCCTTAAGATCTCTCCAAACCGCAACTCAAATATAAAGCATTTTGTATTGAGAAGAAATAGATCCTATCTTAGTGGCTTTAAATCCATATGAGATAAGAGGAATTTCTATATGTGCGAATTTCATCCTTTACACGCGCATCTGAAGACCATTGTGTTGTACCAGCTTTTAATAATAATCAGAGAGTTTGTCGGATATTCGTTAAATAATAATATGTCTAAGAAAATTGGGAAAAATCAAAGTATAATAGTTACAAAGGTGTAAAATGTATTTTTAAAATAGCATATAAACAAACCGAACTTTGTAGATGGTCTTAAGTCAAGTTTAAGCCCGTGCATTTGAATTTTCATCCCTTTTTAACAGAATAAATTGGACTTTTTAATTGTGCAAGCTTGTCAGTACGGTTCAAAATCACAGTTATTTGCGTTATGCTTTTAAAACATATTCACAAGCAACAAACAATCTTTTAAACAGAAGAAAAAAGTTTAGTCAAACGTGTAAGTTATGTTTGTGTATAAAACCTGCAGAACTAAACAATAAATGGTCCAAATGCGATTATTGCTAAGCCAAATATACAAGGTGTTTCAGAACACCCGTACCAGCACTTTTATTCAAAAATGCGACGTCTGACAAAGATGGGGAAAATGTTTTTATCACAAATGTGCATATGCAGAATTGACTGACGCTATAGCGGTTTTCGTGATTAAACCGGAAGTGACCAAATCCGGACATAACTTTAAAAACTTAAATAGAACCATCCGGTTTTTATTGCATAATTAGAGAGATATTTGATAAAAAAACACTTTTTGCTTGAAATTTTTTTTGATTATCACTATAGTTTGTAATCTATTGGACCTACATCATAACAACATTTGAAACCCTATTCGCGTGTAACTGTGTTATGAACACCCCCTTTTTTTCTCTAGTTTTGTATTAAATTAAATGAAATTTTAGACATATGATATGTGTAAAAAGCCCGATTATTTGAACATATGTACACTATTGTTTCACTTCCGGTTTCGCCGGAAATTACCCTAAATTTGTTATTTCAAATCGAACACCCTGTATATTATTAATTGCTTAACTTTTAAAAAGTATAGTGTTTTATTTGCAATAAAGTAACATATTTAAAAAAAAATTAATTAACAAATTTTGCCGATAAGAAACCAAAGATCCTTTGATCCTTGGAAACATTCATGGTAATCGCTTTTAAAAAAACTAAATTTTATTGCTATTCTCTGTTATATAAATAGTTTGTTGAAACGTCGTTAAATTTCAACAAACTACTAGCGACAACAATTTGTAGAATTCATTAAAATCTTAGCAATACTGGTTAATTATATCAAATTTTGCCAATGTAAATTTAATATCGCAGAATATTGTAGAATAATATTCACAAGATAAATGCAAACCTGGATTTATTTTAGATAAATCCTATTCACTCACCTATTAATAGTATCCAAGTTTTACTCAAATATATTGATTTGTTATACCGAATTAAATTACTTTCATTTCAAACAATATCAAACGGATTGAGTTATAGAGATTTGCGACAGGCATTTGACGGAATTAAAACGGTTTCGCATTAGCAAAATCCTATTTTAACATGAAGTTTCATTCCAACATTAAAAGTCTACAAGGTGCGCACTTAGGGGAGGGAGGGGTAAGGGTGCCCACCTAAGCAAAATAATTCATATATTCTAAACAGTAACAACAATTACGCTGTTATTTGAGGTTATTGTCGCCAAAACATTACTTAGTGTTCGGGTTAAGTCAAATTTGATTGAACCTCAAAGAACAAAAACTTATTAAAAATTTAAAAACATGTAAGTGAGCGGAATTACCCACATGCTAGTGGGTAATGGCGCTCACCTATTTTATGTGTAAATAGCTTTGGATATTGATATTCCAGGATGCTTTACTAGTTGTTCTTTTTCTTGTACGAGGCATTGTGCACAATTACTATGAGAGAAATTAAAATATAAATTAAATTATATAAAAATATCAATGAGGGTAATGCCGCTCACTGAGCGGTACTACTGTAGCTAATTGAGCGCCATCACCCCCTTTTGCACAATTGTCTAAATTCGGTATTTTACTAAACTAGCCTTGAATTTAAAAAATAGTTTTATATGGTCACTCCTGCTAAAAATGACACAAATTTCATAGGAGACCAAAGCACAAACTCAAACAAAACTAATTGAACTACTTAACGGATTTTTTGGTCGGCGATTTCTTATAAGAAAATGTTAAAAATGGCACACGTTCAAATAACTTACGTTATATGGTGAAATACGTTTGTTTACTTACGGCTTTGTTTTTATTAGAACGAGAGCTAGGTGGCTGCTAAGTTTCACTTTAAAATATTTGAAAACTGGCGCAAAATGACGGTGAGCGCAATTACCTACTGAGCGTCATTACCTTGCTCTCCCCTAATTCGTTACCCTATGCAGAAATTGATATTCGTTTAAATTAGTAAAACACTACATATAATACAGTAGTTCAATTTACAAGGACATTCAGATGTTTTAAAAATGTATGATAAAAACAAATTTGGCGATTTATTCTTTTGTTTAATATCTTTTCTGTCAAAAAAATTAATGTTATTACAAGAGTCATAAACGATAGAACTGTTCTTTTTTCATAACTTATTACTACTGTTTGTAACTTTTCTTTATCTGTTATATTTAGCGAGATCAATTCTGTACAGATTCACGGACTACTGAGATGTTTTAAAACTTTTCTTTTCTACAAAAAATTACTTTTTAAAAGCTATTTATTTAAAAAGCACTAAAAGGTAAAACAAAGTTTTCTCTTATTTTGCGTTTTAAGTTGTATAGTGTATTGTATAGATCAGGGATGGCAAATAGGATTTGATCAGTGTGCCAAAATAAGATCAAATTTAACACAAATTTTTCCCCGTGCCAGTACCTAACCTATTCTAACCTAACCTAACCTAACCTTACCTAACCTACCTACTTACCAGAAACAACCGTCAGTTATTTCGTTCAGTATTGCCAACGTCATGGTTTTATGTGTCACTAAATACATATGCAATCAAAAGTTCCGTGCATCGCTACAGTTGGTATTTTATATGTATAGTAACGATCAAATTATTGTATCGATATAAGAAAAGTTGTTATTTTCTGGTATTTTTAATTTTTTGATATTTAAATAACATGTAGTTGTAGATAATTAGCATACTAATTAAAAATTAAAAAAACATTTCGAAAAACTTTAAAATTTTAAAAACAAAATTATTCATAGAATACTTTAGGGTGCCGTCGAAAATCTCTCGCGTGCCAAGTTTGGCACGCGTGCCACCTATTTGCCATCCCTGGTATAGATAGTATACCTACGATGCAAGTAAATAAAAGATTAAAAATTAACTACATTAGGTGAAACGCATGCTGTTAAAAATTCTTTTTGCCTTTATGTAAAAGAAATGTCGCCTTAAAACATAGTTAGTGTATCTTTCTATCAGACTATTATTAGTTCATCCCGTTTGAGGTATTTATACTACCCTACCGCAGCGCGCCTAAAAACTTGAAGCGCCAGAACTAGAGATGTTCTTTGGTCTTACGTTTTTGTGTCCGTCAGAAAGGCCGTTTCTTTCAATAACAAAGCCAATTTGTCTAAACATACCGCTTCTAATGTCTTTGATCTATGTTAAACAAAAAAAAACAAGAAAATTCATACACATATGCGAGATATTTGACAAAACAACTTTTTTTAATGGCAGTCGTAGTAGGTGATAACTTAGGTTTAAAGATAATTTTTTTCTCTTCACAATGTTTTAAATTTTTATGTCTATTTTCAAAAATAAGCGAAATAACTTAAAAAAATTCAAAGTCTTTAGATAAAAATCAAGGTTGCCATGGAAAAAAAAACAATAACTGACTTCATTTGTTTTATGTCAACCCTTGCTTGTCTATTATAATAATTGTTTTAACTGGAAATAAAGTATATCGACATATGTAAATATTTTAAATCCTTTTTGCTAATGTCTTACAATTAGTGAGAAGTATAAAATACATTTATATTATGACTATTAGTATGATTATTTTAATTTCGCATTACATTTGTTTTATATCACTGTTAAAGAATGACATAATGGACAAGCAAAGGTCGAAATAAAACAATTGAAGTAGGTTGTTGTTTTTTCTTCATGGCAACCTTGATTTTTATTTTAAGATTTTGCATTTTTTTAGGTCATTTCGCTTATTTTTGAAAAAAGACATATAAAATATTATATCATTGTAAAGAAAAAAAATTATCTTTAAATCTAAGTCATTACCTACTACGACTGCCATTTAAAAAAAAGTTGTTTTGTCAAATATCTCACACGGTTATTTATAAATAAAAATCTGACTATCACCATCTTATAGCAAACAAAATCTGCAAAATATTTTTCCTTTGACGTTTTTGTGTATTCGCAACAATATATTTATATATTTAAGTTTAACAATTTTGATCGATATCGGTTTTTTCGTTATATCACGCAAGCCTTGAAATTTTAAACAAAACAAGATCTTTTTAAAACACACTCCTAAATAGCTAACTTTTGTCCCATCTAACCAACCGTATTTTCATTATTAACGGAGACAGCTGTAGTGTTCCATGGAAAAGTGAAACACCCTGTATATAAATTTTCATTTATCTAATATCAAAACTAAAGAAATAAAAAGTGAGTGTACCAGAACTCTGTTACATCCGGTATATCTTCTTTTTCTTATGACTGCTAAGTTAATTTTATATTATGGGGAAAATTTCTATGTGATAAATAAAAAATGCATGTATGCCGTCATTTGCTTAGCCTATATGTAAAGACAATAATTATAAGATCATATCTGACTATAAATCTTAACCGTCCTGGCACTTTAAACATTCGTAGAGTAAATAATGTGTTAATTGCGATAAGCGATGTAATTCCAAACAATTTTCCAAATTTCGTGTATGTTTTGGCAACACATTTAATTAATACAATTATATTGTTTGTATGAAATACAACGAATTACACATCTTTTCTTATAGGTATATTTTAATATCTTTGTGCATTAAAGCACTGAAAAAATTAGTATCTAAATATATTAATTTTTCAATTAATGTTTATAATCAATGTACTAATAATAGACTTTATATAAGTCAATAATGGTTTTATAAGTATACATAAATCTTTGTAAAGTATTGGGTTGGTAAGAAATAATTAAAAGCGAAATTTAAAAGGATTTTAAATGAACCGTTCTACACAGGTAAAACTTAAAACAAATTTAAATCGTAATTTGTTTTACAGCCCCATTGAATACGTACAAACGAAATAATTAATTTAATTACAAAGAAGCCTAACCGTAACAAATAAAGTAACCACCTTTACAAGTGATTCATCTTCTAATAAACACCAACAAACAGCAATTTATTAATTAAAACAAACGATGGAAATTATTCGTCTTCCCTATTCTTTGTTTTAAGATAATTTCATTTTAACTAGCTTTAATTTTAATTCGCAAATTAAAATTTCAGAACTTTATTATTGTTATTATAAAGGGTGTTTTTTTTAGAGGTTTGATTTTCAAGTTGGCACCGTTGTTTCTAGTGACAGTTTTTTCAAAAGTTGACAGGTGCTTTGTGTTGCGTGTGTTGTGCCATTTTGCCATGAATAGACTTACACTAGAACAACGTTTCCAAATAGTGCAAATTTATTTCGAAAATCATGGTTCAGTTCGCGAAACTTACCGTGCGCTACGTCCATTTTACGGCCGACATAATCGTCCATCAGAGCAAACTATTCGAGCAACCATGAATCGTTTTCGTACCAAGCACACTTTAATTGATAATTCGCATCCGCAGAGACGTCGTACAGTGCGCACTGAAGAAGTTGTTGCCAGAGTAGAGCGTAGTGTTGCGGAGGACCCAAATGAGTCGATCGCCATCGTGTACAGCAATTACAGTTATGTCCATCCACTTTATGGAAGATTTTACGGAAAGATCTTGGTTTACGAGCCTATAAGATCCAGCTTGTGCAAGAGTTAAAGCCGCGTGACCATCATGCTCGTCGTACGTTTGGAGAATGGGCCGAAAACAAGATTGCTGTTGACCACCATTTCCATCACAAAATCTTGTTCAGCGTTGAGGCTCATTTTTGGTTGAACGGCTACGTGAATAAACATAATAACCGGATTTGGAGTGCAGAACAACCAGAAGCTTTTATTGAGACGCCGTTACATCCACCAAAAATCACGGTTTGGTGTGCTTTATGGGCTGGTGGAATCATTGGCCCATATGTCTTCAAAGATGATGCCGGTCAGAACGTTACAGTCAATGGGGAGCGCTATAGATCCATAATCACTGACTTTTTCGTTCCCCAGTTGAATGGCGTTAATGTGGAACAGCTTTGGTTTCAGCAAGACGGCGCAACATGCCACACAGCTGGCGACACAATAAGATTATTGCAGGAAACATTCGGTGAGCGCATAATTTCGAGAAATGCTGCTGTGAATTGGCCTCCACGTTCGTGTGACATTACACCCATGGATTATTTTCTGTGGGGATATGTGAAGTCCTTAGCCTACGCCAATAAACCACAGACATTGGACGATTTGGAAACAAATATTCGTCGCATTATTGCCGATATACGCCTACAACTACTGTAAAAAGTGGTAGAAAATTGGACTTCCAGACTGCGGTTCCTCAGAGCCAGCCGTGGCGCCCATATGCCAGAAATTATATTTAAACATTAAATGGCATAAAATTATATTTTTAATAAAGCCAATACTAAGGTCATTACCATGATTTTGATGTGTTTTATTTCCTTTTAAAGTTCTATACCTCTAAAAAAACACGCTTTATTATACAATCTGCAATTAATAGTCTGAGGTAGCAAAATAGGTTTGTATCATATAATGATTTCAATAATGTAATTATTTATTGAAGCTAATAATAATTACTCTTACAAGGGAGGGTCACGATACGTTGGCGCTAGAATTTGATTAAGGCTGTGTTTATTGCATCAAGGACATCAAAACTAAATGTACCACTGGCCATTTTCTTAGGCAAAATAGGGAAAAAACTGAAAAGTTGAATAATAAAAGTAATTTTTGCGATCGCGTTGGCCATGAAACCGTCAGAGACAAAATCTAAATTCTTCTATTTACCAATGCGCGCATCCTTTGCAAGTAAACTGGTGCAAAGTTTTTGAAAAAATCTTGAACGGTTCCCGAGAAAAACGTCAAATACGAAACCCCAGCATAAGCGCTATGATTTGAGAAGTTGTGGTACACCTATCTGTATAACAATAGGTATCTATGCGACTTGCATAGGAAAACCCGTTTTTACAAGGTCTCGTTTTTCGCGTTTTTCTCCGGAACCGTTTAAGATTTTTTCAAAAACTTTGCAACATTTTACTTTCAAAGGATGCGCGCAAATATAGCAGATAAAAAAATTTTGAGTTTGTCTCTGACGGTTTCATGGTTAACGCGATCGCAAAAATTACTTTTATTATTCAACTTTTCAGTTTTTAACCTATTTTTCCTAAGAAAATGGGCAGTGGCACATATAACTCTGCAAAACATTTGGTTTTGATGTTCTTGATGCAATTAACACAGCCTTAATCAAATTCTAGAGACAACGTATCGTGTTCTTCCTTGGTTAGTAAAACTTTTGTTATTAAAGTCAACTACTTTAATATTACCTAGGTACATATTTATTTCAGAACAATTGACAATTACTTTGTTGCTAGTGAACAAAACTTACGTTATTCTGTTATTAGAGAGAAAAATCTGAACTTTTCAAAACTGAAATGGTAATCTTAACATTTTTAGAAAATATAAAGACCGTCTCAAAACAATCGATTTTTTTCTGAAAAAAATTGTAAGGTAGTCTTGTAATTTTTTTAAAAACTTTTAGGAGCTGTAAAAAATGGTTTTCGACCTTTCTGATCGAACCAAAGGTGTATTGCATTGCTTTGGGTGTCTTCAAGCTGCACTTTTTTTTACCGTATTAAAAAAAAAATGTATTCATCTTTAAAACAGTTTTTACTGAAAGCTTTTTTATAACACATTGTTTTGAATCTTCGCATCGCGGCAATTATTCTACGCTTCATCAGCCATAAAAACTTTTTGTCGTATCGGTAACTCATGACTGATGAGGCGAAAAGATTGTAGGGAAGTTAGTCCCAGGGAAGATATATATACAGGGTGTCCCAGCCAAGACGAATTATTCAATATCTCTGTTATTAGTAATAATATTAAAAAAATTAAATATAAAAGTTGTTTGTTATCATTTACTACATAACCTAAAATTATTTTCAACTATACACAATATACAATATACAATATACACAATATAATATTTTTGAAGTTATTTCGTTTCTTATGATTATTTGCGAGTATTTTACCAAAAATATCGGTAGTAGCCTTTGAAAATTCAAAACAATTTGCATGAACTGTCAACCAGAACAGTTAATAGGCAAAATTTCCGCTATTATGCCACAAAAATCCGTATTTTTTAAGAGTTTTAGATACACAGCATAAATGGCAGCAAATAACACCAGCATGCTGTGTATCGCAAAATATACAGGGTGTTTCATATAAAAAAACAATGTTTGGTATCAGAGCGCAAAAACAAAACACTGTGTATAGTTGAAAATAATTTTAGGTTATGTAGTAAATGATAAAAAACAACTTTTATATTTAACTTTTTTTAATATTATTACTAATAACAGAGCTATCGAATAATTCGTCTTGGCTGGGACACCCTGTATATTATAAACAAGGTACAATACAACAAAAACGTAAAAAGTAAGTGCTTTAAATTTAAATGTAACCGTACACGAGTAAGCTTTTTAATGCTTATAATATCTGCTTTTCAACGAAATATTGATCTGAACGTAAGACAAATTTCTCCTTTAGCAAATACATTAGCATGTTTGACGAAATTTAAATGAATAATTGAACAAATTCAAGCGTTCGCATTCATAAATACAAATCAAAAGCAACATAATAACCAGAAGCAAAATATATTGCTCCACACACAGGTATACATACATATGTATGTATATTTATATGATGGCTGGTAACAAGTGATTTATGGGCGCATTCAACGTGATGTGTAAAATATACTTATGTGCGTGTAGATAAAGCCAGAAT
Organism: Elmis aenea; assembly: GCA_947652605.1. Taxonomy (NCBI): domain Eukaryota; kingdom Metazoa; phylum Arthropoda; class Insecta; order Coleoptera; family Elmidae; genus Elmis; species Elmis aenea. The sequence continues at coordinate 23,601,510 of OX393581.1, read as the reverse complement.
ACTCCAAAGATCGTTACAGGTGAAATGATGTTGCGATCGTTTATTATAATATTATGAGGAATTCTGAGACACATCAATAGGGTTTTAAGACACGGAAATGCACTCTAAAGCTATAACGATCTGTAGGATCTGTTTGTAATTGGTTTCAATTGATCATCAATATTGAATCTTACAAGACATAACACCGTTAATGACATATGTATTATCACAAAATTAACAGCTTTGAAAGCATGTATCAAAACCAAAATTTAAACATACAGTAATCATGGTAGTAATGTGATTAGAAAAATCTCATTGCATAAATTTTGGAAGTACAGTGTAAAAAAATTGGTTGGTTTAATAACATGATTTAAAAAAATTGGCATTAGTCCACCACATACAAATATTTACTTTGTACCAACCTGATATCCGTCGTAAGTCCATGATGCCCACTTCATGTTACAGCTCTGAAGGTCAAAGGGAAAATATTCGACATTGATGTCACAGGACGAACGGTAAATCCCGTGGCTTAACCAGACCACTTCTCCAGTACTGGACACTATTACGTTCGTGTTAATTACAGATGACTGAAATTGGGGGTCAGCACTAAAAAAAAGTACATCTAGTCACTTCAGCTGTTTTAAAACAGACCAGAGGACGTACAGGGTGGTCTAAATTCGATGGAATTACATGGGTATCTCGCTTAATAGTCAAGATAGAGAAACGCCTAACTTATCAAAAATGTGCGTTTTTTTAGGACAAACTCAGAATCGTTTTCAAAAATATTCTATCATTTCCGGTTTCTAAGTTATTAAAGAAAAATTGTTTTTTGTTAGATAATGTGTCATATCTCCATTATTGTTTTAAATATCGGAAAAGTTTATAAAGATTATTTTTAGATATTTTTGTGTAGATTTTGATAGTGCTAAAAAAAAACTTTTTTTTGCTCGCTGTTTAAAAGTTATGACACAAACTCACCGTTTTTTAAATAGAAGCCATAGTTGACTATGACCTATTAAAATTTCTTTATTTTTTTCCTTTCCAAATATATAAGGGTTGATGTATTTATTTTTAGTAATACGCAAGTTACAAAGATTTTTTAATTTTGTTTAAGATGAGAAACAAAAAGTAGGCTGCAAAAACAAAAGAAAAAAAAACAAGAAAAATCGGAAATGATAGAATATATTTGAGAACTGTTCTGAGTTGTGGGTTGTGTTTAAAACTTTAGACAAGTTTTAACACGTGGAAAACAACAGTTCCTATCTTACTGTACTGTACTACAGTATTTTACAAAGTACTTAAGAAATTTTTGGAGCACTGAAGTTTTAATGCAAGTAATAAGTACCAGTATTTTCACCGAAGTACTTGAGATTCAAGTCCTAAGTAACTAATTTTAAAATGTACTGCAGTGCAAGTCTTAAGTACGGCAAAAGTACTTGAAAAAGTACTAAAGTAAAAAATATTTAAGTAATTTCCAGCTCTGGATCAAGTAGTTGAGTTCCAGTGTTTTATTAACTGCAGCGTTTGCTTTTACAGCAAATTTTACCATTTAAAAAATCCAACCCGCCAAATGTTTCAATGTAGGTACTGTTAAATGTCTTTCCACGAGGTGTATTTGAGGTATACTTTTGCATTGAATCGCTAAATGGAATTACCGAGGGAGAAGAAATCCCCTGAGAATACTACATTTTTATATTATAATGAGAGTGGGTAATCAGAGCCTTAGAGCGATACCGCTGCCAATTTTTTAAATTGACATTGCTGACTTATTACTTAACTCAGTTTATCATCATTCATTTAGTAATTATCAGAAGCTGCGTTAATTCAATAAATTAATGTGTTTTATAATCATGAAAATCTGTGTAAAGAAAAATGCAACAATTAACTGTCAATGCAGACTTTAATTAAATATTTAAAATGATGTAACGAATCTCATCTCGTCAACTTTACTTACTTATTTTAATTAATTCTTAACCCTTTATTAGGGCTCTCTATTATAGGAAGAGTTTGGGCGCGCCACACCTGTGAGGTGTTCGCAGATTGATTTTTTAATTTTTGCTTCTATTTCAACATAATAGAACTATTCAAGAATTATTCGATTATGTTTAAGATGATGAAAGTTTTACAGTAAAGGCAAAAATTTTCCACTTGGTATTTTTTAACAACAGAGGAAAAAAGTGATAAATCTTTAAATTTATGAAGTGTTTTTCAATAGTAAATATTATAATGGATTAATGGAGATACAATATCAAAATGAAAATGAACAAACTACCTATTTATCAATAAATATTTGTTGATTGTAATCAATTATTATCAGTAGATAGTAATATAACATTTTTGGTAAATATGCCCGAATGCAATTTGAGCTGATTCAACTTGCATGAGTGAAGATTTGTCAAAAATTATAGATTATTTGCAAGGCACGAGTTATATTTTGTCAGAAAATTTCCTTCACCTAACCTACCTGTCAAATTAAATGTATGTTGTCAAATTTTACAAGTACTGTCAGAGTGGTGCGTCAAGGGTGTAGTTTAATCTACATTAAAGTAACGTTACTGGTCGCCGAAATTCGTTAAAAAATTATCAAGACCAAAATATTTAATTCCCTCTCCAAATTTATATTTTCGACCAATCACAAACTCAGATTTCTTAGAAACAACCAATAAACTCATGAAAATCTATTGATTGGGATAAGGATATTATCAGTACCTAAACAATAATTATGTTTATTGGTCATTTCTAGGAAATCTGAGTTTGTTATTGGTCGAAAACGCAACTTTGACAGGAGGATCAACAGGGGAATGTAAAATTATTACCGTGTAATAATGCTTCTATTGGTAGTCTCTAGAATATTTAAGATGAGTGATTGATTGAAAACGCAAATTTGACAGGTGATGGAAATTTTCAATACAATATCGTTGTCTAAACAAAATTAAACTATCTGCAACACAATTTATCGTAATGAAGAAACTGATTTATATGAAACCTATATTATACCGAGCTTTTCTGTGCAAAAATAAGAAAAATATATATATATTTGTTTAAATTATGAAAATAGTTAATAAAAAAAAATACATGTTGAACACCTTTTACAACGCTTGCGCCTGATAGAGGGTAAAAATCTATCGCCCATTTAAATTATTATTGCTTAAAGTAAAATAAGTCCACTTCATTTTCTTGCTTAAGATATTTTTATAACAAGTATAAATGTTTAATGTGTAATCTACATTGTATATAGGTATGTATATCTGCAAGTATTTTTTGTATATTTAAGTGTGAATTTAAATATACAGGGTGTCCCCGTTATCACCGCGAATATTTTAAGTGGTGATAGAGGACCTTTTTCTAAGAAAAAATTTCAAGTGAAATTTTTTCCTAAAATCAAATGCTAAGCTGATATCAACACTTACTTGATTTTTTTACACTTCTGCATTTATAAGACTCTGTAGCCGAAAATATCAATTTTATCGTAAAATACCTTAAAGCTTTTTAATGGAACATGAAATTATCTACAAAATTAGTTCTATTTTTTTTTTGTCTACAGGCAATGGTTTGAGAGTTATAAAGCAGTTTGTACAAAAAAATGTAAAAAATATACAAAATTTAATTGTTTCTTAGACTTTGCAACCGCTGTATCTTTAAAACGAAAGGTTGTACAAAAAAACCGACGGCCCATTTCGGATAGCAAATTTTATGGGCTATAGCTTTGGTCAAGTGAAATTTTTTGAAAATCAAACCGATTTTCCGGAAAAGCTGAAAATAAGCAATAGAGTGCAAAAACAAAATTTCCTACAAATATTGTTTTGTATTTAAAAATGCTTTTAAAGAGAGTGCGATTACGTGATTGAAAATGATGGAGGTCATTTTGAACACTTATTGAAGTAATTTTATGGTTACATGTTAATTTTATTGCGTCCAGATGGATTTGCATTGTTTTGCATTTTACCGTTTTTTTTCACCTTTTTCACTATTATAAACATTTCTATGATACATTTAGTTTTATTGAACAACATATTTACCGAAGTTGTAGTCCGTTAAATGCCTTATCCGCAATAGGCATCCGTTTTGCTCTACGACGTTTCGTTAAAAAGATGCGGCGTTTTTAAAAATTTACATAACTTGTTTATATGCAATTTTACAATTTTTTGTTAAATTTGTTCGTTAGCTCCTTAAAAAAATGATAAGGGGTGGTTTTCTGAAGAATTTCAAACTTCATAAAAAGCTTAAAGCTTTGAAACTGATTAGATACATAATTTTATGAATGTTGCCGATGCTATGGTAGGAAATTTTGTTTTTGCACTCTATTCCTTATTTTCAGCTTTTCCGGAAAATCGGTTTGATTTTCAAAAAATTTCACTTGACCAAAGCCCATAAAATTTGCTATCCGAAATGGGCCGTCGGTTTTTTTGTACAACCTTTCGTTTTAAAGATACAGCGGTTGCAAAGTCTAAGAAACAATTAAATTTTGTAAATTTTTTACATTTTTTTGTACAAACTGCTTTATAACTCTCAAACCATTGCCTGTAGACAAAAAAAAAATAGAACTAATTTTGTAGATAATTTCATGTTCCATTAAAAAGCTTTAAGGTATTTTACGATAAAATTGATATTTTCGGCTACAGAGTCTTATAAATGCAGAAGTGTAAAAAAATCAAGTAAGTGTTGATATCAGCTTAGCATTTGATTTTAGGAAAAAATTTCACTTGAAATTTTTTCTTAGAAAAAGGTCCTCTATCACCACTTAAAATATTCGCGGTGATAACGGGGACACCCTGTATATGGGGCTTAATAAATTTATTCTAAGCAAAAGAGGCAAGCAACAACAAGCATTGCTTTGCACGTACTTTCTCCATAAGTCTCAACGCGTTCTTAAAGGTTATTGAGTTTTTTTTTTTTTTTTAGAGTCAATCACAGTGTTTTACACACACTTTGGATTGTGCTGTTATCTCCATAAACTCGACAAAGTCAACAGGATTTGCAGAAAAGTGCGTCACAAACTGGCGTTGGAGTTAATCTCTAACCCAGCTTCGATGTATGCAGCGAAGCTCTCGTTAATCCAAACAAGAGAGAATTTATTACTCATAACTATAAAATTGGTATTTATTAACAATTTTGTTATCAGCACCATTAGATGACCTCTCCACAGTGATTTGTTAAATATAAGGTTTATTCCAGCAGACCAAAATTTACTAGTTGATGGACTAATACATGAATTGGTTTATGCACATGTGTCAACTATGGATTAATGAATGTATTAGTCGCTGCTGGAATGCTTTAACGACATCACGAACTGTAAATGACATTTTTACGTATTGAGTTTTTAGAAACTTGAGCACATCTTAAGAAACCAGTACTACGTAGGATTGAGAGGGCGAGGCATAGCTAGCAGAGGCCAGGTTAGTTGTAAATAGCGCATGCGTGTAATAATCCCAGCGTAGTTCTTGTCCTACTTCATGTACTGTTTTGACCACCCGCAAACTAGTCCAAAAGCAGTTAGAGAATAGCAGAAACAGTTGACTAACCGGCCGGTGAACTATCAGAAACGCTGCTGGAACGTTCATGGGATAGTAAATACAGTAAATAGCAAATAGCGCTGCTGGAACAAACCTATAAATTTCTTAACGGCTAATACAGTTATTAGTTACGTACTGACAAATTTAAAGGACGGAAAATGTTTTGAGCTAAATTTTTCCTGAAGTAGTTTTCAGCAAAATAAGGTTCTCTACTTATAGGGATTCCCTTGTTGAAAAAAAAAATAATGAGCGGTACAGACCAAACAGTGCACGAGTAGCGGTTTATTAAGATTGGCGATGTCGTGAGTATTCGACAAGGTACGGAACCAATATGTAATTCAATTATAAAAAGTATGACAAAAGTAAAAAGATAATGGACATTTTCATTTGAAATTTCATTTCTTTGTCCTATTTTATTTAAATATTTAGTTGGTTTGTCTTTTGTGTTTAAATGGTAGCGCTCATTAAGCAAATACCTACTTGTTATACAAAATTAAATCTGGTCTCCACACTCGGTTATATGGGATCCTAATAACTTTAATTCCCGCGAAATCTGAAGAATTCCATCGTAGATGATGGTCTATCCAAATTTGAGTTATCCAACAATTTGTTGTCAGAATTTGGTTTTTTTCATCCTGAAACAATAATAATATATAAACAGTATGAACAAAAAATAACGCAACGGGTCAATATATCGTCTTGTAGTAACTTTACAAAAAAAAAATGTTAATTAAAAGTTGTTTGTGGTCATTTACTACATAACCTTAAATTATTTTCAACTATACACAGTGTTTTGTTTTTGCGCACCGATACGTCACTTTGTTTTCTTAATAGCACATCCTATATATTTTGTATTTTCAAAGTACAAAATTAAATTATCTTTCTGAAAGGTAATAAGTGTTTTGTACCTAAAATCAATAGTTTTTGAGTTATTTAAATTTTTACGAAAACAGTTGACAAAAGTGTCATAGTGATTGCTGACTGATTTTAAAATAGTATACAGGGCGTTTCTTATGCCCGGTCCATTTGGCTAAACTTCAAACACAAATAAGTAATTTTTTTTTCAATGGAACCCTATATTTTTACCTTGTCCTATCGATAATTTAATTATCTTTAAAAATTATATGGGATTATTTATGTCTTAAATTAATATTTCTCGAGTTATTGCGGTTTCAATGATAATTTTCGAACAACATATTTAATAGAATAAAACTAGAAGGCTTTGGAAATATGCTTAAACTTTGTTTTAAACTTCAACACAATCCTAATTTTACGTTCAAGCTGTATTTTTTGCTTGATTAAAACAAAATTAAAAAATCAAGCTACATAAAGGTCCACACACACCGGCGCGATTTCGATGCGGTCGCGGTCGCGGGCGCGGTCATGATAATTGGTAACCAAGGTTTTGAAGTTTTATTTTTTAGGACAATATAAAAAACACGCTCCTAAGAACAAATATTGCATGTTAAATTTTTTTTAATAAATACACCAAGAAGCAGGGACTGAGAACGGAATGAAAACGAAAACGTTAAACGAAATTAACCGAAAACGAAATTATTATTTTTCGTTCAAGAACGAAAACGAAATAAATATTTTCCAAAACCGGTTTTAACCGGTTTTGTCGCTATTTTAATTTTATTTGGTTAAACACAAACGCGAATTTACCTTCTGTGCTGGGGAGACTCCACGAGGCAGTAAAAAATCTCACTTGAAATAAGTGAACTTCACTTTTCTTCATATATTTACGTGAATATGTATTAACAACTTTATTGTTTATACTTGCAATTTCGTGTAACACAATTAACGGTACAGATATTCTCTATTTCTAATTTGTTTTTTAGATCATCAATATAGAATATACACTTGATTGGATATATATTATCAACGTGTATGTTTTATTTGCGTTTAGACATAATAATAGTAAAATTTATTCTTACTTCGAAAAGGACTAATGTAAAAGAAGATGTGTTGCTAGTAAGATTTAACGGAATGTGAAAATGTATATTGTATGGTGTGTACAATGTACAAACTATAAAGTTAAAGTATATTTCAAGTTAATATAAGTTTTTTTTTTAATATCTTTTTTATTTATAACATTTAGTAAATTATTCACTTGAATTCATTCTTTTGTCTGTTTAAATAATTACAGCAGGATCTTATTTAATTCAAATGCATAGATTTTTAGTACTAAAAAAAATTTAAAAGAGCACTTGCTATATTTTCATATTTTTAGATAAAGATCGTGTCTAATTTAACCTAATCACGTTGTGTTTTTGCACCTTACGGGTGTTAAACTTAATAAAATGGTTAAATGTTAATGTGTTTAACGATTTGGTAAATTTAATATGGCGATGGTTCGCCAGTCTAAAATATGCTGTCCGTGAGCATCAAACCCCATCGTTTATATTTTAGTTGATACACAAATATTGTTATCGTATTTATAGAGGTTTGTGGTGACTAGAAAAAAAATTGATTTTTTGACGACAAAAAAAATATTGTAAAACCGGTTTTAACCGTTATTATTTCGGTTCACGAAAACGAAAAAAGATTTTTTTCGGTTAGAACGAAAAGAACGAAAACGATATATTTCGTTTTCGTTCCGAACAGAAACGAACGGAATTTTTTTCGTTTTTAGTCCCTGCCTAGAAGTGCACACTTAATATTTAAGGACTATTATTATTATTATTAATCTATTGCCCCTATAAACACCATATTTATTGTAACATGAATGTTTTCATTTTACTTCCTTACTTATCCGGATCTTTTCTACCTTTCAGTGTAGAGGGTTTGGAGTTAGGTTTTGTCTTTTCTTGCACAAGTCTGTCCTTTGCAACCTCGATGGCACTATTCCACTCACTATTTTTTGTTGTAAATAAATCATTCACTATGCAAAAATCTATTATCCTTTGTCCATTCATGTTCAATGTACTTTCATCATATCTTCCTACTGTTTTCTCAGATGCCATTTCGTTATTTCCTTCTCTTTCATTAAGTTCTCTTCCAATAATGAAGTTTTCCTTGATATTGTCTACCTGTTCATGCAAATATGACCAAAATTGATCCTTTTCTGCTTAATTGTCACATTTATTAGGAGCATACACAATGATTTTCTTTACTATCTCATTCTCTTTCACTTCGTATTGTACGCTCATTATCCATTCGTTTATTCCCAACTTTTAAGACTGTTTAAATTAACTTTGTGTATTAAACCAGCTACCCCAACTTGTCCCCATACATGTTTCTCCACTCCTAAATAAACTAAACCATGACCTCCTTGTACTATTTTAAACCTTTTCTCTTTTAATTTAGTTTCTGTGATAATCAATATTTTTGTACCTTTAACTCCTCGAATACTTCTTTCTTATCTGTTATCCCCTTGATGTTCCACATACCTAATTTCCTTGAACTCTTTTTCCCTATTCATTTTCCTGTCCTGTCCGTCATCTTGCATGTAGAATCGGGGGGATCTGTTAGTTTTTTTTATACTGATATTCTTGTTTCATTGTTTATTTGTAGATAATTTATTTCCTTATTCTATTTCCATACAGTGTTATTTATTAAAATTTTCTGATATACAATTTTTACCTCGTTTGCCTTTTGTCTTTCTAATTGTGCTCTTTTTCTGATCTTGCATTCCACTTCTCTTTCTTTTGCTGTTAAATCATTTCCAATAATACCGGGTCATTCAGTTTGCCTGTCGCACCCCTATAACTTTGTAAGTATTGAAAATAACCCCAACAACCCTTATATATTTGAAATCAGCGAGAAATTCTCTATTAAATGATGTGCATTTGTTACCTCTACGATGACGTATGTCAAATCCGCGATAGGCAACTGTTTTTTTTAAAATTACATAGTATACATTTTTTTGTTGATTCGGATAGATAATTTAATTCTGAATCCGACCATGTACTCAAAAAGTAGGCATACATAAGAAAATTTTCGAGAAAAATCAGTTCAAAGTTTATTCAAATTATAGCAAACAGTCTATTTAACATAACAAAAAACGATCAAATCTTAAAAATTATGCGGTAACTATCAATGAAAATGTATTAAAAATTAATTTTTAATAAAAATAAAAACAAATAATAAACGCCGACATAAAAAATTAGATTTTAATGTATTCAAAATGGCCGCCACTGCTGATTTTTTTCGATTTTTTTTTAATGTATGCCTACTTTTTGAGTACATGGTCGGATTCAGAATTAAATTCTCTATCCAAATCAATAAAAAAATGTATACTATGTAATTAAAAAAAAAAACAGTTGCCTATCGCGGATTTGACATACGTTATCGTAGAGGTAACAAATGCACATCATTTAATAGAGAATTTCTCGCTGATTTCAAATATATAAGGGTTGTTGGGGTTATTCTCAATACTTACAAAGTTATAGGGGTGCGACAGTCAAACTGAATCACCTGGTACAGTTCTGTATTTCGTTGCTCTCAGTTTCGGCTTATTTTCCATTATTTTCCGTAATACTTCGAACGTTTCCATTTCCAGAACATTTTTTTCTCTCCTATTTTCTCTACTCCCTTTAACTTAACTTCCAGTTTTAAGCTGTCTTCCATGAAATCTTCCATTTCTTTTACCGGTTGCCGACTTTCTCCTGCTTTCATATCAAATCCAGCCACCACTACATTATCTTTCCACTTGTATTTTTCCAAATCTTCTACTTTGATTTGTAATACATTAAGCTCAGTTTTCATTTGTGCGTTTTTTTAATCAAGTTCCTGATTTTCTGAAGGTATTCTTTATATCCTTCTTAAATTTCCTTCATTTCTTGTCCTTTAACCATGACTACTATTTCATCCATTTTAGGAACGCCAATATCTTTTTGGGGAAACTTCTACGTCACTAATATTATATGTATAATACGTAATTATATATTTTATTAACACTTTATGGGGTTTTGGAATTAAACCGTTTTACACACTATTAACTCGCTCCACCTAGACCAGTGATGGCGAACCTTTGCAACACAGCGTGTCAAAAATGAAAAATTCAAATGATGCTACTCAAGTGGCGTGTCACCCATATACAGGGTGTTTCTTAAATATTACGAAAAACTTCGAGAGGTGATTCCTTATCAACAATTAAAGTGGGTTCTTGGTATGAATTTTTTTTCTTAGACGTCTCCTTTCGGAGTTACACCCCCCTAAAGAGGACCGGTAAAATTAGGTTTTTATTTTATTTCTCAAATTTGGATAAATGTAGGAGAATGATATTTGGTAGTTGTAAAGATTGATGTATAAATAGTTTCTTTTATAACTAAATAAAGCCTATTATTATTATTATTATTATTAATGTTTTATACTTATTGAAAGGTTTCCTATGGTAGTATTTTTAATTATCTCCCACCTTCACAAGGGGCTGAAAAGTGTGACCCCTGTTGGTTTTTTACCAGAACTTTTTGGAGGCTTGAAATTTTGCATTTAAAAAAATTTTCTTTGAAAGCTTAATTCATTTAAGATTTTTTTTTTACTGTTTAAATTTCCCTGTAAAACCTACGGTTTTTGAGTAAAAACTTAAATGAGTGAACATGAGGCATCAAATATTCTAAAATAAAACGATTAATTTTGGTGGTTGCCAAATAATGTTAATTATATAATATGTTGGAAAAAAAAATGGCATTTTAAATTCAAACGTGAATAATCGAGTGATTGTACATAATTCAAAAAATTCTATTGTGCGACGGGTTATTCTAAATTTAATCGTCATTGCTTGATATGCATGACTTCGTCGCTTTACAAATGTATGTAATGAGGATGATTTTAAGATATATTTTTTCTTGAGAAAATGGTTAACAAGAAGAACAAGGGGCTCGCAAATTAAGGAATAATTTAACAAAGGGCTCGCGCGAGCCCCCGCGAGCCCCCTACAGCTCACCACTGGTTCTACCCAATATGAACATAAACAAACCATGGTAACCACCAAAATGAATTGTTTTATTTTAGAACATTTGATGGTCCATGTTCACTCATTTAATTTTTTACTCATCAACCGTAGGTTTTACAGGAAAATTGTAAGAATAAAAAAAAAATTCTTAACTACTCAAGCTTTTAAGGAATATTTTTTAGATTGCAAAATGTTCAGCCTCCAAAAAGTTCTGATTAAAAAACCAACAGGGGTAGCACTTTTCAGCCCCTTGTGAAGGTGGGAGATAATTAAACATATTATTATGGGAAAACTTTCAATAAGTATAAAACATCTACCAAAAGTCATTCTCCCACACATCTCCAAATTTGAGAAATAAAATAAAAACCTAATTTTATCGCTCCTCATTGGGGGGTGTGACGTCCAAGAAAAAAAATGTATATAAAAGACCCCCTTAATTTTCAATAAGAAATTACCTCCCGAAGTTTTTCGCAATATTTAAGAAACACCCTGTATAACCATTTAACAATACAATTATCAAAAAATATCATAACACTAAAAATAGTTTTCTAACTATGATCACTTGGTCGAAATAATCAGACCTGAGAATAATCACAGATTTTCCAATCGGTAATTATATGACACATAATGAATACCCCCTAAATGTTAAAAATCGAAATCTCAGTTGTGTGTCACAAAAAAAGCAGTGGCGTGTCACTATTGACACGCGTGTCATAGGTTCGCCATCACTGACCTAGACCCTCGTGATAAGACCCGATATTCGGGTTTACTATCGCCGATTGCTGCAGCCACAAGAAACACATCCTCTCCGCTTGGCTGGCCAAACTCAACGATCTTTTCATTTTAGTGCGTAAAAAAATCTATACCTTTTTACACAAAAATATTTTTGTACCATCAAGTATAACCGAGTTATTAACGATTAAAAAAAATGCCCATTTTGGTTTTTGTTTATTATTTAGCGTGTCATGGAACTTTTTTAAAACATTAAAGCATCACTGAATGTCTCAGAAAGAGAAACAATTTCTCTAATTTAATCTTCTTCGTAGCTCTTACCGTTTACGAGATCCCAATAGTGGCCCTTCTATGTGGACCACCCTTTATATCGGTAAAACAGTGAATGTTTAAAATATTAGCGACACAATATTTATTCTTTAATTCACAAAATACTCAGAATGCTACAATAGTTTAAAAAGTATAACAGGAAAAAGTACATGTCAATAAACCACAAAAAAAGCTTTTCCAGTCCTAAAACTGCAAAGTATCATAAAATACCAAGCAGCATTTTAAAAATGTAAGTTGATGGCCGATTATTGCTGAATTTTTAATGTTAAGGATTGATTACAACACATCCACAAATATTGATGAGTGCTCAAACAGTTTTTCATGTTGTTCTGGGTTTGGCACTGCTAAATTATGTACTCAAGCTGTAATTCATTTTCAAGCCGATTCAATAGATTGACTCTGAAAATAAATTTTTAGTAAATTAATTGTATAAGAATAGAGGATTTTTCTTACTTCAAACCCATTGAAAAAAGAACGACATTTTTGTTGTTTGCAGGTCAATCAACCCGGCTTGATAAAATGCAAATTTAGTTATTTGCTAAAAATCCTCGACAATTATTAAAGGTTTCTCTTTATTCACGGCTTTAAAAATACAAATAAAGTATTTTATGTAAATGAAGTTCCGGGGTGCGATTAAGTTGAGAGTGATTTGAAAATATAATTATTTTGACAATAAATAAGCAAGTGTTGTAACGTGCGCTAAATTTGTTTAATACACAACATAAAGTTATGATTTTCTTTAACTTTTTATAAATAGAAATTTAAACACGTTTACTAAATCAGTTACATATGTATGTTACACAAGTTTTAACGTTCTAATGAGTTCTATCAACTCTTAATTGTTTAAAACTAAAATCAATACAACGGTTAATTATCAGATAAAATCTATCAGATTTTCCGGAGACTTTTCACAATAGCAAACCAAAGTTCTGAAGATTCATTGAACTAAAAGTAAATACAATTGTTGCTTACGTTTGTGTCTGTATTTATCGTATTGCGTTTTGTAGACAACAGAACTACTTAAATTTTACATAAATGTTAATCCACGACAAGCCAAACATTCACATAAATTTTCACACACAAGAGAACAGTGTAAAATAAACAGGAGATACTTGTAATCTAGGCAGCTTAGAATCTATTTAATCCGATTAGGACAGAATAAGTGCTGTAAATCGAAGAAAGCTTTGTGGTAACCTGTTATAGTTAGGTTAGTTTTGCAAAATGAGTTTATTAGAGCCCATAAAAACAGTCTACTGCGTCCTGTGAACAATTAATTGACAAAAATATGAACAAAACTAGCCAATTGGTTATGTGAGGAATATTTACATACCACTGAAACTTACGAATTAAGCCGTTTAATATGAAAAAGGTGTACCTAAGTTCATTTTTGAAAAAAAAAGGGAAGACAAATACTTTACATATATTTTGGTATGAACTTTTTATATGTAAACAATAATAAACAGTTTTAAAATATCCACATGCTTTGACCAATATTTGCCCAATATATAAAATATTCTTGTTCAAAATAAGAAAGACATTGGATTTGACATTTCGGTGCGTGTAACGTCATGGTGAGGAATCGCACGTCATATTAAATTTCAGCACAAAACCCTTATCTCCATAGAGTGATTTATTTAACATGAATTTAGGCCTTATTCGGTTGAACAGTTTGATATCTATATATATTTGTATTAGATACCTTATAGAAATTGATCGGATAAACAGGTACATACAACCTGATTTAATATACGAGTACTGGGTATTGATTGAATCGAAAACGGTCACTATAGGTTTACAAGTAACATAAGATGCATCTGAATTGCGAGTACTTTATAAGCAAGTAAAATGAAATGTCTTGTTTAAAGATGAAAAATGGTTTCTACAGCGTCATTCAAAAAGTATGCAACAAATGTTAATGTTTTTTTACAATCGATTTCTTATAAAATTGTATTCTCTATAAAAGTTGGTGCGTAGCTACGGTGGTCATATTTTATTAGAGAAAACCTATAGCAAACTGCGTCGGTTGTCTCCGTTAAAAACAAAAGACGAACATTAAAACTTTTAAAAAATCATTTTTCACGCCAGTGATAAATAAACTATACTTTTTTTTAAAACAACATTATAATAACAATTCTTCGCCCACAATTCTTCGCCTCCACAATTCTTCACCCACATATCTTCGCCTACACAATTTTTTGCCGCATACAAGCATATCACAAATTTTATTTGTAAATTTGATTGTTTTTGTTTATAACGTAATTTTTACAGATTATTTTACATTAGCTTAAAGTTGTTTCTTGTATATTAATGCTTCTTCTTTTAATATTATGTTTAAAAATTGCTACGTAAATAGCGTATGTAATTTTTAATCTGGTTTATGTTATTATAGTATCAATAAAAATTAAATTAACCTGACCTGATCTAACCTAACCTAATATAAAATAATCACATTCACAAAAAAAATTGTGATACGCTAAAAAATTAAGCATTAGTTATTATTAATAATCAATTAATAATATTTACGAAGCCAATCGTAACAGTATTATCGTTATGTAATTTACTCGTTATTATCACAGTCTTGTTTATTTTTGAGAGGTATAAAAAAGCAATTGCATTATTTATGAAAAAGCAGTCATACGCGATGGAAATGCTTATTGGGTTGCATAAAGTCAATACACAATAACAGAGCTACATGTTTTGAAAATTTAAATTAATTTGGTGAAAGCGACAGGATACGGCATTTTTTTACGGTTTTTACAGTTTTTGGTTATCAGGGTGTTTCGTGGTAGTTTACCGACGAATAGTAAAAAAGTACCTTTTAAGTTAAATATTTTTGATGACATAACTAAATCTTTATTGAAACATCGTCGATTATTTATCATCAGGATATTGTATCCCTCATACGTATATAAACGTTATATTTGGCAATTTCTTTGACTAAACAATATTTCACAAAATATCGCAATTCACTTAAATGTGACAATTGTCCTCTATATTAAAATTAATTTATAATAAGTAAGACACAAATAAAATAAAGCGTCGCTGTTGTCAACCTATACAAATGAATATTAAATGTTCATTATCTGCCTTAAATAAGCACTAATTTTCTTGTCTCACAAATGCACGCAACACAATTTTATCTCGCCTTGGGCTTCTGTTTTCTTTAACGATACGAATAAGACCTCAAAAAAAATCTAAATTACATTTATTTTATGTATGGGCGGTGATGAACTGAGTTTATGAGTTGTACAACTAATATACTTTTAGAAATTGGCGCAACTTTTATAGGTAGTTGATTCGGCAATATTTCTTTTTCTGACGTTATTTTGTGGAATAAGTTACGTCATGGGAAGCTTACAAATTTTTTATTACTATTTTCTTATAATTTTAGTTTATTTATTGTGAATTTGATTAAGATAATGCTGGACAGATTGAACAATCCTTTTTGAAGTGTAATTGTAACCATTTACGACATATGCACTGATAAAATACCATTTGTCACAACTTGACTTAATTTGTTTCCGTATTCAACCACGTAAGTTTAAAACGTTTATACTTGAAAGTGGTTTTAATATATCTTTCTTTAAACATGTTGTTGTTTATAAATAAATCTTCTTAGGTTTTGATAACATTTTCATAAGTTGTATTTAATTAGTAGATTAGTACAATTATTATAAGTTTGTGATATATTCAAAAGTGTTTAAAAAAATTATTGGTTTCAGTAATTTTTAAGTGGAGCTATATGAAACTAAATAACGAGTTCTTATACAGCTTATATAGATCATAAATCAGTTGTAACTGAGTAGTAAACCTAACACTTTATGATTTATCGTTCACATAAAAGACGTTAGCAGCAGGAGTACGGTTATAATATCTTGTACAATGTACTATAATACAAACTTTCCTATGCACGTGCTTGCGTTTGTGAATTCTGAGTGAACCATTTAATTTGGGCCACTATCTTGGTAGAAACACATGATCTTACTATTTAGCTACCATGTATAATGTGTACACAACAGTTTTGTCTTTTCACGAAAATGTTTTTAATGAATTCAAATTTTTTAAATTTTCCTTTATAATCGATTATTTAATATCACTCTTCCTATAGCAGATATTCATTATAGTATATTATAATAGTATGAATGGAGTACCGAGTAACTATTAATGAAATTTAAAGGGTAAATTAAATCAAAGGCGAATTTTTGTTTATAGTCACTTTGCGTGGAAAGGCGGCCGTTTGGCGCGCATCTGTTTTGGGTGGAACATGGAATATGTCAAATAGTAGGCCGGAAAGATTATGCAGTCATGCGTACGTCGGAACTGCAAACCATCTGGACCGCAGGTATATCGGTTACTGGGTCAAAGTTGCAAATTATAGTAAAATATTTCCCGTTATAGACAATTTCGGAGATTTTACGTTCATTTTATTTTTTATAACTCCAAATATTTATTTAATCGAACGTGAGAAATTGAACAATTAAAATAAAAATAATTTCAATGAATTATGATTTAAAGTATTTAAATCTATTAAATGTACTCCTAGGCGTAAAAAATAGATTGCCTGTCATTGTTTTAAGGTGAGTTTAAAGAGGGTTACTAACATTTCAACTGAATTCAAGTAGAGGGAATGTAAATAACGAATCACGAACAAGTAAATCTACCATCCTACATACGTCATAATTTGCTTTGAGTTAGTAACAAATACCAAAGAAAAAATATTAAAATAAACGCCTATTTGATGCGGGGTGATGCATAGATTTTCTAAATTGCAAGGAGGAGTTTGGAGAAGTGTATAAAAGACGAAATTCGCGAAGGTAAAAGGACTTTTTTTTTCGATTTTTATCGGAACCAGGAAGTCTTCCTTGCGTTCGTCGCGAGTAGCTGGACTTGTTCTACTACACATACAATGTCATTTTCTTGAGGATTTTTTCCGGCGGTTCGCGCTGGGAGCTGAAGCCCAAGAAATTTCATTGACGCTGGTCTTCGTGGCGAGTAATCGCTGAGAGCTGGACTGTGCGTTTTTTTTTTTACCAAAATTTCCGGTACTAGTTCTTTCCGGCGAATCTCTTGCTGGGAGCTGAACGTTTCACGAATCAAAATTATTGACTGTAATTGAACATTATTGTTAATGCAACGGAGCAATTACACTCCGTTTAATAACAACAACAAACCAACTGACGACTGTACTTAAATGATATTATTATTAATGCAACGGAGAAATTACACTCCGTCAAATCACAACAATAAAACCAACTATCGAGGTTGTAGAGATATGAGAATGCTTGCAAATAAAAGCAGTAAATAAACGATTAAAAATCTTTAGTGTTTTATTTATTGCTGTTTTAAACCCATAGTATTTGGTGAACTACAAACCAACAACGTCAAGGGCAAAACCACAACAACAGACGAACACGAGCTTAAAAAAAGGTTAAATAAAAAAAAAAAGAATGTAACCAAAAATAAATTACAAAATTCTTAGCGAACTGTTACAATATGACAACCTATGTTTTAAATTAACGAAGTGACAAATCACCATTTATCAACTTTTCTAGTTTTTGTTTTCAACTTTTGCTGCAAAACGTTTTGCAGTGACGGTTTGTTCAGGTTCTATGACTTCATAATAAGCTATTACATACCTTATATGTCCCATATTTTTTCATTGAGATGATCTTTACATTAAGAATTGTTATAGAACACTCACTTTGCATCGCAAGTTACCTATTGTCATGTTTTTTTTTTTTAGATTCCAGTAATGTTAAACAAATTTCAAAAAATGAGTCACGTCCATTTTAAGTTCCTCACGAGTTTTTTTTTGTTAATTGCTAACATTTTCCTCGAAACTCATACGACTTCAACAATTGTAGCACTTTTATTACTAGTATATTTATTTAAAATTTTAAATAAATTTGCAAATTAAAATTACGCTTTTAGAAAAATCTTTAATCGCAATATAAATTATAGTGATGCGTCTGCTTTTGATGGAAAATTTAAATAAAACGAATAATGACAAATAGAACTTTAATATTTCCATAAATCGTGATTCCAATAAATCGAATTTACGTTCTGTGATCAAAGTTTAAATGGTTTCGACATATCGCTGTTTTTACACAGATATTCAAATTTTAACATCAATTCCTTGAGCTGACCACTACTAAGTAGGCCCTGCATCTGATATCATTCTAATACTTTGATAAATGTACTGTACATCTTTGCTTAATATGACTTTTTGTACTGTTGTTTAAAGTTTTGAATAAAGTGATTAATATAATAAAGTTTCTTTATAGAACTATACAACACACAACTGTGTATGTTTATGGTCATTTTTTGCTACGTTGCCCAATTCAGCAAAGCGTTCTTATTTGTATGCCTAATGCAGACTAATAAGTTTAATGTAAAATATTCCCGTTAAAACATTACGAATTGAGACTTGTTTAAAAACATCTCAAACATCCTTAAAAAAGTTGAGATTTTTCTAGTTCCACTGGAGATTAAATAATAATTGTAAGAATATTCCAACTGCGCTATAACTTTTGAAGTTGTATTTCAAGCTACACATTTTCAAGGGTTAGAACTGTTAGCAGTATTGCAGTAATCAGTCATTTGAATGTTATGAAGTACCAGAATAATTTTTAATAAGCAACTTAATTATTGAGTTGAAGTTTATAATTTTCGGGGCCGAGTAGTTCGTTAGTTAATCAATCTTTCAATTTTTATTTCGATTCGTTACTTCATTTTTAATTTTACATTTTTTTTTACAAAAACGAACGTTCTTCAGCAACTATCCATAAACTTGGGTAAAAAGTAACGAAATTGTGACTAAGCCGTAATTTTTTAAACCTAAAGCCAAAGTGATGTTTATGAAGTGCTGTTTATTAAATATACACAAAAAAGTTAAACGTCAATACATACTAATATTGTTTATGGTTATGAATATCTTTTGAGGCGTCTTGTGTAAATAAACAAAGCATGGGAAAGATGTGTATGCCTACAATGACAATATTTTCTTAGAGAAAATAAAGGACAAATAAAGCCACCGGGCGGAAATCTGTACCAAACTCGTCGGATGGCGCTATTAAAAAAAAAAAACGACAACGTTTACTTTTTCTCGGTGGTTTTGGGAAAGATGAACATAAAAATTTAATATCAAAGCATTTTTCACGTCACTAAGAAAAATAAAACATAATTCTTTTTGTATACAACACTAATGATAATAAATATTCTATTTTATTAATAAATAGTTAATAATAATTTACATTTTTAATTTTATTTCGATGATATTTTTTAAGGAATGTATGTAATGTGTAGGTAATCATAAAATTCTACTCAGTTCATATTATAACTAGGTACATATAAATACAAGCTTCCAGTGTTCGACTCTCAATTGTTTTTTCTTCTCTTCTCCAAAATTGATTAATCATAGAAAAGACCATCTCAGTGGGAGTGTTTGAACACAGAAAAAATAAAGAATACTTAATAATTAGCGATGGATTTTAAATGTATTAAATTTTCGAAGAAATGTAATATTGCAACCCATTCTGTTCAAGGGTTATTGAGCTTTGTTTCCATTTGTGTAATTATTCTTTAGTTACAAAGTTTTTGGTACCAACAATTTTATCAAAAAGGGCTCCGTGTTTTATTTGCAATTTTATTTTATTGGAACAGAATTTCAATTCAAAGATCCGGCAATTTTAACCATTTCTTGAAAAGCAATATCAGTACAAGCAGTAATCAATACAAGTTTGATTAAATGATTGCAGGAGTTATTTAAATGATTTTGTATGCTGATAGTGATATTTTTCCAATTGTAAAATATTTTTTTTTACATTAATGGGTACAATTTTTGCATTTTACGTTCTGACAGTTGAAATTTAAATTCTTTTTAAGTAACGAAACTTTCGCGTGTTTAAATATTCTGAGATACAATTTTGAGAATGTGTTTACGAAAAGATAAAGCTTGACAATTTGAAAAAAAACATGCTTCGGCGAAGGAATCATTAAAAAAAGTTTTGAAAATTGTAGGACATTTCTTCTGCTCCAAAAACTATATTTTGAGAGGCGCAAACAGTTTCAAAAACCAACAAAGTCAGTAATGGAGTCGATCACCTAGCTTTACTGTAGGTACCGTTGTAGTTTTTAATACTAAACATCTATATCATCACAAATTTCCTTAAAAACTTCAACTAGTGTGAAAAATAGTATGAATATATTTTTACTGTTAATTTTCGAGGTCAACTGGCCGGTACAATAAACACCAAATAATTTTATGTCGCACATTTTAAAATAATGAACAAAATTGAGTTTTTAAAAAATAAATTAATCTAAAGGACGTCGCTTTGAAATAAAGGACTGTCCTTTATAAAAAGGACGTATGATCACCGTATGTATGCCGCTTGTGGATACTTACAAAACAGTTGAAAATTTAACTAACGAAATTATCTTAAACGATAATGAAATATAAACTAATGAAAAAAAAATTATATGTAATACAAACAGTTTGATAACGATTATTTAGTATGCACTTACGCGTTTTATTGTCATAATATTTAATATATTCATATGTGCACGGTTTACTCGAAATAATAATCTGAATTCATAATTGCTCTTAATTTCGTAGTTCCATAAGTATTATACAAAACAAAGGAAGCAATGGTCTATGGAAAGCAATGATTGCATAACGGCTTTTGAGCGGGATTTTAGCGTATAATGAATAAACGATTTCGTAGATTAAATCCGAATATAATTTCTACAGCATTACCGAATTATAAGCAAAAAGAAAAATAAAATAAGGACTATTATCAACAAAACTCATTTTGTTATATATTGGATAACCGTGAAATTTCTACCCATTAGATAAAACCAGTGCCGTAGGTAGGAGGGAGTCAGGGTGGTCAGAATCCTCCCATAGGTTCGCAATAAGTCGTTATGGAGCCGGAGAACTGTACATTTTGTGCTAAAAAACCATCAAACATCCTGCTGCAAAAAAAACCTACTGGTGACCTAAAAAATAGGTCCTCAGCTCTTTTTGCGTTTATAACCCTCCCCCCCATGGAAGCATCCTGCCTACGCCACTGGATAAAACTTTGTAATTGGCCCCAAAGGAAAAACACGTGCAATTACAGGGTGAATGTTTCAACATGAAAAACCTGGAAAATTCGAAAAACATTAAATATAGAAGGATGGTTTAATATCGCAGAAAAGCGTGCTTTTACGTGCCCGATAAAAAAATAAACTAAAAATATGTATACAGGGTGAGTCACGACGGACGCGTCGGAGTTTTATGGCGAAACGCTTTATATTTTCCAATTTCTGTCGCTGTTAGATTACGTAAGTCAATAAGGGCTACATTTTAAAAATATTTTCAAACATACAGGGTGCTCCAAAAAAGAGTGGCATATCAAAGTTATACTTTTTCTTATGGAACACCCTGTATATTTTTGCATTTTTGGATTCCTCTTTAAATTTAACTAAAAAAATGTATAAGGTCATATGGGTCTAAAGTTAACCGTTCTCGTGAAAATCGCATTTTCATGAAAATACAGTATTTTCAAAAATTTTCAACATTTAAAAACTTTGAGAAGTCTGAAGAAATTCGCTTGGAGATAAGATTGACAATAGATTATGTAACACTTTGCACCACCTACATTTTTAAAATATTATACAGGGCGTTTTTTACGCTTGGTCAAACTTGTGAAACTTTAAACATCGATAACTCATTTTTTTTAAATACAACCCCTTATATTTTTTTACACCGTCTTATAGAAAATTTAATTCTCTTTCGAAAACATTAATACTGTTTTATACCTAAAATTGATATTTTCCGAGATATCGCGATTTTATTGTTAATTATTAGGGCAATGTAATATTTTCGAGTAGGCTACAAAGGTAGACAGCGGTAATTTGAAACAATTGAACGAAAAAACAAGAAAGGTTTAGTTTTATCTTTTGCCTACGCATTTTTAACATTTTTTCATAGTGAAGAGGAATCTCACGTTTAAATCGAGATTTCTTACAATTATTTATGCATTTATTTATTGGACCAGTATGATAAGATGATTAGTAAATCATATAAACTATTTTTTTTGTATGATACGACTCTCGGTTCTACCAAAATGTCTTTGCTTAACTTCTGGTTTCACGCATTTTGCAAACATTGTGTTTTATACAGTGTGCACAATGTTTAATGAAGGTAAGTGTTTATGGTGTGTTATGTAAAATATAAATACATAATACACAGAAAATATTTCAAATTGGGACCGTAGTAACTTTAATTGTACATTTATAAAAATATTTCCAGTGATAACTAAAATGTATGTAATAATAATTCAAAAACTTTTGAGACAATCACTCCTAATATGTTGCGTAATGTAAGGCGTTCACTTGAAAAGAGGATCACAATGTGTATTCAAGAGGATGGTCGTCATGTTGAACATTTATTGTAATCGGCTGTTAAATTTTGTTTTTGAATTATTATTACATTTTAGTTATCACTAGAAATATTTTTATAAATGTTCAATTAAAGTTACTACGTTCCCAATTTGAAATATTTTCTGTATTTATATTTTAGTTAACACACCATAAACACTTACTTATATTAAACATTGTGCACACTGTATAAAACACAATGTTTGCAAAATGCGTGGAACCAGAATTTAAGCAAAGACATTTTGGTAGAACAGAGTGTCGTATTATAAATATACAAAAAAATTGTTTATAGGATTTAGTAATCATCTTATCATACTGGTCCAATAAATAAATGCATAAATAATTTTAAGAAAACTCGATTTAAACGTGAGATTGCTCTTCATTATAAAAAAATGTCAAAAATGCGTAGGCAAAAGATAAAACTAAACCTTTCTTGTTCTTTCTTTCAATTGTTTCAAATTACCGCTGTCTACTTTCATAGCCTACTCGAAAATACTACTTTGACCTAATAATTAACAATAAAATCGCGATATCTCGGAAAATATCAATTTTAGGTATAAAACAGTATTAATGTTTTCGAAAGAGAATTAAATTTTCTATAAGACGGTGTAAAAAAATATAATGAGTTGTATTTAAAAAAAATGAGTTATCGATGTTTAAAGTTTCACAAGTTTGACCAAGCGTAAAAAACGCCCTGTATAATATTTTAAAAATGTAGGTGGTGCAAAGTGTTACATAATCTATTGTCAATCTTATCTCCAAGCGAATTTCTTCAGACTTCTCAAAGTTTTTAAATGTTAAAATTTTTTGAAAATACTGAATTTTCATGAAAATGCGATTTTCACGAGAACGGTTGACTTTAGACCCATATGACCTTATACATTTTTTAAATTAAATTTAAAGAGGAATCCAAAAATGTAAAAATATACAGGGTGTTCCATAAGAAAAAGTATAACTTTGATATGCCACTCTTTTTTGGAGCACCCTGTATGTTTGAAAATATTTTTAAAATGTAGCCCTTATTGACTTACATAATCTAACAGCGACAGAAATTGGAAAATATAAAGCGTTTTGCCATAAAACTCCGACGCGTCCGTCGTGACTCACCCTGTAGTTTCTGAAATATTCTGAATAATCTGAGAAAGCTCATATTACCTGACATGTATAACTAACTTATAAATAAGTATTTATCTTATTGCACCTCCATTTCATTGTAGAATGGAGTATTATTGATAAGTTTTAAAGCATAATTTATTATACTTTGTAATTTAATAAAAATATCTAATATTATAGTGATAAATAATACTTACAACGTCAATTATATGATGAAGTGAAACGCCATACACCACTGTTAATGGTAGGGAAGAATTTTCGACAGGTCTCACTGCGGCATCGTAGTTGGCCATCAAATGTCGCATCAGACGAGATTCGTTTTCGTCTGCTCTGCAGTAACCTGGCGATGATAAGAAAAAGAAGTTGTTAAGTATGGATTACGTTTTAAATTAATCTCAAAAACTTATTAAAATCATGGCAAACAAATAATCACAATACAAATTATAAGCTATTGATTTTATTAGTGGTTTATTTTTTATATGTTTCATATTCATATCACTTTAAAACAACAAATTATAATTTGTACAAAAGAAATCAAAATCTAGTATTTTTATTTTTAATAAACAAGATTTTTTTCCTTTGCGTTGGTAGTTTATGTTTATATTATACATAGATTTCATAATTACAAAGACCATTTTCGGGAAGCGATTGTAATCTACTTGCTGTCATCTATCTATCGCTCAGTAGATAGATATTTAAGATATTAGATTAAGTTTCTAAGCAAATTTTCAAAGATAACTATAATATAAAAACATGGGTTCTAGGACAAGTACCCCCTGGACAATATTCCCCGGACAATAACCCCCCGTATAAAAAAACCCAGACAATTATCTCCCCGTGCAATTTTCAATTTCACTTCGGCAATATTTATTGTTATTGTCAAGACTAGAATAATATATGAATGTAAGTTACTTATTTAAATATAAATTTAATATTTTACCATAATGTTTACAAGTTTACTAATTTTAATCCTAATCCTGTGTTGTTAACGCAATTCTAAATCGCTGTATGATGGCCACAACAGTAAAAAATTGCGCGTTCAAAAATAACACCAGAAGAAGGTTAAATTGTTATTATGCCTTAATTTTTTTGTTTTTTGCAACTTTAATACTTTACATTGCGACAATTATGATCTACCGATATTTCAAGATAGTGCTAGTAGATAGGGTTAATTGACCGATTTTTTTTACATTGGGGGTTATTTGTGCGGGGTTTATTTGTCCGGGGGTTATTTGTCGCTTGTCGGTGGGTTATTGTACGGAGGCTATTGTCCGGGGGTTAATGTCCAGGGGGTAATTGTCTTGTTTCCAAAAAAAATTTATTACAGTTATTTAGTAAAAATTTTATTTATTTACTATTCAGAATGTAAAATAAATATAAAACTTAATCCTGTACTGTTTCTTCACCAAAATATTAAAATTACAAGTTGCTCCTGATGAATAATTTCGATATTTTAAATAAGACCAAACTTTAATATTTACATAAAAAATATAGAACTAAATTCGCCCTAAACCTCTTAAACTTTTTTAGTCTTACAGTCAACACAAAAAGCAGTGAAACTGTCAGCTATTACTTTGTAGCTTTTAGTACTAATGACAGCACCTAGACATGTGCACACTGCACACACTCATTGACTCTAAGTACCAGACGACACGCTGGCTGTGAGGATTGAAAACAGTAAAAATAGTGATATTCTGCTAAAAGTAGAAAGGAGTCGTGACAACTAATTTAAAGAAGCATTTCGCTTACGGTTTAATCATAAAGCAAATTATAACGTAGGGAACACAATACAAGCTTATCAGAATATGTTATGAATAGGTTCATTGCTTTAAAGCTATACAGGGATGCGCAAAAGTATGGAAACAAACAAATATCTAGAACACTATTAAATTATTTCAATGAAATTTTGTATTTGACCGTTATCGTATTTTCCGCATTCGATAAAAATCTTGAGGTTGCAATACGACTTACGGTTCAACCGAAAACGGACATAAACTTTGAAATTTTAAAAGGAACACCCAGTATATTTTAAAAATATTATACAGGGCTTACAACTTTAAACATAGGTAACTCATTTTTCTTAAATACAACACACCATTTTTATACACAGTCATAGAAATTTTAACTCTAAATGAAATAATAAGCATTGTCTGATCCCCAATGTACCACGCCTAAATCCATGTAGGAAATAACAAAATTAATTAAAAACTCAATTGCAGAAAATGACAACTTTTAAAAAGCGTTATAATTAACAAACTTTTGTTATTCAAGTTGGACTAAGCAAATTCTGGGTTTTGTTTGCAAAATGTAAACGAACATTTGCAGAATATTTTTATTTTAGTGCTTTTCTTTTAGTTTTTAATGTAGGTATAACAATAATGTAAAGAGCAATAGGATATAAAAATGTTAACCCAGAAAAAAAACAAGCTTTTAAAACAATCAGAGCATTAAGATGAAATTTGATTATTTATTTTTAGAAGACAAAAGAAAATCAGTACTACCATAATTGTGTTTTCACGATAAGAAATATTATCTGTAGTTCAAAGGTCACTATGATCAACTTACAAACCTTATAAAGGTTTTTAATTTAAAAAATAGATACATTAGTACCTGAGTTTTTGCTCGGGGCAATGTTCCTACTTCCTACAGTGTGTAGCATTTAATTCTTACTGCTATGAGGATCTCGCGTAATATAAGAAGTAGAAATTCGGTTTACCAAGCTGAAAGTTACTTCTAAAGAGCTTAAGTACGTAAAAGTATTCAAATGTTTAAAAAAAAAGTTAACTTTATAGAATCAAAAACAAAATTGTCTTTTTTATTTG
Source organism: Elmis aenea (assembly GCA_947652605.1). NCBI lineage: Eukaryota > Metazoa > Arthropoda > Insecta > Coleoptera > Elmidae > Elmis > Elmis aenea. The sequence goes on along the minus strand of OX393581.1, from coordinate 23,574,700 downwards.
TTATTTTTCTAGTTTCCAAAGTCAACATTTTTTGTATACATGAAAAACTGGTGATATTAGTTTTTCACAGCACACTTAGATATCAGTCAATATTTGTTTTTATTTTGGATACCTAAATACATAGCATTTGTGTCCCTTTTTTTAATAATATGTCAAATGTTATGAAAAAATAATTACCTACTTCAACATGAAAATATTTAAATCCTGAGCAAATAAAGATTCCCAGAATCTATTTTAAAATCTAAAACGTATTTATGTTGAAGAATAAGTAGTTTTTGTTTTGTTGACGAACAAAAGTGAAACGTTTATGTTCCATTTATTAAAAATAATGTTTTTGTTGGCATTTAAATTAAGTTAATATAATAATCATTCACCAAACCTCGAAGTATCGCCCTAGTTTTTGATCATACGAGATTTAATTGATCTAATAAACCTTACCAGCATATATTTATCAGTTAATGTGAGTTTTTTTTTTAATGTTATTGAAAAAATTTGCTTCGAAACATTTTTGTTATACTTCAATACACAGCATAATTTAAATGCGGTTTATAAACCGATATTAAAATATCTTTATTGAATAACTACCTGAAAAAGGAACGGTAGCACTATTTTAGTAAGCAGTTTCATTTAATAGCAGGGTTTATTTTGATATTGCATTATCTACGTTGGCGAACGAACTTTTATTTTTACAAAACAATTTCAGTTTATAACTGATATTGCTTGGTCGCTGTGATGCGAAATATATAGACTTTATTAGATTTCAGAATTTCAATTTAGAATTATCTTGGGAAGGTATAATTGAGCAATCTAGCATAAAAATCCATATTAATTTGCGTCGTGGTACTGCATTAACGATTTTACGAATCATTAGTTTGCAAGCATTTTATAAGTAAGGAACATACGGTTTATTATTGAAGTCAATAACTATTATATTAAACGTCTGTGATGCTTACCAAGAGAACGTATTTTCATTGCCATACGAAAGCATTGTTTAAAATCTCCAGCTCGCTGCTTTTAATAAACTTTCGCGATAAAAATCATAATTAAAATTAATAAACAGCTGGGGGTCTATCGATCTGCTCTTAGTCCTAATCTTCCTAAATATGTATTTTTGTATGTATATCTATTCTTGAACCGAAAATGATTTTGTCGCTTTTTATCTCAAAATATATCGTCAAAAGCCTATATCTTTTAATATATTTTTCATTAGACAAAATTGCGCTCACCAAATTGTTAGACGAATTCAAAGCCATATTCAACCAGTTACTCCAACAAAAGAGCATGATGTGAAACATGCTCACTACAGTTATAAACAGGGACTGAGAACGGAACGAAAACGAAGACGTTAAACGAAATTAACCGAAATTTTTTTAAGAACGAAAACGAAAACGAAAACGAAATTATTATTTTTCGTTCAAGAACGAAAACGAAATAAATATTTTTCAAAACCGGTTTTAACCGGTTTTAACCGGTTTTGTCGCTATTTCAATTTTATTTGTTAAACACAAACGCGAATTTACCTTCTGTGCTGGGGAGACTCCACGAGGCAGTAAAAAATCTCACTTGAAATAAGTGAGCTTCACTTTTCTCCATATATTTACGTGAATATGTATTAACAACTTTATTGTTTATACTTGCAATTTCGTGTAGCACAATAATTAACGGTACAGATATTCTCTCTTTCTAATTTGTTTTTTAGATCATCAATATAGAATATACACTTGATTGGATATATATTATCAATGTGTATGTTTTATTTGCGTTTAGACATAATAATAGTAAAATCTTACTTCGAAAAGGACTAATGTAAAAGAAGATTTATTGGAAGATGTGTTGCTAGTAAGATTTAACGGAATGTGAAAATGTATATTGTATGGTGTGTACAAACTATAAAGTTAAAGTTTATTTCAAGTTAAAATAAGTTTTTTTAAATATCTTTTTTATTTATAACATTTAAATTATCCACTTGAATTCATTCTTTTGTCTTTTTAAATAATTACAGCAGGATCTTATTTAATTCAAATGCATAGGTTTTTAGTACTAAAAAAAATTTAAAACAGCACTTGCTATATTTTCATATTTTTAGATAAAGATCGTGTGTCTAATTTAACCTAATCACGTTGTGTTTTTGCACCTTACGGGTGTTAAACTTAATAAAATGGTTAAATGTTAATGTGTTTAACGATTTGGTAAATTTAATATGGCGATGGTTCGCCAGTCTAAAATATGCTTTCCGTCAGCATCAAACCCCATCGTCATCGTTTATATTTTAGTTGAGACGCAAATATTGTTATCGTATTTATAGAGGGTTGTGGTGACTAGAAAAAAAATTGATTTTTTGACGAAAAAAAAATATTGTAAAACCGGTTTTAACCGTTATTATTTTGGTTCACGAAAACGAAAAAAGAATTTTTTCGGTTAGAACGAAAAGAACGAAAACGATATATTTCGTTTTCGTTCCGAACAGAAACGAACGGAATTTTTTTCGTTTTTAGTCCCTGGTTATAAACAAACTGATAGTATAACAGCTAGGTCCCTAAGATTAGCTCTGTGGAACGCGAATCGCATAGGTAATCAAAAAGATGAAATAAAATTATTAACCGACTTGTTACTTATAAGTGAAACTCATTTTACTGAAAGGAGCTACTTTAACATACCAAACTACAAAATCTATCATAACAATCATCCGGACGGCACTGCTCATGGCTGTACAACAATAATTATTACAATCGAGCACTACGAATGATTAAAATTCCATGAGCAATTCCTTCAAGCCACTTCTCTACAAGTCAAAACTATGCCATATGGCCTAGTAATCTTAGCAGTGTGCTGTCTACCTAAACACCATATAAAAAACACCACTATCAACATCAACTATTCCTCCAGTCGTTGGGGCCGAAGTTTGTTGCTGGAGGTGATTACAATAGTAAAAATACACTATGGGGCTCGCGGCTTAACACAACTAAAGGTGGACAGTTAGCAACCCTTATACAAGAAAAACCATTTAATCATTTCAACAGCGAACAGGCACTCCATTGTAGCCAACTGTTGTTGAAAAACTGATGATGGAGAAAGACCAGATCTTCTTTATTTCTTCATAACTGGAATATCCTCAGTAGGGGGGGGCGATATCCAAATTCCGATATCGAATATCGATATAATTTTCGGTATAAAAGCGGCGCGAAGCTAAAAAAAGTCGGTAAAAACGTAAAAAAAGAGACTGGTGACCATAAAAAAAAAAAAAAACGCTTCTCGCCCTCAAAATATCGATATTATCGAAATGTCGATATATCGATATCAAAATTATATCGATATTTATCGATATATCGCCCACCCCTAATCCTCAGCATACATCGATATTATTGCGAGCTACGACCTAGCATCCGACCACTCCCCGATAATAGCAACAATTAGTGCAGCTCCTATTAAACGAAAGATAAGCCTCAAGCTACACAACTCAAAAACAAACTAGGATCAATACCGCAGCCTAATGAATGAAAATATACAAATGAAAGTAAGATAAAAGAACCGGAATAAATAAAAATAGTTACGACTTCCCTAACGACAATTTTAAGACAATCAATTCAAGTTTAAAATGAAGAACATGGGTATCTCGGAAACCGTTAGAAATACAAAATCGGTTAAATCGGGAAAAAGTTGCGCAATTACATGCGTAACAATAATCCAGTTTTACATTTTCAATAATTCATCCTGTTACGTAGTACCACGATGAAAACAAAAAATGTACATTTTCTTAAAACCTCCATATTACCTTTATTTGAAAAGATTTGTGCGCCAAATTTTCAGGATGAAAAGACGTTGGCCAATAGACCTAAGATAAAGTAGCCGACGAGGATGTCGCTAGATGTTTGCCTCACCACGCTTCTATTTACCAGCACATTAGCCTATGGCCTATAGAATTAAAATATTCTTCTTGCTGACTTTTCAAAATTAAAGGACTAACCTTTGCCATTTACTTTTTGCTCTGGGTGACCAATTAGTAATTATAATTTGTCTTCTTAAAAATTAATATACATTGCATTTCCATTGATGATAGAAAAAATTTAGTTGCTTATTCGCGTTTTAAATAAATTCAACGCCTCTAAACAAATTTCGCATCCTTAAAGAAGTTCTTATACCTTCCCAACCCTTTTTCAATTTAAATTTGTTGATTGTGAGTATTGGTAGCACATGATTTTTCTCAAATCACTGTTGGTTATACCGACTCGATCCTTTTTATATTACCAAATTTTTTATTTTCTACAGATTAACTACAACTTCTTTGATCTTTTATTAAAAGACTCTATGCTATGAGATTTCTAGCATCCATCTGATTGAAAACTTTTCATCTAGTGTGCTGCGCTTTTTGCCTTCACTTCTTTCATTATTATTTTTTTTGTTGGATTTTCGTAGTAAAATGAGAAATATAGAAACTCTCATACGCGTGAACTTCAACAATAGGTTAGTTTAAAGTAAAAATTAATCTTTCGTGGTTTTCACTAATGGAAATCTTCAATCTCCCTAAAATATATGTAAAACACAAAACGAAACAAAGGTTGTTGAAGTATGTGAAGTGAAATATACCCACAGTTAATAAAGAGGCCTATTCATTGTGTTATACTAACAAAAAGTATTTAATTAAAACCACACTTCATAACCATGAGACACTTTATTTTAAGGATATAACTAATTACTTACTTGGCAAATATTAAAACAGTTTAACTTGTTCTACGACGTATATTTTTATTTTCTTTATAACTTTGTAAACTTGACACGATGTTTTTAGCTAAAGCTTGACCACATTTCAATTTGAGTTTTTTAACATTTTTCAGTACATCACGTTTTGAAAATGCTTTTTAAATTTAATGAATTTTATAATGATGTAAAAGTCTAATTGTTTATGAGGTTAACTAGTAGCTTCAGAGGCCAATATAAAATAATACAACTGTTGTTAATTGTTTAAACCGAAAAAGGCACAAGTGTAATGTAACACACACTAAAGAGTCGTGAACGACTTACCATGTATGCGGTTAGCTGTAATTTTTTTAATTTAAAAGTTTAAAATAACCTTAACGTGTAATAAAAAACATCTAATTGTAGACAGTCCTATTCAATACGACAAAATCACGAATATATTATAGTTTTTCACGATATTGCTGAATTTCTTTAGGAGCTTTATGAATGCGATCATGGCTTTGAATGACAATGGCATATACTTTTTCGTTCAAACATCACCAATAAAAATCTCATAATGGAATATCAGGCAAATAAGAAGTTCACTTATCTGTGCTTCTACATAGGTCCGACCAATAATAAATAATGAACGTAGTAAATACTTTTTAAAATACCATTGCAAATAATCAAAATTTTGATTTTGAAAATTAAAATGGTGAACATGCAAATTAAATCACTAGGTGCAGTTGAACACATCGTATTTGTATAGGAAATAATTATTTTTTATTTCTTTTTAGATCGTCTTTTCTTGGTATTTTTAGAGGTAGATTTGGTGCCTCGAAAAAATATCTAAAATTAAAACACTTGTCTATTAAAACTTATTTTAATAATGTACCTATTATTAGATACTGGTATTGTCGCGAATTGCTGCAATAAGCGCAATTTGGAAAACTTCGCGGCCAGTATATAAATATAAACAACTATAATTGGTTTTGGTGAAAATAAATCACTTTGAAAATCTCTACATACTGCTTTTAATTCGCGAATTGCTCGTAATTGCTGAACGGTTCGATGATTTTCTATTCGATCTAATTAAACATAATTAGCACGGAGCGAAAGCAACAGCACGTAAATAAATTAATATTCCGACATTAATATAATCCTACGTAATGGGAAAATATTTTTTGTTTTTTATTGTTTTGTCCTGATAGTATTTACTATATTCTAAAAATTAGTTTGCGTTATTATTTTCAACTTTCTTGTTATTTGCTTTTTGTAATCTTTCGCCACTACAAGATGATAGTATACAAGGTTTATGTTACAACATCAAGAACATAGGATGTTGGAGACGTTACAAACAACAAAATTGTTAAACTACCAAAGTGATGTGCTCAGTAAAAAAACTAAAGAAAAACGGTGCTAATATTATATAAGAATATTATATAAGAACGAAAGGGGTGACCTGACTTTTTAAAACCTCGGCGAAAATACTCGGAGTGCTCCTAAAATCGCGATTTTTTTTCGATAAATCGTACGAAGGATCGAATTTTCCCGTGGGCCGGCCGGCGACTTCCGGAAAACTCGATCGGAAAAGTTATTCGCGAAAACGTGAAAAAATTTCGCGCTCTTATGGGTTTTCCGTGCTAAACAAAAGACGAGCGCCGTTCGGCCGTCTCTCGAGCTATCGACTCGAAATTCGGACGGGAGCGGGACGTAAACACTTCCAGATCGTCCTCCGAATTTCAGAAAAATTCGTCCGGCCGTTTTCGACTTTTCGCGATTTTAATTTTTCGTACCGGCTAATTCGGAGCGGGCTGTGACCTCGCTCGGTACGTCGCTTCAAGTCAGGTGACCGCGCCGTTCGCCGGCCGTCGTTTCTAACCCGACGCCGCGCTTCCGGGACGGAAAGTCGACGAAAAAACGACGGTTCCCGGATCCGCGAGAAAAGAGCTCGCCGACGGTTCAAGAATCAAATTTTTATGACCAATATTAACGAAGTTACGGACGTTTCAAAAGTTTACCGTGTTTCCCATCTAAATACGTGCAAAATGCCCGCGGATCGGTGCCCGAACGAAAGTGTTAGAATTTCGTTCTGGGCCGGCTTCGAAGACGAGCTCGAAGGAAGTGTCGAACATAAAATTGTTAGACGTTTTTTTCTGAACACGACAGTTTTTTAAAATTGCAAATCGGACAATTATTTACCGAGTAATTAACGTTTTCCCGGAGGTCTGCGATTCGACACGGCAAAGCAAAATCTGAGATTCCCGCATAACTGGCTGGCATCGGCCGCGGTAAGACTAAAATGAACTACCCTAACTTAAACGCGTGTTGTGTGTTGCCGTCGGCAAAATAATTATGTTATGTAAAAACGATATAAATTATTTCGGCACATGTCTACTTTTGATGATTCACCACACTTGTTGTGATGCATCTGTTAAGAAACAAGTTCATAAGGAGCTGTAGTTTTTGCTAATTTATCATCAAAGCGTAACCTAATTTTTAGGTTAGTTTATATCTCGAAAGATTTATAACGGTATTCAAATTAAAGAATAATTTAACACAGAAAGGCTTTTCTAACAGATCAAACTGTGTGTGTGGTGTGTCTCTACGATATAATAAAATAATTAGCACCTAAAATCAATGTTGTGGTTGTGCTCTTCGGCAGCAATTTTTGTTTTTCGATCAAAACAGTTAAAAAACGTGAATGATTTTTAAAATTATTTTTTCCACATTTCTACAATAAAATATAGGTACCCAAAATATTCGTGCAATTAGGGGTTAAAATTGCATTTGTCTTAAAATTAATCAAAGAGCCAGAATAAATTGTGGCACATCGAACTGTTTGCCGTTTTTTCCTCTACCTACGATACGGTTTTTTACAATTTAACCTTCTCGGACCTGGTGTCCATTAGAGTGGACACAGTTCATATGCATATTGTAAATAACTTTGTAGTATGTTTTTTTTTTGTTCCACATGAGTTTTTAATGAACGGTAGAATACTGTGTTATAGACTTTAAACGAATTGGGCGCCATCTTACAAAACTCAGCCGCATTATGGTTGCAATTCATTTTAAGGACTGACGTTAATACGAGATGTCAGTTGAGTGGTGTTAATTTGAATTTTTTGTTTAAGCTACGAATTTTTGTTATTTGTGAAAAACTGTTAAGAAAAATCGCCGTAATTTTTTAAAATCATTTTTGTCCCGCGGGACCTAATGTGATATCTGCTCATCACCCAATGGCCATCACAAAAGACATGTGAAAAATCCATGTAATTAAAAGTTAAAAAAATTAAAAAAATATGAATTACGTTACTTATAACTTATAACCTAAATAATATACTCAAAATCCAGAATAATTTTTTAAGCCTCAAAATTAATTCAGGTCTGAAGTGAAGAGGTTAAACGTGGACAGTTATTTGCCGAGTAATTAACGATTTCTTGGAGCTCTGCAATGTGATTGGTGTTATTTTCGCTACAGTGAAGTGCATTTGTTTTAGCGCTCGCTCGGCAACTTTGAAAACTCTCTGATTTAATTTTTTTACCAAGGTGGTGTATCACTTTGGATTCTTCATGCTTTTCCCTACACGTTCGTGTAAAATTTTCGATGTTTCGAGTTATATCATGAGAATACATCGCCTTTGATGAGTGACATTTGAAATATAACCTAGAAATACAAAATGTCAAAAGTCAGTATTGCAAACTTAAAACTGAACAGTGAAATTCCCTAAATAAGCGTGAAGTTGGCAGCGAATGTTACGTTACGTACAATTTGCGTAGGTGATTTGAATTGACCACAATTTTGACGTTTCAAAATTTTCAATGTCAATAGTCAGTTCGGCAACCATAACATAAAGTTTGCGATATTGGTTTAAACGGAAGGATAATGGCTCATCCGATTATTTAAATAGAGTATTTTCTGACCAAGCCAACAAAAGCAATAGCTTAGTATTTTAATAAGGATTTATTTAGAAAAATTTTAAAAAAAGTTAACAGTTCATTCAACAAAATTTTGGATGTGTTAAGTTAATTTCGTTTTCGTTTTTATTCCTTAACGTTTTAATAAATTTGTGGTTGTTTATAATCGTCGTGAAAATGATCAACAACAAAAAAAACATAGGTTTTGTTTATGCGGGTCGCAGCACACAAAAACAAATTTAATTATTGTCCAAAATTTAGTTGAGGTTTCACATCACCTAATAGAATAACGCAATTGTATTATGTGTAATACAGGATGTTTCATATTTGAAATAACAAAGGTATGGTAAGGTACAGTATACAGGGTGTCCCAAATAACATTACGAGCATTGGGATGTTACTTATCATAAATGTGCAAGTTTGCCTTTATTATATGAGTTGTTTTTAAGTATGAGAGGAGCTACAGTATATTTGTAGAAGTACAAAATTCTTCGTGCTTTAGAAGTTATAGCAAAAAATATTAAAAAAATTATGAAAACGTACAAAAATAATAATGTAATAAATCGATATGTATAATACATTACATTAATAAAAGGTTAGGTGGGACGACAGTTTAGTAAGCGCAAAGGACATTATGCTTTCATATTTGAATTTTAATTGCATTAGTAATAAGTTGGTTAACATTGCTCATTTTACTTCGTGTAGCAAGTAGCATTGTCTGTAATACTGAACGATAAATTTGATTCGTATAACATATATATGATATATTTGCTACGCAATGCATTTCCTTAACCGCATTCGAAATATAACTAGAAATTGGGTATTATTATACAGGTTGTCCCATATAGCTTTTTCAGCATGGGTATCTCGCTTATCATAAAAGATACAGGTTCGATATAAGATAAATCAAAGAAGCTATAATCAATTTTTTTAAATGATCCGCGCTTTATTCACAATGTGTTACCGAAAATCAAGAAAAATCATATTTTACCCTTCACTTATCAAGCTACCTATAAAAATAACAACAAAAACCAACTAATTAAATGTCAAATGATAGTTACCACTTGTATTCGGTATCATTTATTAAAATTTTATAGTATTGTTGTGTACGAGGAATTTTGTACTTAAAAAAAACTGATTGTAGCTCCTCTCATACTTGGGAATGATTCAAAGTGGTGTATCACTTTGGATTCTTCATGCTTTTCCCTACACGTTCGTATAAAATTTTTGATGTTTCGAGTTATATCATGAGAATACATCGCCTTTGATGAGTGACATTTGAAATATAACCTAGAAATACAAAATGCCAAAAGTCAGTATTGCAAACTTAAAACTGAACAGTGAAATTCCCTAAATAAGCGTGAAGTTGGCAGCGAATGTTACGTTACGTACAACTTTGCGTAGGTGATTTGAATTCACCACAATTTTGACGTTTCAAAATGTTCAATGTCAGTAGTCAGTTTGGCAACCATAACATAGAAAAATTAAAACTCGTAAATTACACAAAAGTTGTACACGCATAGCAAAACTACACCGGGTGTAATTAAAATCAGGCCACCTTCTTAGGTTTTAATTTTAGGTAAACGAAATTTAGACGTTATAATACAAAAAAAAAACAGTTCTGAACTTCTGAACATACAATATGTGCGCTATTGTTTCACTTCAGGTTTCGTTGAACTTTGTTATTTCTAATAGAACACCCCGTATAATTTTACGATTTAGGAATAGGAAAACGATTATTTTGAATACAACAGTACTGTTTTCGTTAATTTTTATAACCTCAAATAATTTTTGTGTAAAAATTAAATGTTTTATTAAGTGTGCTGTGACCTACATAAATTGAAGGCAATCATGAAGAGAAAGAAGCTCATCACGGTGTGTTCACAAGTGCCGCAAACGTAAGCACTCAGAACATATTAAATCTTAGGTATAAAAGCTTAATATCTCCACCATCTCATAGGACTGCTTTGTTTGAGCGATCATTTCAGTATCAGCTGTACAAAATTTACAATGGAATTCCAATTGAGTTTAAACAGTTAAGCATTCATTCATTCAAGCAAAAAATGTATACACTGCTATTCAATCTGCAATGTAAAAATTAATCTATTACTATTATAATATATTGTTTCTAATCAATTTTGTAACAACACTGGAATTATGCTGTACAATTAATCTTCTTTTTGATGTACTATCGCAGAATTTAGGCTAAGTTATATTTAGGCATAAGTTTATTTGGTAAACCTGAATTGTAAATGGTTCCAATGGAAGAGCAGAACGTAGTTTAAGATTTTTAACTTCAACTACAAACTGAATTGGCGCCATTTGGTTTTTCTTCTCCAAATCTTCTCGTATTCGTATATTTTCGTATTTGTATTTAAATGTTAAATGTACTATCTTATGATAGATATGATATGATATGATATGATATGTAATACTTATGTGTTAAATCTGAGAAAAGAAAAATAAAGGCTTTATTATTATTATTATTATTTATTATTATTATTATTATTATTATTATTATATGTAAAGGTAAATGTTTATTGCTTAAAAAAAAAGTTTTTACAGACCTCTAACCTGACCCTCTTTTACCGACAAAATGAATGACGGTCGTGAGAAAGGACATATACACTCTGATTTTAATATTTTTAAGAAAACAAACGGTATTTCTTTGATGCTTACGTTTGCGGCATTTGTGAACACACCGTGATGAGCTTCTCTTCGTGATTGCCAAATTGAATATTAATGTGTCAACAAGTGTTCAAAAAACGTTTTTGTAAATTTGAACTGACGTTTGGTTTGCTTTAACAGACCATAAAGTTTGCGACATTGGTTTAAACGGAAGGATAATGGCTCATCCGGTTATTTAAATAGAGTATTTTCTGACCAAGCCAACAAAAGCAATAGCTTAGTATTTTAATAAGGATTTATTTAGAAAAATTTAAAAAAAGTTAACCGTTCATTCAACAAAATTTTGGATGTGTTAAGTTAATTTCGTTTTCGTTTTTATTCCTTGACGTTTTAATAGATTTGTGGTCGCAGCACACAAAAACAAATTTAATTATTGTCCAAAATTTAGTTGAGGTTTCACCTCACCTAGAATAACGCAATAATTGTATTATGTGTAATACAGGATGTTTCATATTTGAAATAACAAAGGTATGGTAAGGTAATCAGTATACAGGGTGTCCCAAATAACATTACGAGCATTGGGTATCTAGCGCATACAGTATTCTCTCTCATTGGGCGCGAGCGCGGTGCCAAGTTTTCGGCCGAAGCCCGGAAACTTTTCCAGTATCCAGTGCATACTGTATTCTCTGTCATTGGGCGCAAGCGCGGTGCCAAGTTTTCGGCCGAAGGCCGGAAACTTCGCCAGTAACCAGCGCATACTGTATTCTCTCTCATTGGGCGCGAGCGCGGAGCGCGAGAAGTTGGGTGCCAAGTTTTCAGCCGAAGGCCGGAAACTTTGCCAGTATCCAGTGCATATTTTACTCTCTCTCATTGACCGCGAGCGCGGAGCGCGAGTAGTTCGGTGGTAAGTTTTCGGCCGAAGGCCGTAAACTTTGCCAATTTCCAGTGCATACTGTATTCTCTGTCATGGGGCGCGAGCGCGAAACGCGAGTAGTGCAGTGCCAAGTTTTCGGCCGAAGGCCGGAAACTTTGCCTGTATCCAGCGCATACTGTATTCTCTCTCATTGGCTGCGAGCGCGGAGCGGGAGTAGTTCGGTGCCAAGGCCGAAGGCCGGAAACTTTGCCATTATCCAGCGCATACAGTATTCTCTTTCATTGGGCGCGAGCGCAGTGCCAAGTTTTCAGCCGAAAACCGGAAACTTTGCCAGTATCCAGCGCATACTGTATTCTATCTCATTGGCTGCGAGCGCGGAGCGCGAATAGTTCGGTGCCAGTATCCAGCGCATACAGTATTCTCTCATTGGGCGCGAGCGCGGAGCGCGAGAAGTTGGGTGTCAAGTTTTCGGCCGAAGGCCGGAAACTTTGCCAGTATCCAGTGCATACTTTATTCTCTCTCATCGGCCGCGAGCGCGGAGCGTGAGTAGTTCGGTGCCAAGTTTTCGGCCGAAGGCCGGAAACTTTGCCAGTATCCAGTGCATACTGTATTCTCTGTCATTGGCTGCGAGCGCGGAGCGGGAGTAGTTCGGTGCCAAGTTTTCGAAGGCCGGAAACTTTGCCAGTATCGAAAACATACAGTATTCTCTTTTATTGGGCGCGAGCGCGGTGCCAAGTTTTCGGCCGAAGGCAAAATCTTTGCCAGTATCCAGCGCATATGATTGACTATAATTGATAAAAGAGAATTCTATGTATTTGTTGTTGTCGAGCGCGAGTCGTCTATGATTGAAAAAAGAGAATTCTCTCTCATTGGCCGCGAGCGCGAGTAGTTCGGTGCCAAGTTTTCGGCCGAAGGCCGGAAACTTTGCCAGTATCTAGCGCATACAGTATTCTCTCTCATTGGCCGCGAGCGCGGTGCCAAGTTTTCGGCCAAAGCCCGGAAACTTTGCCAGTAACCAGCGCATACTGTATTCTCTCTCATTGGGCGCGAGCGCTGAGCGCGAGAAGTTCGGTGCCAGTATCTAGCGCATACAGTATTCTCTCTCATTGGGCGCGAGCGCGGTGCCAAGTTTTCGGCCGAAGCCCGGAAACTTTGCCAGTATCCAGTGCATACTGTATTCTCTGTCATTGGGTGCGAGCGCGGTGCCGTTTTCGGCCGAAGGCCGGAAACTTTGCCAGTAACCAGCGCATACTGTATTCTCTCTCATTGGGCGCGAGCGCGGAGCGCGAGAAGTTGGGTGCCAAGTTTTCAGCTGAAGGCTGGAAACTTTGCCAGTATCCAGTGCATACTTTATTCTCTCTCATTGACCGCGAGCGCGGAGCGCGAGTAGTTCGGCGCCAAGTTTTCGGCCGAAGGCCGGAAACTTTACCAATATCCAGTGCATACTGCATTCTCTGTCATGGGGCGCGAGCGCGGAGCGCGAGTAGTGCGGTGTCAAGTTTTCGGCCGAAGGCCGGAAACTTTGCCTGTATCCAGCGCATACTGTATTCTCTCCCATTGGCTGCGAGCGCGGAGCGGGAGTAGTTCGGTGCCAAGTTTTCGAAGGCCGGAAACTTTGCCAGTATCCAGCACATACAGTATTCTCTTTCATTGGGCGCGAGCGCGGTGCCAAGTTTTCGGATGAAAGCCGGAAACTGTGCCAGTATCCAGCGCATACTGTATTCTATCTCATTGGCTGCGAGCGCGGAGCGCGAGTAGTTCGGTGTCAAGTATTCGGCCGAAGGCCGGAAACTTTGCCAGTATCCAGCGCATACAGTATTCTCTCTCATTGGGCGCGAGCGCGGTGCCAAGTTTTCGGCCAAAGGCCGGAAACTTTGCCAGTAACCAGCGCATACTGTATTCTCTCTCATTGGCTGCGAGCGCGGAGCGGGAGTAGTTCGGTGCCAAGTTTTCGAAGGCCGGAAACTTTGCCAGTATCCAGAGCATACAGTATTCTCTTTCATTGGGCGCGAGCGCGGTGCCAAGTTTTCGGCCGAAGGCCAAAAACTTTGCCAGTATCCAGCGCATATGATTGACTATGATTGATAAAAGAGAATTCTATGATTGACATAGGAGTATTCCCTGTAGTCGCTTTTGTCGAACGCGTAGCGCGAGTCGTCCATGATTGATAAAAGAGAATTCTACGTAGACGCCTTTGACGAGCGCGAAGCGCGAGTTTCCGATTATCTATAAAAGAGAATTCTACTCATTTGCATCTCGATTATTGATAAAATAAAATTAACTCACCTCGACGAGCGCGAAGCGCGAGTAGTCGATTGTCGATAAAAGAGATTTCTACCTTCTTACTCTCGACGAGCGCGAAGCGCGAGTCGACTAGCGGTGTAGGAGCCCCGAAGGGGCTCCGGAACCGCTAGTTCGTAAAATATCGTAGAATAACTGAAAATTTTAAACTTTTTCTGTACCATATTTACAGGTCCGTGAAGTTGGCACGCCAACCATCGGCGCAAATTTTTAAATTAGTCTCATCCTTTAGCGCCCAATATGCGCCCAAATGCGCCCTAAAATTTTTTTAATTTGCTCAACGGGTTGCCGAGATACGGCCAATTAAGTAAGTGGCGTGCCAACTTCACGCTAGCACGCCAACTTTCTCCGAAAATTCTGAAACCGGTGCCATTCTTTAGCGCCCAATATGCGCCCAAATGCGCCCTAAAATTTTTTTAATTTGCTCAACGGGTTGCCGAGATACGGCCAATTAAGTAAGTGGCGTGCCAACTTCACGCTGGCACGCCAACTATCACCGAAAATTCTGAAACCGGTGCCATTCTTTAGCGCCCAATATGCGCTCAAATGCGCCCTAAAAAGTTTTTATTTTATTTCACCGGTTGCCAAGATATGACCAATTAATTTATTGACGATCGTGAAGTTGGCACGCCAACCATCACCGAAAATTATGAAATTGGTCGCATCGTTTAGCATATGATATGCGCCCAAATGCGCCCTAAAAATTTCTAATTTTTTCCCAGTGTTTACCGAAATATTAATATTTTTATGTTTTTGCTCACTGCAATAGCTCCACGGTAGTATACTTATGACGACAGTATTGCGGACGCCGACAGCCGACAAACAAATCGCATGTGCACAACCACACGAAACAAAATTGAAATATAAACTTAAAGTTATGCAGCGTATTTCACTTAATCTTTAAGAGGATTATTAACAATTCTGAATTCTTAACCTTGCGTAATTAAACGTAAAATTATTAGACGTACATATATAAACTGTATATTTATTTAGAAAAGAGGTAAATGTTTTATGTCATAAATATTAGTTTACTTGGTTTTTATTAAGTTTTACCAAACATTTGCTAAATAAATAAAAACTTGCTAATACAGTGAGCTCGCGTTATAAGCAACTAACGGCGGCCAATTCCGATCTAAAAGTTGCTTTTAACGTGAAAGTTGCTTATATGATAGAAATAGAAACGATTCGATTTTTAACATAAATAAATCTTGTTTTTAGTAGTAAAACTAAAAATAAAAGTTTACACCATAACAACGCGATCGTTGTCGCGTTGCTATGGTGATCTGTACGTACCTATGTCAAACGAAATACGCGCGTGCCACGTACCTTTAGTCGTGATCTATGTACTTATTTATACATCTCTCAAATAAAAAAATATGATGTGATTTCATGGCAAGTATACAGAGCGGATGAAACGGCCTTATTTTACAAGTGTTTACCGGAAAAAACTCTTGTTCATACACGTAAAAAAAATATTCCCGGGAGAAAAATATCTAAGCAACGAGTTAGGTACTATTATACCGTGTGCTAATTCCACCGACAATCATAAATTGAACTTATGGTCTTTGGTAAATTATATAAAGCCAAAAAATTTTAGTAATATAACCTACGAGTTTATTATATTATTATACAGCGTCATTCAAAAAGTCTGCAACAAATTGAAAATTTTTTTATTATTGATTTCTCAGAAAATTTTATTCTTGATAAAAGTTGGTGCATGGACCAAAACTAATTTTAAGATGAAAAAAGTTCAATAAAAAATCATAGGACGCTAGATTTTAGCGACTTTTTGAAATATTCGCAAGAATAAAGTGCTCTTATTTTAAGAGAAACAAAAAAACTAATTAAAAAAAATATTTAGAATCTAAAAATAGGCCTAAATTTAAATTTAGATCGTCACATTCTAATTTTTATTTTTTAAGAAACTTAAAAATTAAAAAAGTGCAACAAATAGAACCATTTTTTATTATCAATTTGTCAGAAAATTTTGTTTTTGTTAAAGTTGGTACATACATGGTCTACAACTAATTTTAAGATGAAAAAAAGTTGAATAAAAAGTCAGGATATTTTCCATTTGTTGCAGACTTTAAATGTTGAAACTTCTTAAAAATAAAAATTAGAATTTAACCCTCAGAATTTAAACCTAGTTCGGTTTTTAGATTCTTAATAACTTTTTTCAATAAAAATAAAATTTTTCATTTGTTGCAGACTTTTTGAATGTTAAAATTTCTTAAAAAATAAAAATTGAAATTTGACCGTCAAAATTTAACTCTAGCCTTATTTTGGGATTTTTAAAAACTCTGTCCATAATTTTTTTTGTATCTCTTAAAATATTTCAAAGATCACTAATATCTAGTGTCATATAATTTTTTATTGAACTTTTTACATGTTAAAATTAGTTTTAGACCATGCACCAACTTTTATCAAGAATACAATTTTCTGAGAAAAAAATAATAAAAAACTTTTCCATTCGTTGCAGACTTTTTGAATGACGCTGTATATTAATAATCTCCTAAAAATAAAATGATTGTTAAAAAATCTATTGTTAATCTACATTTCACAAGATATTTTACTGCCCTTTTAAATAACCTGAATGTTAAAAAAAAACTGAAAGTGCTATATCACTCAAAATTTTCGTAAAAATGTAAATATTTTGAAAACTGTTGACTTTAGACCCATATAACCTTTTACATTTATTAAAGTAAATTTTAAGACAAATTCAAAAATGTAAAAATATACAGATGTTCTCTTCAAAATTTCAAAAGTTGAGTCCGTTTCCGGTTGAACCGGAAGTCGTATTGCAACCTTAATATTTCCATCGAATCCGAAAAATACCATAACGCTCAGATACAAAATTTCATTGTTATATCTGCAATAGTATTTTAGATATTTGTATTTTTAACTGTCACACTGACAGTAGCTTATATCGTGTACTTTGATACGATAGTTGCTTATATCGAGTGTTGCTTATAACGCGAGTTGCTTATATCGTGGGTTGCTTATAACGCGAGCTCACTGTAAAACATCTTATTTCGTACATTTATTTATTGGATAAAACTGTTTGTAAATATCATTAAACGATATGCAAAATAAAAATATGTCGAATTTAATCGAATATCGACAACGTCAGCCTTCAACATTATTTTTAATAAATGAAGCATATTTTGTTAATAACCACTATTTAAAACAACCTCTATAGGTTAGTTATAGGTTAGTTAAAAAAGTGTGAATGTATGCCAACAAAATTTTAAAAACATCACAGCACTTCCCCTAGAATATTATCTACACAATTAAATTATATCTAATATAAATGTAGGACAATTTTTCAAAAATGGAAAATATTTGAAGCGTTATATGAAGCACAAGACTTTTTAATATCGTACTACAGGCCACATACTAAGAAGATGCGATGTTGACACGGCCCTCAAGTTGCGACAACCAGTAGAGCAAAAAAAAATTTTTAAAACGCTATTAGACACTAAACATTCTAAACGATGAGATAAATTACAATATAGCGCCTGTTTTTTAGACATGCGAGCTGCTGTTAAAGCGCGACGTCGGTATGCCACATAAACAATTTAATTGTCTAATTTCAGAAACCTGTTATAAAAACCTAACAATTGTTGGGGCGCATTTAGACACAACACAAAAGCTAAACATTAACACCAGTCACAAAATATGCGCCGGTTTTTTAAATATGCCAGACGCTGTAAAAGCGCGACGTCGATATGCCGCACAAACAACTTAATTGTCCATATCTCGGAAACCAGTAAAGTAAAATTAAAAATTTTTGTGGCGCGTTTAGACACATACCATAAGCTAAAAAATGACACCAGTCACAAAATATGCGCCGCTTTTTTAAACATGCCAGACGCTGTAAGAGCGCGACGTCGGTATGCCGCATAAACAATTTAATTGGCCATATCTCGGAAACCAGTAAAGTAAAATTAAAAATTTTTGTGGCGCATTTAGACACATACCATAAGCTAAAAAATGACACCAGTCACAAAATATGCGCCGCTTTTTTAAACATGCCAGACGCTGTAAGAGCGCGACGTCGGTATGCCGCATAAACAATTTAATTGGCCATATCTCGGAAACCAGTAGGCTAAAATTAAAAATTTTTGTGGCGCATTTAGACACATACCATAAGCTAAAAAATGACACCAGTCACAAAATATGCGCCGCTTTTTTAAACATGCCAGACGCTGTAAGAGCGCCACGTCGGTATGCCACATAAACAATTTAATTGGCCATATCTCGGAAACCAGTTGGCTAAAATCAAAAATTTTTGTGGCGCATTTAGACACATACCATAAGCTAAAAAATGACACCAGTCACAAAATATGCGCCGCTTTTTTAAACATGCCAGACGCTGTAAGAGCGCCACGTCGGTATGCCACATAAACAATTTAATTAGCCATATCTCGGAAACCAGTTGGCTAAAATTAAAAATTTTTGTGGCGCATTTAGACACATACCATAAGCTAAAAAATGACACCAGTCACAAAATATGCGCCGCTTTTTTAAACGCCAGATGCTGTAAGAGCGCGACGTCGGTATGCCGCATAAACAATTTAATTGGCCATATCTCGGAAACCAGTAGGCTAAAATTAAAAATTTTTGTGGCGCATTTAGACACATACCATAAGCTAAAAAATGACACCAGTCACAAAATATGCGCCGCTTTTTTAAACATGCCAGACGCCTGTAAGAGCGCGACGTCGGTATGCCGCATAAACAATTTAATTGGCCATATCTCGGAAACCAGTAGGCTAAAATTAAAAATTTTTGTGGCGCATTTAGACACATACCATAAGCTAAGAAATGACAGTCACAAAATATGCGCCGCTTTTTTAAACATGCCAGACGCTGTAAGAGCGCCACGTCGGTATGCCACATAAACAATTTAATTGGCCATATCTCGGAAACCAGTTGGCTAAAATCAAAAATTTTTGTGGCGCATTTAGACACATACCATAAGCTAAAAAATGACACCAGTCACAAAATATGCGCCGCTTTTTTAAACATGCCAGACGCTGTGAGAGCGCCACGTCGGTATGCCACATAAACAATTTAATTAGCCATATCTCGGAAACCAGTTGGCTAAAATTAAAAATTTTTGTGGCGCATTTAGACACATACCATAAGCTAAAAAATGACACCAGTCACAAAATATGCGCCGCTTTTTTAAACGCCAGATGCTGTAAGAGCGCGACGTCGGTATGCCGCATAAACAATTTAATTGGCCATATCTCGGAAACCAGTAGGCTAAAATTAAAAATTTTTGTGGCGCATTTAGACACATACCATAAGCTAAAAAATGACACCAGTCACAAAATATGCGCCGCTTTTTTAAACATGCCAGACGCTGTAAGAGCGC